>JANRMT010062854.1:68941093-69074711 GCA_026402145.1 Polypterus bichir lapradei | reverse complement strand
CTGGGATTTTTGCTCACCGTTCTTGTGATCATTTTGACCCCACGGGGTGAGATCTTGCGTGGAGCCCCAGATCGAAGGAGATTATCAGTGGTCTCGTATGTCTTCCATTTTCTAATAATTGCTCCCACAGTTGATTTCTTCACACCAAGCTGCTTACCTATTGCAGATTCAGTCTTCCCAGCCTGGTGAAGGTCTACAATTTTGTTTCTGGTGTCCTTTGACAGCTGTTTGGTCTTGGCCATAGTGGAGTTTGGAGTGTGACTGTTTGAGGTTGTGGACAGGTGTCTTTTATATTGATAACGAGTTCAAACAGGTGCCATTAATACAGGTAACGAGTGGAGGACAGAGGAGCCTCTTACAGAAGAAGTTACAGGTCTGTGAGAGCCAGAAATCTTGCTTGTTTATAGGTGACCAAATACTTATTTTCCACCATAATTTGCAAATAAATTCTTTAAAAATCAGACAATGTGATTTTCTGGATTTTTTTTCTCAGTTTGTCTCTCATAGTTGAGGTATACCTATGATGAAAATTACAGGCCTCTCTCATCTTTTTAAGTGGGAGAACTTGCACAATTGGTGGCTGACTAAATACTTTTTTGCCCCACTGTAAGTACATCATCCCAACTGGCAGTCCTGATATACCAAAGAAATGAATCACAAAACATTTAAATATTATGAAGCCGACTGCTACTGAATTATTTCTTCGGCACAATAGATTACAAAGTCACCATCAAAGTGCACGCTTCTCCAAAGATGATGTTACATGTGCAACTAGTTAAAACAGGAGTATCTAAGAATATTCTATAGTTATGGATTAAGCAGCAAAGCTGCTTGCAAAACAAAAACTGATAGACCTACTGGCTGCAACAGCAGAGATGTTAAAAGCAGCTACTGAAGAATATCTGTTGATATGCTGTCAGTTTAAAACTAAGACATGTCACACAGCACACGTGCACTAGTCAACTGCCAGTTTCATATCCTGTATTCACCATACTTCTGATGCCATACACTACCGTCATGCTTCCTATCCAACTAAATATACCCCTCTAGCAAA
The DNA here is from genome assembly GCA_026402145.1 of Polypterus bichir lapradei. NCBI lineage: Eukaryota > Metazoa > Chordata > Cladistia > Polypteriformes > Polypteridae > Polypterus > Polypterus bichir. Next base: position 69,073,657 of record JANRMT010062854.1, on the reverse strand, counting down.
AATTTCATATAGAGACTACACTAACAATAGCACAGGGATTCTCACAGGACCTTTAAAACAAAAGTTATTATAATAAAGACTTTAGTAGTCAATTAAAATTATAAATACTGCCAAAATTAATAGTCCAACAGGAAATATTAAAGCCTTGAATTATAAGACTACTCTTATTCTGAGCTCTGATTAGAAGTCATGCTGGTCAGCATCCAAAATGACTGTGTTTTGTTACCAAATAAACAAAACAAACAAAAAAAACAAACACTCATGAATACCCACCAGTTTTCCCTTGCTCTTTATTTAAAATCTTCTCAGCTCTTTTGTCCAGGTAACCAAGAACCAAAGCACATAATAAAGAAAACACACAAGTGGCAGAGCCTAAAACAAAAATTAGAACTTGTTATAAAAGAAGACACAGACATAAAAACACATTAGTGATATCAGGAGACCTCTCATAATTAGAGACAACAGCTCAGCATTAAAGCAGTCATGAACAGAGCACAAAGTTGCTGAAGTATTTCTACTAACTAATTAAAATTTATCTTTTCTCTACCACTGAAGGACCATCTGATGTACTTTTTACTTACCGATCATAAGTGTAATGCCAAGGGCTGTGTAACCAGAGTGTCCCAGTGTCGATTCTATTCTTGAGTAAACCCAACCCATAATGTTCATGTTTACTGTACTGCCCTAAAGGTACAATGAAACAAAGGTGGTAAATGTGAACAATGTTTGGTAAACAGCATTAAACTTTATAGACAATCCATCTATCCATTATCTAATAATCTATTTTGAAACCTGCCTAACTAATACAGGATCATGAAAATCCAGCATGAGGTTCAAGGCAGGAACCATTTAGAGTCACTCATCAACCTGACTTCTTTTTTTTTTAATTAATTTCAGGCCTATTTACGGTCAATGAATGAGAAACAGTTCTGCCAAAGAAGACATAACAAGCAAGAACTGAAGAGACACAGCTGAACAGGCACAAAACTTTACAATACAAATCCATAGAACCTTCTATAGTATATTAGACATGGTTTTAGACCTTATACAAGACAAACATTATATGAATAAAAGCTGTAACTCAAAAAGGGACAATTAATCAAATCTGAGTAACGTCTAACATCAACGGGGCCCTGTACATAGCTTTGGTGGAAAGCATACATTACAGCTTTGGGAAGAAAGTTAAACATTAAATGAATCTTAAATGTCATGTAAAGATTTTCTGAAACCATTCATATGCCATTTGCTGATGATCATACTGCACTACGTTATGCTACTTTCATATTTAATTGAATCACTCTTCTGCTCAAAGTACAGTACAATTAGTTTTTATTTTATACAAGATCTTTCCAAGTCCTTTTAAAAATATTTACAGGAATACAACACTAGTAGCACACGATCAGCAGAAAACATCATTGTATCCAAGTCTTGTTCTACACTGTACTTACCAACCTGGCCATACTGAGTTGAAGCCCAAACACCAGATTAAGTTCTTTTCCTTTGAACCAGCTAACAGCATATGTGTTTTGAGCAACAGCAAGAGATTCGCCACCAATCCTGAATTTGAGAGAGACAAACAAATTTACTATCACTTTTCAGTTTTAAAACTGAAAATAACTTGAAAAGTTTGATTTAAAGCATTAATACCAGCATAAACATGAAGAATAAATGGAAAGATTACCCAAACACAAATCTTCCAAGTTCCATCAGCCAGTAGGCGTTAAATAATGCACCAGATGCAAATATTATCTATAAAAATAAATACATAGAGAGATGGATAAAATAGACTATAGAAATAACACCAGATGCAAGTTTACTGATGCCATCTAAAAGCAACAAAGCAAAATCTCAAGTATACCAAAATAACAAGCAAAATGTGAACAATGACTGGTGCAGTGATGATGATTGAACCTACAGGCTTATGACTCTCTGTCAGCACAGAACATTTAAAAGAAATATATTTAAATATTTGTAATTTTTCAAGCCAAAACAAAATACAGTATACTTACCTGTCCAATGCAGACAAAAAGACTGAAAATCACAGTACCCAACCTGAAAAGCAAAAACTCATATCAGATAATATTGAGACTGCTAATTAACCTTGTTAACTTATACATACCAGTTATCATTTTTTGACCACTGAAAACCTTTAACAGAAATCTAAAGCTGGCTTATGTCACAATGAAAAAAATTACAAGTTCTCAATGCCTTATCTGCAAAAATAAATAAATAATCGCAATGAGTGACTACCACCATTTAGTGAATAATAGGTGTATTACCCATCTAAGAGTGGTTGAAATTTAAGTAACCAACGTAGACCTCAGCATTAACGTTTGCACTGCACCATGTATTGCAAATGTTTCTGTTGTATGCAATTTATTAAAAGTAATGCTTTAAAAATTAAGGGAACACTTAATCACCACAGTCTAACACCAAGTCATTTACGCTTCTGGCATATCAATGTGTCCATTTAGGAAGCATAATCAATTGAAACTCAGCTGAAAGTGACAAATGAAAGTGACAGCAGGTACACTACAGAGGTAACAGTAAGACCACCACAAAAATGGAATGGTGCCATACATGCCATCGCAAAACAGTTTGCTGTGTCACCAAGCCCAGTCTCAAAAGCATGGAGGAGATAAAAGAAGACCGGCTTTTATAAAAGGAGAGTTGGACAAGGCCATGGAAGAGCATCAACCCACCCGCAGGAGCGGTATCTGCTCCACTGTGCAAGGAGGAAGAGGAGGAGCACTGCCAGATCCCTGCAAAATGACCTTCAGCTGGCTTCTGGTGTGCATGTTTCTAACCAAACTGTCAGAAACAGACTCCATGAGGGTGGTATGAGGGCCCAACATCATCTAGTGGAACCTGTGCTCACAGCCCATTACTGCACAGCTCAACTGGCATTTGCCAAACAGTACAACAACTGGCAGCTCAGCCATTGGCACACCGGTCTCTGTACAGATGACAGCAGGTTCACACTGAACATATGTGACAGACATGAAAGTCTGGAGACGATGTGGTGAATGTCATGCAGCCTGCAACATCCAGTATGACCAGTGTCATGTGGCCAGACTGTGTCTGAAGTTCCCGGATCACAAAGACATCGATGCTACTGAACTGGCCTGCACGTTCCCCAGCCCTGAACACAACTGAGAACCTCTGAAATGTTCTGTATCGGTGCATGCAGAGTCGTCAAGTGGCTCCACGGACTGTCCAGGAGTTCAATGATGCCCTGATGCAGGTCTGGGATGAGATCCCCTAGGACACCATCTGCCTATCATCAGTAACATGCCCAGACATTGTTGGGAGTGCATACAGGCACAAGGGGGCCATTACACACTACTAAATCATATTAAGAGTTGCCGTGAGGAAATTTATTCAAGTTGGATCAGCTTGGGATTTCAATTTTTGAATCTGATTTTCAGTGTGATGTTGAATAAAGCCCTCAATGGGTTGCTGATTTTGGATTCCATTGACCATTGTTACATCATTTTGTGCTCAACGAATTACATGGTATTGCTCGCTAAAGATTTTCCCCTTGAATATTTCATTCATGAAGATCAGATGTGTGATTTAAATGTTCTCTTAATTTTTCTTGAGCAGTGTATATATATTCGGGCGGCACGGTGGCGCAGTGGTAGTGCTGCTGCCTTGCAGTTAGAAGACCCGGGTTTGCTTCCCGGGTCCTCCCTGCATGGAGTTTGCATGTTCTCCCAGTGTCTGCATGGGTTTCCTCCGGGCACTCCGGTTTCCTCCCACAGTCCAAAGACATGCAGGTTAGGTGGATTGGCGATTCTAAATTGGCCCTAGTGTGTGCTTGGTGTGTCAGTGTGTTTGTGTGTGTCCTGCGGTGGGTTGGCACCCTGCCCGGGACTGGTTCCTGCCTTGTGCCCTGTGTTGGCTGGGATTGGCTCCAGCAGACCCCCGTGACCCTGTGTTCGGATTCAGCGGGTTGGAAAATGGATGGATGGTATATATATTCTTAAACAAATCTTAAAATGGCTGCATTTCCATGTGATACATGTTTTCCACAGTACATTACATGTTTTAAATTATAACTGACACAGAACATAATAAAATACTGGGCACTGGACTCTAAAAGAACTTGCAAATATGCCTTCTAGGATCTTTGTGGGTGACAAAAACTGGCATGTGATAACTTTAAAAGCATGTTAACCAATTATTTATAATCGGTATTTTACAAATACATTCAACCAACTGCATGTTCTTACCACTTACTTAAAAGATTAAATCCATTTTTGAAAAATGTAACAAGAAATGAAACACTTGCTAAGGTCATCACAGTGGTTGAAAAAGCCAAGATAAGCCTACACTGAAATGCTAATGTGAAAGCACATAAAGTAATGTATATAGTTAATTTTCTACAATAAAAAAAAAAAAACTAACTACATTAAGTAACTTACCGTATACCGAAAACTCGATCAAGCAGAAAGCCACCAAGAAAGCAAAGCACAACATTAGGCCAGGAGTAAAGTGCATAAAGCTGCATGAAGGAGGAAGTAGAGGCATGCATATCCTAAAAAGAAAAAAGTGGATATAAATAAATAGATAAATAAATAAATAAAGCTGTTCATCATGTTAAGGAATAATTGAAAATCTCTAGCTTGACCTGGTGCTGTTTTAGCTCTAACTTTACACTCTTCAACACGGGTGTCGAACTCCGGTCCTGGAGGGCCGCAGTGGTTGCATGTTTTTATTCTAACCATCTTCTATATTAGTGAGCCATTTTTACTGCTAATTAACTTCTTTTGCTTTAGTTTTAATTAACTTGACTCAGGCCCCTTAGTTGTCTCTTTTTCCTTAATAAGCAGCCAAACAATAATGAGACACAAAACAAGCCGCCACATGAGCAGCTCACCTGAGCCCATCACACAATATCTGAAAATAAAGAAAGGTGAAGGTCTCAGTAAAGTTGATCTCTCAGGTCACCAAAACATTTTGATGGTGTTCTTAGAAAAAACAGAAAAATCAACAGATTTGGAAATGTCTGCTGTGGAAGAATGAGAGCAGCAACAAGCCATTGAATTAAATAACAGGCGTAATGAACAGCAAGAATCAGCTTCTCATTAAGAGACTGGTTGGAGTGAAATTGGTTGGAGTTTGAAATCCCAGTTTAACTGGTCATCTGTTGGCTCATTTCACGTCTCATTTCTGTTTGGCTGTGATTTAATGAAGAAAAGAATAAATTTAGAGGACTGAATCCTTCAAAACACGGCCATTAAAATGAAGGGAAAAGGAGTTAATCAGCAGTGAAAATTATTCACTGATTAGGAAAAGGGTTAAAATGAAAACCTGTAGCCACTGCGGCCCTCCAGGGCTGGAGTTCGACACCCCTGCTCTTCCATACAAAATTCAGATTTTCAATTAGCATCTCAGTGGGGATCAAAAACAAGCTTATAAAGTAATTTTAATTCATACAGAGTGAGCAAAACTTCATAAAATTACTGCACAGCTCAGGCAGGATTTAAAAGATAAAGTGACACTATCATTATTTGCAAACTACTTCCAGGTAGCTCTGGTAAATCACACAAAATGAAATGAACATCAGCATGTGGGTCGTTGTAAACATAAAAGCAATTCCCTATATAAGCTAAACTAAAATGTATTGCAAAAATTAAGCAAAAAAAATCCAATTTAAATGGTAAATAGAGTTTCATTTTAAAATTTTACTCAATGTGATAAAAAAAACTTCACACATGCACATGTAAAAAATACATACAAATTAGACGCTATGATTAATTACTCCATTAAATTAATTCAAATTCATGTACAAGATCCCAACTACAAGAAGCCTGGACATTCTTTAACAGGAATACAACTTGAATGAGTAAAAAGAAGAACCAAAAATAAGAACTACAAATTCAATGCCTTCCTTCTAATTCAGTATTAAAAGGAATTAAATGTAAATGCATTGAACGTGCAAAAAACTCCCCCTGCACCATTTCACGAATCCCACTTAAAACTAGAACTGACTAGGACATCCAAGGAGGAATACTCAGCTTGTGATCCATCTTTCAACAAAACTAGGCAAATTAAACTAAAACATATACCTTTAATAATGTTGCCATTGAATATTGCAATAGTCTCCCCTATCACCCCAGTCAACCAAATAAACAATATGATGCAGTCATATATGCCTGTTTGTTTTTTAAGAGACTGCTCCAATTCGGTTTTCATTTAGAGCTTGAAATACATAATTTCTGATTTTTATGTAATTTAAAATGGACTCCTCCTTTCACTGAGCTAAAGCTGCCAGAATTTCATTTCTACAATCTACACGCATTATTTCACTTCTACAATCTATCTAATATGTTTTAATGCTGAAGTGGGTATGTGGCTTCCTGTTCCTGTTTCATGTATGTGGTGTATGTGCAAAGTAAACCAAAATGTCAATAGCATAGAACAACATGATCATTATGAGACAGAAATTTCAATAAGTAGTACGATTTAACCAATATAAGATATTTTTGATTTTAAAATAAAATTTAATAATGTATAGTTTATAGGGATGTGACATTCTTGTCTGAAACACATACATTTGAATGTGCATTGTGTTTGAATATGGGGGGGTGGGGGAACAAACTATAAACTACAAATGTCTCCAATCAGTGCCATGTAACTCCATACTAGGGCTGGGCAATTTGGCCTAAAATCAAAATCTCGATTAATTGAACATTTTAACTCGATTACGATTAATGAACGATTATTTTGTTTTGTTTTTTTTTTTTTGTTTTGCCCTCATAGTTCACTGACAAGTTTTGTACAGTAAATATGCTCACATATTACAAGTGAGATATTTTTGATTGAAGGGTGCATTACTTGATTTTAAAATAATTGAAGGAAACACACTATCTACTATCTGTGATTATTTATTGAACATCAATGTTGAACAACTGAAATTAAAGCACACATTGCCTAAAACGAACAGTCGCTTTGTTCTTATAAAAAAAGTAGAAATAAATAACTTGCACTTTTGGAAACAAAATAAATTATTTTTAATGTTTTTCTTATTAAAAGTAGAAAATAAGCAGTATCTCTTCTAAATAAAATAACTTGTATATCCTGTAAATAATATTTTAAACAGTGCATTTCTTGCATCTTCTGTAAACAAATATTTTAATGTGCAATGTATCAATGTAAACAGATTGTTGTAATGAAAATAGAACTCTCTAAACACTGTTGCATGAGGTGATCTTAGCGATCTTGTCATGTCACTATATGAACATGAATTTACTCTAAGTTCTTACTAAGAAACACGAGCATGTTAACCTTTTCAGGTTTCAGGCAGGACCTGAGGCATGTAACAATGTTTCCGCCCGAACTGAAAACCCGCTCTGATGGGGAGCTAGTAGCTGGTATGCAGAGATACTTTTTTGCCACCTTACTTAGAGTGGGAAAGTGTACATGATGCTTCCTCCACCAGTCCAGTGGATTTGCCTCACTATCCAGCATGGGGGACACCAAATAGACAACAGTGCAGAGATGAGCAGCTGTCGTAATGGCTGAAAGTTTTTCTTCCGCGAGGTCCCATTCAGAAAGCATATCTTTCGGACCTTGCGCAATCATATCTGCCGTGTGATCGGCTGGAAAATATGCCGTCTCAAGGCATCTCTGGCGCAGCTTCCAATCGTCGTCAATGTAGTGCAAAGTAAGGCTCAAGAATGGGTCCATCGTCCTACTTGACAAGAGATCAGATGTGGCTGCAAAGTGTTGAACATTTTTCAGTTCAGCAGCTACATTTTTACAACATATCGTGTACATGTCTGGCAGCGCAGTTTTAGAAAAATGTGATCGCGATGGCACAGTGTATCTTCTGTCGAGAGTTTTAACGAGGTGTTTAAACCCACTTCGCTCCACTGTAGCCAAGGGAGTCATATCCTTTGCGATGTAATAACAAATAGTGTCAGTTATTTCTTTCCATCTTCTTGAACTCTTCTCATACTGTGTGGCATTTGTGAAAGCTTGCGTTATCGACATCTGCTTTACAGAGGCACTTGTTGCTGGGCGCTTGTCAGTCTCTTTGTTTTTTTTGAGCCATGCACTGTTCTTGTTCAGTAACGTGATTGTGCTTCAAGTGTTGAAACAAATTGGTGGTGTTACCTTTGGGCGTCGAAACTGTTTTTCTACAGTGTCTACATCTGACTTCATTTTGTTCGACGTCATCCTTACTGAAGCCAAACTGTGTCCAAATGACGGAGACTGCGTTTTTCTTTGGTGCAAGCTGCTCTTGTTGCTCAGTTGTGTCAGTGTTTAAGCTCTCCATGCTCGACATGTCGGCGGAATAACGTAACGTAACGGAGTGGGGTCACGTGACTCCACATGCAGTAGTGTTTTTAAAGGGAAAGTAATTGAAATAATCGACCTGGAAAAATTTGATCGATTATAGGTTCTGAATGTCGATTTCGATTACTTTTCGATTAATCGCCCAGCCCTACTCCATACGCTACTACGCAACACTGAATTTACTGTATTTACATATTTTCAGGAAGAGTCTCTTGATACTTTTAGTTGAATAGCAACTATTGTCGTTATCCTGGCAGCAATGCAACACAGAAACTCTCTCTCTCTCTTTTTTTTTTTTTTTTTTAACTCAATAAATTGGGAACTGAAAATCACAAATTGACTAATGCATAAACTACTGTCTGCGATGGACTGGCACCCTGCCCAGGGTTTATTTCCTGCTTTGCGCCCTGTGTTGGCTGGGATTGGCTCCAGCAGACCCCTCGTGACCCTGTAGTTAGGATATAGCGGGTTGGATAATGGATGGATGGATATACTACTGTGTTATGGTTATTACCAAGTGGTTCAAAATAATTATTGCCTGATGGCTTTATTCAAAGAGACTAGCAAACTACAATCTACATAAAATACTTCTGAGCAAAAGGCAGGAAAACACAAAACTGGCAAAATGAATGACAAAATTTTAAGGAAGGGAATTTTTGATTTTACACTTATGCTGATTAACCAGAATCTTTAGGTAAAAATATACAAACCTGTTTCTAAATAATGTGAAATCAGATACATTACAACAAGGGATTAGTAACAAAAAAAATAAAAAGTTTTTATAATAACCTATTCAGATATCTGTCATTTTGCCATGTGTAAAGTAATGATACTGAGGGGTGTTGGAAGTTCATTGGCTAAATACTGCTACCAGCAAATTATGGCCAGTTTATATCCTTAGCTAAGATCTAAACCAAAATAATAATAAAAAGTAGATCCGTGTTAAGAAAAAACTTTCAAACTGTTTGCAGTGAAATAAGAATAAGACTGAATGTGTAGCATGTCAAATGCATTGGTCATAGGTGTACCTTTTTACTGAGAGTACCTCAGCACTCCCAACCTGCACTTTTATGTATTTCAACTAATGGCAGAAGACTAGGAGGTTAGTTTTGGTCGCCCCCAGGCAGCAACCATATTGGTCCTCTCAAATCTACAGTTTTCCAAGTTGCTTGAACAACAACTCAAATGCAATCCAGGTGCATTTTAAGGCACATATGCTGGCCAACTGAGAGGGAAAACATATGTCTGTCACAATGAAGATGAAATTAATCTACATTAACATCAACAGATGTGTTTGCAGAATCTGTTTAAGTTACACTGAAATGGAATTAACCTTCACATCCATAAAAGAGTCTGACAGTACACCTGTGCATAACTAAAGTGCTAGAGGCTTTTAAAACATGGCATGTAAAATAGTGTTCACTGTAAACACTTTATTTTAGGTAGCATAACTGAACAAAAACCAAACATTTCATGTCCACTAAATAACTAGGTTTTACCAAACTGGAATTCAACCAAGAGAAACAGTATTTGCTTTAGGTTGGTATATTTATGCGATTTAGTATTGTAAAACATTTAACGTTCACTGCACCTAAAACCAAAGCTTTTTCTCAGTTTCTAATGCTATTAGTATGCAAGAATATAAGGTGATTTTTATAAACAGCAGCCTGAGTAAATAATTTTAAGGCAGAACTATCTAACTTCTATTTGGCAACAGAAGACACTAAATTATTTTGTGTAGTATATGTATAGTATGCAGAGTTATGCAACATATTAATACAACAACTAAATCTTATCCACTTATGGCCCCTCTCCCCCAAAGACTGAGAAGAGCAACAGAACATACAAGTAGCCAGCAGTGTCAGAAAAATACAGAATTTTTTTTTTTTAATTTTTATTCCCTCCATGGCGGGCTTGTCACACCATCTGTAAATGTCTGACACACTCTGCTGCACTGGCTCTATACTGTACATTTAATGAATGTATGAAAACATTTAATTAGTAACAAGCAAGGGTCAAACAAACACCTCCATCTAAAAATATAGGAACATGAAACTGGTATGGCAACCTGAATAGATAGATAGATAGATAGATAGATAGATAGATACTTTATTAATCCCAAGGGGAAATTCACATAATCCAGCAGCAGTATACTGATACAAAGAAACAATATTAAATTAAATAGTAATAAAAATGAAAAAAGTTAGCATTTACTCCCCCGGGTGGAATTGAAGAGTCGCATAGTGTGGGGGAGGAACGATCTCCTCAGTCTGTCAGTGGAGCAGGATAGTGACAAAAGTCTGTCACTGAAGCTACTCCTCTGCCTGGAGATGACACTGTTCAGTGGATGCAGTGGATTATTCATGATTGACAGGAGTTTGCTTAGTGCCCGTTGCTCTGCCACAGATGTTAAACTGTCCAACTTTACTCCTACAATAGAGCCTGCCTTCCTCACCAGTTTGTCCAGGCGTGAGGCGTCTTTCATCTTTATGCTGCCACCCCAGCACACCACCGCGTAGAAGAGGGCACTCGCCACAACCGTCTGGTAGAATATCTGCAGCATCTTACTGCAGATGTTGAACGATGCCAACCTTCTCAGAAAGTATAGTCTGCTCTGACCTTTCTTACATAGAGCATCAGTATTGGCAGTCCAGTCCAATTTGTCATCCAGCTGCACTCCCAGGTATGTATAGGTCTGCACCCTCTGCACACAGTCACCTCTGATGATCACAGGGTCCATGAGGGGCCTGGGCCTCCTAAAATCCACCACCAGTTCCTTGGTTTTGCTGGTGTTAAGATGTAAGTGGTTTGAGTCGCACCATTTAACAAAGTCTTTGATTAGCTTCCTGTACTCCTCCTCCTGCCCACTCCTGATGCAGCCCACAATAGCAGTGTCATCAGCGAACTTTTGCACGTGACAGGACTCTGAGTCGTATTGGAAGTCTGATGTATAAAGATTGAACAGGACCGGAGAAAGTACAGTCCCCTGCGGTGCCCCTGTATTGCTGAACACAATGTCAGACCTGCAGTTCCCAAGACGCACATATTGAGGTCTGTCTGTAAGATAGTCCACAATCCATGCCACCAGGTGTGAGTCTACTCCCATCTCAGTCAGCTTGTCTCTAAGGAGCAGAGGTTGGATGGTGTTGAAGGCGCTAGAGAAGTCCAAAAACATAATTCTTACAGCACCACTGCCTCTGTCCAGGTGGGAGAGGGATCGGTGTAGCATATAGATGATGGCATCCTCCGCTCCCACCTTCTCCTGGTATGCGAACTGCAGAGGGTCGAGGGCGTGGCGGACCTGTGGCCTCAGGTGGTGAAGCAGCAGCCGCTCCATGGTCTTCATCAGATGTGACGTCAGAGCAACAGGCCGGAAGTCATTCAGCTCACTAGGTCGTGATACCTTTGGGACAGGGGTGATACAAGATGTTTTCCAAAGCCTTGGGACTCTCCCCTGTTCCAGGCTCAGGTTGAAGATGCGCTGTAGAGGACTCCCCAGTTCCAACGCACAGGCCTTCAGCAGTCGTGGCGATACACCATCTGGACCCACTGCTTTGCTGGCACGAAGTCTTTTCAACTCTCTGCTCACATGGGCTGCTGTAATTGTGGGTGGGGATGTCTCACCTATGCTGGTACCAGCAGAAGGATGGTTGGAGGATGCAGTACTTCGAGGTGATAGTGGGTTAGGGTGATCAAACCTATTAAAGAAGTTGTTCATTTGGTTTGCTCTCTCCACGTCTGTCTCGATGGCGGCACCCCGCTTCGAGCTGCATCCAGTGATAATCTTCATCCCATCCCACACTTCCTTCATGCTGTTGTTCTGCAACTTTTGCTCCAGCTTTCTCCTGTACTGCTCTTTCGCCGCCCTGAGTTGGACTCGGAGTTCCTTCTGCACGCGCTTGAGCTCATGCTGATCACCACCTTTAAAAGCCCTTTTCTTCTGGTTCAAAAGGCCCTTGATGTCACTTGTAACCCATGGCTTGTTGTTAGCATAGCAGCGTACTGTTCTTACTGGAACTACAATGTCCATACAGAAGTTGATGTAATCAGTTGTGCATTCAACAGCCTCTTCAATGTTCTCACTATGTGACCCCAGGAATATATCCCAGTCTGTAGTTCCAAAGCAGTCTCTCAGAGCCTGCTCTGCCTCAGGGGACCACTTCCTGAATGAGCGTGTGGTTGTAGGTAGCGCCCTCACTCTTGGTTTGTATTGAGGCTGTAGCAGAACCAGGTTATGATCTGCTTTCCCAAGCGCAGGCAGCGGGGTGGCGCTGTATGCGTCTTTAACGTTTGCATACAGTAGGTCGATAGTCCTGTTTCCCCGGGTGTTACAATCCACATACTGGGAGAAGGCAGGTAATGTTTTGTCCAGCGTTACATGGTTAAAGTCTCCAGCGATTAGCACAAGTGCCTCAGGGTGCTGCGTTTGTAACTTAGCAACTGCGGAATGGATGATGTCACTCACTATCTAATAAATTGGTCTAATGGATTACTATGATCATTTATGTGCCTTCCAAACATAAGAACATAAGACATTTGACAAACAAGTGGAGATCATTCAGTCCATCAAGTTTGTCTATTTAGCGGAATAGCTAAGCAGATCCAATATTTAATTCCAATGATTCTTAAATGTTGTCAAGGTTTCTGTTTCAACTACAAGTCTCAGAATTGTTTTTACAGATTCCCAGAACTCTTTGGGTAAAGAACTGCTTCTTGGCTTCTATTATAAATGTACTTCCCCTTAATTTCCACTGGTGTAATGGAGTACATGATTCACTGTTAAGCTGAAAGAATTCTGCTAGATCTACTTTATCAATGTCTTTGAGAACTTTGAAGACCTGGATAAGGTTCCTATACAACACGGGTGTCAAACTCCAGTCCTGGAGGGCCACAATGGCTGCAGGTTTTCATTCTGACCATCTTCTTCATTAGTGATCAGTTTTTGCTGCTAATTAACTTCTTTTGCCTAAGTTTTAATTAACTTGACTCAGATCCCTTAGTTGTCTCTTTTCCTTTAATTAGCAGCCAAACAATAATGAGACACAAAATGAGCCGCCACATGACCACCTCACCTGCGCCCATCATACATTATCTAAAAATAAAGAAAGGTGACGGTTTTGGTAAGGTTGATTGCTCAGGTCACCAAAACATCTTGACGATGTTCTGAGAAAAAACAGAAAAATCAACAGTTTTGGAAATGTCTGCTGTGGCAAAATGAGAATAGTAACAAGCCATTGAATTAAATAACGGGTTTAATTAACAGCAAGAATAAACTTCTCATTAAGAAAGTGATTGGAGTGAAATTGTTTTAGCTGGTCATTTGTTGGCTCGTTTCACATTTCATTTCGGCTGCCATTTAATGAAGGAATCAATTCAGGGGACTGAATCCTTACAATAAGGGCTATTAAAATGAAGGAAAAATAAGTTAATTAGCAGTGAAAAATGGTCATTGATTAGGAAAAGGGTCAGAATGAAAACCTGCAGCCCTCCAGGCCCGGAGTTTGACACCCCTGTATACAATCTCCTCTGCTCAAGACTTAACAGGCTTAATTCTCTGAGTCTGTCAGAATCCTGGAATGCTCTTGCTGTTCTCTGGACAGATTCAAATGCTGCTATGTCTTTCTTGTAGCCTGGTGACCTGAACTTCACACAAACTAAGGAGGCTTCATGATTCGAGACTTTAAAAATCTGAAATAATTGGGTTTGAGTGTTTTTGAAATCATTATTTTAGGCATCCGTTGTCTTAAGTTCTACACTTTTTTCAGAATGATGACTGGATAAATGGTCACAGGTGATCTTTAAGCACCTCAGCCTTTTCACATTTATCTTAGCTTTAATTTGCTTAATGCAGTAAAATATGAAGTGAGAAGACCTTGCATATTAACGAGCACTGAATGACATCTGCATAAATATAATCAGAGAACAATGGTTCAATAAGCCGTAAGCTTTTTTTTTTTTTTTTTTTTTAAGACCTTACAATGTGGAGAGATTAAAGGTGGTTACCTGCAAAATCTGAGTCTGGAGGGCTGCTGGATTGTCATAGCAAAAGTAACTACCTGGAAATAAAACAGACAAATAAATATATACTGTAACACCATCTGAATCACATCACTCTTATTATAAATAATGCTTTGTGCTCGATCTGTACACAGCTCATTGAAAATATTAACGGCTGCTGTAGATGTAGTTAATAATACATTATATAGCTCCTTTCCCCTGCATAAAGCTCTTCACAGAAATTTTAAATGAACAACAAGGTATAACACTGGAAAAAAATAACTTCATAAAATACTAAATAAAGATAAATACAGGGCACACAAAGCTTTGAATCAGAATAAGAGACAATAAACCAGAACGGAAATATAAAATACTACAAGAAAACCATGAACAAGTATCAATATATCTGATAAAAATGCAAATCAGTCCCTGGAAAGAAAGGGTAAACCAAAAGAAGGGTCAGAATGTCGTCCTAACTTAAGTGCTTTCCTGAACAAAATGTGTTCTAAGTTGCCTTTTAAAATAATGTATTGAGTCGAATTAATATAGGGAGGTCATTTCAAAGTCTGGGTGAAGGAAAGCTGAAAGCTGTCACCCATAGAACACAGCAAGTTTGAGGCTCAACATAATCGCCTGAGTTTGTGGACGAACAGAAACATAGTAATGGAGAAGGTTACAGACCTACTCCAGTGAAAGGCGATTTAAAGCTTTATAGATTAGTAACAGAATTTTAGATTCAATCCCATTAAGGCACTGGTAGCCAGTGAATACGGATCAGACCTGTGTAAGGACTCTTTCTGCAAAATTTTGAAGCAGCTGGAGCTGTGATAACAGATATGATGGAGCAACAGCCAGAAAGTTGTTACAGTAGTCGATGAACGATATAATAAAAGCTTTGAAAAGTTTCTCGGCATCAGAAAAAGAGAGGAATGAGCGAACATAAGATATGTTACGGAGGTGAACGAACATTTTTAGTGTAATCTACGTGGGAAGAATAAGAAGGAGAGGAATTAAAAATGGCACCAAGATTCCTTGCTGAAGAAAGTGATCTGATGATATCATCACCAAGAGTGATTGAAAAAGGACTCATCTTTATAAGCGGAGCTTCAGTGTCAATCAGCAGGACTTCAGATTTCCTGCAATTTAATTTTAAAGTGTTTACTTCCATCCAATTTTTTAATTTCACTGGGGTAAATTGTAAGCTGGGAAAACTGTGAGGAAGTTTCACTTAAAGACCAATTTCTTCCTACCAGTGCACTAGGAGCACAGCCCTCATACTTCTCTTCGACAACTGCTCAACGTTAAAAACTCCAATTATCGATTATCCATTTAAAGAAAGGAGCACATTTTAAGTTTAATGTGTATTTATCACTTCTGAATATGCCATGTTATTCTATTACGTAAATTACTGTAATCTGTAGTCCGGTTGAACCTAAAATGCTGCACAGGGAACAAATTAGTTTCAGGGCAAATGGTATTTAAACAAAAAGGATGTATATTAAACGGTGTATTGAAGGTTCTTTTTATAATACAAATAGTTTTTTTTTAACTTTGGAGCAGCTATTCAAAGCCAAGATACAAACTTCGAGTTACTTACCAAAGCCTAAGAAGCACATAAAAATCAAAACGATGATTCTGTGCAATAAGTGGCTGGGGTCGCAGCAGGCCGACATTTGCCTCTCCGAATCGCTATCATAGCGGCTGTGACTATTTGAAAGGGAAGGTTCGGACTCGTCATCTTCGGCAAGTAGCCGTTTGCTCTCCTCCTTTAACGCCATGTTTGTGCTCTGCGAGAGTTGCCGGTCTGTCAGTCCGTGAAACCCTGCAAATCGATCACCTGATAGTAACTTCCAAACAAATGGGTGGTTACGGGAGAAAGTATGGCACGGCTTTTTATTACTGTAATTATAAATATCCGTCTACTGTCCGATTAATTTTTCGTATTAACAGTTCATATTTTTCAAAAGACGTCTACATGATCCTACAAAAAAAAAAAAAAACTAAAATCCTGAACGATTACCAGTCAGTGTGTCACATGACTAGTCCGCCAGCAGCAGAGACAGTCAGCTGATATAACTAAGGGCGCAGTGAGCAGGACTGCCCACAAAAATATGGCAAAGCGTATGGGTCAGAAAGCTCGCTCTGCTCAGTTCGTAGACACAAGTGGGGCGGCGTTCCCTTTCACGGAAGTTGCCTGCGTTTATTTATTTTCCAACTTGGCTAGATAACGACTGCAAAAGGGTAAGGATTCCTGAAGGTGTATCGTGGAATATATGCCGTTCAGCAACATTTTAGACAGTTTTAGGTATACGACACCACTAGTGTAATTCTGTACATGAATTAAAGTTCATTCAGTTTGGAGACTGATTTGAGGGTTGTATGGGACTGGAAATTTTCAGTAATCCAGCTATCCATACATTTTCTGTCCTGGCCTTTTAGTTCGTCGTTGCGGACAGCCGCTCCCCGTTCTTGCGGGACGGAAACCAGTAATGCAACGTTATCCAGTTCGACGCATACTCGGTTAGAACTGGACAGTTGGAGTAGACTGTTGGCAACGCTAAAGCATGTAGGA
This sequence comes from Polypterus bichir lapradei, assembly GCA_026402145.1. Taxonomy (NCBI): domain Eukaryota; kingdom Metazoa; phylum Chordata; class Cladistia; order Polypteriformes; family Polypteridae; genus Polypterus; species Polypterus bichir. The sequence goes on along the minus strand of JANRMT010062854.1, from coordinate 69,056,781 downwards.
GGAAACCACACGTTAACACAGGGAGCACATGCAAAAGACTTGAACGTCAGGTGTCTGGAACCTTGCTCCAGCGTCAGTTTAAAGACAAAAAACAATTCTCTTGAAAGTAAATGTTTCAGAAACACAATTTAAAAATATGAAGCGTACTTAATAATAAGGCTATAATAATTCATTGAGAATATAGAAAGTTTTAATTTTGAAAAGCCATGCAGACACAGGGATACGGTCCAAACTTCACTAAGGCAATGCCCAGTCACTATGTTGGCATCGTGATTAATGTTGCTGCCTCACATCACCAGAGACTTTTAGCTCCAGATAGTCTTTAACATCTTCAAGGTACATTTTCTGACACATTTACAATTGTTTTAAAACCTTGTCCACTGCTAAATATCTGTGCATTATGTTAGCATAAAAATTTCAGAAAAGTCCAAATTGAAAGTCCCCCAAATCTGACACCAAGTCATCTAAAGCAGGGGTTCCAAATTCAGTTCTGGGGTGCCACTGTGCCTGCGGATTTTCATTCCAACCAGTTTCACCAATAAGTGGTGCAGTCTTACTTCTAAATGATCTAATTGTTTAATAGGTCTTTTACTTCTTTTATTTTGCATTCAAACATATAATTATGGATACAGTGGTGCAATGGTAGTGCTGCTGCCTTGCAGTAAGGAGGTCAGGGTTAGCGTCCCAGGTACTCCCTGCATGGAGTTTGCATGTTCTCTCCATGTCTATGTGGGATTCCTCTGGGTGCAATGGTTTCCTCCTATAGTCCAAAGACATGTAGGTTTGGCGGATTGGGAATACTAAATTGGTCCCAATGTGTGGGTTTTGGATGGGTGTGTATGTGTGTTCGCACTGCAATGGACTGGCACCCTGTGATAGCTGTGGTATTCTTCAGCACCCCTGTGACCCTACTGAGGACTAAGCCGGTTTGAAAATTACTGACTAATGACATACAAGTGCAGTATATGCTAGTGTATCTGCATGTAAAGAAAATTAAAAAATTCAGAATTTTTCATTTTTTGCCATATCTTTAAATGTTAGGGTTTATTTTTACCATACTCATTTAATTAATCTTTTCCTGTAGAGTTTACACCTTTAATTGTATCTAAATACTGACAATTAGTGATGAGCAATGCAAACACAGATGAAAATGACACTTGATACTAAAGGGAAGCAGCTACTGTAGTATAAAGTTAATTTATGAGCTAATTAATAAGTTATTCCACTACAGGGATGTGAGAGACCACAGCCTATCAGGCATGAAGCAGCAATCATTCCTGGACTACAAATCAGTCTATCAAACAATCATTCCCAGACACTCACAAAGAGCCATTTTAAAAGTAAAAATCAGTCTAATCTTCAAATCATTGGGATGCACTATAAAGTCACTGTCATACCTCCACTCATTTTCAGTTTTGCATTAATGTACAGTAAAATTGATAATGTAGACAAATCATATTTAGAGTTTCCAAACAATTACATGCCAAAAGGTTAGGGACATACTGTCCAGTCTATCAATATGGGCCAGACATTTCTATAAAGTATTCCACTCATTTATTTTTTCCTGTATGTTACTGCCCTTTAAATCTCTTCAGCATATCAGTCAAATTCCTTTCTTGCCCAATTTTTTACCTACTTTTAAACTGTTGGTATGTCATCTTTGCAGCTTAACAATGTAGAAATACTCCTGCTAATTTCTACAAACAAATCTCACTTGAAAATTAACAAGCAGCTGATAAAAGAACACACAGTCCTAGTCCTCTTGCACAACTGTCACCTTCTAGCACAAATGCTAGCAGCAGACTGTTTATTTTGAGTTATTTATATAAAACAGAAATAATACAGGGTGGTCCAGATTTAATTATGCAGATCCAGATCGTCTGGATGACTTTGATTTAGGCAGGGATGATTCCAGTTCGGCGCAAAGACGATTCTTCATGTCGTCAGTTCGCACACTTCTCGATGGTCCGGGATTTTTCAGGTGATTTTCTATGTAATAAACTTAATAAATTATAGCATAATGAAAATTGCATAATTAGATCTGGACCTTCCTATAGTGTGCTGAGTGACAAAATGCTGTGAGTTAAACAAATACATTCATATTTATATTCCTGCCAAAAATTGCAAACCTCTCCAGGAAAAGCAGCCAAATATTGTAATAATGGGTGTTTGAAGTGACTATTAATTTACACCATACTTTAAAAAGTAATTTCAAATATAAGATTCTCAATACTCTTTAATCCTACTGTGAGTCTCAGGGCCCTGAAGACTTTGCCCGGTAACATCAAACACAATACTACTGCATTGTAGGGCACGCTCTCAGACAATTTACAATTGCCAGTTAACCTAACCTGCACATACTGTATGTAGGGGTCTGAGTGGATAAAGGGACTACCCAGAGGAAAACACACACACAAGGAGAATGTGCACACTACACATGGATGATGACTGGGTGCGGGATTGAACCCCAAGATGCTGGACTGGTGAAGAAGAAGCGGTAAACAATGCTCCACAATGCCGCTCTCTCCATGTCAGAAGTTTATAATATTAATTCTCATTTTCTTTAATTTGAAGTTATCCGTTTTTCTATGCTATGTGTATATTAGTGTTTTATACTGTAATGGAGAAATTCTGATACATCCTAATACTGAATCAGTTAAGCATTGTTTAAAAGCTTTCATTGACAGCATATCATTGGTTTAAAGCAGGGGTCCTCAAATACAGCCCTGGTGGGCCGCAGTGGCTACAGGTTTTTGTTCTAACCCGGTTGCTTAATTAGAAAGCAATTCTTGCTAATTATTTAATTTCATGGCTTGTTAGTGCTTTAACTCTACCATGTCAGGTCATTCTCATATCCTAGATTTTCTTCCTCTTTTTAAGGATATCATCCAAATGATTTGAAGGCTAAAATGGAGGAGTAATTCTCAGTCCTTCATTTTTTTCTCTTCAATTTCCTTCCAAGTACAGTATTTAATTAAACCCAATAGTGCATGATAAATACACACAGGTGTAAATGATAACAAGCTAAACGGAGAAATGCTGGGGCCTCATGTATAAACGGTGTGTACGCACAGAACTGTTGCGTAAGAACGTTTCCACGTTCAAATCGCAATGTATAAAACCTAAACTTGGCGTAAAGCCACGCACATTTCCACGGTACCTCATACCCTGTCGTACGCAAGTTCTCTGCTCAGTTTTGCAGACTGGTGGCACCCAGCGGCAAAGCAGTGCTACTGTTCCTGTGTGGTTTCCCTTTCTTTTTCAGATCCACATCCCTGACGCGGCTTTATAAATACACTGAAATTAACTGAATATTGTTTATTAGTTTAATGCATCTGATTGTAATTAACATGTAACAATATAACGGTCCACAGAATGGTCAAACTATTTAAAATACCATAACTGCTTTAAAGTTGTTACTCTTACTGCACCTTCTTCTTCTTCTTTCAGCTGCTCCCGTTAGGGGTTGCCACAGCAGATCATCTTTTTCCATATTACTCTCACTGCACCACTTGGAGTAGCTGATCGTAAAGAGAATTATCGGTATACAGCATCAAGCACACGCTGACTCAGCCATGCTTCCTATTTGAACTGCTGCTCACACGGCAAACGCTTCAAACCTTTCCTGTACGGACCTCGCGGTTCAGAAAGAGTTTCATCCCAAGAGCTCTAAACGCACTCAATCAGTTCATCAAGTGCTCCTTGTAGAACTGTTTGTATTTATAAGTACAATAACCTCACTGTAAACTTGCACTACAGTTATAATATTACACAACCTGAGCCACTTTATAAAGCGCGTATTTACATATGTTGACAATATCATTTTTAAGATGAAATGCAACAAAATATGTTTTGGAAGAGAAAGACGGTTTAAGAAGCACATAGTGATTCACACACATAGAAGAACACATACAAAAAATTTAACGTGCTACTTTAATTACTATGTGATTTGAGAAACTGGTTAATTAAACGATTTTAAGATGAAGTTTATGATGTTCTACTTTAATGACAAAATAAACTACGTGATTAAAGTGGAAATTTCGAGATTGAAGTTGACATTTCATGCTTTTTTCCCACTGTGTGCCTTTTTTTCTCTGTACCCTAATAAGCTTCCATATGACACTCAGACGGTGGGCTATGACTCGCCTTTTCACAGCGACTTTGATATGTGACAACTTCTTTTTTATTTCGGGCACTGTGCGACTTTGTGAACTTGAGCTTTCGAGTTTCTCCAACACACTATGTCAGTCGATCAGCTTCCTTTTGTTGTTTATACCACTGTTTAAGCCAACAAATAGTACGTTTTTCTTTGGTATTCACTGAAATTCTTCCATTGTCCCCTCTTGCTTTTCCCATTGTCTTTTCACAGAACACTGAGCTTAAGGGCTATTTATATTGATTTGCATATTCAAAGAGGTGTAATTCTGGGAGGAGTTGGGGTGGGACAGCAGGCACGTGCATGTGCATTACTTTTCCCGGCGAACCGGGATTTATGTGGCGAACGCACAGATTTATGCATCTGGATTTTTCTGTGCGTAAGCACATTTCGGTTTTTGTGCTTACGTCATGTTATAGTGTGAGTTCTACGCACGGCATTTTGCATGAGGCCTCTGGTCATTTTCATCATTTGCATGTTATTGCTAATTAGGAGCAATTAAAAAACAACAATAGATAGATAGATACTTTATTAATCCCAAGGGGAAATTCACATACTCCAGCAGCAGCAAACTGATAAAAAAACAATATTAAATTAAAGACTATAACTTTGTATAATGGTAACGTTTACTCCCCGGGTGGAATTGAAGAGTCGCATAGTGTCGGGGAGGAACGATCTCCTCAGTCTGTCAGTGTAGCTGAACAGTGACAGCAGTCTTGTCGCTGAAGCTGCTCCTCAGTCTGGAGATGATACTGTTCAGTGGATGCAGTGGATTCTCCATGATTGACAGGAGCCTGCTCAGCGCCCATCACTCTGCCACATATGTCAAACTGTCCAGCTCCGTGCCTACAATAGAGCCTGCCTTCCTCACCAGTTTGTCTAGGCTTGAGGCGTCCTTCTTCTTTATGCTGCCTCCCCAGCACACCACCGCGTAGAAATGGGCAGTCGCTCCAACCGTCTGATAGAACATCTGCAGTATCTTATTGCAGATGTTGAAGGACGCCAGTCTTCTAAGGAAGTATAGTTGGCTCTGTCTCCTCTTGCACAGAGCATCAGTGTCAGCAGTCCAGTCCAATTTATCATCCAGCTGCACTCCCAGGTATTTATAGGTCTGCACTCTCTGCACACAGTCACCTCTGATGATAATGGGGTCCATGAGGGGCCTGGGCCTCTTAAAATCCACCAGCAGCTCCTTAGTTTTGCAGGTGTTCAGGTGTAAGTGGTTTGAGTCGCACCATTTAATAAAGTCCTTGATTAGCCTCCTATACTCCTCCTCCTGTCCACTCCTGATGCAGCCCACGATAGCAGTGTCGTCAGCAAACTTTTGCATGTGGCAGGACTCCGAGTTGTATTGGAAGTCCGATGTTTATAGGCTGAACAGGACCGGAGAATGTACAGTCCCCTGCGGTGCTCCTGTGCTGCTGACCACAATGTCAGACATGCAGTTCCCAAGACGCACATACTGAGGTCTGTCTGTAAGATAGTCCACGATCCATGCCACCAGGTATGAATCTTCTCCCACCTCTGTCAGCTTGTCCCTAAGGAGCAGAGGTTAGATGGTGTTGAAGGCACTAGAGAAGTCCAGAAGCATAATTCTTACAGCACCACTGCCTCTGTCCAAGTGGGAGATGGAAGAATGGGATGAATACAGCTGTTTAAGACTAAAATAAGCAATAAGAGTTCGAAATCTTAACGGGCGAGACAACTAGAGTGAAGCAGAACTGTTATTTGAGCAATAAGTGCTTCTTAGTAAGCAATTGGGTTGGAGCAAAAACCTGCAGCCACTGTGGCCCTCCAGGACCGTGATTGACCCTGGGTTAAAGTCTGAACTTCAACTTGGATATTTCAAAACAAAGATTCCTTTGCATTTCACTGATTTGGTTTTAGCTTTATATATGTGCTTATGATTTTTGCCATGTTACATGATCCAGTAGTAGTCCAAGGTAGACAGATACAGTATCGGCACATCTTCCTGAATGGCATTGTAGAACATGAAGAGTGCATACTGGACTCTAACTGCAATGCATCCAGGTCCTCCTGTCATAAAACAGGACCTAGAAATCTTACTCTTTCACCAGCATAGCTAATAGTTACTAAGAGAATCTTGTAGTGGTGTTGTACATCATGTTTGGTTTTCACCAAAATTTTATTGTGCATAACAATCAAGACTATTTCAGTTTGGTATCATCTGTTCTGAGGCCATTGTTCAACAAAAAACTATGATTTGTTCAGATGTAGTTTTGCAAGCAAAGCTTTGTTGCCATATTCTTTTTGGGCATAATAGGAGTTTCTTTCTCCTCATTTCCCTTCCATAAAAGGCACACTTGTAGAGCTTTTTTCTTAAAGTGTAATATTTAACATGTTCAGAGACATCTGTAAATTCAGGAAGGACCTTATGGATTTTTTTGTGATTTCTTCAAGCAGCATATGCTCTGACCTTTCTCAGATTTTCTTCTTACTCCTGTCTTTCTTGAACATTCTTATAACAGATTATTGGTACTGAAGAACGATGGACTTTAAACTGTTGGGAAGTGACCATATAATCCTTCCTGTAGAGTTGCAGTGGTTGTTACACTGCTGCCGTTATTTGTTGTCGACTTGATGTTATCACCACACCTGAGTAGTGTTACCAACATTGTGAAAGGTTCAACAGAGGTAGTAGCACATCATTATCATCGACTAATCAAATGCACTCAGTTAGCTGCACTTTGCTCAAATTACCATCTTAACAGATGTGGAAGAAATAAGGGTGTACTTAGTTTTTCACCTATGGCTTCTATATGTTAGCTTATTTTTGTTGAATAAATAATGTTGGAAAAAACCTGCTATGTATTGTGTACCACATGGGGTCAGGTTTGTCAAATGTTAGTACTTTTCTAAGTATGTAATGTCATTATTGTGGTGAGGCTTTGATAATTGTCAGTTATTTTCCAATGTATAAAAATATCAATTTTGTATATTTGTGGAGTATACCTTTTCAATTTAATTTATAATCCACAAACTGTGTAAACCTAACCAGTTATGAATGATTACACAGTATTTCTAATGCTTCATTTGATATAATAACAAAGGGTGATCTGTCAGAGACATTTCAGTTTCCTCCCAAGGCTGTAGTTCTTCCTTCTCTTGCAAACAAAATACTCTTCAAGAAAAGGCACAGTGTTAACTTGGACATAATGCCATATTCTGTGGTGCTAGAGAAGAAGAATATAATAAAAAATAAAAATTCATTTTGGAAAGAGATGAAACTTATAAAACACTTTACAACATGAAACACATGGATTACAAACTGTGTGTGTATCCCCACTTTTTGCAGTGTGGAGTCTAATGTTATGCTTTTCATAATCTTTACGAATACAGTTAAATGTTTAAAAAGTACACACCATGAAATGTTTTTTTGTTCTTTTTTATCATATGTGGGTATATCAAGATTTGATCTTCATTTAAACAGTATCTTTAGATAAAGATGATATAGTAAAAAAATACAATTAGACTTTACAATAATTTATTCAATGAAAAATTAACATATTTGCTATTTCCATCTGTGGAAAAGTTAAGTCCAGCCTTGGCTCTAATAACTGGTATTGTGCCCTCTGGCAGAAACAACCTGAAGTAGGAAGGTCTTGTAACAGTCTACTAGTCTGTGACATCGACTGGAAGAAAGCTGTTCCTACTCCTCCATGTAGAATTCTTTCAACTCTGCAATGTTTGAGGGGAATCTTGTGTGCACAAATCCCACCACAGCATCTCAATGGATTTTAAACCTGAGCTTTTACTTGGCCATTATAGAACCGTCCATTTCTTTCTTTTCAGCCATTGCTGGGTGGATTTACTGATATGTTTAAGGTCACTGTCATGCTGCAAGATCCACTTTCAGTCCTATGACAGATGATTGCACATTATCCTCAACACCTTCTGGTACTTGTACAATGAACAATTCTATGATTCTATGATGGTGAGGTGCCCAGGCCATGATGTAGCAAAAAACACCAAACCATAATATTTCCTTCACTATGTTTTATAGTTTGTATGAGGTTACTGTGGTTAAATGCTGTCTTTAGTTTTCACCAACATGTCTTCTGGTATTGTGGCCAGACAAGTCTGTCTTTGTCTTGTCTGTCCAGAGGACATTGTTCCAAACGTCCTGGTCTTTGTCTTAAGTTTTTATGGGCAAACTTCACTCTTACCACTGATGTTCTTTCCAGACAGCACAGTTTTCCTCCTGGCACACCCTTCTTGCAGATATAAATTGTGCAGTCTCTTTCTAATGGCAGATTCATGCCCTTTGACATTAACAGTGGCAGGAGCTACCAATCTGTAGGTCCTTGCATGAAATCCTGTGATTCTTAGAGGTTTCTTTCAGCATTTTGCATTCTGCTTTTGGGCTGAATTTGCTGGGGCAGATTGGCCTGGACAGGCTGACAGTTGTTTGAAATCTTCGGTACTTGAACGTTATTGTCCACACAGTGGAATGGTTGATTTCCAGTTGTTTGGAGATCTTTTAAAATCCCTTCTCAAACTCCTGGACATCTATGATCTTGTTTTCTGAAAGACTCCGAGAGCTCTTTTGATCTAGTCATGGTGATAACATACACTTCAACAACTGAGAGCAAAACATATTAAATGTCTAAGGTTTAAATGAGTCCGTTTCGGACAATATTGTGTTTAATAATGTTCTAATCATTTGTACCTGATATGGTGCACCAGATTCTAATTTTAAGTATTTGAGACAGTGATAAATTTAGGGGTATATTTATTTTTGCCATGGGGGAAATTTGTATTTATGTTTATTTCAATTATTGTTTAAACTACAAAATGTAAATGTGGCATGATGTTTGTTATGTTATATCACCTTTATCTACGGTATAGATATGGTTTAAATAAAGATCAAATGCTGATATGTCCAAATGTGTTAAAAGACAAAAAAACATTTTGTATGATGTATTTACTTTTTCACATTGTTGCACCTTTGTAACTGATTAAGTGCTTTGAAACTCCCTCTGTATAACTATCGGATAATACTGTGTCTGAAAGATTAATTAGAATACAATGATGGCGTATTAAGTTGCAGTTGTTTAAATTAGTGAAAACAAACAGCTCTTCAGATATAATGTCTTCTGCTGGTGGTAGCATTTCTCTCTGAAGGCTGCCTCTTGAAATGTGTTGCCAAAGTGTGTTACAATCCTCTATTTATTTCCCAGAAGGAAACCAAATCAGGAAATTTTCTGGGAGTCTTTCCTCATAGCTATAAGAAGTTTAGAGCCAGGAGACTCAGCATTTTACTGCCTTATAATAATAAAAATAATATGAGGTTAAGTGAACAAATTGGTCATTGTGCCTGCAACTGAATACGACATTTAAATAGCTGTGGTCAAAAGAAGCTTATAGTTGGTTTTAATTTATTTTGTTTTTTCTAGAGCAGTACAGTAAAAACAGAAATTGAATGGATTTTGAAGCTGTAAGGTAGCAATGTTGACTACTATGCTATAGTGCCACTTCCATTAACATATTTAATCTTTTTTTTTGTCTGTTTAAACTCCATTGTAAATTGAAAGTTGGCTAAGAAAAACAGCAGCAGGTAACCGTAACAAGCTAGTGAAATAAAACTGATTTGTCTTAAATGCATGACAGTTTAACATTTTACTTGTATTTGAAACTCCGTTTTTTATTAATGGAGGACATAGTGGTCCAGTAGCTAGCCTGTTTTTGAAATCTCGATCCAGCACTCTCTGTGGAGTCTGCACATTTTCACTGTGTTCACATAATTTTTTTCTAAGTATTCTAAATTTCTTCCAAATCCCAATGTATGTGTTATGTTAACTAGTGCGGGTATATTGCAGTGGGCTGGAATTAGTTCAGTGTTGGTTCCCATCTTGGGCCATATGATGCCAGGTTAGGCACTCGTCCCTGCAACACCCACGCCTTGAACTAGGCATGATTGACATTGGATAAATAGGCTTTTGGTTAATATTAAGAACTGGCTTACTGTATAAGGAATCCATTGGAATGAAAATGTTTAGCCCCTTAGGCCTAGCACTGAACATCACAGCTTTAAGAGGCTTCTGAATAATGTGCTTCGGATGGAAAAAATGGTATGGTCACCTGACCACCCAGAAAGGTTGCAAAGATTTTATATCATACAATTCTAGTTTAGAAAATGACATTAATTGTTAATTGCAAAATTTTTGACACAAAAGATATTTTCAAACATGTAGAAACAAGTTGGTCTATCAACTTTGCTTTCATAGGCAATAGCTAAACTTTCTCCCTTACAGCTGTTTGTTAAAATTGGCATTCGCTGTATCATATCTACATGACTTTGAAGTTTGTTCCAGATTCTCCTGTCCATTTGTATCCAAATGAAGATACCTTCTATTTCAGCAGGTACCCCCAGACAACACTTTCAGAATTGACTCGACATTTTGAGAATTTTGTAGACCTGGATTAGGACACTGTGTAACCTTTTCCATTGAAAACTGAAGGGGGTTTTCAGAGTAGGCATTGTCTTTTATTCTAGTGAATTACTTGGTTGCTCTCCTCTAATCAGCTTATAGTGAATGTTGCCATACAGTATCTACAGTATGTTGTTTCATGGTGACCAGAAGTGCATCACAGTACTTCAAATGTAGTCTAATTAAGATGTTATGAAGTTTGAATATCATTTCCTATAATATATGCCACACAGTTTTTCTAAATATTTCTTTAGTAACCTTTTTCATTGTTTCTGCTAGATGCAGATGGTCCTTCAACATTGTTGGGAGTAATGGCATTCAGTTAGCCCTATATAAAACTGAAGCTTATTTCTTTATTAATGATGTACACTCAGAAAGTCATACTGCATAGCCCAGTATGTAAAAAAAAAATAACTTTATGAATTTCTGAAATTTAAATTTCAGATTTAAAAGCAATATTTGGTCACATGAGATATTAGTATCACTATTATTACAATGACTTGTCTAGAAAGTAGTTAAATATATTTAATAGACAATAAGCAGTATTAAATGGTAAGACATTTAATAATAAATTATACATATGTTTTGAAAATTCACAGAGAATGCTGGAAAATATACTCTCAACATAAATCACAAAGCAGGATCCAGACCCAAGTGGGATGCCAGTCTACTGCACTGAACACTCACAGACACACACACACACACACACACACACACACTCAAAATGAGACAGTCAGCACTTAGCTAAATACTCAGTTTTGTAACCAAGAATCGGGATACCTCAAAAAAAAAAACAAACAAACAACACAAACCCCGCAATAAATTATCAGAGAAATCAAACTTTGGACCTAGCGACTATAAGGTAGCAGCAACCATTACTGTGCCATTGTTTTAAATACATTTTAATATTGAAGAGATAAACACAACTTTGCTGAGATTTGATGTAATCTCTGAGAGTGTATGTAGGAAATTAAACAATTCATTTAAAGCATATTAGTCCTTTTTGAAATTTGCTTCAGGAAGGTCAGCATGACCATATAATTCACATTCCCTTAGCATTTATCACATTTCTACACTAAAGTAAATTTTGCAATAGTCTGCTCAGCTTTGAAAATTGCACATGTGCTTTTTGAATTGTTTTTGCTGCCTGTTCAGTATTTTTTACTGTTTAATTATTCGGTTATGGTGTCATTTGCAAATTGACACAAATTGCTCAAGTTCATTCTGACAGATGGGCCTACAGTACATGGCTATCGCAATAGGTGTGTCACATTATATACAAAAGCACCTAAAAATGAATGAATTAAATAAAAAATGCAAAAAGAAAAAGTGAAAAAAGTTTGCAAAGTGTAAACTGTAGTAAAACTATATCAATACATATGGCACAAGAGAGGAAAAAAATGGTAGAATTCTATTCCAAGTAATACTTCACTGTAAGGCAAAGTCTTTGTATTGTAGATACCTAATGTAAATGCAGTTCATTGGGCTAATTAGAAAGTCCATGTACAAAAAGAGATTCAGCACAGTAAGTCAGCATAGTTTTATTATACAGTACAATAGTTGTCTTCATCCAGTAAACACATTTTGAGCATAGCTCTCCTTCAGGCATAATTGACAATGGGAAACATATAACATAAAAAACAAGTAATAGTACACTATTAAATAGGAAACCTATAAAACTAGAAATAACAAAAAACAATTCAAAATACTAACAAGTAGAAAATAAATAATAATATACAAAATGTATTTGTGAAGGACAAAAGCTTATCTTACTTCAGTGACTATCTAGTCAATAGTTGACATGAGGATACGACAAGGATTACACACAATGCCAGATAAAATAAAAATAAAATAAAGAAACTTTTTAAGGTGCTCCCAAGTATACAGTGAAGAAATTAATAAATCAAAAAGTGTGTATCTTACATTAACAAAGAGGTTAAAGGCCTTAGAATTAAACTGAACTTAGTTCAGGGCCCAAATAACGTTTAGGTTTAAGGTGGGCAAGGGAGATTTTTAAAGATATTTAATGTAATAACAGACTTATCGTTAAAGGTGTTGAGTCTAAATCCAAAATGTTTTCTCTCCTTAACAATGCCTTAAAGAAAGGTGAGGTTTCAGTAATTAGCATTCCCTCCAGACCATTATCTGCATCTGAAATGTCCATATTATCTCATGGTTTTACTTTTGGACCATCTTCTAAATACTGTCCATTTCAGACCCACATTGAACTACTTAGGTTTTTTCGTAAAATCCACTTAATGTGCTTCCTTTAAGGACAAATACGAGTATTGTCTCCAAAGCTCTTCCTTATAAATCTACCTTTAATCCACTTGGTCCTTTTCACTCTGCTACTAAAATATTTTGCAGAGAGGCTAGTAGAGACAGTGAACACTTTGAGATAAAATTCAATACAATATTTATTGAATTTGTTACTTTAATGGAATGAATCATTCTTAAACACTTGTGTCTATCCACTTCATGTACTGTTTTAAAGGAAAGAAACCTACAGTACATAATTTTAAAGGCTCCGCTTAACAAAGGATACACAAAGAGAAGAAAGAGCCATCTGTTTTTAGAACAGAAGATCAATCTTTCTTTCCATAAATGTCATTATCTCCTACACTTCACTATTGTGTATCAACAAAGCCAAGGCTGAAACTTCCCTTGCAAGGTAAGAGAGGAGTGATTGTAAAATTGACCAAGGAATTTGGCACCTGTAACAGATGTCAACAAAGTGATTTTTAAATTCAAGTATAAAGTTGAAAACTTCCCACTCAGTTTTTATATATAGTAATTACAAGGAAAACCGGAGTTGTATTTTGTAATTCAGGTTTAATGAAGAGTATTGCGCTACAAAGGGTAACAAGAATAAAAACAATAAAGTCACCTAGGATAGACAACATTTATGCCTGAGCCCTCAAAGACACCGGTGATTTCAAATATAATTTTAACATCTATTTTGCAGAGGTCATCCTAAAAACCTGGAAGTAATCCAGTATTGTACTATTATATAAAAAGATATTGTGCTCATTCTGCCAGTGACAGGCGAGTATCCTTACAGAAATGTGCGTCACAGGTAAATAAATACAGGAAGTCTTAAAAATATCTTCTGCTTGCTTTTGCACACAGGAGATCCTGTGCTATAAATACACCGGAGGGAGGAAGCAGCTAAAACATTTAATAGTGGTAGAGCGTACAATATTATCTGCCTTGGCTTTTTCCAAAGCTTTTCATGAGGTACACATATAGGGTGCTCCAGATCTAATTATGCAATTTAATGCAATAAGTTTATTATATAGAAAAATCACCCGAAAAATCCCGGACCATCGAGAAGTGTGTGAACTGAGGACATGAAGAATCGTCTTTGCGCCAAACTGGAATTGTCCCTGCATAAATCAAAATCATCCAGACGATCTGGATCTGCATAATTAGACCTCGACCACCCTGTACATCGTGAAAGAATAATAATCAGAATACAAAAAGCAAGGAGGGGCTCAGGGTGCAGCATGCAGATGAATACAGAATTGGCTTTACCACAAAAGGACTTATTTACAGTTTGGAGACATAAAAAACAATGTCCTGCAATGATCGGCGCAAGATTTGCTACCTTTTTTAATTTTTAAATTATCTGAATGCAAAATGTCACAAACGGTTTGGTTATATTTCCATATGACATTAAGTAAGGTGGAATCTACTGTGGTGCCACTTTAGAAGAGAACCCTGGCACTCTACCACTACTTGCTCTTCTTGCATATTGCTTTGTATTTTTACTGTCTTATCATGCCAAGTGTTTCGCTGATTCCTACATGCTTGTGGCTCGTTATGCTGTACTATACTGCAGTAACATCACTAAATGTCTGTTTGTCGAAAATTGGAATTGTGATTCTAAGTTGAGTGAGTGAGCCCTGTGCACACAATCCAGGGCTGGCTTTTTGACTTAACAAGTACTTAACAAGTAAAGAAAGTGGTTGGAGAGCTGGGTGATTTATCTAAAGACTAATTTATCTAAAATGTAATGAATAAGTAGACCCAATGATTTGTTACAATACTAGTAGATACTTCAGTAAGCTTGTAGCTTTACCCGCAGTATAGCAACTTCCTTGGGTATCCGACTGGTGCACCATGACTAGAAGATCTGACGCCTTATGCACCAGCATGGCTAGTGAAGCTCTACTATTATATCATATTTTGATAACAATGTTCTTCCACATTTTCTAGTGTTTTGTTTTTTGTTCTTAGCTGCTGCATTGGAGTCATTAGCTAAGCTTTGGACTTCCAAAATGATGGGACTGTTCTTCTGCCTTCATTCATTGTGATAGAGGCCACATTCTATATATGCAGTGGGATGCAAAAGTTTGGGCAACCTTGTTAACCTTGTTAATTATTTTCCTGTATAAATCGTTGGTTGTTACGATAAACAATGTCAGTTAAATATATCATATAGGAGACACACACAGTGATATTTGAGAAGTGAAATGAAGTTTATTGGATTTACAGAAAGTGTGCAATAATTGTTCAGACAAAATCAGGCAGGTGCATAAATTTGGGCACCATTGTCATTTTATTGATTCTAAAACTTTTGAACTAATTATTGGAACTCAAATTGGCTTGGTAAGCTCAGTGACCCCTGACCTACATACACAGGTGAATCCTATAATGAGAAAGAGTATTTAAGGGGGTCAATTGTAAGTTTCCCTCCTCCTTTAATTTTCTCTCTGTTTGGAATGTCAGCACAGACAAAACGATCTACATCATCAGCAGTTAACCAATAGATGCATATGCGGTAAACTCCGTTTTTGAAATTCTCTTGACTTAAACTTCAAAGCCTTACAATATTTACATACTTCTGACATATCACTTATGTCCATATATTCGATCTCTATTCACCTTTTCGTTATTTCTCTGAGTAATAATTTCTCTTTCTTTGCGCTAATGCAATGTTTACTTTGTTTGTTTTGACACTGTCGTTTTTTTCTGCTTTCATATTCTGTATGCTCTGCATGTGTTTCAACGAGTCTTTTGAATTCCAGTTTTCATTATCTCTAACCTGCTCTGCATGTGTTTAGCCCCTTGTTTTTTAAGCTGTTTATGATGTTTTACTTTGTTTTCTACTCTGTCTTTTATTCCTGACCTCACTTTATCCTGCTTTTGTTTCAATGACACCTGGTCCATGGTGATAATTTCTGTTTGTTTGCGCTCCTAATTTTCCTACTTTCATATTCTTTAACTTTCTCCACATGTGTATCGCGCCAACATCTTTTTTTTTTTTTTGAACCTTTCAAATTCCACTGCTTTCATAATTTCTAACCTGCTCTGCATGTGTATAGCGCCATCGTCCGGATTGGACGTGCTTTTTTTCAATTCCACTTGTTCTGGGCTGATAATTACTTTCCTTATTTTCCTAGATTATTCTTTTTCTTTTTTGTCTCTCCAACACTTATGAGTCTGTTTTTTCCGTGCTTTCTGCCTGTGTACAGCAGCTGTCCTTTTGCCACTTCACATCTCTGTCGCTCACGTTGTGAAGGGGGTGAGGGTTAGTTTGGCTGAACGCATGCTAAGGAGAAGCATTCTGATCATCGGCGGGCTTTTTGCTGCTGGCGAGCTGCGTGTTTCGCTTGTCTCTTGTCGTTGTTTTAAGAGCTGGGAGCACATGAAGCGTGTCCGCCAACAGCAATCCAACAACTGCTAGGTTAGATATCCATGGACTTGTTTTAAATGATGTCTCATGTGACGTTGTAAACACAATACTTGTCCTTTATTTCCGGCCCCGGGCATGATTAAATCTCTTTCTCAGGATGTATAATGCTGCTTGCATTGTCAAGGGGAGTGGGGCGGCTGAACGCATGCTAAGGAGGTGCCATCATGCTGCTATCAGTCTTCCGTGCTGTGCTCCGCCCTCCCTCAATTGGACCTAAGAGTCACTTAAAACAAAAAAAGGCTTCAACCTGGCTGGGACGCTGCAATACTTTAGAGTTTTACTGCTTTCATATTCTTTACCTTTCTCTGCATGTGTATCGCGCCATCGTTTGTTTGAGCCTTTCGAATTCCACTGCTTTCATAATCTCTTATCTGCCTTTTTTTCTCTCCAACGCTTTTTCTCTGTGCTGCTCTTTCTTCTTCTTTCGTTGACATTTCATCTAGAACATATTGTCCTTATACACTTTATATGCGCTGAGAGCACAGGATCTGTGTGTGATATGTGCCTTTACACGACTGAGTGTTATTTGATATTGTTTGCGTCTCGCGGGTTTTTTTAAGTGTCTTCCGAGAACTTCAACAAGATCACATATCGTTGCCCTGCTTTTCCTTTCCAGGATTTTTTTTTTTTTATAATAGAGAGATATCAGAAAGGAATGTTACTGCATTAAATACAGTTCCAGATGCTTTTGAAGTGGTAAAGGAAAATAATTTAACCTACATTTTTCATTCGTCCTACTTCTATGTAACAATTACTGTTTCTGGAAGTTGACAAAACAACACAACAATGTGTAGACAACAATAAATATGAATTCCATGTTTTGTTATAAATTAGCGCAGAGAATACCTGTGACTGTCTGAAAAAGTGGATGCCTGTTTTTTTTTCCACCAATACAGTTTTCTGCCCCATCCCTTCTATTATTTTACAGTCCATATTTATTTTATTTATGGTCTTGTTGTATTTCTTATGTCACATATATTTTGGTACTTAGAGCTGCCACATTTACTGACTTTAGCTGTTTTTCTACAGGAAGTTACACAGTCTCATGGGTAATTATATTGTTAGAATTCCCAGGGACCAGCTTCTTGTAGCTTGTATAGATCTGGTGGATATTAAACGTGTGGATCCACAAGGGTTTATTTTTCTCTCACCAAGATATTGACATATTAATGAATAAATAACAGTTTTCAGTTTGTTGATGTGTTCAGTGAGCTGTCTACTTAGTAATCCAGAAAGTGCTGAATAAATTGTTGATGTACATAATTTAGTCCAACTATAGGCTGACTTTTCTTTCCTAGTCTTGTAACAGAACAGTTTCTTATGGATACCAAAAGTATAAAAAATAGCTGATGAATAACCAAGTAAAGAGATGGAGATGACCATAGGGAAACATACAACCTTAAAATGAATCCAAGGCTGTCTGACACACAGGGATAGCTACACAGTTTTTCCACAGTAAAGCCAACCCAAGCACACAATACAGATAATTGCAGACAGCTCTCTGTGTGACTACATGCATGGCCAAATTTTGTACAATATGGAAAACCTGACTGACTGACAGGATAAATGGCTTCCTCGGTTGCTGGCCACACTGTAGTTAACACAATACAGTCTGCCTTTATCTCGTTAAATCTGTGGCATCTCTGCATGACTGCCAGGTGTGTGTTTGTGCCACCTTAAATCTTAACTCAGAAACACTCTGTGAATTTCTCCTTGTAGCTGTACAAAACCTCAGTTATACCACCCCACTTCTACTGCTCCCCTAAAGCCTGCTTCCTCCATTTAAACAGAAAGGATCTGATACCAGTGTTTGGAAACCTGACCTGTTATTGTCAGCTGGGTCCCATGTGGCTTTCTCTTCCTGCCACGTTCTGGTGTGGAGGAACCCAGTAGACTTCTGAGTCCATTTCACGTGCTGGTACCCTTGGAAATCTGCAGGGCATACCGCCTCAGGCCTGATCACATCTCCCCCGCCTGGCATGTGTGGGCTGTTCACTCATCATTGTGGATTGCATTTATGTCCTGTGCCAACTTTATGATGCCTCTGTCACTTGCTTATAAACAGGAAGTTGTGTGTTCATTACTTGCACCTTACTTACAAAAGTCTAGATAATCAAATAATACCCATAAATAGTATTTTCTTTTATTCATGTCCTTTTTTTAATCTTTGTGTTACCAATGAAATGAAAGCGACACACATAAACACACACACACACATACAGCAGCAAGCAGGTGTTACAGATGAAAATTCCAAGAACTTCGTAAAGTTCCTGCCTTGCTTTACATAGCTTTTTCATTGCCGTGAGTGCCATTTAATGTACCCACAACTCACTTCACCTAGAGTCATCTGTCAATGAATTTAATCTTCGCATGACAAACATGCCTTCAACCAGGAGCTCTGTGTAATCATGTTGTAGCTCATTAATTCTAAGCCTAAACGTAATCCTTTTGGCCAGTGAAGGGAGATCATATTTCATTATTATATTAATCAGTGCCTGGGACACACATTACTATAAATCACAGGGAGATTCTATTAGGACACAGTAAATTACAGAGTTATTTATAACTTTTGGGCCTGTTGGTGATATAATTGAAAAGATGCAGAAGTGTTGCTCACATTTTTAGCATGCTTGCTGAAATATGTGGCATAATTAATAATAATTATTTGCTGCTTGATGTACAGTTGTTTTCTAAATAAGCAGCCAACATTAAATATTCTACTGTTCCAATATCAAAATTTATTGTTTAGAAGGATGATAGTAGACAATATAGAGCAATTTTCTATAATGTGAAATTCTAAGTGCCAGCTTTCCATTACCATGCAGTTAAATAATGAATTAGGCCTTATTAAAATCAGCCGTGGATGTCAAAAAAAGTGAATAATAATGCTTAACAAATTAATATGAACTGAATGCCTTCCTCCAGATAAGCATCAACCTCAGTTTTCATTTTAGTAAAATGCAAATAACTATTGGTTAGAAGGCCTACTGAAATAACTATTAGCAATAAGACACTGGTGTAAAAACAGAACACAACCAAACTTCATGCTGTCTTCTAAGATTTTTATAAGCACTTATGATGTTTAAGAAGGTCTTTTCCTCATTCTTATTTTAATGTGTAAACACTGAAGTGTCTTCAGATTTATGTTATTTAGGTAGGCCACTTGTCACAGTTACTTGAACTAAATTAAGGCACTCACTACGTATTGACCCACTGTCTAATCAGACTGGTGAATAGCATCACTAACATTTTTAGGCTGTCCCCATATATACTGTATAAAGCAACAAGACATCTGTCTGGTGTCTGCAAGGAGGCAGGGATGTCCAATGAACAAAGGCAAGTAATCGGTGCAAGATAGTAAACTGTGCAGCATACGACCAACCGTCATGTTATCTAGTGTCCACAACAAGGCTGGAACATCCAACATAGAATGAGAAAAAGAAACACAAAAAAGAATAATATAAGAATAAAGGTTCATAAATGCACAGCACGATCGAAACAGACGGACTAACCACTCTGCCATTAAGCCATTTTTATTAACTGCCCATTTCACTATGCTAGTGACTTTATATTGAGGTAGATGCATTCATTAGCCGAATGTAAGCAAAAGATTTTGTTGTAGTATGCAGAACACAACACACATTCCAAAAGCAATTTAATCCAATTTACAGTTGTGGGGTACCAAAGTCATCAAACACAAGGCAGAGTGCCAGTCCATCATAGGTGCCCACCACTCATGAACACACCCACATACAGCCAGTTTGGTTGAAGAGTCAAAATAAACAAGGAACCTTTATAAATAAATATTTATTTGAAAAGTAAAAATGTCACAAAGGCTATAAAAGAAGCAAAAAAAAAGAGTTGCCTAAAAAGACACTCCTAACAAAACAAAAAATTCCAGTACACAATTCAGTAATCAGATTGTTTAAAACAAGCAAAAAAAACAACCAAAAACCCAGAAAATCCAACCAGAAAAAGTGATACTCGCAATAAACTCCAACAAACGACTATAATCCCTACGTGTGAGCTGTCTCCTTTAGCCGGAGGGAGGGAGGGTTTAGGAGTGGTGACATGAGGGTGGCCCCGACTCCCATGGCTTCACCCAAAAAGCACATGGCACATCACTACATACACTATTAAAAAAAAAAAAACACATATGAAATCAACAGGAATAACAAAGACATGAGAAATAATCACTCAAAATGAACAAAACTAAGAATATATTGTTAAACATGCATAACTTCTGCCCATATATGACAAAAATGTTTTGTTTTGTATGAGAGTGCTCGCTAGGGCACATGCTGTTTTAAAAGAGCAGTGAATGGTCTGAATGAGCGGAGATTCATTTGATAAGTATAAATGCTGTGTAATATTTCATATACAGTAGATACAGTGTGTGAGATGGAACAGTGGCAATGGTTAGCCCTGTTACCTCAGTTTCGGAGTCCTGGGTTTGCATTCCAGCCAGATCAAAGTATGCATGCGTTTTTTCCGCCCATATCTGAAAGAAGCACAGGTTAGGTATATTGGAGATTCTAATCTGGTCCCATATAAGTAAATGCAAGTGTCTGAAAATGTGCTCTACAGTGGACTGGTGCTCCATCCACAGCTGGCTACTAACACAATGCTGCTGGAAAACGTTCTGCATCCATGACCCTAAATTGCATTAAGTGGGTAAGGTGTACATTGAGGTTCTTCACACTTATGTGATTAAGGCAGATTTTTATTATAATTGCTTACTAACAAGTCAATATCTCTTCACAGCATCCTTTTAGCAGTAGACATATTAAGTTCATTAGGAAAACTGGAAAGCTCAATTGAAAAGTAAAGCCCACATAAAACATGAGCTGGAACGAAATAGGAACTGAAGACTCTGAACAGGTATGCTCTGTATGGCACACAGACCCTCAAAAGACCCCTGCTGAACATTTACTTCCTGGCCTAGACACGAAGCCCAGCTCCAGTAACTCATTTACCAGTAGTTGTGCTGTAAGCTTCCTCAGTCCAAGAAGGGTTCAAGGTTCGTGTGTACTGAAGGACACTCCTGGTTTCCCCTGAGAACAGAAGTTAATATTTTCTTTTTCTTTTCACAGCTTTCACAAGACAATTCAGCCAGGACAATGAAAAAGCTGAATCCATCATACTATGAAACAAAGCGGGCAGCACAGGTGGCTCTGCACTATATGAACTACCAGCATGCAAGTCTTTTCTGCCATTTTAGTTATGGAATTGTTAAAAGTTCCAGTTTAGAGGTAAGAGAATGTTTTGGATTTGAATTTAAACTGCAAGGATTCTTTTAACTAGAAACAGCTTCCCAATAAAGAGGACACTTGAAAAATAACTATAAATAAATAGAAGCAATGCCAGCATTCTCTTGTCTTGATGAACTCTGAAAAAAGATTACTTGCTTCTGCTTTCTTTTAAATCCTATGCAGGAACTACCTGGAGTTGGAAACAAGTATCATTTAGTATTTACAGAAGACAAGACTTCAAGTGAAGTAAGTCTAGGTGTGCCAGTGCCGTTCAGCATGGGGTAACTAATGGGGTAGAAGACACTGGCACTCACAACTCAATGACTGTTGTAGATGTGAAGGATGTCACTTCCCATATTAAGGGAACACAGTCTCCTAAGGAAAAAGAGCCTGCTCTGCACTTTCTTATATTGTTCTTCTGTGTTCCAAGACCAGTCCAATCTGTCTTTAATGTGGACCACCTCTACATCCACTCCCTGAATAGTGACCAGGTATCGAGTCTCATTGGTGTGGCAAAAGTCAATAACCAGTTCTTTGGTTTTGTTGATGTTAAGGTGCAGACAGTTCTCCACCCGACTCCTATACTCTGTCTCATCCCCCTTAACAATACACCCCATTAGTGCAGAATCATCTCAGTGTTTCTGCAAGTGACATGACCTGGTGTTATATTTATAGTCAGAGGTGTACAGTGAAGAAAAAAGGAGTCAGGACTGTTCTTTGTTGTGCTCACATGCGTATCAGAAACACAGTCCTTGATTTCTCCCAAACTGCAGTCTGCCCAACAGATAGTCCATTATCCAGGACTCCATAGGCTCATCCACCTGCATATCTCTGAGTTAACTCCTTAACAGGAATCGCTGGATGGTATTAAAGGCACTGGAGAAATCAAAAAACATAATCCTCACAATGCTGCCAGCTTTGCCCAGGTGAGAATAAGCCTTGTGGAGCAGATAGATAATTGCATCCTCCACTCCAATCTTTGTCCAATAGGCAAACTGCAGTGGGTCCAGGTGGCTTACAGCAAGTGACTCGTATAGTCCAGGACCAGTCTGTTAAAGGTCTTCATGATGTGAGATGTAACTTCCACTGGTCTGCAGTCATCTGATGTAGGGGCACCTGCCTTCTTTGGAACAGCAACAATGCAGGATGTTTTCCCACAGCATTGGCACTTTCTGAAGCCTTAGGGACAGACCGAACAGGTGACAGAGGACACCACAATGTTGGTCAGCACAGGCTTTAGGAACCCGAGGACTGACTCCATCTGGTTCTGTAGCTTTTCCTGTGTGTAGCTTCCTCAGTCGTCTCCTAACTTGGTCTTCAGTTATGGACAGTCTATACAGACGGTCACACAAGGACTTGTCACTGGCCATTCCAGTTGACGTGGTAGGAGTTGTTGATGTAGTACATATGGTGTGGGGAGACATTGGTCTAATTGGATAAAGCTGGTAGTGAGAGGGAAAATCTATTAAAAAAATAGTTTCAGGGTGTTAGCTTTGTCTACATCCTCTTCAAGCACCTGAGGCCTGGGTTGCTTGAGTCCAGTAGTTATACTTAGTCTATTCCAGACATCCTTCATGTTATTCGAAGTGAGTTTGTTTTCTGTTTTAGCTTTATAAGTTTCCTTTCCTTCACTCAGCTTTTTCTTTAGTATATGCTTGTACGTCCTTCAGAGCCTTTTTCTCACCAGATTTGAATGCTCTCTTTCTCTCATTCAGGAGACCCTTTAGCTCCTTAGTAATCCAGGGCTTGTTGTTTAGAAAGCAACACATTGTCTTTGTGGGTACCACCGTGTCAACACAGATGTTAATATAATGTGTGATGCAGTGACAGAGTGCCTCAATATTATCCCCATTTGACTCGTACATCAGTTCCCAGTCTAGCATTTTGAAGCACTCATGTTTATTAGTACCTATCAGTCTGCTTTAAATTATGACAACATCAACAACAACATTTACTTATATAGCACATTTTCATACAAACAGTAGCTCAAAGTGCTTTACATAATAAAGAATAGAAAAATAAAAGACAATAAGAAAACAAAATAAATCAACATTAATTAACATCGGATAAGAGTAAGGTCCAATGGCCAGGGGGGACAGAAAAAAACAAAAAAAAAAAACTTCAGATGGCTGGAGAAAAAAAATAAAATCTGTAGGGATTCCAGACCATGAGACCGCCCAGTCCCCTCTGGGCATTCTACCTAACATAAATGAAACAGTCCTCTTTGGATTTAGGGTTCTCACGGAAGGGCTTGATGATGATGGTCATGTAGAATTCTGCCTTTTAGTCCATCCATCATTGTTGGAGCATCATGAAGCTTTGAGTAGGTGGAGGTGGCGCAGGCCACCACCACAAGGAAACCGGAAAAAGAAACAGAAAAGAGAGTAGGGGTCAGTACAGATTTTAGAGCCACCCAGAATAGTTATTATGAGGAAATTGAACATATAGAGTATCAGGATTAAGTTAAATTAACTTAAATTGAAGTTATAGAAAGGCCATGTTAAAATAATGTGTTTTCAGCAGTTTTTTAAAGTGCTCCACTGTATTAGCCTGGCAAATTCCTATTGGCAGGCTATTCCAGATTTTAGGTGCATAGCAGCAGAAGGCCGCCTCACCACTTCTTTTAAGTTTTGTTCTTGGAATTTTAAGGAGACACTCTTTTGAGGATCTGAGGTTACGATTTGGAATATAAGGTGTCAGACATTCCGATATATAAAATGGGGTTAGATTATTTAAGGCTTTATAAACCATAAGCAGAATTTTAAAGTCAATCCTGAATGACACAGGTAACCAGTGTAGTGACATCAAAACTGGAGAAATGTGTTTGGATTTTCTTTTTCTAGTTAGGGTTCTAGCAGCTGCATTCTGCACTCGTTGCAAATGATTTATGTCTTTCTTGGGTAGTCCTGAGAGGAGTGCGTTACAGTAATCTAGTCGACTGAAAACAAACGCGTGAACTAATTTCTCAGCATCTTTCAGTGATATAAGAGGTCTAACTTTACTTATGTTTTTTAAGTGAAAAAATGCTGTCGTAGTGATCTGATTAATATGCGATTTAAAATTAAGATTACAGTCAACAATTACCCCTAAGCTTTTTACCTCCGTCTTGACATTTAATCCTAATGTATCCAGTTTATTTCTAATAGCCTCATTGTATCCATTATTGCCAATCACTAAGATTTCAGTTTTCTCTTTATTTAACTTGAGAAAGTTACTATTCATCCATTCTGAGATACAAGTCAGACATTGTGTTAGTGAATCAAGAGAATCGGGGTCATCAGGTGCTATTGATAAATACAGCTGTGTGTCATCAGCATAGCTGTGGTAGCTCACGTTGTGCCCTGAGATAATCTGACCTAACGGAAGCATGTAGATTGAGAAGAGCAGCGGACACAGGATAGAGCCTTGTGGAACACCATATCGGATATCATGTGTCTTTGAGTTGTAATTACCACAACTAACAAAAAAAATTCTCCCTGTCAGGTAGGATTCAAACCAATTTAAGACACTGCCAGAGAGGCCCACCCATTGACTAAGCTGATTTCTAAGAATATTATGATCAATGGTGTCAAATGCAGCACTCAGATCTAAGAGGATGAGAACAGATAAATGACCTCTGTCTGCATTCACTCGCAAATCATTTACTACTTTAACGAGTGCAGTTTCTGTGCTGTGATTTGTTCTAAAACCCGACTGAAATTTATCAAGAATAGCATGTTTATTGAGGTGGTCATTTAACTGCATAATGACTGCCTTCTCTAGAACTTTACTTAAGAAAGGCAGGTTAGAGATGGGTCTAAAATTTTCAAGAGCCGAGGGGTCAAGATTATTTTTCTTGAGCAGGGGTTTAACTACAGCAGTCTTAAGACAGTCTGGGAAGACCCCCGTATCTAATGACGAGTTTACTATGTCAAGAACATTATCAATTAGCACGCCCGATACTTCTTTGAAAAGCCTTGTTGGTATTGGGTCAAGGACGCAGGTGGAGGATTTTAATTGAGATATTATTTTTTGTAAATCAGGTAAATCTATCCTAGTGAAAGAGTTTAATTTGTTTATAACAATGCTGGGGTTTAGGAGGATCCTTAGTGTTGGAGGGATATACTATGTTATTTCTAATATCATTAATTTTTTGTTTGAAAAATACAGCGATAGACTCACAGGTTTTACTGGAAGTACTTAGGAGGCATTCCTTTGAGTTACCTGGGTTTAGTAGGTGATCAATTGTAGAAAATAAGACTCTGGGATTACTAGCATTGTCATTGTCTTGGAGAAATAACAGCGTCTCTCAAGACAGACAGTTTTATTGTATTCTGTTATTTTGACTTTTAATATTTTATAGTGGATAATTAGTTTAGTTTTCCTCTATTTACGCTCAGCTCTGCGGCATGTTCTCTTTAAGTCCGACACTCTTTGGGTCTTCCATGGTATAACAATACTAGAGGATTTTTTCACTGTCTTTTCAGGTGCAACTATGTCAACAGCAGCTCTCACTTTAGTATTAAATCTTTCCACCTTACTATTTACATTATCCTCGCTATTATAGTTGACACTATAAACGGACTGATTGCTTAGAATGTTTGTAAGTTTTAAAGCTGCTGCTGAGTCAAAGAAGCATTTTTTAACAATATGCTTCTCATGAGTGTTTTTTATCATTATTTCTGTATTAAAAAGTAGAAGAAAATGGTCCGATAGACCAATATCAATGACCTGCTTTATATCAACGTTTAGTCCTTTAGTAATCACTAAGTGTAACGTATGACCTGCTTTATGTGTAGGCTGATTTACGAGCTGCCTCAAATCAAAAGAATCCAGAAGGTTCATATATTCTTTTACTTTTAGATCACACTGATTATCTGTATGAAAATTAAAGTCGCCAACTATTAGGAGTGTGTCATAGTTAGTAATTAAAATTGACATTAAGTCAGAGAATTCCTCAAAAAAAGACGCGTTGAATTTTGGAGGTCTATACACGGATAATTCTAGAACTTGAGAATCTCCTTGGGTAACAACGGCGAGATACTCAAAGGACTTGAACTTACCGAAACTGACATCTTTACATTTTAATCGGCTCAAGTAAATGTTAGCCAATCCGCCTCCTTTTTTCCCCTGGCGGTCTGCACTGTCACTTTCTCGCTGTCACTAACTGACTATACAGGAAGTGGAGCCCCTCATCTGTACATATCTTTGTTTAAAGCACTCTACCTAAACATGGAAAGATGGTACCCATTGGTTTAATTTTACATCTTTTTATGGTTATTATGGTGATGATGATAATTAAGTGTTTTTGTTCGTTCTTGGGGGTCTTGTGAAATTCAGAGATGCGAGTTTTAATTTTGTCTCTTCTTTACAGAAATAATCATTTAGATGGATCATAGTAATTGAGCCATGTATAAGAAATCAACTGGATTTGTATTAAAAGAAGAAATTTTGTCCTCAATCAGGACCTCTGAGTTAGGAACCAGACAGGAGAAAACTTGTTCAATGCGACTTTAATTGTCTCTTCGGGGAGTGAGCGCCTCCTTTCAGCAAGCTGATCAGAGTAACTCCCCAAGCAAAGCGATTTATATATTTTTATATCTTTTAGGGTGTCTAAATGAGTTGAGCTGATTCATGGTTATACAACATATAAAATGATTGGTTAATAAATGACTTACTTGCTTACACCTTTAATGACCTTACTTTATCCAATATACATGATTTAAAGTATTTCAAAGTTTCACCCCATACCAAGTTCCTTTTTTAAAGTGGATCCTTGCTACATTTTATCTTCACAGAGTACGCACACCCAGCTCAAACTTACTGCTCCCGTTTTCCCTTTGTCTTACATTGCACAAGCAGGCAGCTTAATTATCCTAACTGGCCTTTTAATGCCATTGATTAATATTGTGCATCTTAAAGCGTATAAAAATAATCCCACAGTTGACTCTTCAGGCTTGCTTCTTATTTAAGCAAAATCTTTAGACTATTTTTGTTCTCACAGTGTACAACCAATGAAATGCAAACGTTTTTGTAAATCTGTAGAGCTCCAGAGATTCTCATAGTGTCCCCGACTACCACTTTTGTTTTAATAGGATGTCATGGGAATACACACTGCAGAAATACTCTTTAGCCACACAGAAACTCGGACGGCTCCACAGGTAAATTGTGCATACGATGACACTGCTAAAGCGAACACCGCAGATGATGAACATGCTTTTTATGAGTGTATGAGGAAGCAGGAAAAGCTCGTGGATGGGAAATATATTCCAGGTAAGGAGAAAAATGGTTTGTAGCAGTAAACAAATACTTGATGAAATGTATTCTTCTAATTAGGCAAGGTTCAAACGGCAAGAAAAGACAACACTAGTAATGTCATGTTGTGCTGTTTTCATTAGTATTTCAGTCCATCCACTTTCACAATGCGCTAACCCACTTCCGTGTCCCAGAGAGCTGGGGCCCATCCCAGCTTCATTGTGAAGCAGGAACCAACCGCGAACAGGACACCAGTGATACTGTATTTTAAGTCTGCAGAACTTCTCAGCATGAATTCTCAGTAGAGAAGCAAAACCGAGAGGCTCTTTAATAAAGCGGGTTAAATTAACTGGTGACCAATTTTGGCCCTTTGTGAATGTGTGCACCCTGTGCTTGACTGGTGCACCATTCAGGGGTTTTCAACTTATTTATTGTCCTTGTACCTCACAACCGTGAAATGTTTTTTAATCCAGTTCCTGGGGTACAGCATCATTTAGTGACAACATGGTACATGGTACATGACTACTTAAGGCATTACTTGTCATAAATATCCCAAAGGATGATAAACTGGTCCATTTTAAACACCCCTTGCCTGGCCTTGCATTCTGCCAGAGCGTACTTGCCACAGCAGACAGGGATTCATCTTGTCGATATGGCCTCCATACATTGTGTTAAGGATCCATATGGACAGACTGGCTTTTCTCAACCTGCTCAAAATGGGAAGGTGCTATGGAGCCTTTTATACATGGTAGTTGGCCTTGAAGGTTCATGAGGGATCCTACTTGACGTGGATCTTCCTCTTTGCAAGGCAGCCCCATTCATTTGAATATGCACCAAGCTCCCTCCACCACTCCTCAGGTTCATAACAGCTCCTTAGTCTCGCTGACATAGACACACAGATTGCAGGTTTCACATTAGTCCGTGAAAATTTTACCTTCCCCCACAGTAAGCTGTTTGTCCCTCTTTGTAATCAAACTCACAACTTGTGTGTCATCAGGTTAGTGGGCAGAACGTTAAAGCCAGCATTCACACAGAGACTATTAGAGGTGTATTCTCCAGGCCTGACTGACAGTCACTAAGTGGCTGTTTAATCCAAGGGCCTTGAGCTTTGCTGTCAGCTTCAAAGGGATGATGGCACTGAATGTTGACCTAAAGTCAATAAGCAGCCTTCGGCAAGGCATTACATCTTTTAAAAGAAACTGGTGTTTTTTTTTTATATATTTAGTGATACCAGGGAATGGTAGGCACCACAGGCAAAGGCAAAATTGCCAGGGATAGCCAGACATTAATAAACCAAAAAGTAAGGAGAAACTGAAGCACCAAAACCAAAATGCAAGTCAAATTCATAATCAAGACACTAGAGAGATTTTTGGCCAAAAAGGCCTTCCACTAGCTTGGGTTGCCTTCCTCTGAATGCTCTACTGAAACAAGTACTTTTTATTAATCTTCCATCCAACACTAGGATAACAGTAGCTACATGCCGCCATATCTCTCTCTCTCTCTATATTTTATATAAAATCCAATGTCTGTATGTCTGTCTGCTTTTCACAAGAGAACTACTTAACGGATTTAGATCAGGTTTTCTTCTACAATTTGTTTGAATATTCCTGGTGTTTTGCGTCTTCTCTTGTCGCACGAATTATCACACTAATCTGAGACAGAGGCTGTGGGCCAAGGGGAGGAGGAAACGTGATTTCAGAAATGGGGAGCCAGGTGCCACCCTCTGTTTGAATTGCTCTACTTCTGGCCACGTTTTCGACCATACCTTGCCTCTGCTTACCTAGCAATATCTCTTTGTTTCTTGCTTTTTAAAGTTTAATGTTTTACTACTACACGGGTGGAGCCGGGTGGGCCTTGGGGGTGGGGGACAGCTAGTCTTATACAATTGGGGAATGTGTCATATGACTTCGGAGTCATGGTGTAGTGGCCCTGGTGCACTAAGGCTACATTTGTAAATGAAAATAATATCCACCCACACTGGAGTTTCAAAATCATTTACAAATATATCCACGTCCACATAGAAATGCCTAAAAACAGATATGACATAGACCTTTGCCTACACTGTGCATTTACCAATACATTGGAGGAAAACTCCCTGAAGGGTTGGCGTACTGAAAAATTCAGAGCTCCATGAAAATCCATTCTCTTGGTTTTATTCACTTTCAAAAGTATCAGCGTGTACAAGGCTCTGATAGTGCCTTCATGGCATAGAAAAAGAAAGAACCTGTTGAAGAAGCTGAAGCAAATTGTCCCCATGACATTCATCGGTGGAAAACTCCTTGAAGGGGCCACATGGTGAAAAACACAGAGAAAATCTGATTCCTTTGTGCTTTATGTTCTTTCAAACGTATTCGTGGCCACAGAACTCTGACAGTGCATTTGTGGCATAGAGAAAGAAAAAAAAATAATTAAGAAACCAAAGCAAATTGCCCCCCCATGTCAGGTTAATGCAATGATCCCAGTCTTAAAAGTAACTCAACAGAGAAAATGAATAAATGTGTACCTGCGTGCGTTTGTTTCTTTGACACAAAAGTACACTGCAGTAAAACACTTTTTCTTCTTCTTTCGGCTGCTTCGTGTCACTCTTTCCTGAATTCCTGGGAGTTCAGCTCCATTCTCCACCCGTCCCATGCCTTGGGATTCATTTTGCTGCAGAAAGCACACTGCCCTACTCAGCAGCAACGGGATTTATCACAAAACTGTGGTGGCCAGTAAATTATTTGCCTTCTGTGCATTTTTGCAGCATTCAAACTACGCAGAGTGCTATTTAGGTGCACACCAGTAAACCGCACAACCGCACAGCATTTATGAATATCTTCATTTTCATTCATTCACACTGAAATGCTACGCCGTTGTTTTCAGTTGTGCCCATCTCTAGAGGACATTTTTTTAAAGTATTCATTTTTGTCAGTTTAAAATGCCGGTGAAGTGTAGTGTGGCAGAAAGCCTAAAAACAATGTCTGCATTTTAAAATGAAAACATAGTAGTCAGGATGAGGTGATTTGTTTATTTTAAATGGGATAGTCAGACACCACCAAGTCTGGTGTGGCACACACCCACCTCCCACAGACACACCATACTGAGGTAAAAATTGAAAAAACAAAAACTAAACTATTTACAAGAGCAACAAACATGCATACAAAATTT
Source organism: Polypterus bichir lapradei (assembly GCA_026402145.1). Classification (NCBI taxonomy): domain Eukaryota; kingdom Metazoa; phylum Chordata; class Cladistia; order Polypteriformes; family Polypteridae; genus Polypterus; species Polypterus bichir. The sequence goes on along the minus strand of JANRMT010062854.1, from coordinate 69,025,842 downwards.
TTACAAAACCCTGCCCTGAAACCTTACACAAATGAAACTGCCAAAGACGCACGTGCACAGTCGCAAAGAAAGTCTGGGTAACCAAACCACAAGATGCAGCTGTAGAGTGATGAATGGAAACTGCCCCTGTGAACAGCCATTTGGAAATGAGATACCCTTGTCCTACCATTTTATTAAATGTTGGGTGATGGTTTGTGATGTGTGGTGCACGGGCCGTAAAACAGATAAATCATACTAGGCCAGAAGATGGACAGAGCATACAAAATCCAAAGGGGATGACAGCACAATCCACCTGCTGCAGCTCCTTCTAGACAGAAAAGAGGAGTCCTCCACTGGTAAATCGGAGTCACAAATTGTATGGTCTAATAGGCTTGAAGCATTCAGAGGGCACATTGATCCCTTAGCATGCTGGGAATGAGAGCACTGCTGCAACGTGACCAGCTCCAGGCATCATAACTGTATACAATAGATAGCTGCCATACAGAGATATTCACAAAAGGGTGGCAACTATCCAAAAAATGAGCAAAAATGGTAATGATTAAATAAATACAATCTGAACAATTCCACGAAACACTGAGGTTTAGGTAAGCCACAATGTTATTACATGACGCATTCTTACAAAAGTGTTCCATATTTTTCCAGCCCTGCTCCCCATAACCCGTTAATTAGTAAAAGTGGTTTCTAAAAATGCTAGGATTGTCTGCCTGCTGATATAAACTTAAATAAATTAATAAAACATAAAATGACAAATTGCTTTGCAATTGTGCGATTTAAGTTGTGCAAATTCTGAAGTACTTGTAATAAAATAGATGACAAGCATGCTTGAATGAGATTGTGGGGCAGGACGAGGGGCTGCTTCTCAGCCTAGTCACGCACTCTGGAGTCTGCATGCTCTTCAAGTGTCCATGTGGGTTTTCCCAGATTCCTGAGACATTCAGATTGGATTCATTGACTGGATCACTAGGGGAGAGCGGCCTACCTGTGACAATACAGTGGTAATAAGCAGGCTCAGACAATGAAGGGTTTATAGTCTCATGATGTTTACTCCTTTACCCTCATATACGAGTGTTAAAGTGATCAGGACTCGACCGATTTTGTTTCTTGTTGTAGATGGCCATGGAAATGTCCCTGCAGAAATGAAACCCTTTTGGCTCCTTGGACGGATTGCATCAAGCTATGTAATGTGGCAGGAGTCCAGTGAATCCACGCTTTATAATATGGTCACAGTTCTTTCTTTTCAACAACTGGCAAGTCATCTTTTTTTTTCCCTTAAGCACTGGAATTGTCAAACAGGTTATAAACTTTACTCGACAAAATGCACTGTGTTAACAGAGGTGGTGGTACCAGTAAAAGTCAGCTTCATTGCTACATTACATTTGAGTTGAAATGAAAGGATATAAATCATTGATTGCCTTCCCAAATCATTTACACAGTCTAACACATTGGCTCTCGTACACCCATCAGAAGTCCAACCACTGACTGGACAATATTTTATTTTTTGCTTTTTATTGGCGACAGTTTCTAATCAAGCACTAGGCATAAATATAAACTTCTAATGTAGAAGTCATCTGGAAAATCCAGCAGGATATGATGGGTTCCCAGATTCATGGCTGAATATGACGGCCGCACTGGTTTGTGATGCAGCCTCGCCACTCCAGGAGACTGGGTTCAGAGCGCGGCCTGGTTACGGCCTTTAACCCATCACATGTTTAAAGAGATACGTCCTGGGATTAATTTCCATCTTGTGCCTGAAGCAACCAGGATTGAGATTGGCTGCATGTGATCCTGAATTGGACAAATTGTGCACACATACTGCGTGTAGACAATGCTATCACGAGCTGAATATTTTTAAGGCAGTGGTCCGCAAACTCAGTCCTGGGGACCCCCCCGTAGCTGCAGGTTTTTGTTCCAACCAGCTTCCGTTTTTCATTGGACTCCTAAGTGTAATTAAGTGAGTCATTATTTCCAAGGTTCTGGGTTTTGGAGTCAACATAGAAATTACAAAACTAATTTTGGTAGATTTTTATTCAAATATACTAAGCAGTTTTATCGGCGGATATGCAGTCTTTTTTTAACATTAACAGTATTTTCATCCTGATTTTCCAGGTGATCCGGTTATGTGGGTCTGACTCTGAAGCAGTTGCAGTTTTCATCATCCTGGGAGTCTGCTCTGCTTGTTGTTAATTGTCACTATTAAGGTTAAATGAAGGGAGCAAACAACAAAACAGAGTTAAGAATTTATAGATTTAGAAATAAAATAGAAATATTTCTAACTGTCTTATAAATGTAAAACCATACTGTTGTGCTGTTCTGAAAGCACAATAATAGAAGAGAAAGAAAGACCAGCTAATTAAATGAGATCAGTTGTTATCGATGATGGTCACCGTTTGTGAAGCTGCAGCCACAGGGGTTCCCCTCCTAGAACCAAATTTGGGAACCAGCACAGTAAATTCTGTTATCTTATAGGGATCTCACTAGGTCATGAAGTGAGCAGGTTCATGCAATTGTATTCTTGATCTTAACGTGACTGGCAGTGGTGGGCCCTCCACAGCAGGTTACTCTCTCTCCTGCCCATTGCTACTAGAATTGAACCTCTCCCCACCCAGTCATCTTGACCAGAGTGTACAGGATAGAAGGCTTACCTGCTGGACTGCAGCAAAGCCTAGGAGATCAGCAGAGTCTGACACTCTTCAGACATTCACTGCCTTACAGTATGGCATTACATACCGCCTCTCGTCTAAAGAACCAGTCTGCAGAGGTTTGGCATATCGTTAATGTCTCAGATTCTGCACTGTCACATGGAGATTTTGAGCTGTCAGAAGAAAGTGACAATGAAATGTTCCCATGCGCAAGTGACAGGGATATCACAATACAGATTGCTGCAACTGTCGTTTAGGAAGATTATGCAGAGACTGATCACTGGGAGCCTTCTTGGTTGCTGATTTATTTAAAAAAAATGTGGAGGTCCTAGCAGACACTACATACTACAAGCCCATTGACTGATGAGTGTTGAGACAAATGGATACACAGCAGGAGCAACATTATCATCACATTCCTGATTCAGCATTTCCCACCCAAGAAGCTCAAGCCAGACAGGGTAGTCTGTAACAACAGGCAGAAAGAACATGTCAGCAGTGCAACACGCATTGCCAGTGCATGCTTCAAACTGATCGTATACCTGTATACGAGTGGTCATACATTTCACAGTTGGAAGTTTCTAAAATCAGAGTGATGAAACAGAATTCTGGCATCACAAAACATGAGCTTTCTGAAAAGAAATTTAGCCTTCAGAGTCGCATGGTTTTCTCTCCTCCTATGCTAAAGTGAGCGTGTCCTTATGTTACACTGTCTGCAGCAACAGGAAGATGCACCATTAATCCTTCTTCTTTTCCCTAAACAGAGAACAGAAGACGACTTTCTTGACTTTGAGTATGTTGTCCTGCTGCACGATATGATTTCCCAGGTAAAATTCGTTACAAAGTTATATACAGTGGAACCTCGGTTCACGAACGTCTCGGACCACGTACAAATCGGGTTATGACCAAAAAGTTTGCCAAACTTTTGCATCTGTTCACGACCACACACTCGGTATATGAACAAGCCAGTTTCCATTTCGGTTTATGCACGCCGATGATTTCCGCACATGTACAGTCTCTCTCTGCGCATTCCTTGTCCAGTGAGCAAGAGAGAGAGAGCTGGCCGCATAAGGCCAAGAAGGCAGTTAAAGAATGCACTGGGCTCATTTTTAAAGAGACTGCTTCCAGCATTGTTTTAACCTCGTATTTAATGAAGACTTTTTTCTATTGGATTTTAACCTCCACTTCACTTCTGTTTACAGCGATCGGTTCGTAGCGTGCATTGTTGCAATGTTATTTTTCTTGGTGGTTTATTAAATTATGGATTTTTCAAATGTACATTTTTTTCCCAGTGCTTAAAACTCATTAAAAAAAAAAATTGTTTTTAGCAAGCGGTTCGTATCGCTATAGTGCAAACTCTTGCACTGTTAGTTTTCTCTGTTGTTCAAGGTTTTCTCAGTGTTATTCAATGTTTTTATATTTAGTTTACTATTACGCTGTGCATTCTATGGTATGATGAACTATATTTGTGCTTAAAAATCTTTAAAAAAATATATATTTACATACAGTTTGTATGGTCTGGAACGGATTAATTGTATTTACATACAATCCTATGGGGGAAATTACTTTGGGTTACTAGCAGAGTTTTGGAACGAATTACAGTCGTGACCCGAGGTTCCACTGTATTTCTAAACAGTCTGGAGTGTTCCTTTTGGGTCAGGAATTAGAAGCCTAACTGAACAAATGGTATTACATAGGCTGATTTGTGGTTTCTATTAAAACATTGTCTAATTAAATACATTCTTGCTTGGCACGGCACTGTTGGTCAGGCATGCAAGTAGGAATTTCATTCTTCTCTGTACTGGTGAAGATACTCCTGGTGCTAGTACTTTTATTACTACTACGACATATCTGTGTAGGCTCTAACAGAACAGTAAACTACATGAAGGCTGTCACTCAATCATCAAGGAGAACTGGGAGGCTCAGATGGATAGGCTGCCGTTTATATGGAGCATCATAAACATAGAAACACAGGGAAAATAAACAGTAATGGTGGCATTAGGCTAGTAAAATGTAAATGTATTACTAACAATAAATTACATTTATATTGCATTTTGTTTGCTACTCAAAACACTTATATAATTTATATTATATAATATAGACAGAGGGGAACCGCTTCAACCGCCACCAATATGTAGCACCCACCTAGAAGATGCAATGGCAGCCATCACAGAGGCCTTTGGAAAGGTCTCATCCCAGCAGACGGTGGAGGCTCCAGGTGGTGAGCAGTGGGCATCTCATAGGGTGGCTGGCCAGTAGCTCTCACTTTGTACTTTACTTACAAACAGCACCTCCTGATGTCGTTCAGCCTCACTGTGTCTGCACAGAACAACACAGCACACAGAGGAACAACGTCTTTCAAATTTTATTTACTGTTCAAGAAAAACTGTTAGGAAAGTTTAACTTCTGCTAATGAAACGTGCAGCTGAAATTTCACGAACCCCCAATGAAAAGCACTTTGAAGCACCGACTTATTTACTTCAGCTTGTATCATTTGTATATTTTCCTTTTTTACTTGTTTGATTGCCATGACGGAAAAACAACACATCTCCAGACCAAGCCATCATGGCACAAAGTTACATGAACTCCGCGTCGAGCAGTGGCCTGTGTGAGATGTGCAACACCAACTCGCCTCTCGTGCTGCTCGATGTCGTAGCAGACCTCTGTGGTCGTAAAAAGTGAAAAACACGGGCAAAGAAAAAAAATCTAAAAGTAATTAGCACACAATAAATTCCAAAAGTGCATGCACAGAACTAATGTGAACTCAGTATTTACGTTAAACTAAAAACAATCTCACGCCTGCCTTACCTACAAATTAGAATGTTTCAGTCCTGCGCTGTCGCACAATGACTTGCTGTCCATAATGCTCAATATGGTTGTAGCCAATCATTTTAGCTTGACACGTAAACATACTGCAGATGTCAAGTATCCCATCAGCTCAGCCATGCCTTGTTTTAGAGCTTCATGGAAAGCATTTTCCTAACGACAGTGTGGACAATATGCCCAATAAAATGTAAAGTACAAAATAATAGTGCAAATGTTCTGTATATTTCTGTTAAGTAAAAGTGTCAACTCTACAAAACCATGGCCGCAGAATATTACATATACAAATATGAAGTTCACATTTAGCGTTAGACCGTCCCCAACTAAGAGCAGCTCATCAGGCTTGGGGATTTTTATGTCCCTTGAGTCTGAACATCAGACTATGAAAGCCATTTCAGCCACCACAAGCCTGTTTGGCCTCCAATTTTGTAAAATGCAAAAAAACAAACAAAACACTCATTTATGCACTCCAGCAATACCTACAACTACATCCTCACTGCTAGTTTAGGTTGTCATTTGGTGTTACAAAGATATTGAATAAACTGAAACATGAGCGCTGCCTTTTTGATGAATTAAATAAAACCAAATTCAAACCGAGTGAAGTGAATCCCAGAAGGCACCTGAATGTCGCGTACATTTGCTAACTTGTGTAACTGTACATGCAGTCTTTGGAATAAAGAGTACAGTTAGAAACTGGAAACCACAATTTCTACTGGGAAGACACCTTCCTCTAACAAAGTGGCCATCTGCTTTTGTTTTTTTCGTTTCTTCTACAGGGGATAACTCAGTGGAGCATGCATGTTCGTTGGAATCCCACACACGGAGTCAAGGTGCTGAACTATGCTCGAGACCCCCGAAACATTCCATTTCCTGGAACAGCAAAGGCTACAATGAGCCCAGCGAGTCTCAGCTAATCAGCTTTATGATGTTCTGTGCAGCCTCACCTTAAAGAAACTGTATGAAATTATCTTTTTTTAAAGTAACAAAAAAGTAATGAAAAGTACCAATGCATAACATTATGTAGGTAGGAAATGGGGATAATTTGTGGGTACGATGGCTTCTAATGAATCACCCAGAGCTGGCAGGAGTGTGGTTGCACAGTGCCTTCTGCTCAGTTTTCTGGTGCCAATGTATGGGGGTGTGCATGAGAGTGCCCAGCAAGGAACTGGCATCCCAGCCAGGGTCGGTCCCTGCCTTACACCCTGAGTGGGCCCACAACCCTCAACTGGAAGAAGCAGGCCCAGTGAGTGTTTTCTCAAATGTAGTAAATCATAAAGCGAACACTGTTGAAACTTTGATTATTTTGAATAAAGTTTAATGAATGAGTCAACAAAAAAAATATCTAAGAGTACACTGTTAACTTGTGCACGACAGACTGATTCTTCACCAGTGAGTTCCAGTCAGACTTAAGTGAGTCGGGGACAGTGGCCTGCCTGTCACCACCAGTCATACAGGGTGACTTAAGCCATGACAAAATTAAAGGTGCAGGCTGCTGTGTGTGTGTGTGAGACTCTCCGAGTGTTCAGAGTGTGTCTTTCCTGTATAGTCTGTTTCTAGCACACTCACCGTGGGGACATTGTGATCATATAGCATTTAAACATTTTAGCTGCAGTATTGCAAGTTATATGAGAAGTTCCTACTTAATGAGAGGGCGTTTGCCTAAGACTTCCAGTCCTTTAACTATACAAAGGTACCGGGTGTGTTCTGGATTATACTCATGATCTGTGTGCTGACTGGTGCGGTTTTTCGTAACTGAGTTATGCAGATAATCCTACCTTTGATACACCACAGATGTTCCATACCTCATCAGAGAAGCGAGCTGTTCATGTGTGGGCTCCAGTGCTGTAATGAAAGCTCTCCATCTTGTTCATGGCGATCTTGTCTATTAATTTTAAATAAAGAGTTTACAACCAATAAGCACTTGTCAAGTGTACAGTGCATTACAGTTCTGTTGACCCCAACCAAGCAAATGTGGCTTTCTGAAGGTCTTATTTCCTTCTTTTTTATTTTTTTTTTTTAATTCTCATTACAAAGGAAAGCACACATAATAGCAGTAGCAACAGTGGGGGAAATAAGTATTTGATCCCCTGCTGAATTTGTAAGTTGGCTTACTTACAAAAACATGAACCAACTAATTTTTATGGTAGTTTCATTTTAATGGAGAGAGACAAAATATCAACCAAAAATCCAGAAAAAACACTAACAAAGTTATAAATTGATTTGCATGGCAAGGATGTGTGGCCAAAAGGCTGCTGGTACTTGCTGTGCAGAAAACCTAAGAGAACCAGGACATCAGCAGGAAGGAAAGTTAGCATGGTGAAGAAACAGGCCTGCAAAGCAATGTTAGGAAGATCTCCAGGAGGGTGGCAGCTGTGGTAACGACTGACCTGAAGGCCCACATGATGCTGGAGTTTTACACGGTCATAGAGGACGATGTTTATTCTAGAAAACCATTCAATGATTCAGGAAAGGCAAGCAGGACACTGGACAGCCTGTTCTCATCAATAATCAACTTCAACCGAGAGTATCATTGAAAGGTAAAGGGCGCACTCTGAGCAACTCCCACATCCAATGGCTATGCCCTCGCCAGAAACACTGCGTGGGGTTGGGCCTGTTTCTGTGGCCGAGGTCTCTGCTGCGACTGAGAAGCCCCTTAGTGGGAAGACTGCAGTGGCTGAGGGGATCTGACTGAAAATGCACAGGATATCATGCGGCGCTTTTGGCTGCTGCTCTTCTTCAATGTGGCATGGAAAATGGGGACGGTGCCCTGGGACTAGCACACAAAAGTGGTGGTCTCCATTTTTAAAAATGAGACAAGTGGGTACTGTATTGCTCTAGTTTCTAAAGGATCACGCCTCTCAGCCTCCTCTAAGGTACAGAAATGGGGTCTTTATATCATAGTTAAACAAACAAAAAAAAACGGTGCATAATCCACTGTGGCAATAAAACAGTGGGCCAGCTCTATCACACCATCACCATCCAAAGGAAACAACTTCAAGGCTATTTAACTGAACAAACAGAGAAGGGTTATCTTACTTTCAGGAAACACACGTCCACTCCACTCTCAGCGTTCAGCACTTTCTCTGTGTGACAAAGAATTTGTTAGCAGAATTAAGGATACCTCAGGATAGAAGAACATGCATTAATACATCAGGATCAAGTCCGAGGCCTGCAGCACTTTGTTAGTATTATTAAAATTACTGGGAAGAGACAGCTTAGTTATGGGTACGAGTGACAGAAATCTCATCTTTTAAGTGTGAACAGCAAAAATACCACACAGAACCTTCACTGGAGCTACTAATCCACGACAAACATAGGGGTCCTGAATGTGACGCGTGTTTGAAGGTTCACATTGAAACTTACTGGAATTGTATCATACACTCCCAGCTACTGTTACTTCACTGCTTATGTGACCCTTGTCGTATCCCTGCTTAAAATCAACACGGATGGCAGTGCTTATTCATTCTGTCAAAGCGGGAGAAAAAGCAAGGTGGGCTAAAATACCCAGCGTTGCCCAGGAGGAAAATAAAGTTGTTTTTTTTTAATTGTTTGAGAAAAACATAAAAATAAATTAATAAACAATAAAGACTCACTAATGTGTTTGTCATGCGGTCTTGTAGGTATGTTATCATCCTGCTGATGCTCGGAACTGGCCAACTCTATTTAATTTCAAAAACAACAGGCGGGCGCGGTGGTGGTGCTCAAAAATAAAGAATGCTGGCAGTCACCTCCAGTTCGCCCTCTGGTGGTTATTCTGAGTGTCACCTGGATGATAACATGCATACAAGACCATAAGATCACACCCCATCCTACCCAGAAGGGGGTGGGTTAGGGCTAATTTCATCCTACAGTATTTTTAGTCAACCAAATAAGAAACATGTACCAAGTTTCAAGAAAATCGCTCCAGCCATTCGGAAGTGATGCTGGAACATACATACATACATACATAGTTGAAGATTGTTGCATATTCCTCAGTGTAATGACATGATACATTTTAAAAGTCTCACATACCTTCTTCTGTGCCTTTTTTTTTTTTTGCTCCTTCACAACAGCATCAGAATGTACAACAGTGTATTTGTATTTGAGAGAAAAAAATTAAGTGCATGGTGAAAAGGTGTATTTTGTGATTAAAGTGGAAATTTCGGCTTTAATCTTGAAATGTCCACTTTAACCTCAGAGTTTTACTTTATCATTAAAGTAGACCGTCATAAACATCTTAAAACTGACCCAGTTGTTATTTGTAATGTACTTCTGGGGCTTCCTCCTGCATTGACAGCAGCGGCAAGTAGCAATCGCCACACAGAACATGTTAAATTGATGATATTCCTTCTCTCTCTGCACATTTAGAATCCTTAGATTTATACTTGATACCACTTTCATTATGAAATGCATTAAATTATGTATATTACATTTTACAGAGAAATTGTTAACTTTGTTTAAATAATGAATACTGTTAATAATTACACACATGGGAGTTCACGGTAGCACAGTAGCGCTGCTGTCTTGCAGGGAGTCCCGTCGCTGATGTTCCCTGTTTGGATTTTGTATGTTTTCCTGGTGGGATTCTACAGTGTGCTTCAGTTTCCTTCTAAAGACATGAAAGTTTGGGGACCTGGTGATGCTAAAATAACATTGGTGTATATGTATGCTTGTGTTCAGTTTGCGATGTGCTGATGCCCCGTCCAGGGATTTTGTTTCTGTCTTGTGCCTGATGCTTGCTAGAATAGGGCACATCCCTGCATTGATGGATGTAATCATTAAACATTGTGGCAAGGTGTCCTTGGAATTTAATGAATGTTTCAGGCAATTCACAACACAGCAAAGCCAAACATTTTCTCACCGTGAAGATATCTTGCACTGCCACCTGGTGGAATCTTCCAAATTTACGTAAATTACACATGCAAATATAAACAGTACAACGCTTGCGTAGCAGTAGCGCCCACCCACCGAAGCACGCATTGTGTTGTGTGAAGTATAAACCCGGCATTCATGTACATTATGGGACACAAACTGATCAAATATTCATCTTAGTAGCCTGTGTTCAGGGACCACCAGAATGAACAAATTCCTGGTAAAATGTGGTGCTCCTAGCTGATGCTGTTTCTCCAGATTGAGAGGACTTGACTGAGGAGAACTGGGCACCCTGCACCATAACAGGGCCTAACCTTCAAAGTAAAAAAACAGACCTTTAGACCTACCTCAGGACTTCCTTCTGTGACACTCTCAACAGACTGAACTTGACAAAAGTTCCTGCCCACAATCCAACTGGCATTTGCAGTCAAATGAACAAGAGCATGTTATTTGGAATCAATATGTGGACATCAATTTCCTCCCTAGCCGATAACACAATATGCTTCCCACTGCAGTTCCTGTCATTGTATCCCACCATCAGCCCTCTCCTCTCTCTCAGGCCATGGTAGCCAAAACAGTGAGCAGCACAGTGTGCCCAGCATTTGTGCCCATGACCTACTAGACCACACCTGCTTTCCAAATACTTTGTCAATTTCTCAGCTGCCTCCTTTATTTTGACAGTTACCTGGATGGAAACTTCAAGTTTTGATACAAATTAAAAGTGTGACCACTCAGGGTCGAGGCTTTGACTGTACTGTCAGGCTGACCGGAATGCCTCACTTTGTCGGACAAATGAATGTGCGCACACAGGGCAACCACATAAGAGTGCAGCCTGACCTGAACACATTGTATGCAGTTTGGTGCAGTTGTGTGGCAAGAAAGCAAGCAAGAAAAAGAAAAGAAAAAGTGCTTATGAGAAAGTTTTTATATGGCCATATTTTAGCAGAGACCGCCACATCATCATTAATTAATCTATTAGGAAATATTCAATGTTAAATATAGCATGCATAATGGGAGGAATTTAAAAAATATGCAAGAACATGTTATTTTTGACAATTTGTACTATTTTTCTTTGATGTATTCTTGATGTAAATATGGAGTGAAATGCGTTTCCTCAGCTTCTCCCAGTAACAATGCTGAGCAGAAATAAATCATAAACTGCATAAAGTATGTCAGGTCACTGAACAAACAGGAGGCCTGCAGAAAGTCTGGAGTACTTGGAAAAGAAAATAAACAAAACAGATTTGACATCCGCACAAGAAACACCACCACAGTAGAGTAGGGGAAAACAGGAAATTAGGTTAGAAAGGTTAGAAAAAATGACTTAGAATAACATCCACAAAAAATGGCAACAACTAATTAGAAAACGTTGTACGCTTTAAAGAACACAAGCAGACACCAACGGACCCTGAAAGGACAACATTATTTGAATGCAAGTCGTTGTTGCTTTTTCAGTCTGACCTGGAGTTGGCCAGAAATGATCTCTGAAGGTGTGGCTAAAGAAAATCTGGGGGCTGACGCAAGCAGTGGACCATCACATTGTTACTAAAAGCAGCTGCCACGGCCAAGACACACACTTCCTAAAATGTCTCCGTTCAAGTGGGTTGTTCTGGGCCTGCTCCCGCTCATCAATGGATTTGCTCTGCTCAAAGACCACCTACAGTCATTTGAGATGACGAGAACAGCCATGGATTCTGAAGACCTCCACAATGAATTGCCACACAGCACTCTGCACCTGGAAGAGGCCGAAGCAGCACTTGAAAAGGTGGGAAAGCACATTTGCACTTAGTGGTCTGCCATCTCTCAACAGCTTTGACACTTCATATCGGGCATCTTTGTAATCCTTGAAAAGATAAAGGAAGACACTGGATGACTTTCAAAAGTTGTAAAACAAATTAATGACACCTTTGAGTGTGCTTCATTTCAGTATACTCAAAAATGTCATTTAAAAAAAAAAAAAAAAAAGTAATATTATTAATGGAACATGGCATTAGTATACACACTCTAAAATTGTATCATTTTCAAAGGACATATTTTGACAAAAGATGGCTACAACTCTCAAATATATGAAATAGTGCAACGTTTAGTACAGTTTGTGAAAATGTATTAAATAGTGGTCAGGGGTCATTATTTAAAAGGAACACTTCCAAATACTGAAAGTCTGTCAATTCCACAGAATGTTTTCTAAAAGTTCAGAGTATTGTCTTTACCATCACATTATTGCTTCCTCTTCAGTTCCTCTTGAATACAAAGAGCTCTTTATGAAAAATAAATATTTAAAGCTGTTAACTATAAATATATGCAGTACATTTAGGTTAATAATTATCACATTAATATTGACCAGTTTATCATAAATGAGTCGTTATTTTTCAATAATACTTCTTGCATAAGATCTGGATGTTTTTATAAATAAATATGCAATACATTGAAATGATATTAACTAAGATGTGTTTGAGAATGTAATACTTTTCTGTTATTTCTAATGCCATAATGCTGTAAGCAGTTATTGATAAATTATTCTGTTATTCATTCAATTTTGCATATCTAAGCAGTGACTTACTCTAGAAAAAAAGCAGAATTCTTTATAAATTAAATGAATCACAAATAAACACCATTACTGTACATTAATTAATACCCACACCCAATGTACTCAAGACACTGAGTCATTAACTGAACTCAAATTTTCTTATTTTAATAACTTTCCACTTGTATTTTTCATTATTATTATCAAAATAACTATTCTTTTTAAATAAATCTGTGTCCATTTTTTTTTTTTTAATTTTCTTGCATGATTCACCTGTTTTGTGAACGCAATTTGCAGTCTAAATCCAGGTGACAAATGCCATTGCTAAGGACACACAAGACCCAGGAAGCAGCAAGTAAAAATATATACATATTAAAATCTTGATAAATTAAAATGTCATTTAATTATAACACACACTTTTAACTTATACAGAGGGTCTGTGCTCATGTACAGCTTTTCTTGAAAAAGATGCAGATCCAGGAGAAATGTCCTTCTCCTTATAGAAATGAATATCCTAATTATTTTATGTACATCGCCACTGAGTATCAAGTCAATGTCTTTTATTGCCTTAATTTTTGGCCTTCCCTTTTTTTGCTGGCAGTTGGCCCGTGGATTCCAGGTACTTGTTAATGAGCTCCTCCTGTGTGCTGGGAAGGCATGGCTCATATCTGCTATACTCCATGGTGTATTCACCTTTGCCCTAAAATAAATACATAAATAGAAAGAAATAAACAGGCAAATGAAGTGTAATCTGGTGAAGAATGTAGCGCCGAGTTCAGTTCTATACTAATGAACTTAATACAAATGGTGCATTTCAAGGACTCTCCAAATCTGTTCCTGTGCTCTTCTGTGTTGTGGTGTATAAAAGTCTTTTATTTCCTGCATTACTCAGCCAGCCATCCCCTAGCATCAAGCACATTTCCCTTGCCTAACAACAACATAACAGGAAAGCAGCAGAAAAAAAATAGTAAAGCAAATCAAAATTCTTTTAACAAAATCTAAATGATCTGAGAGTAGTGTTATGAATCAAAATAAGCATTAAATGTGAAACACTGCTACTCAGCTTAATGTATGATATGAATCATAAATCATTAAATCAAAGAAATATGCAGTTTTTTAATTTTTAATATAGAGGTAGAGCATGCCCAATATAATTAGCACAACAGCCCATCACAACTGATATATCAAAAGATTCAGTCTAAGTATAGGCAGATGATTTATGAAATGCAGTGATCCCTCGCTATATCGCGTTTCGACTTTCGCAGCTTCACTCCATCGCGGATTTGAAATGTAAGCATATCTAAATATATATCACGGATTTTTTGCTGGTTAGCAGATTTTTGCAGACAATGGGTCTTTTAATTTATGGTACATGCTTCCTCAGTTTGTTTGCCCAGTTGATTTCATACAAGGGACGCTATTGGTGGATGGCTTAGAAGCTACCCAATCAGAGCATGTATTACGTATTAAATGAAACTCCTCAATGATATACGATATGCTTCCCGTGCAGTGCTTGACTGTTTGCTTTTCTCTGTCTCTCTCACTCTCTCTTTTACGTTGTTTGCGCCTGACGGAGGGGGTGTGAGCACAGAGGCTGTTTGCCTAGAGGATACGGACACTCCCCAAAAAAATGCCGCTTTATCGCAGTGCTTCGGCATACTTAAAAGCCCAAAAGCACGTATTGATTTTTTGATTGATTGTTTTTCTCTCGCTCTCTCTCTGACATTCTCTGCTCCTGACACGCATTATTTGAAGAGGAAGATATGTTTGCATTCTTTTAATTGTGAGAAAGAACTGTCATCTCTGTCTTGTCATGGAGCACAATTTAAACTTTTGACTAAAGGGTGTTATATTTCATGTCTAGAGGGCTCTAATAATGTTAACAGTGTGGGAGAGTTTATAAGGGCTTAAAATATATAAAAATAACCATACAAACATATAGTTTCTACTTCGCGGATTTTCATCTATCGCGGGGGGTTCTGGAACGCAACCCCCACGATCGAGGAGGGATTACTGTACATATTTAAGTCTTCATTGATTGTGAGCTATAAACCTTGACAAGGTGGATGATTTGAACCTTAGGTCCATGACAGTGCTGCCATTCTCATGTTTGGAAAAATAAAAAGACGCTGTTCATTTTCTAAGATAATATTTTCCATAGAACCGTCAAAACAACAATTAAAGTTTTCTGATGAGGATGGAAGAAGCTGTCAAAAACTGTAAATGTATAATACAAGTAACAATGGAGTACTCCACTCAGGAAACAACCATGTCATACATAAAGAAATATACCGTATATCTCTATAATCTCTATAATACCTCTCCAAGTTATGAGCTATCTTCTTCGCTATTGTGAAATTAATGCAACATTTTCAAGTGTTATTACTGTGTTTTGGGTAAAAGGAAGCATCATGCCTATTCAGGCATACATGGATAGTACAGTATGTTGGGACTCATTTATGCACTGAATAAATATGCCTCTCATCCTCTCTCTACAATGAAAAAGAAAGAGGTAGGAGACAAGGGAACTATTGAAATAGAGTCTGGAGAATTTGGTGCCTCTTCCTCTTTCCCCTCTCCATCACTGTTTCAGTCATCACCACAATCACCCACTGGCCCACAGCAAAGTTACCACCACTACCACTTTTTACTGTATACTACTGTGCACATCAGAGTTGTGGCTAACATCAGAAACATAAAGGCCTGTTTATGTTGACAATTTTTGGACAAAGGTTCAAGGCACAGTGGCCAACAAGTTTTTGCATGAGCATTTCATATATATACTGTACTAGCCACAAAACCTGTTAAAAACAGGTAAGAGAATAATTACAAAAATATTTGCTCTCTTGGGTAATGTGTACCTTCAGTGCATTTCCTCTGTATTTGTATGTGGGAATGTCTTTTTTTCTGGCACTCCCTCTCTTGAGCATGTTCCCCTAAAGTCTACTTCTCAGACTCTTGTTATTTTGGAGATGTGTTTCTTGCCTCCTGTCTGGTTTGATACTTTCCACCATTGAAGGCATCTCTCTCAGTGTGGCTTATATGCCTTTACTCCTCCTAGCGTGTCTCGCTCTTTATCTTTTACCGCGTTACCAAAGCCAAACTGACCAACCACACTAAAGCTAAACTGACCGATCAGATTGCTTTGTGGGAATGGACACACAGACCTTAGTGTTTTAATATATAGTAGATATATGAACAAAAAACAAACCATGGAAAGGATCTCTTCAAAAATTCACAGCGAACTAGACGGTTTCTTGGAAATGAAGCAAAAAAGCAAAGTTTTAAAAGGCACCAGCATTTTGGAATTTTAGGCACTGAAAGTAAATGTCAGCTTTCCTGTCAATACCTATAAAATCCACTCAACACTCATCAGTGGAAACATTCATAAATTGTGCATTGTGTAGAATTAATGAAAAGAAACCACGGGCTTTGATGCAATCGGTACTTGACAAGGGGCCATTACTGTTTTAACACAGTCGAGATTTCACTGACCCCCATCTCCTCTCCCCCTTTTCTTCAATGCAGTCCCTTTATTACTTTGTTGACTGCATACTTCATGCTATCAAAAGAAAATGAAACTAAAGCAGTGGAGAGCTGCACCACACAAGGGAGGCTGGAGTTAAAA
Source organism: Polypterus bichir lapradei (assembly GCA_026402145.1). Lineage (NCBI taxonomy): Eukaryota > Metazoa > Chordata > Cladistia > Polypteriformes > Polypteridae > Polypterus > Polypterus bichir. The sequence goes on along the minus strand of JANRMT010062854.1, from coordinate 69,009,380 downwards.
GGCAGGAATGAAAAGGTAGGCAACTTATTTAATTAGTAAGCAACACAGCAAAAGGTTTGGGTTAACATCTCATCTGTAAACATTCTATTCTTCAGCTGATCACATCGGAGTTCGAACTTCTGGCTGATTGTCATTGCAGTGTTTTATTTCTTGAGCATTTAGTTTAATGTGCAATCACAGCAAACAGCATTACCAAGTTTTACTTTGTTCCTAAAAATAAATAATTTTCATCAAAAGAAAAAGCAATAAATACAGTAAGTGCATTTTATTACCACCTTACCATCTAAGAACTGAATGCTGTCACTAAGGCAACTTACCTCTGTATTTGACCTTAATTCAGTGGCATAACCAAACATGTCATTCAAAGGAACCTACAATAATAGAAAAGAATGTGCTTTAATAAAAAGAATACTATCAACATTGCATTTATTGCCATTTAGTTTCATTGGGGTCTCCTCATCAGATAGTAATTTTGTTTAAAACTGGGTTAAGTCATTCTTTCACAAGCAATGTATTTGTCTTTTAAGCATTGATTTTAACTAACCTGAACATTAAAATAAGACATTACCAAATATTAAAGAGATGTCTGCTTTCACTTGATAATATGTTAACTTAAAAAGAGTTAAATGAATAAAATCTTTCACAATTAAACAGATGGGGCTGAGGCAGTAAGTTCCTATACAAACCATTCAGAAACCGGATGATTTTGTAAGAAAGCCACAACTGGTTACACACAATTACAGAAATATTTTAAAAATGAATACGCACATCAGCATAGAGTGTGAAGTATCCCTCTGCTCCATCCTGGCCAGTGATGACACCATGACGTCGGTTAATTCCAGCTATTACTACTCCTTGGAATTCATTAGGGGCCACAATCTCAACAGACATTATAGGTTCTAATATAATTACTGGTGCCTTTTCCATAGCTGTTGACATGAGAAGGAGAACAAGTAAACAGTTTGGTGAAGGAGAGATTACCTAGTTATACATTTATTTGTATAACCAAGATCTAGAAGCACTTACTAACATAGCATCAAACCTACAGTAATAGTATTCCTATAACCCTCTACCAACAATAAATACATTTTACATGCATGCTGAAGCAGAGGCACTTTATGCAAGAAAAAGCAGAAATGCCTCAATTATCTTGCATATCAATTAAACAATGTTGAAGCTTGCTCCTTAAATTGACAGCAATCAATATTCAAGTTCAAGCAAGAATTTACACATACACTATAAGCCAAACATTCACACTCTGTCAAGATACCTGTCTAGCTGAGACATTCCCTCTGGTAGAAAGCTATTGCTATATTCCACTTAATTTGTATGTTTTTTTTTATTTTTCATAGAGTCTTAATTTATCCTATTGCTCAAGTCAACACCTTAGATATTCAGCTCTCTCTGTCAATGTCATGTCTGGAACCTCATGTTTCTATTACAGTCTTTCTACAAGAAGTAGTATTTTGTTTTCCCCCTACTTCTCAGTAGATCATACCATACATGACAGAAACAATGACCAGAGATGTCCAGAAAATTTTTAAACAATGAGCAACTCAGATAAACCAAAAAAAAAACCACAATATTTTTACTTTGTCAAATATAAAAATTTTCAAAGTCCTTTAAAAACTGACATAATAGGAAGTGCCACCTAAACTGTCAAGAAAAAATATTTGCTTCTCTTAGCGATTCCTTCAATTGCCATATAACACTGAATGTTTTCAGGTCTTCAATGAAACTCTAATAACAGATAAGGGTCATCTGGGAGAATATTGCTTCTTCTTGTTGTTGAGCATTAACTGCTCATATCATGTCCTGCCATAGCCCCTGTATATAGCTGAGGTCTAGACTAACTAGGCCAGTCCAGATAAGCTTTTTTTCAGCCATTCTGATATGCATTTACTTTTCGATTGTGGATCATTGTCTAGCTGCATGACCTACCTACAGATCAGATTATGGACAAATAACCAGATATTCTTCTTAAGAATTTTCTGATAAAGAGTACAATTCATGTATGTTTCAATTATGCCAAGTCAGTCATCCAGGTCCTGAGGCAGCAAAGCATGACCACATCATGTTTGACTGATGGCACAACAGTCTTACTATGGAATTTATTTTTGTTTTATGCTGGACATAATGGGACAAATAGTAGAAGTGTTTCCAAAAAGTTCTACTTTTAACTCATCTGTCCATAGCAGATGATGTCCTGAAGGCTTGTGGCTTGTGGTCAAAACAGAGATGATCATTTATGTTCTTCTTGATTAACAATTGTTTTAACCTTGCTATTCACAATGAAGCCCATTTTTGCCCATCATATTTAGAACTGTTGCACAATAAACTTGCTGAAGCAAGAGAAATCTGCAGTTCTTTGGATGTTTATTTAGGTTCCTTTCTGACATTCTGGATGGTTTTATGCTAGAACCTTGCAGTAATTTTGGCAGAGAAGCTTTCCTGTAAAGTTTCTCAACTGTTTCTAGTGTCTTCCATTTCAGGACTAAACTATATATATAGTTTGGTGAGGTCTGAGAAATGCCTTTGTAGCCCTTTTCAGACTAATAGATATTTTCTTTTTCTCACCTCTTCGAGGGTATACTTTTATTTGTGGTATTATGCACTTTTTTCATTCTTTGTGCTTGGAAAATGTCTCTTATAGTAAAGGTCAAAGTAATCCAAGTTTAAACTGAACGGGACTGGCTGTGATAAAGCCAGGGTGTGTTCAGTCAGCTGGCTCTAATGAAGTCTACCACTGGGTTGACTTAACTAGTGGGCAATCACTTTGGTGTTGAGTAACATTGTTCTATAAAACAGAAGATGTTAAACAAGTGCAATTTTGTTCACTCAGATGCCCTCTAATAAAAGGTTTTAGTTGACTTTACCTAATTCAGTGTGAAAATCTTTCAACACTTGAGGAAAATCAGGAAAAAGTCTAATCATTTTTTGACACATTATACAGCTGAAAACCCACATATACAGTATAGTATCAAATACTAAATCTGCTTATATTAAATGCGAAGTGCATACTTGCCACAGTATGTAAAAACATTTGGAGTGAAAGCAATAGCCCTTTTGCCCAATTCACCTTGTTTTAGGGCTCCTTCTGCTGCCCTGATGAAAGAAAACTCATTGGAGTCCACTATGTGGTGAGCCCCATCTTCCAGCACAAAACGAACCCCAGAGATCTTGTGCCCAGTTAGTAGACCCTTCTCACAAGCTTCACGAAACCCCTATAATTGACCATGAAATAAATTAAAATCGAAAACAGCAAGGAAGATCTTTTTTTTTTCTTTTTCTTTTAAGGAAAACACATGTTCAAGTGCATGAAACATTTTCTGTCAACACCGGCAGGTGAACATTAACAAGTACAATTTTTCTGAAATCTCGTTACTTAGAGTGCCGAATCTATAAAGGAAAAAGTAACACTGAAAAACATACACAGTATTGAGAAATCTTTTATTTTACCTTGAATAATGTGAGAAAAATATTTATGTCTGAACAAATGTGTTATGGAAAACAAACAAAAAAAGGTAAGCACATTATCACAATCAAATCTATCGGAGACATATTTACCAGTAATTTTATTTGCTTTAATTGGAGATTTGTATATACAGTACGTAATATAGTACTGTGCAAAAGACCTACACCTTGAAATTATTTTTAATCTAATTTTCTGGTGCTTATTTCCTTGTAAAAACGCTACATAACATCAAAATAAAGAGTGACACAATAAAAACTAAGAAGAATGTGTTGTGTTTTTAACACAAGTCATTTTGTGTGAATATTCAAGAATACAAAGCTGAAGCAATTCACTATGGTACAGTGCTGTAATTTTTTGTCAAGTATTCCTGCTAGCTTCTTACAGGATTTGACCCACCTTTCTCAGCTTCGACCACTTTATGTTCTTTTCCCTGTTCAAGTGATCTGGTCGGAGGCGGCTAGACTAAAACTATTAGTATTCCTTATATATAGAATTCTAGTCCTAATTGTGTGAATATGATTGCAACTAATGATTTTGATAATAGATTAAATCGGGTGATTATTTTGTCTATTAATTGATTAGTTGGATTGTAAAACAATTTAAAGATTTATTATTTTCACTTGAAATTAAACGCATAAATACATGAAATGGAAATTTCCATATACTTGTAGATATTTTAAACAAAATATAGGTTTTATTAAACATTTATATAATAATAAATTGAAATGAATAGTAATACATTAAAAAATACCTAGTAGCACTCCAGATGTGGACACACACATATTTCCTTAAAAAAACAAAACTTTTCAATAAATTATATTAATTAAACTCGAAATTTATGTATTCAGAATACAATAATAACTAACACTTTAAAATTAAACAAGTAATATAAGTTTCCTTTTCTGTGAAAGAGACGGTTTTCTGGCAAAGCATCATGTAAATATTTAACCAACTCAATATTCCACCACAGAAGTGTCTGTTGCACCATCTTGACTTTATTAGTTTTTTTTGTAAGTCTGCAGCAATATTTGAAATGAGTTCAGCAGAACGAACATTGCTGTCATATGCTGGGGAATGTCCAGACTATTTTTCCTTTGCTGCAAAATAAGTGGTTTCATTTGTGTGAAACTCAGTTCTTCCTTTGGTGTGGATTATGCTGAGCTTATTTTTCTTAAAGTTCATATCTTTTTGCATCATCATTCTTCTTTTTTATTTTGTCAGGAAACTTTTTACCACTGCAGATTCTTTGGCACATTTGCTTGCAACCATCACACTGTCACAGTCTGCTGCATGTAATTTTCTGATGGGAGTGTGTTGTTAGATTTTCATATTTGAAATGGTGTGATCCTGACATAAAATCTGTTTTACTAGCTAAACTAGGCTTACTGCAGCAATACTTTCACATCATCGCTTCTTCCACTAGATTGTATAAAATCAAGCTGACGAACATCTGATAACCTGGAACTTTTACTTTTCCACCCCACTCCTGCCTTCTGACTCTGAATGAGCAATGCACCTTTCAGTCATGCTTAATGTGCTGCAAGATTCGTCACTGCACTCACTGCTTTGTTCCATCTGTATGGTGCTGAAGTCTTTGATGTATATTTTTTTGCACATGAGACTGAAAAAAAGTTGTTCTGCTCAGACAGGGACTAGTGTCTCCTTGCATCCATTTTTCTTTAAATCTACACACACTAACGTTACAAGTGTTTACAAGTGTATAATGCAGCACCATAACATAGCAAAGTAGATGCATATAAAAAAAAAAAAAAAAAAAAAAAAATAACACAAGTGAAAATCTAAACGTTTGTTGAACTATTGTACTCTCATGCCATACGAGGTCAGACCTTTGCAACTCATAACCCTTTTAATGGCATTCAGAGAAAAAGGCTCAGAAACTCTGGAAGTCTTGTGTCTTACTGTCTTTTTACTCACTTGCTTACTGTCTGCAATTTTTCAAATGCATTCATAACTGAATAGTGACGCAACTGTGCACCACACCATACTCAGGCTAATGGTGTAATTAACTAATCAATGAAATAATCGATTATGATGATTAGTTGTTGCAGCCCTAGTGTTGAACCATGAATTTTTGCCAATAAGTCATTCTCCTGAGAGTACAGTATAATGAATCAAAATCAGTTTATATTTCTAAGCAGTCATCAGTCCGTTGATTTGGTCCATTTCCATTACAGCTTGAAATGAAGTGAAGATATTTTTTGCCAGCTTTTCTTCAGACATATTAGACTCTTTGTACAGCAAACTTTTCAAATTTTTATATATCACTCCACAAAAAATTCTAACATGAGATGTCACAATGAATTATGTATTTTTGGGTACTGCAATCTATCCTCGCCTTTCCATAGGAATGGTTTTGTAGCTACAACATACCCTACTAGATCAATTTTTTTACGACTTTTGAAGCCTGTGCATTGGTGCTTCAGAATACTCTGCTAGATGCAGAATGAGCACTTCACTGAATTTCCTTCTGTCCCTTATTACATCTTGCCTGAAGAAGGGGCCTGAGCTGCCTCGAAAGCTTGCATATTGGAATCTTTTTAGTTAGCCAATAAAAGGTGTCATTTTGCTTGACTTCTCATTACATCCATAATGGCTAACACAGTACAATACCCTAGTACTTCTGTCCCACAAGTAACTGAACTTTAAGAATTGTGTATTAGATAGACAACCTTTGGGGTATTTCACCTTGTTTTCTGTACTCAACTTACCTAGTTTCTTCACATTTTTGTTTTTACAACAGCTTAAACACTATCTTGAAAATATACTCTATCCAGTGGATAAATCCAGTGTGCACTGCTGATACCAAACTATGATTTTATGTCTGTCAAAATATGTTAGCAGAGCCATTTCCATACCTATTCACAAAGCACCCCAGTATTTGAGGTTACACCCAATTATTTTGTTAAAATGAACCATTAGCTCACCAGTTTGAATAATTAGTACTTCATTAACTTTAATCAGTTGTGCTATTGATAGAATTTAACAAACACCTGTAAGTACCTGTGGTGTTTCAAGCAGAGTGTTGAAAACCAAATCTGTGTTGTTCTAGCCATCTTACAAGAGGCCAGCATACATTTTTTTTTCAAACACATAAAAAGATTGTTATTTTTACAGTATTGATGTCTATTCACATTTATTTAATGATGTAGAATGTTTTCAAAAGCAAATATATACTTACTGCCCAGATAACTAGCATTAAAAATAATGTTATTGGATGGATTAAGACCTGTGCATAAAACTGTACAGTATATATTTCATTTTATTATTGTGTATCTTTAAGATGCAAATAAAACATACTTATACAAATATATGTATTTCTATATGTATATACTGCAAGGTATTTTAATTTTGTGAAATGTCATTTTATGTAGGGTGCATCGACAACGCTCTTTATTATGCTTTATTTTGCAGCTAAGGATGAGCTTATCATTACCGTAGTATTTTTTCACGTACACAGCAGGGACTAATGAGCTACAAGTGTTAGCTTACATATAAATAAAAAATAAATAAATAAATAATAATAACAAAATGACCCTGAACAAAATAGCACATTACAGAGATGCCTAATAGCATACGAAAAGTTGGAAAAGCTTACTAAATATTTACACATCCAAATAATGTCTTTTTTATGAATTTAGTTTTATGAAATGCAACAAACAGCCTAACAGGCACCATTGAAAAATAAGCTTTATATACTGAGTCTATTACTAGCGGTTGTGTTGGCATAATTGCCATAAAACTGATTGACCAAACAGCTACACTGTATTATATCACTGTAGCTCTCTCAGTACATGCACTGACAAAGATGTAATGTCTATTAAATGTTCTTAATTAATTATGCACAATTATATACTGTATCTTATTTTCTGGTAAGTACTAGTACTCGGACTATAAAAGTACTATAAGCATGTAGCAGTGTTCAAAATGTACAATTTCTGTGCTTACTGTGACAAAAAAATCATAAATAAATCAAACAATCCACACAGAAAGCTACACACTACAGGAAATTAGCTTTAATGTGCTTTACTATAAAATATTATAAGCTTATGTGAAGTAATTGCAGAACAACCCCGTTTAAACAAGCAAACTCTACTCCCAAAGTTCATTAAAGTACAGCCACACAAGCAATAGTGTTTTTCCATTCTTGATCAGATTAAAAACCTACAGTACCTGTTCAACAGCAGGAATAAACTGCTTTGGGACATTTGTTCCAACAGTTCGGTCCTCAAATTCAATTTTAGTGTAGTTTTCAGACTCCAGAGGTTCAAGAACTCCAATCACTTTACCATACTGGCCAGCACCACCTGACTGCTTCTTGTGAGTGAAGTCGAACCTAAGAACAACAGAATGGTATCATAATAAGCTACATTATAAAACAGCTTTAGATTTAAAAAGATATTTTAAGTTTTAATTTGTACCATATTTTTAAAATATCCAGCAACATAAATTATCCTTCTCTGAATCTTAACTTGCCCATTAGTATTTTTGGTCTTGCTTTTTTATCTGTTCACATTTAACTTATAAAAGAACTTTGTGGCAATGTACACAACAGGCAAAACAAAATGTAAAATACAAGTTTACTTAACTGACAAAGTAAACTGTTAAATATCTCTCTATTATAAAAAGAAATATAAACATTTTCATTATACAATGACAATCTGCATTATGCAAACACTTCTGTTTATAAAATGATATACTCAAGTTTTTTAGAAACACTAAAATGTATCTTTAAGACCAAAGCCAGGCCACTTGGGCCACCTATATCTAGTGAAAGACAGGCATGATGTTAATACTCGCATCCAATATGTTATTTAAGGTGCACTAATCTGGCTCAACATATCTCAAACTTGTACAGATCAAAGATGCTGCCTACAGTTTACTTACTCTAACATCATGTCTGCTCTGAGCATCCTCGAACCAAGAAGAAAGGAAGACTAATATGTACAAAAAGACACTGCATGTCTCAGGAGTTTTTAACCTATTATTCCCTTCTTTTTTTCTACAGTCAATGCAGTTGAGTACAGATCTAAAGATGGAAAAACTGAATCCTGCTAACTACAGAGCAACACGGGCTGCACAGGTGGCTGTACATTATTTGAACTATAAGCAAGGCAGCTTATTCTGCCATTTTAGTCGCAGAAAAATTGAAAACGCCACCTTAGAGGTAAGAATGCTTTTAATTAAATTCTACAGGAAATGTTTTCATAATATATATTTTAACAACAAAAGGAAAAAGAAGTGGACTTAATACAGCAAATCTGTATTGTGATGGCAGTCACTCTTTTGAAACACAATATTGGTGCAAAGTGAATTTGTAACATGAATACAGTAAGAATAACTAGTGAGATTTGAGTCTACAGGTCCTGTCTGCTTTCTTTTTGCATCTTGTGCAGGAAATATCTGGAGTTGGAAACAAGTACTTTTTAACATTTATAGAAGATGAGACACCAAGCAAAGTAAGTCTGGGGTAAAACAATATCTCTTGTATATATAGACCATTTGACTGCCTGTAGAATAAGTCTTTCATATTCAGGTTTGAAATAATTAAAAAGCTAACAAATAAGGCGTAAACAAACGTTACAGGAAAAATAAAGCTAAATCAAATATGTGTGTTAACAGAAAATGGAGTACAATAAATAGGCAGATAGACTGCAAAATAAAATTGCTTTATTTTACGCTTGGTTTAGACCAATCACTCTATGAAATCATTAATCAACATATGTCTATTTCAAAGTTTTATTTCCATGCTGTATACTTTGAGAAATCTGACAAAATATTTATTCTTTTTTCATTTAAATCTCAAATAAATATAAATATTAATAATAGTTGTATAGGCAATCTTTGAATAAATATACAGATGCTATTCTCCCTTACTTAGCATTTAGAGCAGCCGAAAGAAGACAAAGATGATGATATCTTCATGTTTTTAAAGTATAATTAAGTTACTATAAAATGTGTATTTCTTAAAAACTGTCTGAAGTAGATACTGACTGCAACTTTTATTTTATTAGCAAGCCACAGGAGTATACACTGCTGAAATACTCTTTAGACACACTATAACAAAAATGGCACCAGAAGTGAACAGTACATATTATGGCTGTGTTAAAAACATTTCGGAAGATGAAAACACTTTTTATGTACGTATGAGGAAGCAGCACCAACTTGTGGCTGGGAAATATATTCCAGGTAAATATCAAGAAAGGTCTGCAACACTACCCATGTCTATATGTTATAAACATATATAATCAAAATTAAACTTAAGGCTATGGCAATAAAGAAAAATGCTTAGGCATCAACTGTAATAAAAGATATAAAAAAAGAAACATTTATTTTAATGAAATAAGAAAATGAACAAACACAGAAATTATTTTTTTCCTGCAGATGGTCATGGAAACATCCCTATTGAAATGGAACCTTTCTGGCACCTTGGATACACTGCATCAAGCTACATTATGTGGAAGGAATCCAATGAATCAACTCTTTTTAATATGGAAACTGTTCTTTCCTTCCAACAACTGGCAAGTTTTCTTTAAATTTATGGATAAGCTTAGAAGGGATAATGAATTGAATTCACATCCATTTTGGATAGCTTATTCAGTACATTTTTGACCTTATAATAGGTCACATCAGAACACAGGAACTCAGCTGGGGCGCTGATTCTGCAACAGAGCCAGACATTTCACAAATATGCAGCATTTCCCACACACAACATGTCTATAATTTTTAACTTTGCAGCTGTAAACACCAAAGACAAAACATACATTAAATACAAATACAAAAAATAAGTAACAGGTGCAGTAAATAGTATAATTGTTCAGTTTTATTAACTCAAAAGACTAATTTTTAAGAAAGTTGCATCATTATTATATGCCATTAATTTAAGAGAAGGCCAACACATCTCCCTACCTTTACAATTTTCCTCAGCTAAAATTACATAAATTATATGTTTACTGGATAATAAACAGAGCTATTATTTTTACCAAATCAGAATAAAATTCCCAGCATCGCAGTGCATAGAAATTTTTGAAAGAATACTGAATCCTGACAAAAAATGCAATTACTGATCAATTTCCAAACCACCTTGACCTGTCACTTTTTGTTATTGTAATAATACTGCATGTAAAAGCACCTGTTCCAACTAATATGCATTCCACCGTAACATACAGAAAGAAGCACTTTTAAAAATTCTTATTTGTTTTTAAACAGGAAACAGAAAATGATAGCCTTGCCTTTGATTATGTTGTCCTACTGCATGAGATGGTGTCTCAGGTAAACGTTACTAAGTTTCTATTCAGACTGCATGCAAAGCTGCAGATATATATCATAATAACATAACTTCTTTCTACTTCCTTGTACAGGAGGTAACTCAATGGACAATGCAAGTGTGCTGGAGCCCTTCCCAAGGAGTAAAAGTGCTGCATTATTGTCAAAGCTCAGAAAATATTCAGTTTCCTGGAGATGCAAAGGCCATAATGAGTCCAGCAAGCCTTGACAAATGAATGTTAATGTCTTCACCAATATTAACACTACCTACAATTTACCCATATTAATTCTCAACACAAATCAAAATAAAAAAAAAATACTTTTTTATATATATAAAATTTATCTTAGGCATTCAACCACTTCTTAAACTGAAACCTGATTACTGTATACAGTATAGTGTATACACACATACACACTTAATAATTAACACTTATAATTAAGTGGTGCAAAATAAGAAGGCAACAGGGAAAAAAAGATAATTAAGAACAAACAGATGTGTACAACTAATACTCACGGCACAGCTGAAGAAATGCACTCTCTGAAGGCCACCTTTGGCTTTCCCATGACACAAGAACAACTGTATTCCCGTTCCATTCTCTAAAAGAAAATTTTATTGCAAACTATTCATTTAACCTAAACAAAAGTTTCATACATTGCACATAGCTAGCCTGAGTTTTACAAATGTTATAGACAATAACTATAACTGAAAAAAAATACCAATACTGTTAAGTATAATAAATACTTGGGATTTGTGGGGCCATACAGTAGGTCATGAAAATAATGGAACTTCAATACTTATTTTGTTAATAAATTTAAAAACATTAATCTATATGTTTTATCTTCACCTTTCTCAACCAAGTGTAAATTCTACTCAAGTTACCTGATAGAACATAGAACATTGTTCCCTTAAAGCTGGGTGAGTTGGAATTTGGACAAAACATGAATTCATAACAATTTAAAATAATCACAATAGCCAAAAGTGAACGGATATCGCTATACTAGTGCTGGGCGGTATGACCAAAATTCTATATCACGGTATTTTTCTAAATTATCCCGGTTTCACGGTATTCGACTGTATTTTTTTTCCCATGAATGAGTGGATGTTAACCACATTTTCCACTGCAACTACTGCATTAGATTGGCTAAGAATGACCTATTCCACTGTCATGAGAACTGTACATTGTACAAAAAAACATTTTAATGTGCACACAAGTATTAATACAGGTTTGCATGGCCCCATAAAGTGATAGTTTTCAAGGGGGTGGCACTAATGAAGAGAAGGAGTCACATTGCATGACAGATGCAGTCAAAATATAGAACCTAACATATTTTCAACCATCCAAAGAGGCATTTAGACTTAGTAAAATATTCAGAGGTGTTTGTCAAAAGTTGTATTGCACTGAACATGTCTTAGAAAAGGCATAAATAGTGAATAGTTTTTGTAAACCAACTACACTTTGTTAATGTTAACAATCTCCGTCCACTGACACGTTAAAGTGACTTTTTAAACAACTTTACCATCATTAAACTCGATAATATTTAAACTAATAAATAATAACAATAAAACAAATAATAGTGCAACTTCCAGTAATAATACTATTACTTCAAGACTTCAAGCCCAGGTGCATTACACAGTATTCACCAAATAAAAATAAAATAAAATAAGTGCAACTTGGTGATGACATCTTTACCAACTGAACCATCATTAAGGTAAATTGCATTAATATGGACCTTGCTTCAAGCTAAGCTATATACAGTACATAAATAATAAAACTGCAACTTGCATTTATAATGCTATTTGCGGTAAAGCCCCACAGAAGCGTATTAGGGCCACAGTGGGGGGGGGGGGGGAACAAAAAAAAACTATATGTCGAGAATAAAGTCGACATGTTGACTTTATTCTTGACAGTTCCACTTTAACCTTGATGCTTATGTTGAGATTAAAGACATTTCCACTTTATTCTCACAGTTTATTTTGTCAATAAAGTAGAATGTCATAAACTAAACTTCATCCTAAAATCAATGTTTAATTTACTACATTTTCTTAAACCCCGTCAAAAGTTAATGTAGCACATTAAATGCTTTGTATTAAGTGTTCCCCAACCCAGTTGTTAATCGCTACGCGCTTCTTAAACTGACTTCCTCCGCACTAGAAGGAGGCGTAGGCAGGGATCGCTGCACAGAATACATTAATTTCATGATATCCCTGCTCTCTGAAAATTTAGAAGGCTAAGATAAATACTTGATATCATTTTCATGATGAAATTCTTTAAAGCAGGTATTAAACATGAATGGTAGCGAGGCGGTAGTGCTGCTCCCTTGCAGTAAGGAGTCCCCAGGTGTACGTTCAGTGTAGAGAACTTTATGGCAGGTGTGACGAGGTTTCAAAAAACTGGATGTATGAATGGGTATCACACAGGTTTAACTTAAATATTGTGTAAATGTTGGGTTTGTGATCTGGTGGTCGGAAACACAAACATGAAAATCAATGGATGTTCTTCTGAGCGGGCTTTTTTTTATTGCATGCATGCTGTCTCTATCTGACGTACCAAACCCCCAGTTCCTATGCTTCCTTTTTCTTTCTCCACATAGCCAATCACCACATGATAAACGTCTTTGTGAAATTAAAACTAGTTATAAACTACGGAGAGTTCAGAACTTTATAAAAATCTTTGTTATACATGTTAAAATATGCCATCCATTCAGGATTGCGCTAAACCCAGCAAGCATTGTGTGCAAGGCAAGAGCAAATCCTGAACGAGGCGTCAGCACATCACAGGGTGAATACAAGCAACACATACACTAACAGGGTCAATATAACTGAACAAAACCCCACATCCTACATGACTTTGAAAAGAAACTGAAGCACACCGAGTAAACCCAGCAGAAAAACATGCAAATTTAAGGCAGGGAACACCCGAGACCCCCTTAACGCGAGGCAGCAGTGCAACCTCCACGCCACCATGCCCCGACATGATTAATACATGCTTTAATGCATTTCATCATGAAAATTATATCAAGTATTTATCTTAGCATTCTAAATGTTCAGGAAGCAGGAATTTCATGAAATTAATGTATTGTGTATGGTAAGCGCTGCCTACGCCTCCTCTTAGTACAAGAGAGAGTCAGTTTAAGAAGCACGTAGTGATTAACATGGCTCAGGGAACACAAAGCATTTAATGTGCTACATAACTTATGATGGGGTTTGAGAAAATCTAGTAAATTAAATATTCATTTTCAGATTAAGTTTAGTTTACGATGTTCTATTTTAAAAACAAATTACAAGAACAAAGTCAGCATGTCGACTTTATTCTCATCATAAGCGTCGAGATTAAAGTGGAAATGTCCAGAATAAAGTCAACATGTCGTCACACTATTACACAGTACCCAGGTACATTACACTGTACTGAAAACAAATAAAACAAGTACAACTTGGCTTGCAGTATTATCCAGTAGTATAGAAACAGTATTCACACATTTGAACATAATGGTCCACATCCGACCTTTTAAAACCAAAGTATCTCCAGACAACAGACACAGCTCCTTTTTTCGGCAAAAGTTCTTCTGTGTCATCATATTCAACTTTATCGTCTGCTACAGCTTCAGTTACAGAATGTTCTCTGTCTATTTTCTCCGCTCAATACCTCCACTAACGCATGTACTCTGTTGCATGCCTGTTTAGCAGTGCAGCAGTGAAAAAGGTCCCCCCTTAAATAGTTTCCTGCTGCACCACGTTCCAAACGTTGTTTAGGCAATTTAAACCAGTGTTGCGGTATAAAAAAAAATCCATATCATAATAAAAATAAAAAATGTTTTTTGGTATGAACCGGTATACAGCCTAGCACTACACTATACCCTTTATTTCCTAGGCCACACAGCAGTTCAAAACATGTCACAAATTTAGCCCTTCTAAAAATAGTTGTTTAGATATAATCCTGCATTTTTTGCTACAAATAAATACTTATATCAAGACCTATTAAATTACAGTAATTCTGTATTTTTACACATTTTAAAATAAAAAATGGCATTTGTATAGATTGTGCATTCTGAAATCCCAAAAAGTTTTTTTCCCCCAAAAACTGCTGGTACTCTAGCAACTACTCCTTAAAATGTCCTGCCATGTAGATTATTCATCAATAAGTGATAATTTGATGCTTTTTTCATAAAAGAAATATTTCCAGTAAACATTTACATAACTTACCTGTGCATAGATTTCTAGATGCAGTTCTCCCATTCCTGAGACAACTGTTTCTTTACTTTCAGTGTCATAATGTATTCTAAAAGTAGGGTCTTCTCTTGTGAAACGATTTAATCCCTTGGAAAATTTGTCAAGGTCATTCTAAACACAAAAAAACTATGATATTAAATTTATTATACAATTTAGTATTCAGGAATTAATTTAATCAAATTCAATACCTCAAAAGAGTGTTGTGCATAAAAGATATAAATAAAAAAATGTCCTTTCTCTGCTAGATTTTTTACATTTTAGATGTTGCGCTTGGCAATATATCTCAAATACAAACTGTAAAATTATGAATATCTCAAAAACAATTATAAGTCAAAAATATATATTTAAGATAAAACCCAATTAAATTGTCCTTTCATTATTATTCCCCCTCCACCCCGTGCAGAACTTTTTATTTATCTAATGTGGCAACTTCAATATTGATTATTGGTACCTTTGTGTTTTGAGGAACAAGATACTCACATTGTTCAAGGGCTTCATAGAGACTGATATTACTGGATCAGGAACATGAATGGATTCCTACAAAAGAAATAAAAACACTGATATTTAATAGATACTGAGTAGGTTACATATGCCTATCTACCAATGAGTGTCTGCATAATTAAAACAAAACAAAAAAAAAAGTAAATGCAATCAAAACAATTCTACTAACCATAGATAAACTGGAAGTTGCTCGTGCAGTAAATGTGTCTCCACTGGCACAATCAATTCCAAATAAGGCACAAATATCACCAGAATAAACTTCATCGACATCCTAGAATATAAAATTAAATAATTGTAAAATCAAATTCAACTATAAAAACTTATCATCATACTCCATGTGTATCTATATATACTGTGTATGCTTTAGATCTATTAGGGCAGTCAGAGTAAGCACCACTATTCAAATATAATTTGAATTTATTTTAAAAAAGGTCTTACTTGAAGGCAAAAGCTGACAATCGATTGCAAAAGAATGGTTGTTTGTTTTACTTGCAATAATTCTGGCCTTGTATTACTGACATGCTATTCGGTACTGCGCTATTTTACCAATTTGTTTTTGCACTTCACTTCCACAATCAGCCTTTTCATAATTTTGAATGGTTAGCCTGAGTAAAACAAAGCCAGACTGCATTTTTCTAATTGCTACTCTGATGCCTCAAAAGTATGATTATGCATCTGATTCTGTCCCATGCACTATTAAACTTGAGGTCCATAATTGTTTAAAGATAATACTTTCTCATTAAAGCAAATAGAAAATAACTCATAATTCTGATTTTCCATTTATTACAACTATTTCAAATCTCCATTTTAAAGAGCCTTATCAGTGTCAGCCAACACACCACATACCAAAATTAGCCTCTCTTACATAAGGATGTTTTTTTAAAGTTGATATGATGTTACTGGATCAGCCAATTTCGATTCTGTTTTTTCCTTTCTTTATATTTTTAAAAAAACTTTTTACACTAAGCTCTTGTATAGCCAGATGCAGAGATTCTATATGTCCTATATTAGACTTGTAACTTGGGTATTTTTATAATTAAACTACAGACCACAGGTGTTACCAGTGAATTTTATTTAACAAAATTAAATTTTGTAGGCATATTGTTCAGTGACCAAAAAAATACTAAAATAAATAAAATTTACTTAAAATACATACTTTTTAAAGTAATAAAATGTGTATAGAAGATACCTCCTCATAATTCCAAGCTGCAATATTGTTTAATTTCTTCCTTAATGTATTTATCTGAGGCAAAGCTTAATTTAAAAAGTAGCTTTCACTATATGTCTAACAAAAAAATATATATTTTCTC
This sequence comes from Polypterus bichir lapradei, assembly GCA_026402145.1. Taxonomy (NCBI): domain Eukaryota; kingdom Metazoa; phylum Chordata; class Cladistia; order Polypteriformes; family Polypteridae; genus Polypterus; species Polypterus bichir. The sequence goes on along the minus strand of JANRMT010062854.1, from coordinate 68,992,582 downwards.
ACACCCTGACTCAAATAATTGATACTGGCAGTTATAAACACTGCTTAAATGTAAATATACATGCACTTGTAGGTTTTAATCATTTTTATCAATTGCACTACAGCTTTTTTATGCTGTTAAAATAAACATTTACTATACAGTACAGGCCAAAAGTTTGGACACACCTCCCCATTCAATGTGTTTTCTTTATTTTCATGACCATTTACAGCACTCCATCACTCTCCTTCTTGGCCAAATAGCCCTTACACAGCCTGGAGGTGTGTTTGGGGTCATTGTCCTGTTGAAAAATAAATGATCGTCCAACTAACCTGACTTCTGCACAACACAACTGCTGGTCCCAACCCCATTGATAAAGCAAGAAATTCCACTAAATAACCCTGATAAGGCACACCTGTGAAGTGAAAACCATTTCAGGTGACTACCTGTTGAAGCTCATCGAGAGAATGCCAAGAGTGTGCAAAGCAGTAATCAGAGCAAAGGGTGGCTATTTTGAAGAAACTAGAATATAAAACATGTTTTCAGTTATTTCACCTTTTTTTGTTAAGTACATAACTCCACATGTGTTCATTCATAGTTTGGATGCCTTCAGTCATGAAAATAAAGAAAACACATTGAATGAGGAGGTGTGTCCAAACTTTTGGCCTGTACTGTATATAGTTGTTTTTCCCCAGTGTACCAGCTAGACATTTCTGATTTCTGAGGTGTACTTATTCAATTTTAATTATGCAGTACTTGTGTCATACAGTATCAGTTTTGTTAAGAGACAATTAAATAATAAACACAGTACAAACCTTAAAAAAACAACAAATCTATTAAATATTTGTAAGATGTTTATTAAGAAGATACACGCTAACATGCTTAAAGTGTTTACAAGTAAAACAGAGTAATTTTGAAGTTAAGCTAACAAGTCTCTTGTTTACTAAGCAGCAATTTCAAACTCTTATCTTTTCATTTTCTAACTGATGTAAGTGGCTTTACTTAACACAACCTCACTCACCATCCAAACTCTGAAAAGCAGTGTTCATTTTAATTAAAGGATAAAATAAAAAAGGTTTCAATTAATTAAAGTAGATTTTCTTGGTGTTCGTCTAATTGCAGTTGACTCCTCAGATTCCTTTTTTCAGTTTATTACTCCATTTTCTTTAATGTAAAGGCTAATATCCTAATCATCCCTCTCTCTGGTAAAGCCTGCCTTGTCGCTCTCTGTAAAGGATCACTACAACTAAACTACTGTATAGCTTGGAAAAAGCAGATGCTGAAAAATTGTTTTTTTGTGATTGGTCAGTTTACTGTTCATCAATAGTGTCTTTTATAGTGAAAATCAGCCCATTTAGATCAGCAGTTGATCAGCTGGAGAATCACTAGTCATATTTGGCTGCTGGTTTGACATATAATGATAAAACTATCTTAATATATAATACGCTACCGTGGCTGTTCGTTTGTCTGTCCAGGATTTTAAATCACCTGTAACTCGCAAACTGTTTGAACTATTGACCTGAAATTTGGTACACATATACTGCGTGAAGTCTACTATCCACTTTCGGAGTGATGATTGACCTACATGGTTATCCCTCTTTTTATTTTTATTTTATTTTATTGTAGAATCAACTCGCGGCAGCAGCCAGTAGGCTGGCCGTGCGGCACATGCGGACGCCGGGCGTCGGGCGTGCGCCACTTATCCCTACCACCTTCGCCATCACTTCCCCTACCTCTTCATATCTTAAATCATTTTTGAGGCAGATTGATGACTTAAGTGCCAGCTTAAGTGAAAAATTAAACAAAACGTACTAAGTAATTGCAACACAAACACTGACTTAATCAGTTTTAACGTGAAAAGATGTCGACGAAAGAACAGAAGAAGCAGGCCACTAGGGTGGAGAAAAGAAGAGCTGCTCAGGAAGCAGCAAGCACATCAACCTCTGAGCAGATGAATGCTAAACGTACAGAGAAAGAGGATGAAAACTATGAATGCTCAAGTCAAGTGTATTCACTGCACGTTATCGTGCAGTGCACCATTACTGGAAGTGTATAATTAAAAAATATCCAAGGCACTTTTAATAAAATATAGCTGTATCTGTAAAGCGGAATAAAGTAAACAGATTGCAAAAGTATCTAATCAGGGTCCACACAATCACAGTAGGTGCCAGCTGGCTTTTTATTCCGAAAGTGGCAATATAAACAATACCCTGTCACTGCCAGTTGGACACCTCCAAAATAATAAAAAGTCCATCTTCTACCTACCAGCCTCTTGCCTGTTCTTTTACTTCATTCCTCTACTCACCTTGACTTGGTATACATAAATAACTGACCAGTATTCCTCTTGATCCTAAAGAGAACAATGAGCCATCGAACCATAAGAGCATCCATGAAAATTAATTTAAATGCTTGTAAGCCACACACACTTGGATATATTTATATTAACATATTTTTACTTTTTTTTTTTTTATTATTTGTGGTGTCTCTGTAAAGCATGTTGCGCTTACTACAATGTTGTTGTGTGGGTCTCATCTGTAGCTCTCAGCAATGTCCTATTCTACAAACAGGCAAAATAAGCTTTATTGTTGTTTTAGTTATCCAAACAGGAGCTGTTTCTCCACTACACACAAAAACCCGGCCTGCATGCAAAGACGCTGATGTCCTCCTGTATTCCCTCCCTTCCCAGATTAAAAGAGTAGACAGACTTCCAGCACAAGTTAAAAAAAAAAAAAAAAAAACACAGATGGTGCACACCTGGCCAAGTCAGCAGCCAGTTTTAAAATGTTGCCTGTTTCAATCATCAGGCAACAGACACGTTAGTTACTCAGTGAGCCTGTGAACTTTCAGTTGCACCAGCAGCAGACAAGCAATCCCTGCCTGTGTTAACAGAGTTTCAGCGTACAGCACAGTTGTGGGTTTTTTAGGGTCTCAAAAATCTCACTATATATACAGTATGTGTGTGTATACATACATACATACATACATTGAATGCAGATGTATTCAGACTTCTTCACTTTGTGCTTGTAAATTAAACAAATGTAAACTAAAGAACACAGAGAAATTTCAAATGCTGCCAATCTAGACATAAATGAAAATGTTTTATTGCGATTTTATTTAAATGTATTACTAAAAAAAAAGAAAAAACCTTTTGGCATAGCTGTTTGTTTCTTGTGATTCTAATCACTAGTACAGAGTGCTCATGTAAGTACTTTTTGCATAAGAGTGAAACTATAAAAGCGAGTGATTAAAAATAACAATAGCAACATTTATGTACTGTATACAGTTGGTTCAGAAAGTATTTCAACCTCTTCACTTTCTGCACACTTTAATTGTATTGTAGATTTAATTTTAAATTGATACATTCAAAAAGCCATAATGACAAAGTGAAAACGTCTTCATCAAACAACATCAATAATAAAAAGGATATTAGAAATGCCAAAAAGTAAGAGAACATTATAAGAAAGAAATGGCAAACATTTCATTAATATTTCAGCAGTGAAGTGACCAGTAACATTCCAGGTGAAAGATTAACGAAATACTAAGCCATGTGAACAAAAGAGACAGAAGGAATTACTACTGTATTGCTAAAATATTAAACTTATTGTTCAAGTATGCACTACATAAAAGGTGAGTGGGCTGATGAGAATAACTATAGGACAGTAAAGGAAGCAATTATGAGACAAGACAAGGAAACACATATCTGATGTATTACAGGACAACTCAATATGGGTTTAGAAATAGAACAATGTTTTTCAATAAAATGGCAGATTTCTAAAAATGCAACAAAATCTTTTCATTATAATGAGGAACATTATTATATATCTTCATTTTCCAAGCATTTCAGATAACAGTGAGATGCTTATCAACAAAATACAACGGAGGCCATGTTAATTTTAGAATTACGAGAGCGTTACCTAATTTCCATCAAATTTGTATCAGGTAATGATGTTCATATATGCAAGACAAATACACAGGGGGTTCAAGGTTTTATTGCATGAAAGATGTAACTTCAACCCAGTTAGATGTATCTGTGGCTAAGTAAGAAGCAGAACCCTGGCATCTTCCAATACTATCCAGTATGTGTTCAAAACAGTACAACTGCTGAATGGATTGGCAGGTCCCATGACTTGACTCTGATTGAAGATCTTATTGATTTCAATAGTGTACAATCATATATTACTCTGATGAAAATCCCTGTTTTTGACTGGTGCCCCTGAAGGTGATGACAACAAGTCAGAACATCCTATGGCCATACAGTTTCAAGATCATGTCATCCATAATGAAAATCATCTACGAAGTGCTCTCATATGCTATTTGTATAGTTCTTCAAACCACAAAGCCTGTTAATAAAATTTTCCTGTCAAAAAAAACTGATATGATCCATCACTACAACTCAAAGAATAATGAGATTTATCACCAAAGGCTAATCAGCAATGCTCTGCTAGCTGGAGTAGTCTTTTGACAATGTTCAAGTATTTGCAATCTGTACAAAGGTGTTATGGGGAAACATCAAATTCAAAAATAATTGTGAAGAATAACATTACATAGGTTATGGTTAATAAGTAAAAATATTGCCCTATTCCTGATTTCCTCTATTTTTATGAAATCTTCCCACTTACTGTAAATCTAATATTAGACTAAGGGTGTTTGAGTGAACAAATATTTTTTTTTTCTTTTTAAACTTGGGTCTTTTATTTGATTAATAAAATGCTTCAAACATGAACTGCTTGTTTTAGATCGTGCCATTAAATCTCTGTGGGTTTAGATCTGGACTTTAAGTATGCCTAAAATTCGGTTGCTTTCCATTCATTACATTGCTGATGTTATTTTATGTTTTGGAGCATTTTCTTACTACATGACCAAACTACACTATACCTTTCATTCACAGACAGTTGACCAGGCATTCTCCTTGAAATACTGTCATAAAAAGCACAATTCACCGTTCATTCCATTACAAGTCATCGAGCAAAGCATCCCCATACTATCCTAATATTACAACCATGAGAAGACTGTTGGTATGACATTTTTACTATGGAATGCTTTGTTTGCATTACATTATACATAACAGAACATGTCTTTGAAAGTGACATTTTTGCCTTTTCTTGCCATAGAATATTCACCTAAGTGCTTTCTGGAAATATGATTGGCAGCAGTTCTGTTTGCTACTCTCCTATGAAACCCATCCATCCATCCATTTTCCAACCCGCTGAATCCGAACACAGGGTCACGGGGGTCTGCTGGAGCCAATCCCAGCCAACACAGGGCACAAGGCAGGAATCCAATCCCGGGCAGGGTGCCAACCCACCGCAGGACACACACAAACACACCCACACACCAAGCACACACTAGGGCCAATTTAGAATCGCCAATCTACCTAACCTGCATGTCTTTGGACTGTGGGAGGAAACCGGAGCGCCCGGAGGAAACCCATTGTCTTTAAATGGTTGCTTCAGTCTATCCTCATAACTTTATCATCTGCAAGGCAGTAAAATATAAGAGATAACTGCATCACTGGGAGACCAGAATGGAACAGGCTCTACCGACAAATAACACAGTGTTTCGTCAATTCTGGTCACAGAGTGATGCGGTTATCTCTAATATCTACCTTGCAGAGGACAAGGTTATGAGGAAAAACTGAAGGAACTATTCTTACATAAATATGAATATTTATATGACATAATTTGTCACATTTCCATCTAAATCTAAATTCTGGTCCAGATTCATATACAGTGAATTTTTTCACAAAGTTTTCATCTAGCTCACCTAACTTACTGTCTTTTGGAAATTTTGCAAATTTGGAAGTTACACAGAAAAAATGGTATGGAAAGCACTCTCAACCACCCCTTTTCTGCTTTAAAACAATGCCCTATTTCCCTCAACCTGGCTTTGTGTGTTTACACCTTGATCCTTAATCTGAAGGGCTTCCTCTGAGAGAAATGCTACACCAGTGATGATAACATCAGTCCAGCTACAGAAGACTGGTTGCATAAGCAAGACACAATGTTTTAATTAAGCAGTAACTAGAAAAGCTTTGTTAATGTTCTAACCACCACTGTGAACCTGGAAGAAGAGTTTATATTTAAAGCAATAACATTTTATTGAAGGTTACAGGCAACTTGTCATAATGTATTTAACAACAATGCTGACTTCCACAAATTTCCCACATGACAGCAAAATTATCCCGCATGCAAGGGGCACACACCAATTAATAATTTGAATCCCTTGAAAAATCAACGTTTTTGGGGCATCTCTGAAAATAAATTTAAAAATCTGATTACGATGTTATAAATCAGTCAGTTCCTATTATGGGGTTTGCAAGAACTGTAGTAGTCGTCTGGCAGCTCCACGCAGGATGGGAGGAAAGGCAGCTGTCTGCAAGCTACTGAAAGACTAGGTGAGGGTAGATGCTTCAGGGGAAGCCACACATTTAGCAAGGAAAGGGTCCATCATTTGACAAGGGGGGTAATTCTTCCGTATACTTTATTGGCGAATGAATTACCCCCCTGTAAGATAGCAGTGATCAACACCAGGTATGTGATAAATAAAACTTTCGTATTAAATGACTTTTTCACAAACAATAACCTGGACTTTTTGTTCATTACGGAAACCTGAATTCATGGAGCCGACTTCAGTGCATTTACTGAGATGGTACCCCCAAGTTGTAATTTCTTGAATTCACCCAAGATTACCGGCCAAGGAGGAGGTCTTATTACTATTTTTAAAAATGGATTTATTTGTAAAAACCTAGATGTGGAGCTATACTCAAGTTTTGAAGCTCAACTTTATGAAATTAATGGTGAATCTCTTGTACAGACCTCCGAAGGTAAATAGGATTTTATTTTAGAATTTTCTGAATTTTTAAATTTCATTTATTTCAAATTATGATAAATGTTTGATTGTTGGGGATTTAAATATTCATGTTTGCTGCCCTGGCAAGCCAATGGTAAATGATATTTTGGATCTTATTGATTCATTTAATTTTAAACAGCTTGTTAATGCACCCACACATGAACAGGGACACACCCTGGACCTTGTATTAATCCATGGTATTGAGTTAAGGAATATAGAGATACGAGGTGTCTCTTTTTCTAACCACTATCCTGTTTTATTTGATGTGTCTCTAGCTCCGAATTCCTCGCCTGCTCATGCCATCTTACGGAGACGTTGTGCTCGATTTTTAAATGTGAATAATTTTGCATCACTTTCAGTGTTGACGCTGATGGTGGTGTTGATGTCATTGTGTCAATGTTTAATTCTATCTGTTTAACTACCCTGCAAACTGTTGCTCATTTAAGAGATTGTTGTGCTAAATCCAAGTGTGCACCTTGGCTTAACAGCGACGTTAAATCATTGCGGCGCTTGTGTAGGCAGGCTGAGCATAAATGGAAGGACAAATTGCAGATATATCTTTTGAAATGTTTAGATCGAGTCTTGTCAGCTTTCAAAAAGCTGCCATGCAGGCTAAAAGATTATTTTTCGAACTTGGTGTCTACCAATTTTAATAATCCAAGGTCATTATTTTATGCAGTGGACTCTGCTTTAAACCCACGCTTCCAGCTGTCATGACTTGTCTCTGGACATGTGTGAACAGTTTCTAAGGTTTTTTTATTGAAAAGATTGATATAATACGAGCCTGTATAGTATCATCCCCTTACGATGCTCCCTGTCCTCCTGTCTGTAATGCTGTACTAGACCAGTGTCAACCAGTGTTCTCTTTCTACGTTTATAGACATTATAAATGGACTAAAGGTTACTTTTTGCCCTTCTGATATTATTCCAATACGCTTATGGAAAGCATCACTAAATACACTCGCTCCACATATATTACATATTATTAAATTATCTCTTACCACTGGAATTGTGCCTGCCTATTTTAAACATGCAGTGGTAAAGCCCTTACGGAAAAAACCTAACCTTAGTAATTTTAGACCAATTTCTCAACTACCTTTTTTATCTAAAATACTTGAGAAAGTTGCTTTGTAGCAACTTCAGAATTTTTTGGATTGTAATGGTGGTCATGACATTTTTCAGTCAGGTTTTAGAACTTATCACAGCATTTGAAACGGCTTTACTCAAGGTTGTTAGCGATATTTTACTTTCAGTTAACTCTGGGGTTTCGACAGTCTTAGCGCTTTTGGATTTAACTGCAGCCTTTGATACCATCGATCACAACATATTGTTTTCAAGGCTCGACAAGTGGTTAAGGATCCAAGGGGGTGAACTAGATTGGTTTCAATTTTATTTCACAAATAGGACCTTTTCTGTTGGTAACAAGTCTGTACTTTCCTCTACTACTACTCTACAGCATAAAGATGAAAGACGCCTCACGCCTGGACAAACTTGTTAAGAAGGCAGGCTCTATTGTAGGAGTAAAGTTGGACAGTTTAACATCTGTGGCAGAGCGACGGCATTAAGCAAACTCCTGTCAATCATGAAGAATATACTGCATCCACTGAACAGTGTCATCTCAAGGCAGAGGAGTAGCTTCAGTGACAGATTTTTGTCACTGTCCTGCTCCACTGACAGACTGAGGAGATCGTTCCTCCCCCACACTATGCGACTCTTCAATTCCACCCAAGGGAGTAAATGCTAACATTACTCAAAGTTATTGTCTGCTTTTTACATGCATTTTTATTACTATTTAATTTGATATTGTTTTTTGTATCAGTATACTGCTGCAGGATTATGTGAATTTCCCCTTGGGATTAAGAACGTATCTATCTATCTTACTGCTCATCTAAAATATGGTGTTCCACAGGGCTCTATTCTGGTTCCTTTGTTATTTTCCTTGTATTTGCTACCTCTTGGGTCCATATTTCGCAAATATGGTATTTCATTTCATTTCTATGCTGACGATACCCAGATTTATTTACCTATGACTAAGGAGTCCTTAAAGTCACTACACGAATGTTATGATGAGGTCAAACATTGGATGTGCATACATTTTTTGAATCTCAATCAGAGTAAGACTGAGGTTGTTGTATTTGGACCAATGGCTTCAGATAGGGCTATCAGGGATCAGCTTGGCTCATTAGCTGGGTTTTGCAAACCCCACGTCAAAAATCTTGGGGCTATCCTTGATTTCGATCTTTATTTTAATAAACAGATTTCGTCCATTGTTAGGAGCTGCTTTTTTCAGCTTAGACTGCTTACTAGAGTCAAACCGTTTCTGGGGCACTCTGATTTGAAGAAGGTATGCCATGCTTTTATTATATCGCGCCTCGATTATTGTAATTCACTTTATTCTGAAATCAGTAAATCTCATCTTTCTCGGCTGCAGATGGTTCAGAATGCTGCTGCTCGTTTTCTTACTGGGTCTCAGAAAGTTGTGTCCATTACTCAAATTCTGGCCTCGTGTCATTGGCTCCCAGTTGAATTTAGGGTTCGTTTTAAAATTTTACATTTGGTCTATAAGTCATTAAATGGTGTTGCCCCATCCTATCTGCCAAGTTGCTGGTTCATACACAGCAGTCCACTCTTTACGTTCCTCTCAACAGCAATTATTGGTTGTGCCAAAGTCTGAGATGAAGACAAGATTGTGCGTTTTCATTTCTAGCACCTAAGTTATGGAAATTGTTTATCTTTTAATTGGTTCTTTTAACTTATTTGTTTTAGTATTTATGTAATTTTTGTACTTTGTTTTACTGATTTATTATTGATTTTTTTTTATTTTATTGTACAGCACATTGGTGTTTTAAAATTGTGGTTTATAAATAAATTTTGATTTGATTTGAACCATCAAGAAATGTGGTGGAATGTAAAAAAAAAATAATATATAGCTTATGTAGGCTGTTAATTATATTGTCTCTCTTTAATTGTAAAATTAGCTTTATATTTTTATTTTATTTTTTAATCCAATCAATTTATCAAAAAAGATTTGCAGGTAGTCCTAACTGAAATTCTAAAGCTGGAATTTACTGCCAGGCTGGAAAGCCTAAGGAAATACATGTTTCATGAGTTGAAAGGCCATAAATAGACCAACAACAAGGTTAGCCTAGAGTGTAAGCGACACTACGTTCTATGAGCCATTCCTCAGGAAGCGACATTTATGGCTCTAAGAGAGAAGTAGGTTTGAAAGGACAGTTTACAATTGAATTGCGATTTCTTGTTTGTTTAAAAATATTGACAATACAAGAACAAAATTGAACTTACAGGGGGGTGTTATGCCAAAGATACTGTATTTCATTAGTGAATGGCCCAGGAAGGGTGCAAGATGTGTGTCCAGCAGCAGCTACTGCAAAGCCACAATAAGGGCAGACTTGCAAAGAAATGCAGTCTCTCTCTGTCATTTTTTTATCCTGAAGATGGCAAACCAGATGATGACCTGAAGAGAGCTTACCAGAGAGTATTAAGAGTAACTACAGGTTTATGTGCCACCTGAAACTACACATTTAGCATTACTAGGATACATGGTATCGTTTGCAAACGCTCATATCTGTACTTTTATATCATAGGTATAGTGCCTATAATGCATAATAATTAAAAGTCTAACTCTTTATCCTTCCTGTTCTTTTAGTCTAATTGTCTGAGGTTATAGATGTAAAAAGAAAGGGAGGAGGAAGTACTGAAATTCAGTACAAGACAAGAGTATGAGAATATGGGATTTGAAACAGTTTCTTAATGTTTATATAATAAAGAGTACAAAAGGAGAGAATAAGGCCATCTAGAACATTATCAAGACAAAACAAGATCATTCAAGAAAGAGGTCAGAAACATTCAGAAAAATAAGGGATACATGTAGTCATTATTGCTTCACTAGTCTCTGATGCTGAAGAATTTGACAATTGCTAAAACTGTGATACTGATACTGTTCATGTTAAAGAAAGGCACTGCATTACTTTCAAAATGTCATGCTGTTGCCTTCCATGCTCTAAAGTAACTATAGCTGTAGTAATGGTTTGGTACAGGATAATGAATTGGCCCCATCTTAATCCATTTAATTAAAAAGTTACTTGGACACTGCACACACTGAGCGTATAAGTGCACAGATGTTATAAAGGGGGCTGTTTTGAACGATGTTGGTCAGAGCTCTTGCTTGCATACTGCATATTGGTGTATAAATACAACATACATATTTTAAGCACAGTAACAGAATTCTCCATAACTATTAATTTGTACATACCATAATACCAGAGTAAGATTTCAGTGTTTGGCCAGTACTCAACCACAACAGAACCTAATGATTAGGTACACTACCTATACTCACAACTTTTACATGGTGTCTCATGGGATCCCAGACACAATGTACACCTCTGAAGGAAGACTAAAACTTAAAAATGCAGAACTTTAAAGCATGCCACTAGACACTATTAAACTGCCTACAAAATCTTCAGTGGTAAATCCTGCATAATGGTTAATCTTAACTATGTAGCCAACCACTGGTTAGAAATCAACCTATTTATTCAAAAAGTCTCTTCCTGTTGCATAAATATCTCCTTTTCGAAACTAAATCCCTTGTTCAACAGGATTCAGTATCTGTAACACAAATCTTCATTTGCTGTATACTAATTAAAAAAGGATAAGCAAAAACAGATAAAAATAACTGCAGAATTACACTGTCTCCTATAAAAGTATATACTAAAGCAGGAGTTGGAGCTGTACCTTAAGTTTTCTGGAGTCAGGAAGCTTTTGGCAACAGCTTCACAACACTAGTTATAACAACTTTAGGGTTCAGAGAGAAACTAATGAAAAGTAAAACGTGCTTGGGTTTACTTCTGAATCTATTAACAGGCCACAATCAAATGATTTTGATCACCCTCATGCATACATAGTAGAAGTTACCAAGGACAGTAGTTTAGGTAGGCATTTTTAATAAATTCAAATCTCAATTCTCCGATGCTTTAAAAACACACACTGAAGAGGAAATGACAAGCGGTGTTGGGCCGAACAGTCTGTTCTTGTTAAAAAGTGTATATTTTTAAAAAAGTTCAACTGTTCTCTTAGAAGCAATATAGAAAAACATAAAAGTAGCTAAAGAAAAAAGGCATGCACGCACAGTATAAAGAAGCATCCATCCATCCATCCATTGTCCAACCCGTTGAATCCGAACACAGGGTCACGGGGGTCTGCTGGAGCCAATCCCAGCCAACACAGGGCGCAAGGCAGGAACCAATCCCAGGCAGGGCGCCAACCCACCGCAGGACACACACAACCACATCCACACACCAAGTACACACTAGGGACAATTTAGAATTGCCAATCCACCTAATCTGCATGTCTTTGGACTGTGGGAGGAAACCGGAGTGCCCGGAGGAAACCCACGCAGACACGGGGAGAACATGCAAACTCCATGCAGGGAGGACCCGGGAAGCGAACCTGGGTCTCCTAACTGCGAGGCAGCAGCGCTACCACTGCGCCACCGTGCCGCCCCATAAAGAAGCCACATACAGCAATTTATAAAATTGTTAAAAAAAATACAATGCACTTTACAGTGCCTGGGATTAAGGCATCAGAGGCAATTATTGACTATGAACTTTTCCAAAAACATACTGCTTGGAATTAAAAACTCTTTCAGAACCTGCTCCTCCTCCCAGTCATAGAAGTGAGAAGGCTTTGTGCATAAAGAGCTGGAGTAACTCAAATAACATGTAGCGTATTGTTCTCAACACAGATTTAACTCTCTCTGGAACATCTGAAGTCAAAAATTGGTTTGTTTAGGTTATATTCAAGGCTAGGTTATTGTCACTACACAACTATTCAGCTTCTTTACTGTAGCGTAGCTTTGGCTACTTCAAACAGATGTCTTATATGTCAAGGTATTCAACATCTATGCCTAGGACCACCAGATGCACAAACATCCAAACCTATGCTAATTTAATGTACATAATCATATGACAGTTTATTTCTATCATTTAAAAATGTAAATATATAAACAAATAACTAGGTAATGCAACATTTCAAGATGGAAACAATTAAACTATAACTTAAGATGCAAACAGGTGTGACTGAGTCTCTCTCATGTAATGTCATACATACTGTTCATTTACTAAGCAACCCAAAACAAAACTTTTAGTTTCTTACCTCCATTTGATCTGAATGTAATCGAACCAATCGCTGTACTCTAACTTTCTTGCCAGTTCTAGTGTTATAAATATATTCACTTTTTCTCAGAGTACCCTGGTAGACTCTTATGTACGTAAGTTGTCCAAATCGACCAGCCTTTAAAGTAAATTAAAAAAAAAAAAAACATGCCATCAAGGGAAACATTGTGGAAGAATAATTTTAGGGTAACATAGCATTCATCTTAAAGAAACAGCATAAAGGGTTAATAAATACTGGAAACGAGATAAAGATCAAGTGAACAACAAAATGTACACTGAAATATAAGATTTGGTTTAGGAACAATGCTGATATGGTCAAGTAAGTAAAGAATGTACCAAAAGAGGTTGATGTAATATACAAAATGTACTGAAGGATGACTAAGAGATCAGCAGATGTCCTATAAACTAGAATGGATAGTTGTTATATGCACAGAAATTTCAAGGGTGGTGGCTCAACTCAAAAGGTATAAGAAGAACCAGAATATAATATAATAGACTTTTATATATATCATTCGGGTGTAAACCAACCAGAGTAAAATGTATGCATTGATTGACAATGTATGTAAATTCAGTAGTTTATAAAATGAACCTCTATCCTTTGTTTCTCAGACCATTCTGATCATTCTGACAATGCTGTAACAGACTGCTTTTGAAGAATTCTCCCTCCAAGGCATTTTGCTGAGAAGTAATTAAAATGTACAATGAACAGCTTTTCTCCAGCCTGATTACTGAATTGTTCTGTTAGAGGATATTTCTTTCTTTAATAAAATGTAGAGAAAAGCCAAGCAAAATGACACCGTTTACTGGCTAAATAAAAGTATTACAATACGCAAGCTTTCTTGCCTGAAGAAGGGGCCCGAGTTGCCTCGAAAGCTTGCATATTGTAATCCTTTTAGTTAGCCAATAAACAGTGTCATTTTGCTTGGCTTTGCTCTACATTCATAATGGCTTACACGGTACAACGCCCTAGCACTTTAATAAAATGTCAAATTTCGACCACAACATTTAGTTGTGATTTTAAAACAAATGTAACATTATGCAAATGAGAACTGAATGTATTAGCCTTTTTTTAACTTAACTACTAACTAGTGTGTAAAATAATAAAGAAGGCTGTCCAAAACATAACAGAGATGTGAAAATTCAAAATATTGTTTTATTATACACAGATTTGCAGTTAATTGTGTGGGGGCGCACATAAATTTATGTTGTCGAATACAGGTTTTATGTGTTGTACATGTGGTACATGCAGACTCAAGACTATGGAGAGTGAGTGAAAATTATATTAACACTTGAATGGCGGGAACAATTTATTGACAAAACATACTTTATATGTGCAAGGTGATTTACAGGAATGTCTCAACCTGTTCGCAATCATGCTTAGCACATATATACAATTTTTGTGCCAAATATGGTACAAGTATATACACAGCAGTACCATTGGTGTTAACATAATTTTGACTCACCCTGTATTTTCTCCTCATGCTTGCATACATTGTTCATACAATTCCTACCATGTCATAATGCAGAAATATCAATATTACTCGTAAGATAAAGAAAAAAGACAAGACAAAGTTGTTAAATGCAGTTGTAATGCAGTGTGAAGAAAAAAATGGACAAAATACATTGGTGCACTGCTATATTTATCTTAAGCTGAAAAATATTAAACATTTTTTATATTATCGAAAGGAAACAATTACATTGTTATATAATGATATAATGTATGATACAGAGGTAAATCAAAAAGTAAAGGCAATTTGAAAATTACACAGTAACCACAATGGACAGAAGCAGACACAATACAAAACATTCAAAATGGCTTATGGGTAGTTCGAAAAATACAACACATTCAAAATGGCTTATGGGTAGTTCGAACAGGCACAGCGCAGCACTCAGCTGCTAGTTTACTTAAAGTCAAGGTCAAATGAACACATATGCTTTGCTGCAGGATTGCACCAATGTTGAGCAACGCGCTGTAGTGAGATTTTTTTTTTTACCTTTACTTTTAGATTAACCCTCATATAACCTACTGTCTTGAAACAGAATCCCTGGCAAGACAATTTAGCAGGGGGTCACAAAAGACAATATAGTGATTAATGTGATCCCACTATTATTCATTAATTCTGTTCACTAGCCAAGTATTCAATTGCTGAACATAAAACATTACATTAATAAATACAAACAACATTACTTATCTATATAAAAAGCAACTATATTGATTCTGCACATGTCAGCATGGCTGCCCTTTCAGAAATGTGCTTTATGCCTATACTTGTAGTTAGTTCAACTGCTTGCTCTAAATGATTCCACAGTGTTGAATGGTTGGTTGTGTATTTAGTGTCCAGACCAGTTCTTGTTCTCCATTCAATATTTGAAAAACATCTGAAAGTATACTGACGCATGTTTTATCACCTCACATCCTACCTTATAATCTCCAAAGTAATTTCTTATTTCAGACTAAATTCACTAAGTTGCCTATTCTTCTATATCCATTGAAATTGCACACCACAGCAGAGTGTAATTTTGATATCGCAATTAAAAACTTAAATGCACAACAATAAGGCTGTCAGATCGCACATTGCTATTTGAATATACAGCTAAAATTCCATTACAATGAATATCTTTACAACAAAATTTTCATTATATCGAAGTATTTTTATGGTCCCGACAGTTTCCCCATATGACACAAGTCTATAGAAATCTTGTTACTATGAAGTATATTCAGCAGATACTTTCATTACAACGAAGTGACCTTGAAATGCTTGAATGAATCATCCACAGAGCATTTAGTTCTGTGGTCGCAGCTCAGTTGTGCACATTTGCACAACGATCCCCAAACAGAAACAGTAAAAAAAAATGTCTTTCTTCACACTTTCCTTGTACTGTTTTTTGCTGTTTTTGTTTTCTGTGGTTTTCAGTGATACCTTTTGCTTATTGCTCGTCAACATTTCAAAAACATCCATTGGAATTTAACTCATTGTCACCCTCCTATAGAAACGGCAGACACGAAAAAAATAACAGTTCATATTAGAAAAAAAAAAAAACGTAATTTTTGCAGCTCTCGACTGCAGCAAAAAGAAAAAAGATGTTGCCAGTGAATTTGGAATTTCGCCATCAACACGGTTAACTTTCTTGAAAGACCGAGCAAAAAAAAGAAGAAAAATCTCAGGTTGCAAATGTATGTGAACTGCTGCATTTGAAGACACCGAAAAATCAGTTTTAATGAAGGTCAGTGATGCTCGTTCAAAAAACATTACTATTATTGCGGCACTCATTCAAGAAAATGTGAGGTTTCTAAACTCTCTTGGGACAACCCACAACTGGACAACACGCTGAACAGCGTCCGGAAGTGTGATCACCACATCTGTGGAAGACTGTTTATCCATTGCTGGGGCAACAGCAGGCTCATAGCTCTGCTGTGGCTCTTCACCAAAGCAAACAGAAAAGATCTCGATGGGTGATGCAAGGAACATTGTAAATGCAGGTGCACAGTATTACTTGGCCACTAACCTGGTCACAACCCTGTCTGACTGCTGTTTCGGTTTATAGGAGAGTGGCAGATCCCGCTACAATAAATTACCATGCTGTTCCTGTTTCAACTGAATAAAGCTGGTTTGCTAAAGTACTGAGACTCAGCCTCTTGTTTTGGAGTGCAAGACAGGGACTTATAGCGCGACCACCATCTTTTAGGATTCGCTTCTGTGGCACTTCACTGCAGTGCTGTGAGCCTGCTGTTGCCCTGCCCCGGCAACGGACAAATCTTACACAGATGCAGCAATCACGGTTCGGGACACACTTCAGCATGACGTTCCCGTTGGGTGGGGGGGATCCCAAAACAGTTCAGAAACCTCACAGTATGAAGAAAAAGAAAAGGATGATTTGACTTTTGATTGACAACTGTGCTGCCCACAAGATGCTTCTGCATTTAGATAATGTTCATGTTGAATTCCTCCCACTCAATTGTACAGCAGTGCTTCAGCGATAGGGATTGTGCATCATTCGCACCCTGAAAGTGTATTATCGCAAGGAAATGCTGCAGCATAACTTGTAGACAGGAGAAGATTAAAATTAATGCAAAAGAAGCTATTGAAATGATTGCAAACGCCTGGACGCAAGTTAAAGCAAGCACTATAGCAACAAATACAGAATCTCATTACAACAAAATATTTTTTAGGTCCCTGGCAGTTCGTTGTAATGGAATTTTACTTCAAATTTATTTAAAAAAGGTGCTTTTCGAAGGCAAAAGCTACAATTCAAATGTTAAAGAACAGTTGTCTGTTTTACTTGCACTCATTTTGGCATTGAGTTGTTCCAGGTGTACTATGCAAAGTTACTGTACTCCACTTACATGATCAACCTTTTTGTAATACTACGTGGTTAGCTAGGTATCTTCCTCAGTACAACTTATAGCCAGACCCCTTCACAACACTTTTTTTGGTCCTGTCCCACAGCTCTGTACTTTGATATACAAGTGTACTAGGAGCCGTTTTTCTTAACACTTTTTAAGCACTCTAAAGGAATCATTTTGCATTTGATTTGTCCCATTCGATTCTAAACCCAAGATCTGTGACTTTTTCACATCTGAAATAATAAAAAAAAGTCTGCCTAGTAAGTTTTTGTTCATTCTGTCTCTCCCAATTCTGTACTCTGTTAGCTACTGGCCATTAGCCCTTTTAGATCCGTGTCCGCAAACAGTACCTTAGCTTTCTATATTAAGTAAAGAACAGCCCCATAAAATTATTTTTGTGTCCTTTAGTGTCATTTCATCACTGGACTATTGCTCTCCTTTAGAAGAGCATTAAAAACCCTGACACTTCTTGGGTGCGATGCCCTTTAGCATACTAAAGGAAAAGCATCCACTTGCCTTCAAGTAGTTTCTCTCTTCCACCTGTGCTAGCACTTTTAATTATTGCCCTTCCACCAGACAAGAACACTATGCGAGGTACTACACACAAACAGATTTTTGAAATGGATGAAGACCCATGATTGGGAATGTGAACTTTATTTCATTGTTTATGTGGCTGATGTTGAAATTTTATAGTTAAACAGACAATAATTACAAATTGAGAATTAGGACTATGCGATGGAATTAAATTGATATTGAGATTATTTTGAACCAAAATGCGATATTCAATATATCTCAACTTTTTCTGAAAACACCTTAAAGACTGAAAATCACTCATACTTGTTTATACAGAATGCAATAGAAACTTTTTTTTTTAATTTCATGAATAGCTGTGTCACAATTAAACATCAAGTAACACATTTTTTCAAACTATTTTTTTTTGTTTATTCGTCTATTTATTCTTGAGTTTCCTTTGTTTGTATTGCCTGCCTTGCTGGCTTCTGTGTTTGCTAGAACAGTAAATATTGTAAACTGTACTTAACAGGGATTTGTTTGGCAGAGAAAGCAGAAAAGCACATTACAGTAACAGGTTTTACCTTTAAATATTGTACTGCTTGAACTGTTATTACTAGAAAACCAATCCCAAACCTCACATGTTCTAAAAGCTACCTCTTCAGATCCTTATCTCCCCCCCCCAAACCCCCCAATTACCATTACCATATGTGAGGAGTTGATGAAAAACGTATTTAAGAGTGTACTGGAGACTTTTCAGAATTTAACCATCAAAAGAATTTGTGGAAAATAAAAAGTGCTCAATGTTGTAATATTGACATTTGCATATTTATTTTGATTAAATATACTGCAGAAAATATAACCTTTTATAGTTTTCTTAATACTTAATAATATAGTTCTAATTTAAAAAATATAAAGTCACCATTTTATTATTCTGTCAATCTCTAGCATAACCAGATATGTCAGATAAAATTTTTAGTTTTTAGTATGAGTCAAACATTATTTCAGCTTCTTCTTTGATCAATTTTCAAAAGCAAATATCTACTATGCCCCCTTAATCACTTACCTCCAGTTTGAAGGCCAATCCCACAAAAGGCTGACAGTCATTTCTTGAGGGGTCCATTAAAACTTTACTGGTCTCAGCGGACCCTCTGGGGAAAGAGGATAAAATAAATAAAAAGAGAGTAATTTATGAACAAATTCTAATTACTGCTAGACACTGGAGTATTACGAGTAAAACAGCAATGCTCTAGACAGAACATAATTTTTAATTTGCAAAACACTGTTAGGCTATTTAAAAGAAAATTAGTTTTGTGACAGTCAGAAAAGCACAGGTTGTCAAATCCTGAAAAATCTGATTAGCATTTTACCACAGCTTATAATAATAAAAGAACATAAGAGAAAAATGAAATTCATTTTATATTAAACCTACCTTTCATAATCTAGTTTTGCAGCATATAAGAATGATCCAATTTAATTAAAAGCTTCTATTAATTGAGTGTACACAGTAATAAAAACATTTTCAAAGCATGTTACTTTCTTTATTTCAACAATATGATCACATTGACCAAGAAAATATAATTACACTTTAGGAATCGTAATTTCAGATAATAGCAAGATTACAAGAGGGGAAATTGTAAATTACAGTAAACACAGAATAGCTTATTGCGCCTACACTGGTCAGTGTGTCTGGGTTTCATGTACAGATGCATGCATTAGGAAACAATTTCAAGTAAACAAATCTTTACATATAAATGAGATTGATCATTAGGCGAGCTTCAAAAAATAAAAACTGTTCTGTCGACTGAACTACTTGAATCTTTAAATTTACTGAAACAAGAATTCCAAAAATACTAAATGTAGTAACAAAACCAAAACAGTGACCAATCACAGTTATGAGTGAAAAATAATCAGAAATGTGAAATTATTTAAAGAAAATAGTGTCTTTTTAATCCTTTGGAAACAGAAAATCTTTGCATTTTTATACAAAATTTAGACAAAGAAAATTTGCAGACAGTCACGGTATCGATGTAGAGATGGTGCACTCCTACAAGATCTTGGGTAGGGTCCACATAAATGACAGGCTGGACTGGTCTTATAACACAGAGGAACTATATAAGAAAAAGCAGTGCAGGCTTTTTATTCTTTGAAGACAGCACTCATTTAATGTGGAAAACTGCACCCTTTATATATTCTAAAACTCTGCAATGGACAGTATTATCTTCTATACTCCTGTGTGCTGGACCAGTAACTCAGGAAAGGCCCATCGAATCAAAAAAACTATTTAACAAATAGGGCTCAGTTATGGGATGCACTCTGGACCCCCTGGAGGTAATAGAAAAGTAGAATATTAAAACAAAGCTGAGGGGCATTATGAACAAAGCTGCACATCCTCTCTCTGATATAGAGTACTTTCAGCCAACAAATCAGTTGTCAAAAAATGCTTCTGGGGCTCCTTTACACCAACAGTAATATGCCTGCAAAATGCATCACTGTGACTGTAACTGCCAAGTCAGGAGTTCTCTTTCTATTTAAATTTTCTTTAATTTTAGTCACTCTGGTATAAGTTCAGACCAAAGTGTGTGTGGATGCATCTATATTTATGTATTTATTGAGCTTCTGTAAACAGCCAAGTTTCCTCCAGAGGACAAATAAAGATCTCTCTATATAAGTGCAACTAGTCAAATAGCATGGGCCCTCCCAGAATGAAGGAGACAATTTTTTTTTTCTCTCCCCTAATCATGTAACAAATTTGCACTTCTCTAGAAAGTTTCAATGACAAAATACACACTTGTTAGGAGAGAATTATTTTAAATGTGACAAAAAAGATATCAAAAAAATAACAAAGAATAAAAACATATTTCATAAATGACTTCAGGCATAAGATTTTCATAACAATCATGTTGACCTGACAATGAGTGTGTTTATAAAACCAGAATAAGGTCAGTAACCTTGTTAAGGCAGAAACCTGGTTTCTTAAAATCCTTCATTTACATTCATGAGTCCACTTATTCTTGTGTTTCATAAATACATTTAGTCCTTCATGTGCTGTGAAAAAAATTCCCATCCCTTTGTTACAATCCAGACCCCATGAAGATTCAGTGTATGGACACCAGCCACTGCGTTATCTGATCATACTGTTTCAACCTATCCCTAGCAAATAGCCACTTTAAAACTAAACTGATACTTGATAAGTTTTTGTTAATGGATTGCACGCAGCAGACCTTTTTCTGCTTGGCTGTGTGATTGAGCCTGCAAAATACCAGTGTATTGGTAAGTGTGATTCTTACCTTAAACCCAGTGCTGCTGAAGTAATAATAAAAATATTTTTACTTTCAATAAAATAAGTATGACATTACTCATTACTGTAAAAAGTAACTGGGCTACATACAACAAGTTACTTTTAACAAGTTAGCCCCAACAATGCTCATGATATTGTGCTGTGGAGGTTAGAGCTATATATTTAGCTTATCAACAAATACAGTCTCCTCCACAATTATTGGAACTCCTGGGAAAAAATGGGTTAAAAAAAAAAAACAACCTTTGGTGAATTATCTTAATCTCACTTTGAAAAAGAGTTAAATCCATCCTTTAACTTAATTTATTCCAAGTTAAAAAATTATTAATCAAGAAATAATTATTTTTAACAAAACCATATGTTCCATGATTACATTTCTGCATTTAATAAATTGTAAAACATCACTGCACCTTCCATCTTAGAAGATGGGAAAATATAGGACA
Source organism: Polypterus bichir lapradei (assembly GCA_026402145.1). NCBI lineage: Eukaryota > Metazoa > Chordata > Cladistia > Polypteriformes > Polypteridae > Polypterus > Polypterus bichir. Next base: position 68,970,970 of record JANRMT010062854.1, on the reverse strand, counting down.
GGGAATTGGAGACCATTCCTCTTTACAGAATCTCTCCTGATCATCCACGGTCCTAGGTCCTCTCTTGTGCACTCTCCTCTTCAGCTCACTCGACAGGTTTTAAATGGGTTTTGGTCCAGGGACTGAGACGGCTATGGCAGAAGCTTAATATTGTGTTCCTATAACCATTTTTGTGTTGATGTGGATATGTTTGGATTGCTGCCCTGCTGAAAGAGCCATTAACAACCCGGTTTTAATTTCTTTGCAGGGGCAGACTTTTAAATATAAAATCTCATAGTATTTCATGGAGTTCATGATGTCATGTACATTAACAATGTTCCAGGGGGCTATGTAGGAAAAAACAGCTCCACGGCAAAACAGAAATTCTACCATACCCAATAGTGGAGATCGGGCGCTTTTCAATTATAGTCATTATTCTTTTTACGCCAAGCCAATCTTCAGTTTTTTGTTTCGTCTAAGCATAAAACACAGTTCAAATTAAAGTTCCTGTAACATAATGGAAACTCATTCTAATAATTGGTTGGCATGGAGGTGGAGTTTGATGGTAAATTTGGAGACTTGGTAACTCCTAGATGCTGTTTTTTTCTGAATTTCACCAACAGTGTCATTGGGGAAATTTTTTATCTCTTTTATCATCCTCCTCATGGTGTATGGGGCAAAATAAAATAAACTTGGGTCCTCTTTCAGGCATACAACATTATGAATGTTGTAATCAATGCCCTAACTGCAGATAAGGGCATTTTCAGTGAAGTAGCAATTTTTTTTTTTTTTTTAATAGCTGTTTCCTGACTTAAGAAGGTCAAAACACACTTTTCTCTCATTTGAATTGTGTGCTCTCTTATTTTTCCCATGCTGATGAATGAAGAAGACAATTTGGCCTCTTAAAAACATTAAAAAGTAAGCAATAGACAGAAAGAAAATGCTTCAGTTGTACTTTGCTCATAAGATTTTATAGGGGTGTCGATAATAGTGGCATGTGTAATTTGTTAAAATTAACTACTTCTTGATAAGGGAGTGTTTATCTAAGAATAAATATACTACAATTAAAGGCTAGATTTCTTGAACTTTTTCCAGTGCCAGATTTAGGTAATTAACCAAAATTTGATTTTTTTTTTTTTTTTTTTTTTTTTTTTAAAAAAACACCCCTTTTCACTTTTCTTTACCAGGGATGCAAATAATTGTGGAGGGGACTGTGCCTCTTCACCTCATTGCTTGCATCTATGGCAACCTTTCTCTCCCAGGGGCATAGTTTCCTATTAAAGTACTTGTTTTAAGAATGCTATATTGTACTTCTCGTTTCTGTTCTGAGAGTGAATTAAATGCATAGGGTACGATTTCTCAAAATTTAGACAAATACATAGTCATTTTATACTTGCAATATTCATGATCACTAAGAGGAGAACACATTTAGCCCCAAAAGTGATGTGTATTGTTGCAGTCTGAGCTTTGGACTCCATTTGCCTTTTATTGCACCCTCAATATATTTTATCATTATGACAGTGATGTCACTACAGCACTTTCTCATTGTTTTTTTTGTTGTGTGCACCACTATTTTGTGCTAGTTTTGTCTGGCAGCAGAGATATTTTTTATACTGAAGATGTCCATTCCTAGTTTTATCAGACATTATTGTCTATGTGCCTTAATCAGGCACTCTATGTTTAGTTCTGCTCAATTGCTCAAACAAACTGGTCAGAGTCACTGTATACCTTATTTGTGGCAAAATTACTTTGACTTGAAAATAATCAGCAATAAGCACCACAGAGCAAAAACCCAAGCTTCTACAGAATATTAAAAAAATAAAAAATTAAAAAATCACTATCCATGGAAAATGTTTCTTTCAGTAACACAAATTCTTTGTCTTTATCATGTCAAATGTATTTTGAAAACCTAAACATAAAGTTTGAACCCTTCAAAATATAAAATTAAAAAACGAGAGAGCACACTCACTCTTGGTTAAGAATTGCATAATTCTGGACTTCGGATGGGTTAGGCAAGTAGTCTAAAGCAGCATCCAAGAGAGGCTGAACTCCTTTGTTTTTTAAAGCACTGCCTACAAGAACAGGGCTAAAAGTCCGCTTAATAGTAGCTCTTCTAATGGCAGCCTACAACAAAATGGGAAAAAAAAGAATTAATTAGCAATAAACTGCTACAATTTCATCACAAACACTGCAGATCACTGAAATCACAGCAATGCAATAACAGTGTATAATTCCTGATCATGTAAGGCTTTATTGTATGGTGCAAAACAAAATTTTAAAATCAGACATGCAAAATCAAGGCTAAAGTTATGACGGCAAAATAATGAGTTACTCATGAGCATTAATTATATCATATAATAGAAAATGCGAATGACTGGGCTTGCATTACATAACAATATCTATTTTATTCAGTTGAGTAGAAGGAAAGTCTTTAAGGTTTTCAGAGGAATAACCAAGAAGCAAAACTCCTTGATAATCTAGGATACAAATGACATGGTTCTACTGAGAATTTCATAAGAGTAGCAACAGGACTTACATTATAAGACTACAGTGCATAGGTAAATAAAACATTTTCACAGTCTAAAGAGACAAGACAAAACTAAAAACAAACAGCCACCACCAATGCCATAAAACAATAGAATGGTGTCAACTAGAGAGATGAGTTCTTTAATCTTGCTGGCATAATAATAAAAGACTGCGTCAGAACATAACACTAAAACACGTATTAGATCTCAACTGAACATCACAACAGAGTCAAATATACTGCCAATGGGGACATTAGTATAAAAGAGAGTAAACCTTTTTTGTTTGAAGAATAACAAATAGCATTCCCCTATTAACTTGCCAAAATATATTTTTTATTAAATAGAAAACAGTAATGGAAACAAAAACAACAATGTAGTTTTGGTGTATGCGTATGTGTTTTCAGACTGCAATGGACTGGTGCCCTGCCCAGGGTTTGTTCCTGCCTTGAACCTAAGCTGGCTGGAATGGATTTAAGCACTCCCTGCAGCCCTGGAGTCTGGATTAAGAAAATGACATGACAGAGAAATACTCAAGTAAAAAAACAGTATAGTTCCTGCGGTGTTCATTGTTTTTAATGTCAAAGATCTTACATGTTTACATTTTTAGAAATGCAAAACTTCACAATATCTAATTTAAAAAATTACCAGGAGTGCTTTGTAGATTATTTTAAAATTTAATGTTAATTACAAAATCTCACCAAAAAACTTGGGACACTTTCTAAAAATGCAATAAAAACTAAAATCTGTCATTTGGTAATTCTCTTCAACCTTTAAATTAACAGGCAAAAGGATAAAGAAAAGATTTTCAGAGTTTCCACAGACAACCTTAATTCTATTTGTTAAATATAAATAAATTTAGAAATTGATGCCTGCAACACATTACAAAAAAGTTGTGAGGCAAAGAAAGATTTAAAGGTTATACAAGCAACATTATGTAAAAATGAGTAAACACACACATCATGGCTGCCACTCGTTCGCAGTGTTCATTTGATGCTTCCTCTGAGCATGTACTCAGAAATTAACATGATGCATGCGCGAGTTGCAGTACCAGCACAAACTCAGGGGGGTGCAGCGTGATCAAGTCGGAATGTGACCTCAGAGTCTTGGTTTACTATCTACATGTGACAAAGAGCCGCTTTGCAGAACCTACAGGATCAATGTGCATGCTTCAGTGTCTGATGAACTGTTCGCGGTGATGAAGCAAAATGCTGACATACAAATGCATTAGGGATGCTTTTATATTCAAGCGTCGCATATTCCCCAACATAATGACACAATGCATTTTAAAGGTCTCACATACCATAGTGTGTGCCATCTTTTTTTTTTTTTTTTTTTTTTTTTTGCACCTTCATCACAGCATCAGAATGTACGGAGGTGTATTTGAGCCACAGAGAAAAAAAAAATCAGGGACACAGTGAAAAGGTCTATTTTGTGATTAAAGTGGAAATTTTGTCTTTAATCTCAAAATTTCCACTTTAATCTCGTAGATTTTATCATTAAAGTAGACCATCGTAAACATCATTTTAAAACTGACCCATTTGTTAACTGCTACGTGCCTCTGGGGCTTCCTCCTGAACTTACAGCAGTGGCAAGCAGCAATTGCCAAAAAGAACACATTAAATTTATGATATTCCAGCTCCCTGCACATTTAAAAACCTTAGATTTATACTTGATATCAATTTCATGATGAAATGCATTAAAGTATGTATAATACATTTTACAGATAAATCTTTAACTTCATTTAAATAAGAACTGTTAATAATTATACATGTAGGGGTGGCACTGTGGTGGAGCATTAGTGCTGCTGCCTCACAGGGTGTCACGTCCCTGGTGTTCCCTACCTGGAGTCTGCATGTTTTCCAGGTGGGTTTTCACACAGTGTGCTTTGGTTTCCTCCCAAAGACATGCAGGTTTGGGGATTTGGTTATGCTAGTGTATGTGTGTGCTTGTATTCAACTTATGAAAAGCTCATGCCCCATCCAAGGATTGTTTCTGCCTTGCGCCCGATGCTTGCTGGAATCAACGCATCCCTGAACTGATGAATGTACTCATTAAACATCCATCCTTTTCAGACATACTGTGGCAAGGTGTCCTCAGAATTTAATGGGTGTTTCAGGAAATTCACAATATAGCGCAGCAGAACGCTTTCTCACTGTGATGATATCTCATACTGCCACCTGGTGGAATCTTCCAGATTTACATTAAGTATGTGTGCAAGTATAAACAGTACACTGTTTGCATAGCAGTAGTGTCAGCATGAGCATGCGTTGCATTAAGTATAAACCTGGCCTTAGTCAGTATTTCATTAGAACCCATCATGCTACTGTGACAGAAAAGCCACATCGGCTTGGGAGTACTTTGGGAAATCACTGTCACTTAACACAGTCTGCCACTGCATCAAGAAATGCTCCCTGAAATTGCATTAAGCAAAAAGGAAGCCATGCATCAATTTTGTACAGAAACATCAGTGAGTTCTCTGGGCGCAAGCTAATCTGAGAAGGCCCGAAACAATGGAAACGTGTTCTGTGGTCAAGTGAGTCCAAGTTTCAGCTTGTTTTTGGGAAAAACGGCTAGAGGATTCTATGTGCTGCCAAAGATAAAAAAAGACAATCCAGACTTTTATCAACAAAAGGCGCATCTGTGATAGTATGGGAGTGCATCAGTGCCCATGGCATGGGAATCTGTATATATGTGAAGGCACCACTGATGCAGAGGCTTACATTGGAATTTTAAAGAGACACATGCTCCCGTCAAGACAATAACCTATCCCAGGAACTCCATATTTATTTCAGCAGGACAATGCCAGGCCTCATTCTGCACAAATTACAAAAGCATGGCTTCACAGACAAAGAGTCAGTGTGCTTGTCTGGCCTGCCTGCACTCCAGATCTGTCTCCTATTGAAAATGTCTGGAACATCATGAAGAGGAGAATCAGACAGCGAACACAGACTATTGAGCCTCTCAAGTCTTGTATACAGCAATAATGTGCAAAAACTCCACTTGAAAATCTGCAACAATTAGTTTATCATTTTTCCAAACAATTAAGAAGTGTAATTAAAAGAAAAGGAGATGTGACCTAATGGTAAACTTGCCTCTGTCCCAACTTTTTTGGAGTGTGTTGCAGGCATCAATTTCTAAATTTGTTTACATTTAACAAACAGAATTAAATTTGTTGGTAAAAACACTGAAAATCTTTTCTTTGTCCTTTTGCCTGTTAAATAAAGGTTCAAGTGAACTACAAAATTACAGATTTCACTTTTTATTGCATTTTGAGAAAGTGTCCAAACTTCTTTGGAAACTGAGTTTGTAGAAATTATTTATATTGTATATAATCCTGCATATAAAGAATGCATTTATAAGTGGTGTATAAACCAAAGCACAACAGGGTTAAATTAAAACCATTCAATGTTTTATCTACGCAAGTCAGTTTTTATAGCTCTGTGGAAAAATGCATAAAGCTGAAAAAAGACATGCTAAGCTATGTAGAGAGACTATTATTAAAGAAGTATTTAAAGTGGAAAAGTTTTTAATCTGTCTGCAGGAGACTGCAGAATTCATCAGCAGTATGTGATATTTTTAGATTGCTGTGGTATGTTTCAAGTCTTTTTTCTCCCGAATACTGTAGAAATGTGACCATCAGAGGACATCTTTGACTTCAAATGATAAAATGCTTGAAAAGAATAATGTAATCTTAGAAAAGAGTATGTCCTAATGTCAGATGTGCACCTCTGGCAAGAGACCACACAGCTTATTTTGATCAAAATTTGCTTTAGTGCTGAGTAGTATGTATGCATGGGACTGGTACTGTCTAATCCATTGACAAATAAACTGAAATATTATTAAACTAGTTTTGCGACCCTATCAAGGATTGAAAACTAAGTAATCAACACAGACCTCAGAATTAACATTTGCAGTCCACTATGCAAAGCATAAGTCTCTGTTATATGCCACTTGGTATGAGATTCGTAAAAGCATTGTTGATGTTTATGATGCACCTTTAGAATATCAAATGCAATTCATTTTATTACTAACAATGCTTGTGATGCACTATCTTTTATAATGACAGAGACATATCAACCAGATAGACACACATTTCTTCTTCTTCTTTCAGCTGCTCCCATTAGGGGTTGCCACAGGGGATCATCTTCTTCCATATCTTTCTGTCCTCTGCATCTTGCATCACCTGCATGTCTTCTTTCACCACATCCATTAACCTTCGCTTAGGCCTTAGTCTTTTCCTCTTCCCTGGCAGCTCTATCCTTAGCATCCTTCTCCCAATATACCCAGCATCTCTCCTCTGCACATGTACAAACCAACGCAATCTCGCCTCTCTGACTTTGTCTCCCAACCGTCAAACTTGAGCTGACCCTCTAATGTACTCATTTCTAACCCTATCCATCCTCGTCACACCTAGTGCAAATCTTAGCATCTTTAACTCTGCCACCTCCAGCTCTGTCTCCTGCTTTCTGGTCAGTGCCACCATCTCCAACCCATATAACATAGCTGGTCTCACTACTGTCCCGTAGACCTTCCCTTTCACTCTTGCTGGTACCCGTCTGTCACAAATTACTCCTGACACTCTTCTCCACCCTTTCCACCCTGCCTAAACTCTCTTTTTCACCATCACCATTACCCTGTACTGTTGATCCAAAGTATTTAAACTCATCCACCTTCGTCAGTGCTACTCCCTGCATCCTCACCATTCCACTAACCTGTCTCTCATTTACACACATGTATTCTGTCTTGTTCCTACTGACCTTCATTCCTCTCTAGAACATATCTCCACCTCTTCAGGGTCTCCTCAACCTGCTCCCTACTATCGCTACAGATCACAATGGCATCAGCAAACATCATAGTCCACGGAGACACATGTCTAATCTCGTCTTTCAGCTTGTCCATCACTATTGCAAATAAGAAAGGGCTCAGAGCCGACCCCGATGTAATTCCACCTCCAACTTGAATGCATCTGTCACTCCTACCGCAGACCTTACCACTGTCACACTTCCCTCGTACATATCCTGTACAACTCTTACGTACTTCTCTGCCACTCCCGACTTCCTCATACAATACCACAGCTCCTCTCGAGGCACCCTGTCTTTTGCTTTCCCCAGGTCCACAAAGACGCAATGAAACTCCTTCTGGCCTTCTCTAAACTTCTCAATCAACATCCTCAGAGCAAATATTGCATCTGTGGTGCTCTTTTTTGACATGAAACCATACTGCTGCTCACTAATCACCTCACTTCTTAACCTAGCTTCCACTAATCTTTCCCATAACTTCATGCTGTGGTTCATCCATTTTATTCCTCTGTAGTTACTGCAGTCCTGCACATCCCCCTTATTCTTGAATATCGGCACCAGTACACTTCTCCACTCCTCAGCCATCCTCTCACTTTCCAAGATTCCATTAAACAATCTGGATAAAAACTCCACTGCCATCTCTCCTAAACACCTCCATGCTTCCATAGGTATGTCACCTGGACCAACATTTCCATTTTTCATCCTCTTCAAAGATGTCCTTACTTCCTCCTTGCTAAGTCGTTGCACTTCCTGATTCACTATCTCCACATCAACCAACCTCTTCTCTCTCTCATTCTCATCATTCATCAGCCTCTGAAAGTACTCTTTCCATCTGCTCAACACACTCTCCTCGCTTGTGAGTACATTTCCAACTTTATCCTTTATCACCCTAACCTGTTGCACATCTTTACCAGCTTTGTCCCTCTGTCTAGCAAATCGGTACAGGTCCTTTTCTCCCTCCTTAGTGTCCAACCTCTCATACAACTCACACGCCTTTTCTTTAGCCTTCTCCAACTCTCTCTTCACCTTGCGCCTTATCTCCTTGTACTCTTGTCTACTTTCTGCATCTCTCCAACTATCCCACTTTTTTGCCATCCTCTTCCTCGGTTTACTCTCCTGCATTTCCTCATTCCACCACCAGGATTCCTTTTGCTCCTTCCTCATTCCAGATGTCACGCCAAGCACCCTTCTTGCTGTCACCCTTACTACATCTGCTGTAGATTCCTAGCTGTCTGGTAACTCTTCACTGCCACCCAGTGCCTGTCTCACCTCCTTCCTAAACACAACCTTGCAGTCTTCCTTTTTCAACTTCCACCATTTGATCCTTGGTTCTGCCATCACTCTCTTCCTCTTCTTGATCTCTAGATAGACACATATTTAATCTTTTATTAAGGTGGAAAAATATGTTTCAATTTTTCTAAAGTAACTCTTCCCTTCTCAGCTTCTCTGAAAGATAAGAAGGGAGAATAGCTATAGTAGTGGAAAGCAGAAACAGAGTGGGCAGTCAAAAAGCAGATGTGTTTAATAAAGTGCAAGTGTGAACTTTTGGTACAACAGGTACAGCTATTACATAGTTGTATTAAATGGTTTCTTCCTGAAATTCATTTAAGTACCTGTTGAATTTTATATTGCTGCACAATTGAAAAAAGCTGTTTAAGTATTTACTTCTACTTAGGTAAAACTCAATCAATTGTTTAACAAGCAAAAAAAGACATTCATTAAAAAAATAAAATAAAATGAAAATTAAAGTTGAAACTGCTTAGTTTGCCATGAGTAGATATGATCTTAAATTAAAAAGTAATTTGTTAGAAGTAAAAAATAAATCAGAGAACAAGATGTAAGGGCATTTAAAGAAAACAAAATGGACGGATAGATAAAAGCACAACAGACACAACTCTCAGAATCACATAAATTAAAAGATCAGAATTCATAAATTACAGTCAATTCTGAAGTTTCATGGGAGTTACGTTCCTAAGAAATGTTGCAGATGTCAAAATAGGAAAGTTAATTCTCATTGGGAAAAAGGTTAGACTCCTGCAACCACCAAAAACTTGTAATCTTTTGCTAGATATTGCTCAACATACACTTTTCTACACATAATTCATTATAACAAAACTCTACTTTGATAATATGCGCTGTTCATAACACTGTAATCATGAAATAACCCATAAAATGCAGTACACAAAATGCATTCAGCAACATGCAAACTAACATTTTTTTCTCACTAGTCAATCAACAGAATTCTGTGACCTTTTGTGCTAACATCTCAATGTTAAAAAAAAAAAAAAAAAAAAGGTTTTAGTTACTGCTGTCAAAAGATGCAAGGTCTCAACATCACCTCCAACACTCTGTCTTTCACAGCCAGTACTGGAGAGCATAAAGGATACACCAGCTTAAAACAGCCCACCTGCAAAGTATACTTAGTGTACCACCAGAGATCCTTAAATTTCACAAGGCGAGTTGATGTTTAACTGTGAGACTAGCCAAAATTTCAACTAAGCTTTGTGTTATTTGTTACTGTCTTTTGTCTAAATATACACATACATATATACATACACACATATATATGGAAGCGAAAGTCTGTGATACGGTTTGTATATTTGTAGCTGGAAATTCACAAAAGGAGAAAATTAATCATGTATCTTAAAACAGTTTTTTATTCTTAAGCTTTCAACTCATAGGCAATATATAGTTAATAAGGAGGGGATGGCAGGAATTTATGAGGTGGGGTTCAGAGAGTGTTGGTTATAAAATCTTATTTATTATATCCATGTTCTTCATTTCAAGCCTGCATATGCTTTGCCCATGTCCAAATATCTGTTAATGGCATTTTCATTAGATAGCCACAATTCAGACAGTTGTCTGGCACTTTCATTTTTGGCATTGAATTTTTACTTGCCCCAAGTCCCATTTAAATGTGTCTCTGGTTGAATTTGTATGTGCGTGAATCAGAGATCGTGGGTCTTTCCGTCTGACAGCATTGCAATGTTCTGTATATGTGTTGCTAGTGTTTTTGATGTTTGTCCCACATATCCAGCTGGGCATGAACCACATGGTATCCTGCAAACTACATTCTGTGTCTCTACTGCCGATTTCCTGCTTAAAGCATTAAAAGGGTCCTCACGCACATATACACATACATTCATATATATACACACACACACACACACACACACATATACCAGCTTATATCCATCTTCTATAATGGTTATGTTATAAAGAAATTGTAGTATTTTGTTTATTTCAACAAGTATATTTGGGTTATTTATGAAAGCAGGTCTATTGCCATGTCAAACCACACCAGAGAAGGTCAGTAAGTGTTAATGTAGACTTTTGCTGATTAATGAACCTTGTTCATAAATTGTACAGATCCCTTCGTATTTCTAAAACTAACAGATTTAAACAAAAATGCAATTTTTGTTAGAGTATTCCTTTACAACAGCTGAAGTCCTCACAATGAGAAGAATGCACAGTAGATGACATGACATCTAGCAGCCAATGCAGTCGACTCAATGTCTCTTGCTCCTACACTCAGAAATGGGAGCTCAAATATTGAGATGGCTTACCTGAAAGGGATAGGAAGAATCCCCCTTCTCTTCACAATACAGTAGTAACTTTTAAATTGTACAAATGCTAATCAAGTATGCATGATTTTTAAGTAAAATTTTTATATGAATAATATTTACTGATGAATGCTGTTTATTATATATTCTGCAAAATCTTACTTTAAAAGAGAAAATGAAAGACTGCAAAGAAGAAGGAGTTAAAAACCAAAATAAAAGCTCCCTTTTAATATAAAAACCTATAGAGGTGAAATTAATATATGACAGACCAAAAAAATTGAAAGAAAAACAAAGGTATCAGAAATTACCTTTAATTCTGAGACTGTGGGAGTACGTTCCTCTAGAAATAGTTCCCCAAGTTGTTCATCTGCATTAGCTACACATTCCACTAGCTCCTGCCGGCGATCATGTACTTCAGCCTGGAACTCTGCAGGGATGTCATCATATCTAATATTCTGACTGAAAGAAAAATGTTTCAGTTATTTTAAACCCTAAACGTCTTTAAAAGAGAACCGTACTTCAAAAAAATTACTTTATCCCAGCAATACATCAACACATGGTAAATCAATGTGAACATTACAGTCTCCTACACACGCATGGAAATACCTATAGTTCTACATTATTAGCATTTGTTGGAAATATACAATGGTTACATCAAAGCATAAAAATATTAATACTTTCACTATAATAATAAAGTTACCAGAGGGTAGATGTTTAGAACTACTGAAAAGCAAGGGATGTATCTAACTTAACTGATGACTCATGGAAAGCTTTAAGGAGGACACTATTGACATGGATGTTGCTTTGAGTGTTATTTTTCCAAGGCCAATATCTTCAAAAAAATATGATTACCTAAGTAACCCATCTTTTTGACGACATTTTATGTCCATTTTCTACACCAAGAGTGCATTGTTCTGAAAGCAATTGTAATATCAGGTTTCTGTCTTATCCACTATTTGAACAATTTTTTGCAGTTTGTGTAATAAGTGTATAAATTCACTGTAAAACAAATCCACTTTGAATGACTAAATATTCTTTTAATGCAATCCTTATATTACCAAAAACACTGATAGACAGAAGAACATTTCTAGATTTTTTACATTTATTTTCATCTACCTCTTCAAGTAAATGATGGAGTCATCTAATTGACAGTGAGAAAAAGTGGTGTCAATGCATTTAAAATAACCTGCCCCTGCTGACAGTTTTACCATCTGAGTGGCAGATTTCAGTATCATACACCATATTCTCCAAAGAATAAACGGCTGTGCCATGTTTTGAATGTTGTGTTTGTACTGCCAGTCAAAAGCAGACAGTGCAAGTCAGCAATAAGCTACAAAAAATAATATTAATCAAGCATTTTTGCATTGTTAGAGGTTGTGAGAATAATTGCCAATAAAGGAGATTTTCTGCCAGGGATTATTTAACCACAAGACTTTAACCACAGAGTACAATGTGAGTGCAGAGCACCCACTTGTAGAGGGTCACCATCTCTGGTTGTAGGCTGCCATGTTTGTGTGTTCAAAACACTTAGGGAATCCCTACCCAGAAAAGAGCCTTTGCTATGATGCCCACTGTAAGAAAGCAGAGCATTAGTTCAAAAAAGCAAGTTATAGAGAGAAAAAACTGTTACAATATTGCTATGCAATAACCTGGTGATACAGTGGTCAATATATAACATACACATCGCTAGAGTCCTATGTTTGAATCATGGAGTGCTGAAGTTTTCAAGCTTTTTCAAAAGAATGGCAAAAAATACTCAAATCCAAGTGTGCAAACCTCAACATTTCATACTCAAGAAGACAAAATACCTTAGTAAAGGGTCTGAATACTAAAGTCAATGGAACATTTCACTTTATTTTTAATACATTTTCAAAAAGTTCCAAAATCTTATTTTCACATTGCCATTCTGGGGTATTCAGTGTTGCATGATGTGAGGAAAAATTTATTTAAATGATTTTGTCACAGGAGTGAAACATAGGGAAATATAACAAAAAATGAAGGTGTCTGAATACTTTGTGAATACACTACATGCTACAGTATCTTAACAACAAAGTGTTTTAGTGTGGAGAAACATAAATCTTCAGGACCAGTTATTATATCTAAAAGAGCAATGAATTTTAGGGTTAGTCATTTGGAGAAGGAGCAGGAGTGTGTCTTTTCAGCACAACTTTATTCTAAACATTGTAAGTGATGGCATGCAGACAGAGACTGGCATCCTGGCCGGGACTGAACAGGAATCCTTACCTGGTCAGGAGGCCAGTATAACAGAAGTACTGGGAGGACAATTTGTTCAAGACAATTTCTTCCCCCATACATTAAGTAGCAGCTTCCTTGGCTCAGAATCCCCACACAGGCACCCACAGGGCATGATGGGAGTTGTAGAGCCCTGTCGGGTTCCATGGGGGCTGCTATGGGGAGCTGAAATGGTTATAATCTCTACTTTGTGGGACTTCCGATTGATCTGGAAGTGCTCCCAACGGTATATGCACTGGCATCAGATGTACTCCCAGGTCCGAGATAAAAGGAATCACCCAGAGACATCCAGGTGAGCTCGAGTCAGGTACTAGGAAGACAAAGCTCACCTGGGAGGATTGGAGGAAAGAAGAGAAAGAAAGGGAAGAAAAGGATTGAGTGGTGGTTTGTTTTTCCCTTGTGTAAGCCTGTTGATGCAAGGTATTTATAAAAATGAACTTTTTATTTACACTGGGACTTGGGCATATGAGGTTATGTCAGGGGTTTGGGGTGTTGCAGCGCTCCCTGGTGGTCACAACGTGTGAACTATCAAGTCTGCCTTCTTCAGTCTTTCATGAAAAATGCATGCAACACTCATCCTTCCATGTGTTCATTAATCATATATTTCTAAAACTCTGAACAGCCTACCACATTTATTTTGACTTTTACTAATACTACCTACACAAAATTTAGCAAGGGTTAGTTACTGAATTTGCAGTTGCATTATCTAAACACAGATAAAATTTCTGAATGCTTGGCTTACAAAATGTAGAGAAATCTTAGCTGATGAATATTTAGTTGTTATCAGGCTCAAAAAACTGAAGGATAAGTAGGACAGACCTAGAAGGCCCTTAAAGGGAAAGAGAGAGTACTTTAGAAATGCTTACTGGATGCAATTTTGGGGATGGTTTTACCACTGGGAAAGGTCATGGTCATGAACTAAAACACTGGTGGATGAAGCATAGCCCTGTAGCAACAAGGTGGTATCATGGCTGAACTATTTTACAAATATGAAGAACATCAACTGTGTGGGAAGACATCTAGTTAACAAAACAACCCATTTAGTGTAGGGTAGTGTTAGCAGGACGGTCTCCTTAACTATGAAGTATGAGTAGGCAAAGAATGCATAGTGTGATCTTAGAGGTTAAAGACACTCTAAGTCACTGATCTTGTAACATTGTGGGCAGAAGATTTTAATTGGGTGTGGCTTCTTTATATTGCCATCTATTGTCTGTCACATTAGAGAGAGTTTTAGTGTCAGACGGAACTACCACTTGATAAATCATCTACAATGAACAATGTTAATCCTGGAGGGCTGCAGTGGCCACGGGTTTTTGCTCCAACCCAATTTCTAAATGAGAAGTCAATTATTGCTTATGAAGCACTTAATGCTCAAGCAACATTTTCTGCTTAATTTAAGCTGTCTTGCTTGTTAACATCTCACCCTTAGTTGCTTATTTTAGCCTTACACAGCTGCATTCACAATTTTTATTTGCACCTTACTTATCAATTAGATCTAATTTGTCTCCATTAACATCTGTGTGGATTCATCATTAACTACACGGTTTAATAAAATATTAAGAGAAAAAAGTGAAGGATCCGAGAATTACCCATTCATTTCAGGCTTCAAAACATTTGGATGATCTCCATGGAAAGGAAAAACACTCTACAATATAAGAATGACGTGACATAGCAGAATTAAAAACACTAACAAGCCTTGAAATTAAATAAGACCCGTTATTGGTAAGGACTTGTTTCTAATTAAGCAACTGGGTTGGAACAAAAATCTGATATTTTCCAGGATTGATGTTGCTTACCACTAATCTAGCCCATAAAAGGTTGTTGCATGGCTAGGGTCTTACCAGCTTTGATGTTAATCCATTCTTTCATAAAGAAAACTTTCTCTTCTAAAGTTCAACAAAAAAACAGAATATTTTCTCTTGTGCATGCTGGGTTAACAATATTATGTTGGCAGTATGAAGCCACAATGGAACACAAAAAGGTTTTCCACATAAAAAGGATGCATATGATTTAGGAGTATACAGACAAGGATTTTCCTGGCAGTAGACAGCAGGATGATTTCAAAACAATTTTCACATTTCAGTCTTTGCCTTTCTTAAAGATGGTGACAAAGTCAATAATGCCAAGTATGTATAACAGTGGGAAGTCAAGTTTTAAGCTATAAGGCCCTAAATCTGTGTAATGATCTGCATGTTTGTGTAAGAGATGTCCTTTCTTCTCAGCTTTTAACTCCAGGTGGAAACCTCACTACTTTAGTTTAACAAAACCTTAATTAGACAAACTGTTCAGCTGTTCCTTTTGCATCTATGTTTATTAGTAATTTGTACAAAATATGACTATTACAATAATTATGAATCTCGGCATCCTACTATGGCACTGGGTAGCACTGCTCTACTGCCAAGCTGATTCTTGCTCATGGGAAGGTATAAAGCATACTGGAAGCCAATGGAGTTCAAGGATGAAAAAAGTAATTTTATTAGACTACCTAGAACAAACTTACACTGTGAAGGGATGGGGGGAAGCCAGTTGGGCCACATCTTCAAAACTGTGACTGTGTCTGACTTAAACTATGACTATGCAATAAAACTTTCCAGGGACAAATCTATTCCCACCCACAATTCCCACCTCTCTGGTGGTTTACTTTCTCCACTAATGCTGCTGTCTTGTTTTTTGTTTTCACCTCATTTGTCAACTGACCATATCTCCATAAGAATATCAATAGACACACATTATTAGTATCTATTTACATTATTCAGGTTGAAGTTGCTTTGTTTTACTATGTGTTTAAAGTTGATCTTTATTATTGGGTATGTTCACTATGTAAGTTGTAAAGCTGCCATCTTATTTTTAGTTAGCCTATGTGTTTAATTTGATCAAGGTGCATTTGAATATACAAGTATTAATTATATAATTTAACTATACACACTACAGAAGCACAATACGTACAATATAGACATTTTAAATGTACTGACAAAATGTGTAGAAATGAAAAATGACTGCTCATATAAAAAAATGAACAAAATTACTTTAATTCTAATATTCGAATAATAATTGTAAATGAGGAGTTGGATGCACTGCTGTCTTAATTGGCATTTAGTGCAGTACTTGTTTTGTATTGTACTTATGTTTATGTAGGGTGAAAAAAAATCTTCAGAATTTGTTACTCTTGGAATAATTGAGGAGAGATTACAGTGGCCAATTTCACATGGCTTCCACTTACTATTTTTTCCATTGCTTAAGTGGTATAAAAGTACAAAAATATCACCACATTTAAAATAATGAAATCCAAAGACTGAAACTACAATTTAACAAAATATTTCAATAGCAGTTCTTAAGTTAGAATGAATTCTGTAACTCCTAGTAACTTAACTGCATGTATTAAGCCATACATCCCAAATTTAAATACACAATTATTAATTCTATCTTACCCAAAAGGTCCATCAAAGTAGATGGCTCTTTCCTCAATAAGGTCTATAACTCCTTTCAAATTACCTTCAAGGCCAATTGGGATTTGTACAAAAGCTGTATTCTGATGAAGTTTTGTTCTATGCATGAAAAAGACAAAAAAGTGAAAATAAACATGTCAGCTATTTAAACTTAAACTTTTAAATTTAAATTTAAACTTTCTTCTTTCGGGTATAATTAAAGAAATATTCTAGCCAGTAAGACAGCTGGACCTCATGTGGTCATATATATTATAGCGGTACTGCCTAACTTGACACCAACATTGTCAAGCATACACGGAAACTGTTTTACTAATCAAGTACTGCAATAAAAATGATAATGAAGTTTAATAAATAAAAAGCACATTTATCACATATCATACAAATCTAATTGCAATACAGATTTAAACTGTATTAAGGTAAAAATAGGCAAATAAAATGAAGGGCCCATGAAAATAAAAAAAAATAAATAAAAAAAAAGTCTTTCAGTTTACCTCATTTGCTGCATAGCACGATGAGGATTTGCACCCAGTCTGTCAAGCTTATTGATAAATGTCAAGAAAGGAACATTGTAGCGCTTCATCTGCCGATTAACTGTCATTGTCTGACACTGAACTCCTCCCACTGCACATAGAACTAGAATAGCTCCATCAAGAACTCGCAGGGATCTTTCAACTTCTATTGTAAAATCTACATGACCTACAGAGCATTGGTACATAAAAAAAGACCATTAGAAATTTCACTAGAAGAGAAAATTGAAAATTAAAAATCAACTAAAAGCCTTGACAGCCAACTAATTAATATACATACACACATATATTTTTTTTATGTGCAAATGCATGCACACACATATACATATATACATATACACACATACGTATACACACACATATATATATATATATATACATACATATATATATATATATACACATATACATATATAATTATATCATTTTGCTGATTTGAATGTATGTAACTGTTCAATACTAATTACTTGCAACACCAAATTAGTTGGATTAGCTCGTTAAGCCTTGAATTTCATAGACAGGTATGTCCAATCATGAGAAAAGGTATTTAAGGTGGTCAATTGCAAGTTGTGCTTCCCTTTGACTCTCCTCTGAAGAGTGACAGCATGGGATCCTCAAAGCAACTCTCAAAAGATCTGAAAACAAAGATTGTTCAGTATCATGGTTTAGGAGAAGGCTACAAAAAGCTATCTCAGAGGTTTAAACTGTCAGTTCCAACTGTAAGGAATGTAATCAGGAAATGGAAGGCCACAGGCACAGTTGCTGTTAAACCCAGATCTGTCAGACCAAGAAAAATACAGGAGCGGCATATGTGCAGGATTATGAGAATGGTTACAGACAACCCACAGATTACCTCCAAAGACCTGCAAGAACATCTTGCTGCAGATGCTGTATCTGTACATCATTCTACAATTCAGCACAATTTGAACAAAGAACATCTGTATGGCAGGGTGATAAGAAAGAAGCACTTTCTGCTCTCACACCACAAACAGAGTCACTTGTTGTATACAAATGCTCATTTAGACAAGCCAGATTAATTTTGGAACAAAGTGCTTTGGACTGATGAGACAAAAATTGAGTTATTTGGTCAAAACAAAAAACGCTTTGCATGACGGAAGAAGAACACCGCATTCCAAGAAAAACATATATACATATGTATCATAGATAGATTAGATAGATTAGATACAGTGGTACCTCGGCATACATCCCCTTTGGAATAAGTCCAACTTGGTATATGTCCTGTTTGGACGCAAAAAAATTTGCTTGGTATACGACCTTTGTTTGGAATACAACTCACGTGCTTGAACACCGCGTGCTACCCATGTTTACCAATCTGGAGACAAAGCCACGATTGCCCACAAGCGTCAGTACGCCAGTTGCTAGCATTCAGTGAACTACCCGCACTATAACTCTCTGTGAATTTTCACGTGATTTTGTGTTTTTTCACTTAAATTTGAATTGATTGTTGAAAAGTATGAAGGTGGCAGGCGTAGCTGGGGCTTGGCTGCTGCATACCGTATGCCGAGAACGACGATTGTGAAAAACAAAGACATTATTAAGGATCTGGAACGGATTAAGGACGTATACCGAGGTACCACTGTATATATATATATATATATATATATATCTTTTGTACACACGTTCCACAAATGAGACACACGGGTTTACCGGCAATGTCAGTAAACATATACTCGGCCTCCCATCGGTTTTTAAAGGCTCTATTTTCAGAATCAACTTTTCTCTTCGGCATCGTGTTTCCTAGCTTCGCAATAACTTGCAGCGTCACAAGCTAGACTTGATTAACGTGTAAGTGTTCGGCAAGGCAGCCGAAGCGCTGCATTATGGGATCTGTAGTTTATTGTGTTACCAGCGCTTCATATCCCCAGGCCATTAATAACAATAATACAGTATATAAAATGATCTCGCGGGCCGGATATAATTACACGCCGGGCGGATGTGGCCCGTGGGCCTTGAGTTTGACTCATATGGACTAAATAGAACTTGAAAAGAAATATTTTTTGGAATGTGATCGCGCAAGTCAGTACATCGAGCCCGCGTGCTATTGTGGTTTTGCTTGTGTGCTTCAGTAAGTTACCGTCCCCTCGCTCTTACTTTTTTACCGTTCATCTAATGAATACACTGAGTATGGCTTTACCAAAACAATCATTGATTGCGAATAAAGTATCCATTATTCATGAAGCTTCAATAGGTGAATAGGTGATCTGTCTTTCTGCGTTAACCGCATGCGTTTTCATACGTCTCAAACTAAGGTGATGCGAGGTTAAAATAAATCGAGAAGCGCGCGTACATACTTAGTGCATCCCCTCTCGGGAATCGAACCTCGGACGTGGGCGCTACAGGCGAATGCTTTACCATCGCGCCACTGCGTGTGGTTTATCTATTCGAGCGTCAGTTCACGTGAGCCGCTGAATATGGTTTTATATGTCAGTCGCTCGCTTCTAATTGTTTCGCTGCCTTCTTAATTATATAATGCATGTTTTCTAAAGCGCGTTTTGTAGCTCTTCCTGGCTTTCTACGTAATGCGTGATTACGTGAGAGGCGTGATGATGTCATACGAAACTCCGCCCCTCCAGCTCAACTCCATTACAGTAAATGGAGAAAAACAACTTCCAGTTATGACCATTACGCGTAGAATTTCGAAATGAAACCTGCCCAACTTTTGTAAGGAAGCTGTAAGGAATGAGCCTGCCAAATTTCAGCCTTCTACCTACACGGGAAGTTGGAGAATTAGTGATGAGTCAGTCAGTGAGTGAGTGAGTGAGTGAGGGCTTTGCCGTTTATTAGTATAGATATATATATATATATATATAATATATATGGTGGTCCAGATCTAATTATGCAATTTTCATTACACTATAACTTAAGTTTATTGCATAGAAAATCACCTAAAAAATCTCGGACCATCAAGAAGTGTGTGAACTGACGACATGAAGAATTGCTTTCACGCCGAACTGGAATCGTCCCCGCATAAATCAAAGTCATCCAGACGATCCGGATCTGCATAATTAGATATGGACCACCATATAGACAGAGATATATAGAGATAGATATATCTATCTCTATAGATATATCTGTCTATCTATCTGCTCTGATTGGGTAGCTTCTCAGCCATCCGCCAATAGCATCCCTTATATGAAATCAACTGGGCAAACCAACTGAGGAAGCATTTACCATAAATTAAAAGACCCATTGTCCGCAGAATTCCGCGAACCACTGAAAAATGTGTGATATATATTTAGATATGCTTACATATAAAATCCGCGATGGAGTGAAGCCACGAAAGTCGAAGCGAGATATAGCGAGGGGTCACTATACGTACAGACAAACTGACACTTTATTAATCCCAAGGGGAAATTCACATACTCCAGCAGCAGCATACTGATAAAAAAACATTAAATAAATAAAAATGCAGTGCAAGTTAAAAAATGCAAGGCAGGTATAACAGTCAATAACATCCTATAATGTTAACGTTTACCCGCCAAGGGGCGGAATTGAAGAGTTGCACAGTGTGGGGGAGGAACGATCTGTTCGGTCTGTCAGTGGAGCAGGACAGTGACAGCAGTCTGTCACTGAAGCTGCTCCTCTGTCTGGAGATGATACTGTTCAGTGTATGCAGTGGATTCTCCATGATTGACAGGAGCCTGCTCAGTGTTTGTCACTCTGCCACAGATGTCAAACTGTCCAGCTCCATGCCTACAATACAGCCTGCCTTCCTCACCAGTTTGTCCAGGCATGAGGCATCCCTCTTCTTTATGCTGCCTCCCCAGCACACCACCGCATAGAAGAGGGCACTCGCCACAACCGTCTGATAGAACATCTGCAGCATCTTGTTGCAGATGTTGAAGGATGCCAGCCTTCTAAGGAAGTATAGTCGGCTCTGTCCTTTCTTTCAGAGAGCATCAGTATTGGCAGTCCAGTCCAATTTATCATCCAGCTGCACTCCCAGGTATTTATAGGTCTATACCCTCTGCACACAGTCACCTCTGATAATCACGGGGTCCATGAGGGGCCTGGGCCTCCAAAAAATTATCACCAGCTCCTTGGTTTTGCTGGTGTTCAGTTGTAGGTGGTTTCAGTCGCACCATTTAACAAAGTCCTTGATTAGGTTCCTATACTCCTCCTCCTGCCCACTCCTGATACAACCCACGATATTCATAGCATCCGTGTTCTGAGTCATGATCTGATTGTATGGGTGGTTGTGATTGTATGTGTGGTTACCTACCATGTAACGCATGTGGTCTCGGGGAGACACTTTGATGTCCGGCAAGACTACTTGCACGTCACACCCTACTTACAAACAATTTCTCGGAGACACTAACATCCCGGGAGAAAAGGAAGTGAGACAAATGGACAGCTGCTGTACAGGCTTTTAAATGATCGTCACGCAGCACAACATGCAGAACACGCAGTTCTGCAGCAGCAGCTGCAAGCCAGCAGCTGATTCGTCCGCATCTCCTTAGCGTGCGTTCAGCAGCCCTTCACAACGCAAGCGGTGCAGATGCGAAGTGGCGAGCGTGAAGCGCACCCCCGGAGAGAGGGGTTGGGCACACAGACACAAGCACTTATATCTATTGCTTAGTCCACTAAAATGTCCCGTGTGTTACATCACATACTTCTTATAGACAATGACTCAAATAGATAGCAAGTAAAACTGCCTGGAAATGTCAGGCAGCAATACAGACATTATCACTTCATTGACAAGCATCTTTGTCAAATATACTGCTTTTACAAAACAGGTTAAGTTAAGCCTGGATAAGGTTAGCTGAAAGTTATGTGAAAATAAAAGAAACAAACACTAGAGATAGACAAAACTTAGGCTGGGATATAAACCCAGGTTAACTGGGTGAGGTTTCCCAGTTATAATTTTGAATATTGTACATACTTTTCTGGTTACTTTCATGTTATATAGATTTTTGGCAACTTTGGGTAAAAATACTGTTATTGACTCCAAGTTGTTGCATAACTATAAAACGTTTGGACAGGGCAAAAATGTTTGATTAAATAATGATTTAATACAGTAACTGTAATATAAAATCCCCTTATGCTCAAAAATTAGCATGCCTAAGCAATTATATCAGCTACAAAAATCTATATTAAAATATTGTTCTCCTTGGTGTCATTAGATGGTTTTTGAATGACAAAATTCATCATAGCTGAAGGGTGATGACTACTGGCAAATAAATATACAGTAGAATTAATAGATCACCTTCTGTTGTCATATCCATTAGACGGTCATTTCTGTTTTCATTACCTATTATCTTTTCAATGACCTTGCTTATCCCTGATAAGTATATAAAACTATGTAGTGTTATTTGTTTTACAAAAAAAATCTAATTAATTAAATTATATTTCAAAAATCAAAAACACATTCACTACATATAATATCTTTGAAATTCTTTGCCTTTAGCAACCAATGACAAACAGTTTATAGTCTCTTATCTTACACAAAGCAACATCAATTTTGATGTTATATAAGCTGCAAATGAAAATTAAGGTTAAATGGCTGCAAATTTAACCACCTCAATATTTTGATAGTGTGTTAAAAAACAATTTTTAGTTTCACTTAAAATCTCCCTTCACTGAAAAATATGGACCCCTTATTTCACTAAATAAGTGATGCAATTTAGCAGCACTGTGAATGGCTCTATTGCAACTGCACTGCATAAAGTAAAAGAACCGTAGTATTTAAAAAGTACAAGCCCATATTCAATATGCTATAGTAATGAAGAGGGGTATTTTTCAAATACATTTGATATACAGTAATTTACACTACCAGGAGTATCGATAATATTAATGTTGTGCTTCTTCCACATGGTGTATGTTGCAGCAGACTGTATTGTGATCCCTCTTTGCCGTTCCAGTTCCATAGAATCCATAACAGCACCAACACCATCTTTCCCTTTTACCTAGGGATACAATAACGCAACACAGAACAGGCTAAAATTGCATGAAAAAAGTATTATGCCCCTTTCAAAATAATATAAATTCATACCACGTTCATTAAAAAAACATCCTGGAATCTATGCACTTAAAGTATCAATAACTTCATGACAAGTAATAACACTATTAGAAAATAAAATAATAAAAAAACAGCAGCTTTTTTACCTTTCACTTTACAAATTAACATGTACATCACTAATTCACATTATTTTACTAGACATGCTACAGAATTGATGTTATTTGCCCAAGTCTTCCAGGAAGACAAACAGGAACACCTGAAGAGACTGTGAAACATGCGATGTATACAAAATCCCACAGAACTTAACACGTTAAAAGAATATTTAACTCCAAAACATTAAAGAATGTTTACTTCATTTGGATCCAATTGGCAGTATTGTCCCATGCCCCCATGTTTGCACTTGGCAAGTCATTCTGAAGTTTTATGGGTTTTTTTTTAAACTTTCAAATCATATTCGAATTTAAGAAAGTTGAAAAGTTTATTATACCTTGAACTGCATTTTTTTTAAGCTTAGTCAAGAGAGCTCCAGGTATATAATCACCTGTTTGTTAACATCCTTATTCAGAAAATAAATATACTGCCCAGAACAAATTAAAGGAACACTTTTTAATCAGAGTATAGCTTCAAATCAATGAAACTTCTGGGCTATTGATCTGGTCAGTTAAGTAGCAGAGGGGGTTGTTAATCAGTTTCAGCTGCTTTAGTGCTAATGACATTAACAACAGGTGCACTAGAGGGGCAACAATGAGACGACCCCCAAAACAGGAACGGCTTAACAGGTGAAGGCCACTGACATTTTTCCCTCCTCATCTTTTCAGGCTGTTTTTTCACTAGTTTTGCATTTGGCTACAATCAGTGTCACTACTGATAGCATGAGGCGATTCCTGGACCCTACAGAGGTTGCACAGGTAGTCCAACATCTCCAGGATGGCTTATCCATACGTGCCATTGCCAGAAGGTTTGCTGTGTCTCCCAGCACAGTCTCAAGGGCATGGAGGAGATTCCAGTAGACAGGCAGTTACTCTAGGAGAGCTGGACAGGGCCATAGAAAGTCCTTAACCCGCCAGCAGGACCGGTATCTGCTCCTTTGGGCAAGGGGGAACAGGAATTAGCACTGCCAGAGCCCTCCAAAATGACCACCAGCAGACCACTGGCGTGAATGTTTCTGACCAAACAATCAGAAACAGACTTCATAAGGGTGGCCTGATGACCAGACGTCCTCTAGTGGGCCCTGTGCTCAATTCCTGGACACTTTGGAGCTTGATTGGCATTTGCCATAGAATACCAGAATTGGCAGGTCCACCACTGGCACCCTGTGCTTTTCACATATGAGAGCAGGTTCACTTTGAGCACATGTGACAGACGTGAAAGGCTCTGGAGAAGCTGTGGAGAACATTATGTTGTTTGTAACATCGTTCAGCATGACTGGTTTGGTGCCTGGTCAGTGATGGTATGGGGAGACATATCATGGAGGGACACACAGACCTCTACAGGCACGACAACGGCACCTTGACTGCCATTTGGTATCGGGATGAAATCCTTGGACCCATTTTCAGACCCTATGCTGGTGCAGTGGGTCCTGGGTTCCTCCTGATGCACGACAATGCCTGGCCTCATATGGCAAGAGTATGCCAGCAGTTCCTGGAGGATGAAGGAACTGATACCATTGACTAGCCTGCCACATCATTTTTTCACTTTGATTTTCGGGGTGTCTTTGAATTTGATAATTTGATATTTCCATCAAACGATGTGGCATCCTTTCATTCCTAACACATTACCCAGTCCATATCAGTATAGATATCCAGCAGGATTTCTTTTCCCATTAAGATCTGTTTCCAAAGTTTTCCTTTAATTTTTTTGAGCAGTTTATAAAACAATCTCTAATTAGGACAGGATTCACCTGGATAAATGTTTCTCACTGCTTACAGAGACTTTTAAAGTAAACGTGCAGGAACACACAAAAACTTTCTATATCGGCTATTCATGTAGTGCAGTTCCATTGAAGAAGCAAGACAAACAGGTTTGACAATTAGGCATTTTTTTTTTTTAATACAAAAAACAAAGCACTACAACCTTAAATTTAAATACATATGGGACATCCTGTTTATAAAATTTTCTAGATCTGCTTAATTTAATACAGGGTTCACGTGTCTAGAGTCTACCCTAAAATAACTGCCAGAGCCAACCTTGAAAGGATCATCAATCCACAGTGAGATTTCAGAGTCACTATTATATCAAACCTGTAAGTCTATGGGTGAGCACCTGAAAACAATACCTACATGGACAGAAGAAGAAGAATGCACCATATACGATCTAAGTTCAGACTTTTAAAGAGGACATAGCAGTTCAATCGTGTCATTCTGCTACTCAAAATACCAAACATGTTTATATACATGCAAAAATAATTGCTCCATATATGCTATTAACTGAGCCACAAGTAGAAAACTTTTCTTTTTATAAACATAGGATTTACCGAACTGTGATCAAGAGAGGAAGTCCAAGGCAAGAAAGACTGAGGCACACAAGGATAATGAGGAAAAGCATAGCAGGAATGCTGAAGGCACACAAGTGGCAAATAATATCAAATACTTTTAAACTTATTCTACTACCCGTCTTTGACAGTTATCAGCTTTAGTTCACATTAATAAAAGGATATGTTTCTGTAGATCCGTGTGTCCGTCCGGTTGCTACGTCTCTAAAATTCCAACAGACTGTGCATCACAAACATGTGAAATAATAAGATGCACTGCACCTGTCCTTCCAACAGTCGGC
Source organism: Polypterus bichir lapradei (assembly GCA_026402145.1). Taxonomy (NCBI): domain Eukaryota; kingdom Metazoa; phylum Chordata; class Cladistia; order Polypteriformes; family Polypteridae; genus Polypterus; species Polypterus bichir. Next base: position 68,945,126 of record JANRMT010062854.1, on the reverse strand, counting down.
ACATCACAAATATTAACAATACTTTAACAAACCCACTAACCATTTGTATATAAGAGACAAGTACATTGCACTTGCCATTCCAACAGATGGTGCCTCACAAATATTTTACAGTACTGCATTACTACATGCATTCTAAAATTCATTCCCAGAGCCAGGTATGCGACATGTGTGAGTATGTGTTTAGTTCCAATGCTTGGAACAGGCTCCAGACCCTAGCAGCACTGCTCAAGATTTAGCAAGTTTAGAAAATGGTATGGTATTAAAGCAGACGGTGCACCTCCCATTCTGTATTCAAACGTAACATTTTTAGTTATTATGTGTAATACTTTAAATTTACTTTACTTGTTATAATTTATTTGCCACAAATCTGCCCAAGCCTGCATGTTGTCCAAGATTCCAAATTATCTGCTAATCCACCTATCTTGGCATCATCTGCAAACTTAACCAGCTTGTTACTTATATTCCTATCTAAATCATTTATATATATTAAAAATAGCAGCGGCCCTAGCACTGACCCCTGTGGAACACCACTCTTAACATCAGCCAGTTCTGATGAAATTTCCTCGCACCATCACCCTCTGCTTCCTGTGTCTGAGCCAATTCTGCACCCATCTAAAAACATCACCCTGAACTCCCACTTCTTTTAACTTGATGCCCAACCTCTCATGTGGCACCTTATCAAATGCTTTCTAAAGTCATCATAAATAAAATAAGTGCCACTTTAATATCCTTTTTTTTTTTGCTTTCTCATAGAATTCCAGCATGTTAGCAAAATATGACCTCCCTCATCTCTTCCCATGCTGACTGTTCAGTAAAAGTCCTGTTTTTGCCAGGTGTAGCTCAACCTTTACCTTAATAATTCCTCCCATTCATATTTACCTGTGATGCACGTTAAGCTAACTGGCCAACAATTACTTGGACCAGCCCAAACACCCATTCTATATAATGAAACAATATTTGCAATTTTCCAGATCTTCAGAACTTCCCCAGTGTGCAGTAAATTCCTAAATATATTGCTCGATTTCAGCCTACTTAACCTAAGCCATACAGTAGTACCCGTTACCGCTGGGGGGTTATCCACATTCACACATGTGAGGACTTCATAAAAATGCAATTTCACAACATCTGCCATTTAACTGACTTTATCTTTTAATTCCCCTATACTACTTCTGATACAGTTCACCTGCTCCTTAACTGTTCTTTTACTCTTTTTACTAAAATAGTAAAAAAAATGTCTGCACTTAGATTTCAACCATTCTAAGATGGATAGCACAGCTAGTTAATACATAAGAGGCTTAGGTAGTATAAAATTAGGGGACCAAAGTAGAAAATCATTTTCAGTATTTCAGATTGTTGAAAAAAACGTAAATCACATTTTATGTCAAGACAAATTTAACAGATAACAAACATACAGTATATGATGAGTAAAACAAAGGCAATACATTTTTTTCTTAAATTAAAACTAAACTGAATGTGGATTCCTTACAGTTTAAAAGTTAATAAAATCTGTTAAACTAAAGAGGAAAATGAAACTCAGGGTGCTACAAGTCCTGGAACAATGGCCAGCAGCCAAAACAGCAGAATGGGAAATAGCGATACATAAAAATAACAGACAGCAAATAAAACAAAAGGTACCTCATGCATCTCTGCTATTCTGCCAGTGTAGTACAGGATGCGCTCTGTGACTGTTGTTTTTCCCGAGTCAATGTGCGCAGAGATGCCGATATTTCTGATTCGCTCATTAGGAAGGATGTGTGAGGAACATGCTCTGGAAGCATTTACCAAGATCTTAAAAAAAAAACCAAGGGGATCGTTGGAAACAATTAAACAATCGCCCATACTTTCACTAACCCTTCATGGCAAAAGCTTAAACCAGTTCAGGATGGCAGAAAGCAAGAGCCCATTCAAGCAGAATTGGGCCCAAAGCAGGAGTCCAAAATGAGCAGAACATCAGTGAACAGGAAACCAATCTAGTCAAACTCCCTCCACCACCCCAAATTGTAAATAAAATCCCAAGAATTTTACAAGTAACGAAACATAGTGTAACATTTAAATGAATGTATATTTACAGAACTACAAGCAAGGCTTGGCATGCTCAGGATCCAACATTGCGTAAGACTAGGGAACTGAACCGATAACCGTGTTGCTTAAAGTTCACACGGCCTGTGTTGTACGTACTGCGTTTACGATTTAATTAACTCTGCAAGGATTTTGCAACAAAAGTAAGATACAAGGGGTCTCCTAATGCTGTGCATACTAAAGACCAATGCCACATTACCCAATACTGCTACTGAGAATGAAAATAAAGAATTAATTTCTGTTAAAAGTCTAATAATGTATCTATCGATATATCTAGTTGACAAGGATAAAGACTTTGCAAGGACGAATGGTCTAAGACAAAATTACAAGAGTTAGTAAAGAACTGTGTTAATTCGAATCGAATTGTATTTCTAATGATCACGAAAAGGCCAATTTAAATTGTGTACCATTAATTTCCCAAAACCGCAGCACTTTAGTTTGTGTGAAGCTCATTGATGACACAGTGTATTTCCTGCTTAATTAAACAAAAAACGGCATCAGTAAAGCAGTGTCACAGATAATCTCACGGAAAGAAGGTGGAAATAACTTACTTTTCTCCATCGCAATGCCTTTAAGCTACCGGGCTGTAGGTGACCAAATATTGAAGCAGCTTTCAAAAAGTACATCACTGCTGGCTAAAATGCACGTATAATAATTAAATATTGTTTCCAGCGCGATAAAATGAACAAACCAAAATTAACAAAATTCCTTCGCAGGATGGCAGCGTGAATGTCATGCCGGTTCCTTTGGCTGACACTTCTCGCTATTGGTTCCACGGTAGTCAACGATACGCAGTCCTCCGGCGTAATGAGCGGCACCACAAGCTGTACTAAAAAGTGACACTGCTGAAAATGTGAGACAGCGCCACCTTCTGATAAGAAAAATAAGAGCGCGCTCGTAAAAGAGAAGAGTCCGCCTCAGGTAGTTCGAGTACGAACGTGCCATTGCTTATTTATCTTAGTATACTTTTAATAAGTGGGTGTTGGTGATTGTGTGACTTGCCCCAGACTGGAGCCTTAATCTGAAAGGATTCGCAACAACAAAATGCATTAAGCGTGCTCGTAAAATAAAATAAAATAACCGATGACCTGAACAACTGACAAAATACAGTAACACTAAAATGATGCTTAGCAAGAGGAGGAGACATTGTCCTCGAACTTGATAACATCATCATGTTGGTGAAACAGTCGTATTATTATGTTTCATAATGCTTTGCAATCCCATATGCGAAATATAATGCGGCTCATTTGTCCTATTCAAATTCAAAACATCACTGACAAAGTTTTTAATTACTCTTCAGCTACTCACTACAGAAAATAACTTGGTCAAGTAATGAACTATAGGCAAATACGGAGGGAGCATTTGTGTTGCTGACAGAGACCCAGTGGTCTCAGTATGCTGTTACGGCAGATGGAAGCACGTGCCCATTCAACAGCTCAAGACTGGTGGGAGAATGCCACGTTGTTTTCAGGTTTTGGGCACGATTAAATGTTATTCTTTAATTATGTCTTGATATGTAGCACTGTAGAACTGAAAGACTTAAATTTTTCACACAACTGTGGATAAATTCTTGCTCAATGCTGTTTAATGGCAAAGATTTTCATGGCATAGTGGCACAGCAATTAGAGCCACTGGCTCCCAATTCTAGAGCATCAATGTCAAATCACTGACTGCCATGGCACTCGCATGTCCACTGTGAGTTATGCACCGTACTGCTTGGTACATCGTTCAGCTAATTTAATTTAAATTGGTCCAGTATGACAGTCTGAGGAAGATGTATTGTGCAAAAAGTTGATGCCACATCTGGGGTTTGCTCCTGTCTTGTCCCTGATCTCACCAGCACATCCTCAGACTACCTGTGGGTGCAGAAAATGCAGGAATACATAAAGGAGGAACACAGCCATGATTAAAAGGATTTATAAGTAGACATACAAATGCCATGGCAGTCAGTGAT
>JANRMT010062854.1:68878575-68929721 GCA_026402145.1 Polypterus bichir lapradei | reverse complement strand
GAGATATATATATATATATATATATACATACAGTGGTGTGAAAAACTATTTGCCCCCTTCCTGATTTCTTATTCTTTTGCATGTTTGTCACACAAAATGTTTCTGATCATCAAACACATGTAACCATTAGTCAAATATAACACAAGTAAACACAAAATGCAGTTTTTAAATGATGGTTTTTATTATTTAGGGAGAAAAAAAAATCCAAACCTACATGGCCCTGTGTGAAAAAGTAATTGCCCCCTGAACCTAATAACTGGTTGGGCCACCCTTAGCAGCAATAACTGCAATCAAGCGTTTGTGATAACTTGCAATGAGTCTTTTACAGCGCTCTGGAGGAATTTTGGCCCACTCATCTTTGCAGAATTGTTGTAATTCAGCTTTATTTGAGGGTGTTCTAGCATGAACCGCCTTTTTAAGGTCATGCCATAGCATCTCAATTGGATTCAGGTCAGGACTTTGACTAGGCCACTCCAAAGTCTTCATTTTGTTTTTCTTCAGCCATTCAGAGGTGGATTTGCTGGTGTGTTTTGGGTCATTGTCCTGTTGCAGCACCCAAGATCGCTTCAGCTTGAGTTGACGAACAGATGGCCGGACATTCTCCTTCAGGATTTTTTGGTAGACAGTAGAATTCATGGTTCCATCTATCACAGCAAGCCTTCCAGGTCCTGAAGCAGCAAAACAACCCCAGACCATCACACTACCACCACCATATTTTACTGTTGGTATGATGTTATTTTTCTGAAATGCTGTGTTCCTTTTACGCCAGATGTAACGGGACATTTGCCTTCCAAAAAGTTCAACTTTTGTCTCATCAGTCCACAAGGTATTTTCTCAAAAGTCTTGGCAATCATTTAGATGTTTCTTAGCAAAATTGAGACGAGCCCTAATGTTCTTTTTGCTTAACAGTGGTTTGCGTCTTGGAAATCTGCCATGCAGGCCGTTTTTGCCCAGTCTCTTTCTTATGGTGGAGTCGTGAACACTGACCTTAATTGAGGCAAGTGAGGCCTGCAGTTCTTTAGACGTTGTCCTGGGGTCTTTTGTGACCTCTCGGATGAGTCGTCTCTGCGCTTTTGGGGTAATTTTGGTGGGCCGGCCACTCCTGGGAAGGTTCACCACTGTTCCATGTTTTTGCCATTTGTGGATAATGGCTCTCACTGTGGTTCGCTGGAGTCCCAAAGCTTTAGAAATGGCTTTATAACCTTTACCAGACTGATAGATCTCAATTACTTCTGTTCTCATTTGTTCCTGAATTTCTTTGGATCTTGGCATGATGTCTAGCTTTTGAGGTGCTTTTGGTCTACTTCTCTGTGTCAGGCAGCTCCTATTTAAGTGATTTCTTGATTGAAACAGGTGTGGCAGTAATCAGGCCTGGGGGTGGCTACGGAAATTGAACTCAGGTGTGATACACCACAGTTAGGTTATTTTTTAACAAGGGGGCAATTACTTTTTCACACAGGGCCATGTAGGTTTGGATTTTTTTTCTCCCTAAATAATAAAAACCATCATTTAAAAACTGCATTTTGTGTTTACTTGTGCTATATTTGACTAATGGTTACATGTGTTTGATGATCAGAAACATTTTGTGTGACAAACATGCAAAAGAATAAGAAATCAGGAAGGGGGCAAATAGTTTTTCACACCACTGTATATATATATATATACAGTATATCCAGGATACAGGAACTTGAAAGGACGTCATTAAGAGTCAGGTTCAGGGAGACCAGAAATGGACGTGATGTCATTAAGTGGCGGGTTTTCTGATGGTCTGCAAAGGGAAAAAGGTGAAAGCAGGAGGACAGCGCTCTGGCTGGGGCAAGAAACACAATTATTTGAGCCGCTAAACTGTCTCCCAAGCACATGTGTGTGACACTGCCGCCCTTCAGCCCAGACAAATTGGGTCAGACAACACATGCACATCAGATCGGGCTGCCCAAACCGAGAGGTCGTGAATCCAAGAAAGAGCATCTGCCTTGGCTTGAAGATAATCCCAACGATAAACAAAAGTTAACCTATAAGTCTGTAGGTCCAAAAACCACCTTGTGACTTGCGGGTTTGACTCCTTGTGCAAGGCCATCCACTGTAAGGTGGCATAATCAGTGACTAGGGTAAACTCACAGCCTAGGAGGTAGTACCTCAGCTGAGTAACTGCATATTCTAATCGCCAAAACCTCTTGTTCCACCACCACAAACCTGGTTTCCCTGTCCAAATTTCTGACTCAGAAACATAACAGGGTGTTCGGCACTATCGATGCATTGGCTCAGCATGGCACCAAGTCCTGTGTCCAAAGCATTGATTTGGAGGATAAAAGGCAAAAAAAAGTTAGGAGCCTCCTTTAGGTCACTAAATTCAGGGTTGCCATTAGCATTCCATGCTATAGTATTCGGAGCTCACTTCTTTGTTAAGTTAGTCAACGACACTGCTCTCTCTGGCGGTAGTATCTCGTCAATTCGAGAAAGGCTTGGACCTGCCTATTACTTTTCAGAAAGGGCCACTGTGACACACTGTGGTCTTACAATGCCTCTGTCCACCACGTAGCCTAAATATGTGAACACTTCTTTGGGTTAATCCTGAGACTGGCCTTACTGACTGTATGGAGCACCGCCTGAACCTGCACTAGGTGTTTCTTCCATGTGTCGGAATAGATGATGTCATCCAAGTAGGCGACACTATAGGAGTGTTAGGGACATAGCTATTTATCCACCAGATGCTGGAAGGTTGCTGGAGCTCCATGCAATCCTAATAGAACACAATATTAGCAATGCCCACTAGGGGTGCTAAATGTAGTCTTAACTTTTGAAGAATCCGTTAAAGGAACCTCCCAATACTCTTTTGTCATGTCAAGGGTGGTAAATTATTTCATCTTACATGGACGCTCGAGGAGGTCGTCCACACGTGGCACAGGATAAGTGTCAAATTAGGAGATTTGATTGAGCCAACAAAAGATTTTGCAGAGCCTCCAACTCCCATTGGGCTTAGGAAACAAGATGATCCTACTGGACTAGGGAATATAACTCCCTAGAAGTCGATATGAGTGTTCCCTGATGATCACCCCGGGTTTGGTTATAATTTTGTTCACAATGAGAGAGGCCCATCCAAGGTTCTCATTTACCACCTCTGGGATGGACAGGATTACTGATTCCAGCTCCTGCTTTTGAATGCCCGTCAAGTTAGGGCTGATGTTAAACTCTGTTTTATGAGTGAAAAGGGAGTGTGGCTAGACGAAGTAAGGGTCTGGATCCCTTTCTTTACACAGCTTCATAAAATTAACGTTGGTAAACCCGCTTGCTCAGCTGACGATTCCTTTGTTTAACTAAATAGTCAACAAGCCCTTTCCGCTCCTTAATTTCATAAGGGCCTGGCCAATAGGCCAAACATTTTGAACATGAGGTGGGAATGAAGACCATGATGCAATCTCCGGGTCAGACTTCTGGAAAGATTTGCCATGATCATAACATCAGGCGTGTGTTGCTTGCGCCTTTTCCATGTTTTCTTTTAGAATAGGTCAAATGTTTACAAATCTATTGTAAAATTATGCAATATATTCTAAAATGTTAGAGGATGGAAAGGCCTCTTCCTCCCATCCTTCCTTTAAGGATGTCCAATATGTCTCGGGTTGATGCCCATATAATAATTCAAAAGGGGAAAAGCTGCTAGAGGCTTGGGGGACCGCCTGACAGGCAAAAAGTATGAGGGGAAGTAACTGATCCCAGTGTCTCCCATCGTCGCTGACCACCTTACATAGCATCTGTTTGAGGATTTGATTGAACCGCTCCATAAGACCAGCAGTCTGAGGATGATAAACTGCAGTCTTTAGTGCTTAATTTTGAATAATCTGACAACTCCCCTGAATGTCTCCAAGGTGAAAGGTGACCCCTGGTCTGTTAAGACTTCTTTGGAGATGCCAACACATGCAAAGAACCCTACCGATTCCTGTGTGATGTTCTTATACATGGCTGTTCTCAATGGGACAGCTTCAGGGTAACGGGAAGCATAATCCACGAGGACTAAGATTTACTTATGTCTCCGTGCTAAGGGATCAAGGGATCCCATGATATCTACCCATATACGCTCAAACGGAATGTCAACCAGGGCAAAGGAATCGGCAGAGCAGAGTCCCTTCTATGAATCTGTCACATCTGACACTCTGGGCAGGAAGTATAGAAGCAACGGACCTCCTAATTGATTCATGGCCAACAAAACTAGAGCTTTATGTGCTCACGTATTTTGTCAGCTCCCAAACTGGCATCTAGGAGGTGGGCATGTGCTAGCCCACGTACCTGCAACAGGTGTGAGACTGGTGAGACTACCAGCAGTTACCTCACCTCCCCCTCATGTTCAGCTACCCTATAAAACAGGTTGCTATTAATCACAAAATGGGGCTCAGATGCAATGAGATGACAAGTGCCTTGGCCGTTTACTAATATCACTGCATTTTTGCAAAACTTTAAGGATTCATGATTCTATTGTTCCCTTTTAGATGAAGATGGTGTTTTCCTGAATTGAAAATGTAAAGAATTAAGAGGATCCTGACTGACCTTAATGGACAGAGCTTCTTACTGTGACAGCTTAGCATCAGTTGGTGATGATTCTGCCTGTGTCATCACGGCCTCCACCATGGCACACTGCACTAGAATGGATTGTGTTGCACAGATTTTAATCTGTGACCGGTGACATCCTAGTATTACCGGCTACAGAGGCTTCTGGAGCACCGCCACTTGCATTGCCCTTAAGGTATTGTTTCTCCATGAATACTGGTTGGACTGTTATTTTTGCTAAGCTGTTATTGTGGTAACATATAACTGCAAGCGACAATAGAAATGTTGCTGCTGGAATCAGTAAGTCCAGTAACCCTGTGCTCATTTACTAAGACCACTCCTGTATAAGGGAAAGACAAGGGGTTAGCAACAGCACAGTACCTTCCTCCTTTTACCCAACTACAGTCCTTTGGCTTGGTGATCTGAGGGCAATTGGGGATGGCATACCTGATTTCTCTGCACTTGACTGAGTGATATGATATGAGTGACATATCCCATCCAGGCCTGGAGCCTCAAGCATAACGCCCGTGCGTAGAATATACACTAAAACATGGCTTACGGACAAAAGTGGAAATGTGTGTATGCACAAAAAAATCTAGTTACATTAATCTGTGTAAACGCCAACTTCTGCATTCTTCCACTCCATAAATCTCGGTCAGCGTGAAAAGTAATGCACGTGCACACGCCTGCTGTCATTCCCCAACTCCTCCAAGAATTACGCCTCTTTGAATATGCAAATCAATATAAATAGCCCTTAAAATCAGCATTCTGTGAAAAGGCAATGGCAAAAGCACAGAGGAAAAAGAAGAATGTGGAGGCAAGTAAAAACATACTATTTGTTGGTTTAAGCTGTGGTATAAACAACAAAAGGAAATTGATTGAGTGACATAGGGTATCGGAGAAACTCAAAAATTCAAGTTCAGAAAGTTGAAAGTGTCAAAGTCGCCATGAAAAGGCGAGTCGTAGCCCACCATCTGAGTGTCATATGGAAGTGTATTAGGGTACAGAGAAAAGAAAAACAAAATAGGGACACAGTTGAAAAAAATGTCCAAATGTCAACTTTAATCTCAAAATTTCCACTTTAATCACGTAGTTTGTTTTGTCATCAAAGTAGAACATCATAAACTTCATCTTAAAATCATTTAACTTACTAGTTTCTCAGATCCCATCATAACTAAAGTAGCAAGTTAAATGCTTTGTTTTGTATTTGTTCTTCTATGTGGTCTATGTGTGTGAATCACTATATGCTCCTTAAACGGCTTTCTCTTCCGCCAACAGGACACAGAATACATTACATTCATGATATTACAGCTCTCTGAACAATTTAAATATTAAGATGTATACTTCATATCACTTTCATGATGATAGGAATTAAAGCATGTATTAAACACGGGGACACGGTGGCGCAGTATTAGCGATGAGCTGGCGCCCTGTCCAGAGATTGTTCCTGCCTCCTGCAAGATGCTTGCTGCGCCGTGCGCGACCTTCAATGAAACAATTTACTGCAGCAGTACTGTCTCTCTCAAACATAGTAACCTCCTATTCCTGTCCTTCCATTTCTTTCTCCAAGTAACCAATCGCCACATGATCAGCTCTGTAATAGATGTTAAACCATCTGTAAGCTTAGAACGCAGATTCATTCAAAACTTTTAAGGATCATTGAAATATCTTCATAGTATATGTTTAATTATTCCATCCATCTATCCATCCAGGTCGCGCCAATCCCACAAAGCATACAGTGTGAGGCAAGAACAATCCCTGAATGGGGCACCAGCTCATCGCTAGAGCTGCACCACTATGTCCTCACATGCTTAATTATTAACAATTGTGACAGATGGCCAGGTCGCCCCTTCACTACATCTGCCAGGGCGACAAGCGTGTGAAGCTCAGTATCTCCCACTGGATGCTAGATGGCAGCCTCCCTGGGTTGCAGCGGTGCCTCGGACTCCCCCAGAGCTTCATGGGGGTTGAAGTTCTGTGCAGCTCTGTGGGGTTCCGCAGGCGCCACCAGGGGGTGCTGCAACAGGAGTGGCTGGCCCTTTTTGGGCACTGGTTTCGCCTTACCCGGAAGTGCAGCCAGATGTCAGCAATCAACCACCTGGGGCACTTCCGGGTGCCTGATAAAAGGGAGCCAATGACCACCACTCAGGGGCCAGAGTCGGGTGGGAGAAGGACAAAGCTTGCTGAGGAGGAGTGGTGGTGCCAAGAGGAAGAAAGTGCTAAGTGCTTGTTGTACTGTGTTTGGGACTGTGTTGTGGCTGGAGGGATTACGGGGAAAACATGCCCTCCAGCTGAAGAAAGAAATAAATAGTTTTGTTTATTTTAATCGTGCCTCTGTTGTCAGTCCGTGTTCGGTCGATGCCTATATAGCGCCTTTCTTACACAATATACATTATTTTAATAAAGTTTAAAACTTATCTGTCTAATGTAATAAACATGCTTTACTGCATTTCATCTTAAAAATGATATCAAGAGCTCCAAGAAGATAGCACTTGGAAAACTAAATTGACTAAATCACCAGTCGTCATCATATGTAAATACGTGCTTTATAAAGTGACTCAGGTTGTGCAATATTAACTGTAGTGCAAGTTTACAGTGAGGTGATTGTACTTATAAGTACAAACAGTTCTACAAGGAGCACTTGATGGACTGATTGAGTACATTTAGAGCTCTTGGGATGAAACTCTTTCTGAACCGCGTGGTCCGTACAGGAAAGGCTTTCAAGTGTCTGCCGTATACAAACAGTTCAAATAGACTGTGCGCATGGCTGAGGCAGCGTGTGCTAGATGCTGTATACCGATAATCCAATCAGCTGCTGTACAGCTGTGATTCCACACTCAGATACAGTGGGTTAAATACTCAGTGGTGTACTGGGAATAACAACACTAAAGCAGTGATGGTATTTAGAATAGTTTGGCCATTCGGTGCACCATTATATGATTACGGGTTGATTACAATGAGATGCCTTAAACTAATTGCACTTAAGTACCTCGGCCTTTAAGGTGTCATAGTTGGCCAAGGTCATAATAAGTCCACTGTGACTTGCCCGTTAAGAATTGCACCAGTATGTTGGCCCACTCTGCTCCGAATAGTGTCGGGTAGCTGTGCACTCCAAACGAGAGAATCAATGTTGTGAAGTGGATACAGTACCTGGGACGGTGGCTGCAAGCGATCTTGTTGTACCACAAGGAAGGCTTGTGCTCACGCCTGAAATTCCACAAGCTGCGTCCCATATTCTCCCACCTGGACCTTCAGCTTCTGCAGTCCAGTAGCCATATTTGTAAGGACAGCGTTGAGGTCCTATTCTTCTGTCATCTCTGGAACAAGTTCTTCTGACTACACCACTGTAGCAAAGTTCAGAAACAATCATAAAAATCTGGGGAGTTCCACCCTGTCTCTTTGAAAATAAAAGCAATAAAATGATATATTTACAGACATTAGTTCAAAAGATGGTATATTTATATATCCAGTATACAGGAACTGAAAAGGACATCAAATGGAAGTGGGATCTGGGAGACCAGAACCAGAAGTGAGGACATTAAAAGATGGGTTCAGGGAGACCAGAGCTGGAAGTGATGTCATTAAGAGGTGTTTTCTTCTGACCATCTGCAGAGGGAAAAAAAGGAAAAAGCATCAGAGGACAGTGCCAAACCCTGTTCCAGCTTACAAACACATTTATTTCAGCCCTTAAGGAAGGAGAAAAGCACCTGTACCAATTGGCTAGACAGAGGGACCGAGCTGGGAAAGATGTGCAGCAGGTTAGGGTGATGAAGGATAAAGATGGAAACATACTCAGAAGCGAGGAGAGTGTGTTGAGCAGATGGAAAGAGTACTTTGAGAGGCTGATGAATGAAGAGAGAGAGAGAGAGAGAGAAGGTTGGATGATATGGAGATAGTGAATCATGAAGTGCAACGGATTAGCAAGGAGGAAGTGAGGACAGCTATAAAGAGGATGAAGAATGGAAAAGCTGTTGGTCCAGATGACATACCTGTGGAAACATGGAGGTGTTTAGGAGAGATGGTAGTGAAGTTCTTAACCTGATTGTTTAATGGAATCTTGGAAAGTGAGATAAAATTGATGAGCCACAGCATGAATTTAAGGGAAAGAGTAGTGGAAGCTAGGTTAAGAAGTGAGGAGATGATTAGTGAGCAGCAGTATGGTTCCATGCCAAGAAAGAGTACCACAGATGCAATGTTTGCTCTGAGGATGTTGATGGAGAAGTTTAGAGAAGGCCAGAAGGAGTTGTATTGCGTCTTTGTGGACCTGGGGAAAGCATATGGCAGGGTGCCTCGAGAGGAGTTGTGGTATTGTATGAGGAAGTCGGGAGTGGCAGAGAAGTACGTAACAGTTGTACAGGATATGTACAAAGGAAGTGTGACAGTTGTGAGGTCTGCGGTAGGAGTGACAGATGCATTCAAGGTGGAGGTGGGATTACATCAGGGATCGGCTCTGAGTCCTTTCTTATTTACAATGGTGATGGACAGGCTGACAGACGAGATTAGTCAGGAGCCCCCATGGACTATGATGTTTGCTGATGACATTGTGATCTGAAGTGATAGTAGTGAGCAGGTTGAGGAGACCCTGAAGAGGTGAAGATATGCTCTAGAGAGGAGTGGAATGAAGGTCAGTAGGAACAAGACAGAATACATGTGTGTAAATGAGAGAGTGGTCAGTGGAATGGTGAGGATGCAAGGAGTAGAGTTGGCGAAGGTGGATGAGTTTAAATACTTGGGATCAACAGTACAGAGTAATGGGGATTGTGAAAGAGAGGTAAAAAAGAGTGAAAGGGTACATCTACAGGACAGTAGTAGACTAGCTATGTTATGTGGGTTGGAGACAGTGGCACTGACCAAAAAACAGGAGACAGAGCTGGAGGTAGCAGAGTTAAAGGTGCTAAGATTTGCATTGGGTGTGATTAGGATGGACAGGATTAGAAATGAGTACATTAGAGGGTCAGCTCAAGTTGGACGGTTGGGAGACAAAGTCAGAGAGGCGAGATTGCGTTGGTTTGGATATGTGCAGAGGAGAGATACTGAGTATATTGGGAGAAGGATGCTAAGGATAGAGCTGCCAGGGAAGAGAAAAAGAGGAAGGCCTAAGCGAAGGTTTATGGAGGTGGCGAGAGAGGACATGCAGGTGATGGGTGTAACAAAACAAGATGCAGAGGACAGAAAGATATGGAAGAGGATGATCCGCTGTGGCAACCCTTAACGGGAGCAGCTGAATGAAGAAGAAAAGGAAGAAGAAGAACAATATCGTTTTCTGTTGTTCAATAAATCACTCTTGGGTACTTCATTAAAGTGCATAAATGTTCTCACATCCATTTGATGATGATGATGATGATCTTTTGTTGTGAAGCCTTAGTGTTAGTATCAGAAAAGCATAAACCTTTGCGGCAATTTTGTTGCTCCGGGTGCAGTAAAATCGTGACATCATTCATACTGAAAGGTGAAATTCCTAGCTGAGAGTAGGTGTAGGTCACTTTATGACTATTTTTCATGTCCTGCTCTGGGGTAGAACAAATTCTTACCTAGTCAGAGTTTTAATGCAGTTCTTAGGTGACACTTGACCTGTGCTACTGTATGCCTTCACAGGATACATGAATCTCATCCTGGCGTGAGCTCCACTAAATGCCAAGGTACATTTCATTCTATGACTGGCATGCTAGTATAGCGGACTTCACATTCTCATTCGGTTACTTTGCTAACTGGATTTAGATTAAACAAGACATAAAACAATATCTTGTTGTGCATTCAAAAGTCTGACAGCTGTTTGATTTTTTTTTTCATAAAAAGAAAAAGCCAACATGCTATCTAAAACTAAATATATTTTCTTGTCTGATGTCTGGAAATGACAAGAAAATAAATGTTATTGCTTACAAATTTGTGATGTGTCTTGTACTTGGCAAAATAAAAGAAACTTGTCAGTATAATGATGAGAACAGGAGCGTTTGGTGGTGTCTCTGCAAAAAATTTGAAAAAGAACAAAAACACAAGTTCTCTCTGAATTAGGCACTCCAGTTGTACCTGTACCTTTCAAAAATGGGGTTATGGAAGTAGACATATTAAGATTTGATTCAATTCAGTTTAGCATCTTCACGGATTGCAGGTACAAAGCACTTTGACAAGTTCACAGGTAGATTTAAATACAAACCTTACAAATCCTGTTACTGCCAGAAGGGATCCTACTCCGGGGGGCCCTTGCTCAAGGCCCTTAGCCAGAAAATTGCTCCAGGCGTGCTGTACAATGGCTGACCCTACGCTCTGACCTGCAAAGGTCATATGAAAAGACAATTTCTCCTCTGGGATTAACAAAGTATATGAAATCCAAAAAATTGCTCTATACATAAAGGTACCGACTGGAAAATAAAGTCGTTTAAAACTGATTAACAGAAATGGAGCTCCTTTAGGTAATTGTTGAACTAATGGCAGTTAACAACATAAGACAGAAAATGACTCTCTACGATGCAATTGCATTTTGGTTGGGAATTGTACAAAATACTTGAGATGCGTCCTCTATATTATTAACCTTTGAGTTCTCCTAAAGATTTCATGTGGTGTCACTCCACTCCCTGTCCTCTCAGACCTGTTGGAGGAGAGACGTGAACTGAGGCCTCTGGGATTACAACCTGCAATTCTCAGCACACTGAGTTGAAGGCAGAGATGGCTGGCAAAGCTGCTGTCTGATGGGCTTATGGGACTCAAATGGTCCCTCTCAGCTTCTTTGCATGTGCACTGCCAGTTACAAGTGGTGAACTGGACAACATTCAAGCACTTCACTTCATTCTCCATCTTTCTGTCCTTTTTCACTGCAGTGGCAGTGGCAGTGAGAACATGCCAGGCTAATTAGCCAGGCCTCCCGATGTAGTCTCTCCAGCATGTCCTGGGTTTTCTGCACGTAGGCTATGCTGGTATATAGGAGTCACCTACGGGGCAACTTCATGACATTTCAAAACCACCTTAACTGGGTCCTCTGATCAGAAGAAGTAGCAGTCCTCTCATATCATAGAGAGTTGTTGAAGTTTATTCAGTATTCAATGCACCACTCGGGGCTGTGTGTTCATATGAATAACTGCCTTTTGAAGTATTATTCTTTTATGTAGCATACTTCTTCTTCTTCTTCTTCATCTTTCGGCTGCTCCCGTTAGGGGTCGCTACAGCGGATCATCTTCTTCCTTATCTTTCTGTCTTCTCCATCTTGCTCTGTTACACCTATCACCTGCATGTCTTCTCTCACCACATCCATAAACCTTCTCTTAGGCCTTCCTCTTTTCCTCTTCCCTGGCAGCACTATCCTTAGCATCCTTCTCCCAATATACCCAGCATCTCTCCTCTGCACATACTTATTATTATGATGCTACGTTCCATGTTGTTTCTTTTTTATTATATCATCTTGCCTTTTTCTTTTTTTGTTGCATGAAAATGGAGACCACAACTCCTATTCTACACTTTCATGCAGCACTGAGGTAGCCTGTTAACTGAAAGGACCCTACAACGTGCAGTGAGTTCAGCATGTGCAGATGGATCTCCTCTACACCAACAAACCGGTGATCTATCATGATTTTCTCGTTGTTTCCACATGTAGATTTGCTTTAAAACACATATTAGTGTTATTCAGTTACTACGCCATGACTTTGATGGGTTTTTTTTTGTTCGTAGTTTTTCATTACAGGGTGTTTTATGGGTGTGATAGCACAGTCCATTTATAAGATGGTGGCACACTTCCATCAGTGTCCAAGTTTCTGGATAATGAACACAATTGTTCATGGTGCATGTATTTAGCATCTGGGAAGACATTTTGGGTTCAAGGACGTTGCCCGTTTTTCTTGTTTATGTTTTCTCATTATATTCCAAATTATCTTTAATTTTTCTTTAGTTCTGTTTGAATTTAGGCTTCTCCATATTTTCCTGCCTTACAGAGGATTTCTCTGTCAATAATCCATTTATTTTTGTGTTTTCTTGATTTCATGTCTTAGTGCAACGCCATTTTTGTTGGCATTTGGGTTCCATTGCTAGATGTATTGTTACTACGTGAAAACCAGACGTTTGTATGACATATGCCGTTAGTGTCGTGATAGCATAAAGGTTGTCTGAGATTCTGGATAAAACAACAAAAAGAATTTTCATGGTGTTTGACAATAGGAACGTTTTCACATTTCATCAACTAGATATATTATTATTGCATAATGGCCTTGTCGGATGAGACAGCAGTTGTGACCCGCTGGGCTGGCTACTTTGAGCAGTTGTTCAAAGCTAATCCTCTAGCTGGGACGTTGGATATCTCTGGGTCCACATTTCTTGAGGCTGATCCTCCAATTAGCTGTGAACCACCCAATCTCACTGAGATTGCACAGGTGGTGAACCAGCGGAGGGGTGGGTAAGGCTGCAGGGATCTGTGGTATCTGGGGGTAACTTCCAGCCTGTTCTCCTGGCATTGCAAGCAATCTTTGCTTCCATTTGGGAGAGTGGCATCATCACAACTGACTGGAAAACGGGACTTGTCGTCCCTATCTGGAAAGGGAAGGGTGACCACCTGGATTGGAGCAACTACAGGGGGATAACACTGCTCTCGGTGCCGGGTAAGGTACTTGCTAGGGTCGTCCTCAATAGGATCCGTGATCACTTGCTCACCTACCAGTGACCGGAACAGTCTGGTTTTATGCCTAAGAAGTCTACCATCAACTGCATCCTGGCACTGAGGGTTCTCATGGAGCGCAAACGCAAATATTGGCAGAGTTCCTTTGCAGCCTTTGTCGATTTTCGCCAAGCGTTCAACTCAGTTGATCGAGCTGCCCTGTGGAACATCCTGAGGGTCCGCGGGATCCCCTCGAGGTTGCTGGATATCATGGCCGGCCTGTACACTGGTACTGTGAGTGCTGTGCAGAGTGGAGGCAGAACCTCTGTGATTTTCCCAGTTGATTCTGGGGTTCATCAGGGGTGTGTTCTTGCTTCTACTCTGTTCAATGCTTGTATGGACTGTGTGTTGGGCAGGGTCATGGGGTACAGCGGCTGTGGGGCATCTGTTGGTGAAGAAAGATTCATGGATCTTGACTTTGTTGATGATGCTGTGATCTTTACGGAATCAATGGAGGCTCTGATTGGGGACCTCAAGAGACTGAGCGATGAGTCTGAGTGTCTTGGCTTCCGAACATCCTGGACAAAAACCAAGATCCAGGCCTTTAATGACTTCTTCGGCAAGCCATCAGCAGTGTGTCTGTTTGCGGAGAGAGTGTTGACCTTGTTGAGAGGTTTACTTACCTTGGCAGTGTCATTCATGCCTCTGGTGACTCTTCCTGTGAAGTCTGTAGACGGATTGTGAGAGCATGGGGGGTCATGAGGTCGGTGGAAAAGGGTGTGTGGCGCTCCCGATATCTATGCAAAAGGACGAAGGTCCAAGTCTTTAGAGTTCTATTATTTGGTGTTTCATGTTTGATTGTATCCTTTGTTATTAATGTCCTCTTTGCTTTTTTCATATTACATTCCTTCGATTATTGGTGACTAGAGATGCCAGTGTCAGCATTTACCAACAGATATATGCCAGGCTAACACTCTACATTTAACCCATTTTTTTAATGTGGCCTTTTCGTGACTACATTTTATTACTACCCTAAATAAAGTAGACATGCCTAGAACTATCATTCTTTTTCCTGAGTTTGCAATCATCATTAATCTTTCCCTTTCTCTGTTTTCTTTTCTGGTGGTATTCTGTGCTGCCCCCAGAGCTCAACTCAAGTCCTTCACGGCAGCCTGTGATGCTCGAATGAAAGCAGGTACCCCAACTTGTCAAGACCCGCTAGAATTACTTAAAAACATACAGTGGGTACGGAAAGTATTCAGACCCCCTTCAATTTTTCACTCTTTGTTATATTGCAGCCATTTGCTAAAATCATTTAAATTAATTTTTCCCTCATTAATGTACACACAGCACCCCATATTGACAGACAAAAAAAAGAATTTTTGAAATTGTTGCAGATTTATTAAAAAAGAAAAACTGAAATATCACATGGTCCTAAGTATTCAGACCCTTTGCTCAGTATTTAGTAGAAGCACCCTTTTGAGCTAATACAGCCATGAGTCTTCTTGGGAAAGATGCAACAAATTTTTCACACCTGGATTTGGGGATCCTCTGCCATTCCTCCTTGCAGATCCTCTCCAGTTCTGTCAGGTTGGATGGTAAAGGTTGGTGGACAGCCATTTTTAGGTCTCTCCAGAGATGCTCAATTGGGTTTAAGTCAGGGCTCTGGCTGGGCCATTCTTGAACAGTCACAGAGTTGTTGTGAAGCCACTCCTTCGTTATTTTAGCTGTGTGCTTAGGGTCATTGTCTTGTTGGAAGGTAAACCTTCGGCCCAGTCTGAGGTCCTTAGCACTCTGGAGAAGGTTTTTGTCCAGGATATCCCTGTACTTGGCCGCATTCATCTTTCCCTCGATTGCAACCAGTCGTCCTGTCGAGGACTCGAGCTTAGAGTCAACATTTCCACTTTAATCTCGACATTTCCACTTTAAACCCTTGTTTCTTCTCTCTTTAGTTTAACTTTGCCATGTCACAAACTTCATCTTAAAATCAATGTTTAATTTACTAGATTTTCTCAAACTCCGTCATAAGTAATGTAGCACATTTAATGCTTTGTGTTAAGTGTTCCCCGAGCCATGTTAATTGCTATGCGCTTCTTAAACTGACTTCCTTTTGCACTGAGGAGGCGCCGGCAGCGATCAGCACACAGAATTCATTCACTTCATGATATTCATCTTAACAACATTAATTCTTCCAGCTAGAGTGAGATGAAGGGTTGACCATCTATGTAAGTCTTGCTTAATTTTTTCCATACAGACAGCGAAATTTTGTTGATAAAGAGCTTTATGTTTACTTGTGATATTTACCCCAAGATATTTAAACTGATCTGCAATGATAAAAGGGAAGGTGTCTGATCTGATATTGTATGCTTGAGAATTCACTGGAAAGAGAACACTTTTGTTCAAATTAATTCTGAGACCAGAGATCTTTTGAAATTCTGTAAGTGCTTTTAAGACTGCAGGCACAGTATTTTGTGGGTCTGATATATATAGTACCATATCATCTGCATATAGAGAAATTTTCTGTTCTAGTCCCTCTCTGATAATCCTCTTTATCTGATAAGCATTTCGACAATGAACTGCCAGTGGTTCAATGGCGATTGCAAATAGCAGTGGTAACAAGGGGCATCCTTGTCTGGTACCACGTTCTACTTTAAAGTAGTCTGAACAAATGTTGTTAATACAAACTGAAGCTTCTGGATTGGTATACAGTAGTTTGATCCATGCCAAACTTCATGATATTCCTGCTCTCTGAACATTTAGAATGCTAAGATAAATACTTGATATCATTTTCAAGATGAAATGCATGTTAAACACGTGGGGGGCATGGTGGTGTGGCAGTAGTGCTGCTCCCTCGCAGTAAGGGGTCCCCAGGTGTACATTCAGTGTAGAGAACCTTAATGGCAGGTGTGACGAGACTCCAAAAAGCTGGATGCATGAATGGCCATCTCACTGGTTTAACTGAAATATTGTGTAAATGTTGGGTTCTTGAGTTGGTTGTCGGAAACAGAAACACAGAATTTAATGGATGTTCTTCTGAGCAGCCTTCTTAGTGTCTCTATCTGACGTACCAAACCCTCAGTTCCTATCCTTCCTTTTTCTTTCTCCACATAACCAATCACCACACAATAAACATCTTTGTGAAATTAAAACTAGTTATAAACTTAGACCACGGAGTGTTCTGAACTTTTAAAAATCTTTGTCATACATGTTTAATCATGCCATCCATTCAGGGTTGTGCCCATCCCAGCAAGCATTATGCGCGAGGCAGGAAAAATTCCTGAACGGGGCGTCAGCACATCGCAGGGTGAATATGAGCAAAACATACACTAGCAGGGTCAATATAGCAGAACAAAACCCCACATCCTACATGACTTTGAAAGGAAACTGAAGCACGCCGAGTAAACCCACCAGAAAAACCATGCAAACTCCAGGCAGTGAACACCCAGGACCCGTTACTGCAAGACATCAGCAGTAGGAGCCACCACGCCACACCACGCCACTGTGCCCCCCCACGTCAAGTATTTATCTTAGCATTGTAAATGTTCAGAGAGCAGGAATATCATGAAGTGAATGTATTCTGTGTGGTGATCGCTGCCTGTGCCTCCTCTTAGTGCAGAGGAAGTCAGTTTAAGAAGCACGTAACGATTAACATGGCTCGGGGAATACTTAACACAAAGCATTAAATGTGCTACATTACTTATGACGGGGTTTGAGCAAATCTAGTAAATTAAACATTGATTTTAAGATGAAGTTTGTGACATGGCAAAGTTAAACTAGAGAGAGAAAAAACAAGGGTTTAAAGTGGAAATGTTGACTTTAATCTCCATATAAACAGCGAGATTAATGTTAAAATGTCCAGAATAATGAAAATGTCAAGAATAAAGTCAACATGTCAACTTTAATCTCGACATAAACTGTAAGAATAAAGTGTAAACGTTGACTTTATTCTCAACATACAGTAATCCATCGCTATATTGCGCTTCAACTTTCGTGGCTTCATGCTATCGCGGATTTTATATGTAAGCATATCTAAATATATATCGTAGATTTTTCACTGCTTTGCGGATTTCTGCGGACAATGTGTCTTTTTATTTCTGGTATATGCTTCCTCAGTTGGTTTGCCCAGTTGATTTCATACAAGGGACACTATTGGCGGATGGCTGAGAAGCTACCCAATCAGAGCATGCGGTTAAGTTCCTGGGTGCTGATTGGCTCAGCGACGGAGAGCGCAGAATTCCATTTCGCTTTGCGTTAGCCAGCATCTCATCTCACTCATTCAGCATCAACGTGTTTCTTTGTGCGTACAGTAGTCAAGCCCTTTGTTATGTCCACAAAACGATCTGCTCCTGCTAATGCTTCCGGGGCCGTGCCCAAGTGCCAACGGAAGATGATAACAATTGTCGAAAAGGTACAATTGTTAGATATGTTGAAGGAAGGGAAGAGCTACACCACTGTAGGACACCGTTACGGTATCAACGAGTCCACGGTTTGTTATATTAAGAAGGAGGAAAAGAATATATGATCTACGGCCGCAGTGTCATTTAACCAAGGTGCGAAATTGATGGAATTTGCTTTAGGGATTTGGATTGAAGACTGCTGGAAGAAGAACATTTCCGTGGACACCAATATCATCCGAGAGAAGGCCAAGAAACTTCATGATAGGTTTGCGGATGCCGGAGATGCTCCAGATGACGTTCCTCAACCTGGAACTTCTGTTGAATCCCCCAGCGAGAAAAGTGAATTAACTGCCAGCAAGGGCTTGTTTGAAAAATTCAAGAAAAGGTTCAACTTGGCCAGCGTGAACCTGCATGGAGAGGCTGCCTCCACAGACAAAGCCGCAGCCGAGAAATATGTTGCCGACACGTTCAAGGGGATCATTGAGGAAGGCGGATATCGGCCTGAACACGTGTTTAATATGGATGAGACAGCCCTATTTTGGAAGCGGATGCCGTCTTGTACTTTTATCACAAAGGAAGAGGCAGAAGCCCCAAGGTTTAAGGCTCACTAAGATCGCATCATGCTGGTTATGTGCGGCAATGCTGCAGGCTTTATGATAAAGCCTGGGCTCATTTATAAGTCCAAAAACCCCTGGGTCCTGAAAAACAATAATAAAAACCTGCTGCCTGTGTACTGGATGCACAACCCGAAGGCCTGGATTTCGAAACGCCGGACGTCGGATTGGTTTCACCAATGTTTCATCCAGGAGGTAAAGATCTATCTGGCAGAGAAAGGGCTGGACTACTTCTGGACAATTCTGGTGGTCATCCCTTGGATCTGTCCTATCAAGACGTAAAAACAGAGTTTTTGCCGCTGAATACAACATTACTGATTCAGCCAATGAATCATGGAGTTATCCAGGCTTTCAAGGCATTGTACACCAGGAACAGTCAGCAACGCATGGTCGAGGCAATGGACACGGACGATGACTTTTCCCTGAAGGAGTACTGGTGTAAGTACATGATCACATCATGTATGGTAAACGTGCAGAAGGCCCTTAACTATATGAAGAAAGAGAAGGTTAATGCCTGCTGGAAGAAATTGTGGCCAGAAGTTGTACATGACTATAAGGGCTTTTCTGCAGAAGAAATTCATCACTTAGGGGTTGACAAAGGCAGTCAGGCAGGCAAAACTGCTAGGAGGAGAAGGATTCGACGACATGACTTTTGATGACATCAATGAGCTGCTCAATGCCCACTCCGAGCTGCTGAGCGACGAAGATTTGGCCAAGATGACCAAGTCAGTGAGCGAGGAAGAACAAGAGGACCCAGCACAGGAAGAAGAAGACACCAGCCTAACTCTAGAGCAAATACCAAAAGCTCACCAGACATCGACTGACGAATGGGACCCGCAAATGATTCATTCTTTGCAATTTAAAAATGCTCTTGATGCCGCCAGGGAAGTATATAAAAACCTCTTTACACAAATGAAAAAGCAGCGCCAGCAACTGCCCATCACGATGTTCCTTACCCGCAAAACACCGCCTAGTATGCCTTCAGTGGAAGAAGAAACTCCAGACGATGATGGTGGTGCTACACAGTCGTCTGAGGAGGCTCCTTTAGAAGAGCTGTGATGCTGTCCTTTGTTGTGCAGTAAATGTCATCGTTATCAGACAAGTTGTTGTGTCATTGTTGGCGAGTTCCCATAACTAATTTTCTACGTACTTAGTACATGTACGTACGTTTAGAGTAACTATACACACATTTTATACCATTTTTCTTGCATTGTACGTATTTATTGCTGGTGGCCTGTCTATTGTAATGGCTGTAACATATGTGATATCGGAGACGCTCGATATCTTTAAAATAACATTTACGTTTTATGTACAGTATTAACATGTAGATTTTTCATTTATTTTTATATTATCTAATCAATTACAATGTGTTTAAAACTGTATTACGTATTAAATAAAACTCCTCAATGATATACGATACGTATGTTTGTGCGTAGTATATAAACAGTGTGTTTACATACATAATTTCAACGAATCTTACCTAATATCTAAGCGAATACAAAGGGTTTATGCTGTTTAACTGTGCGGGAAATGTTTATAACAGTGTGGGAGAGTTTAAAAGGGCTTAAATATATAAAAATAACCATATAAACATATGGTTTTTACTTCGCGGATTTTCACCTTTTGCGATCGAGAAGGGATTGCTGTACCCTTTTTTTCTTTACTGTGTCAGTCGTAGGGGAACCTGGGCCAGATACAAGTCACTGTTGCTACAGGGTGTAGCAACAGCAATGTGGTGAACACGTGGCAGTTAGGAGTCTCTCACCATACTTATATTTTAATTCTGTCACAAAGATGAGACATACTCAAATGAAGGTTTGGGGCAGCCACCCATATATTCTGGTATCCTGGCTGCAAAAGTCGTTATTTCACACAATAAACAGCACTGATGTGCATACCATTGAGTCCAAAACAAGACTGAGGGAAAAGGGAAAAAGGGCAGGCTTTTAAAGGGGAAGACAGGAAGTGCGGTCATAAGGATCGGGCACGTGTTCTTCAATCATTGGATCAAGCCCGGACGTGACATCAGAGGGGCCGGAGCTGGTAAGGTCTACTTCCATTGGCTCGATCCCGGAAGTGACGTCAAGAGAGCCAGGTGGAATCTCCTGGGATTGGTCTACAGGAAAGGGAGAAAAAGAGTCAGTGCACTCTGCCACATCCCGGCATGCCTCAGAACTGCCTTCACTCAAGCCCTTTAGCTGCCTCCCATGCGCACGTGTGTGACAATTCTCATTTACCCAGAGGTATATAACTGCTTCAATATCAACGTCATGATAAATTAAAACAATGGTACATACTAATAAACAATGGTATTGTTACTAACTATCAAGATGTTCATAGACCATTCTATGCAGATTAGGGACCAATGTCCCCACTACTCGTTAATTTTCTGAGAAAGCAGGCAGTCCTGTTATCACAGTACGGTTCAGTATGTTGATGAGATACCTCTTCATTTATCTCAGTCTCAAACAAAAAAGGCACCCG
Organism: Polypterus bichir lapradei; assembly: GCA_026402145.1. Classification (NCBI taxonomy): domain Eukaryota; kingdom Metazoa; phylum Chordata; class Cladistia; order Polypteriformes; family Polypteridae; genus Polypterus; species Polypterus bichir. Next base: position 68,909,112 of record JANRMT010062854.1, on the reverse strand, counting down.
TTGTCCTTTTATCTATTGGCTTTTCCATTTATTATTGACGTTTTTTATTTTTCGTTCTAAAAGTGCCACACAGACATGTCCTTTTCTTTGGAACACTGATTTCTAGTTCATTACAGGTGCACATTGAAACAGGTAAGCATTTGTTTTAGAAATGTCATAAAGAGATCTACTGGAATGGTTAAGTAAGTAAAAGATGAGAGTGTACTTGGAGAATGATTGAAAAATTACACAAAATGTACTAGGAGATGATTAGGAGATCAGCAGATGTCCTGTAAGCACAGGACTGGACAGTTGTCACAAACACAGAAGGTAATAGCTGAACCTAAAAGAAATGAGAAGAACAAGATTGCAGCAGAACAGACTTTTATTTGGATAAGTTATTTGGGTGTAAGCCAACGAACCAATCAGAGTAAATCTATGCATTAATCAGCACTGTTATGTGAATTCAGTCGTTTATAAAAACAGAACTCTCCCCTTATTTTTTGGATCATTTCTTTAACAGACTGCTGTGATGAATGATCTTTCTTCAGCATTTGCTGTTGAGTAAATAAGGACACAATAGACAAGCTTCCTCCTGCCTGATTCCTGACTCAGAGAGGTCCTATTTTGAGGACAGGATTCTTTCTTTAATACATTTTCCAATTTAATTTCTACCACAAAATCCAAATGCCCCAGTGCAGTGACAGGGACACTGTCCTGTTAAGAAGTGGTGTCATCCTTCGGATGAGACATAGAACCGAAGTCCTGACTCTCTGAGATCATAAAAGATCCCTTTTAAGAAAAGTAGGGTGTTCCTGATGTGGCTAAATTGCCCACCACAGCCTGGTCATTCTGGCCCCTAATTGGCCATCTCTCTCACCCCTTCACCACCTAACAGCTAGTGTGTGGTGAGCATACTAGCACAACAATGGCTGCCATCGCATCATGCAGATTAATGCTGAATACTGGTGGGGATTGAAGTGGCTCCCCACTGTCTATGTATAGCAGTTTGAGTTGGTTATAAAAGCGCTATATAAATTATTATTCTGATTTTAAAGGAAGAGATTACATCAACCACTTGGACCAGATTTTTATATTTTATTCAAAATTTTGGAAGTCAGGAGTACACTGCACTGTTTCACTGCCCAGCCTGCTTCTAAATCCCTTTCCCAAGAGAGTTTGGCTGAATAAACGTGCATGTGAATTATACTGCTGCCACACTTCTGAAACTACTGTAGGAGAGGGACTCTTTTGAATAAACAGCGATGCATACATCATTATAGACAGTCTCCTTATATCAAAAGGTCTCCAGTACTGGATACACGGGTTGTTCCTAGCAAAATTCTTTTTTTTAATCTACATTTCTACATCAAGTTATGCTGTTTTGTTACCGTCTACCCCAGAGACAAAACTTCAAAAATGCATTCGGGAGGCAAGACGGCCAATCAGGTTTAAGATGAAGGACATGGACTGGCCTAAGTTATGAGCACTGGCGAATCATTAGAAGGCAGATGGGCATCAATTAGTCAGTCCTCATTTAATGCCACATGTGGGCGTTTAAACAGGCAATCCAGTCCATCTCCTGTACGCTTTATCTCTGTGTGCAGCACAATTATTACACCTTGCGGCGTTCAGCTTATATTATTGTATATGAAGTTAGTATTTGTATAATCAAAGATTTGTAAATGATTAAAAGGTGTTCATCGACTCAGTTGACTTCTGTCATATTTGATGTTATTTAATATACTGTGCATTTTACATATGATGGCACATTTTCCTGCCATTTAAGTAAGTTAGAAAACATGTTCCCATATTTCAGTACACAGCTGCAAGCGGACCTTATCAATGCGGTGTCCAATAACATAAACGCAATCATAAAGCACCTTTTCGGGGTCCCACTAAAACTTGAATGATGTGATACACCAGTGTCTTTTGGTGAGGCGGGGGAAGATGTGTGGTTGGCAGTCTAAAGTGCATTGCCACCCTCCTAAATGCAAAAAGAGAATAAAATAAACATGGATAGATGCGTATGTCATTTCTAATTATTGGACGGGGAGTTTTATCGTAGGTTGCAGAGACGATGATGTCCTCCAATGGACACGGTGCTGCTATTCAGGCTTCAAGTCTTCCTACAACATTCAATATAAAGGACATGCTCTTTTGGAGGCATCTGGGTCTTCCAACTGAATCAGAAGACCCAAATTCCATCTGAGCCAAGTGACAAAGTGTTGTTCAGTTAATTGGACTATCCAGAGCGTACATCCATGATTAACACAGAAATAATGACTCATAAGAATTGCATGAATTATGATCGGACAGCCCTTTCTTTCCATAGGCACTCCAAGTCATTCACCTCATGGGCACTGAAGTCTTCTATTGGTACTATAAAGCTAGCAGATGGCATCCTTTTGAAAACCCAATCCACCCTGACTGAGGAGGCCAGACACACTGAATAGTATGTGGTTTAGTATGCACAAATAACCATTCAGGTTTTCCTCCCTTTAACTCAGTCGCATTAAGGTGGCCTGTCATCAACTGGTATAAAAGAGGGACAAAAATCACAGGACAAAGCACATGGTCAAGAATGCTAATGAACCAACAAATCGAAGGGAGGCACCAGGATGTGGTTCTCACAAAGGCAAGAATGCAAATGGTCAAGCAAAGCCACTACGTGGACTCCCCTCCTCATGTCTGCATCCCCATGTGTCTGTCACCCAATGAACAATTTCAACAGGAAGAAACTCCATTGGTCAGAGGCTCTTTCAGTGGTGCATCCTTACTTGGAGCTCCAGGATGGAAACTTGAGCACTTGGGATTCAGAGTGCACAGTGCAGTTGGGTGAACTACAAGAGAGCTCTCTGCTCTTTACTGACCAATCTGACCTACGATTACACGGGCATCTTCTAGGCAGAATGAGAGATCAGGAGATAAAAACACCAGAAGACTAAGAAAAACTACTGGCAGAGAAGAGCAGAGCTTAAATGGAGAATTCACTAACACCAAATGTCTTTTAACTGAAGGAAAAAGGAAATTGGAAAAGATGACAGCAAAGTGAATTTCATGCCGAGCAAATCCAATAATTGAAGCTAGCGACACTGAAGGAGATTTTCGAACAGTTTCATTTGCCAGATAAATGATGCCATATTTACAATGAAAATGTACTGAGGTCACTAAAAGTTGTCATGCCAGAAACGAAACGTAAATAACAATAAAAGAAAATAACGACAATAAACAAGAAATGAAAAAAATTCACAACCTAAAGGTGACTTTAAAGTCAAAATAAATAGTAAAACTTAATTCTACATATTGTGAAAAACTCCAAAAGGAAAAAAAGAAACCACTGGCTTCTAAATCCAGAGAGTCACAACACAGGCTCGCTCCATCTCAGCAATGCAACAGAATCAGATAGGAGGCACAAAGGGTGGGTAGATGAAATGGCCAGGGTCAAAGCTCTGGCTCCTAGCCCATTCCAACAGGCACTTTGGTTTGCTAACGTCACAGGACCCTGCTGTCCCTTGTGAATGGTCAGCCCGCACTGTTTTCCCACATTGGTTCATTGGCCTAAGCACAAACAGGTAACATGGGCCACTCGGCTGGCAGGCATTCCCCAGCAAATTCCCTCCCCAGAAAATTAATTTCTAGATGATTCCAATTTGGTTTTGGTGTTACTATTATGTCTCTTTTAAAATTTGCTTTGACTCTTTGGACCAGTTTTCCTTTATGAAATATTTACTTTTTGTGTAGGATGAAATCATGAGTGTTCCCAACCACACATGTAGTCTGGGCTGCTGATGGTATTCAATGTGACTTGGAACCTTGGATATGAACTGAGACAGAACATAAGCAAGCATTTGAAAAACTGAAACAGGCATTGCACACAGCATCACATTGCATGGAAAATATACAAAAAGTCCAAATTATGCAAATATCCTTCATATGTGTTTGATACCATTGACGTATACAATAAGAAACATCTCCATGGTGGCCTGCTTGTAATAAAATAAAATAAAAAAAAAAACAAAAAAACACAAGCCCTACCAGGTCATTGTGCTTGTCAATTTGCTCAAGTTCTTCTAAGGTTCACTTTGGTCCCATAAGACAGTATTTGCTTCTCTAAAGCTAGATGTAAGCTGAAGCAAAGTTCATTCGGTGTTCTATAATCCAAGTGGCTCAACCTCTTGCTGCACACTTTGCAGTGTCTTCAGTCTTGAGTTACACTTCTTTCAGGTCTCAAACACTGATTCTCTTACTAACATGACTAACTGCTGAAAGGCACTGACATGATAATCCTTGTTGTCAAGTGAGGAACGACACACAGGAGAGAATGAATCTTGGGGCACCAGCCTGGCTTCTCCCAGGTTATTCCCAAAGGTTCTTTTCTTAGAGACAAAATAAACTGGTGCTCTGTGGCAAAAATTAAATCAAAACAAAAGTATATCGCTTAAAGCATTTCATGATGATTGGTCACAAGGTTAGTCGCACTGTCCTGCGAGGGGCTCTGATCATAGAATGACACCTCCTTCCAGTAGCCTTGGAACTCAGAACTGGTGGACCAGTAGGGACAGAGTCAGCTGCCCACACTGGCCACCTTTTTGGCACTGCAGAGGGAAAAGGACATGATTAGCCCCAGTGCCCCCTCTTGTCCCTCTGGTGCATGTGCATTATACCCTGGTGTTTAAAAAAAGACAGTCTTTTTAGCCATTAATGTGATGTACTTTTATTCCAACTGTGTATATTGAACCTCCAGAAACCATTGCTTGTAAATAATTTGAAAGCATTATTATCATTAATGTTTGAACCTCGTTAATAATGACATTTGTCTTTTCATACGTGTTTTGAATTAAAGCATCACAACCAAATCAATACTTATGATAGGTGGTTCAGTGTGTTTCAACTGGTTAAAGAAACAGTTTTGTGATTGATTCCTGTTTATTTGATGCATTTTAATTCATCTGTAGTGATTGTGCTTCTTTTGTAATATTAATCCAAGCTCATCTAATTTTACCTATGCTTTCTTTCAGTTTCAAAATATTACATAATATAAAAATATTAAAGACCAAGACTTACAAGCAAAGTTTGTTCATTTGCTTCGACACTTACCTTGTTTAACTATCTGTTGAGCTTTGAAAGCTACACAATAGCAAGGGAAAAGCACTTAACATGTGAAAAAGAAAGAAATATATATTCTTCCAGAAAAGCATGGTTTCCTACAAACGTTGCTTGCAACCTTCATTTGGTATGATTTTTGGCAGAGAAACACAATGCATGTTCATACATCTGTGAATGACGTTAAGGTTACAATTTAAATTTAGTTCTTGCACCTTTCAACCATCAGTAAACTTAATGTGTTCCCAGTACTGTTCATTTTAATGTCTATAAATGTTTATGCTTCAAGTACAGTAATTCAGGCTTGCCTTTTCAAAAATGTTAAAAAAAATCAGAACGAAAACATCTTCAGTTTTTATTAAATTTCTTATTGAAATATATAACTTTAGTCTTACATGAACAAGAAATTGAAACTTACGGAGTAAACTTAACATTTGTTTATAATCAAAATGAACATATAATTTACACAAATTCAAAAAAATTCCCTAAATATCGACACAAAGTCAAAATGAAATTATATTGGTTTCTAGTGCTATCAAAACATTTAGTAACAATTATTTGGTAAATTGCTCACTTTAATTATATGTGGCACAGTATGAGCAGCTGTCAATTTACGCTCAGGTCACCAACTGAAGCTTTATAAATTTGACCAAACACTGTAACAGAAAACAATACACAAAAAAGTTAAAAATTAAAATAAACAAAAAGGTTGAAAAAAAATTTACAGTAAACTACATAAAATCAGCAGAAGAACTTTAACATATAAGAGTCAAACAATGACTATGCAAAGCAGGGGTCCCCAACTCTGGTCCTGGAGGGCCCCAGTGGCTGTAGGTTTTCATACTATCCATTTTCTTAGATAGTGACCTGTTTTTGCTGTTACTTAATTTCTTTTGAATTATTTTTATTTGACTTGCTCTTAAATACAGATAGACCACAGGTGGTGAGAATGGGAGGATGGGTGTCTGCTGAGCTCACAGTCAGCACAGGATCCCCACAGGGCTGTTGCCTCAGCCCCAAACACTTCACCCTGTACACTTATGACTGTGTCTCCACCCAGGACAATACCATCATCATTAAATACGCTGATGACACCACCATCCTGGGGCTCATCGGGTGGGTGGAAGTCATGGTACAGGACCCTGGTAAACAGCATTCTTGTCTATGGAGAGGATAATAATCTCATCCTCAACACAAACAAGACCAAAGAAATTATACTGGACTTTAGGAAGAATCCTCCCCCTCTACAGTCTCTTATCATCAAAGGGACTGAGGTGGAGAGGGCCGACAGCCACAGATTCCTGGGACTGCAGGTTAAATCAGACCTGAGATGGACTCTTAACATAACAGCTATAGTGGAAAAAAGCCCAGCAAAGGCTTTATTTCATTAGGCTGCTCAGGAAAGCCGGCCTGAACCATCGCCCTCTCACCCAGGCTTACAGAGGGCTAATAGAGAGTATTCTTACCGCAGGCATCACTGTCTGGTACGGGAACACCACACAGGTAGAGAGGAAGGCTTTGCAAAGAGTCATAAAGACTGCGGAGAGGATCATAGGGACAAAACTTCCTTCTATGGACTCTACGTACGCACATCGCTGTCGGAAAACAGCATAGGGAATTATCAGGGATTCATTCCATCCAGTTCACTCTCTGCTCAGACACAAAAACTGTATGCACAACTTGAGACACAATACATCGGACAGCATCAACACTCACAGAACAAGGTTTTTCAATAGTTTTTTTTTCCGCCACAGTCAGGCTGATGGCAAAACAAAATTACCGAACAAGTGAAATAACCCCACATTAGTCACTTCACTTGTCATGTAAATGACGAGTGATAAATGTGAAATATTTGAACTGTGCAATATCTGCAATATAATTGTATTTTTATGCGTAGATATTACCACAATCTTATATAGTGTTGGTGTAATTCATATTATGAATTTATATTGTTTTTATTGTTTACTTTGTTTTTTAAATCTTTACTATGATGACTCAAAAAGCTCTGCACAACAATTCCAATGTGCTTTGACTGTCGGATTTATGCACAAATGGCAAATAAAAAACCTTAACCTCTTAATTGTTTCTTTTTCCTTCATTAGCAACCAAACAATAATGAGATACAAAATGAACCAAAACATGACCAGCAAACTGTGTCCAGCATACAATATCTGAAAATAAAGAAAGATAAAAGGTCTCAGGAATGCTGATCTGCTCAGGTCCCCAAAACATTTTAACAGTGCTCTCTTAGAAAAAGAAAATCAACAATTTCGGAAACGTATGCCAATGCACGACTGCAACAACAAGCCATGGAATTAAAGAATGGGTTTAATTAACAACAAGAATCAGAGCCTAATTAAGCAACTAGTTGGTGTGAAATTGGTTGGAGTTTGAGGCCCTGACTTAGTTTGTCTTCTGTTGGCTCAATCAGTTCACATTTCATTTCTGTTTGGGTGCCACTTAAGGAAAGAAATGAAGCAAATCAGAGGAATGATAAAGAAATTCAGGGGAACAAATTTTTAATCAATAAAATTAATTCAAAAGAAATTAATTAGTTGCAAAACAGGTTACTAATCAAGGGTTAGAATGAAAACCTGCAGCCACTAGGGCCCCCAGGACTGGAGTTGGGGAGTCCTGACCTAAAGAAAACAAAGATACAATGTGCGAGAACAGGTGTCTATAAAAAGAAATAAACATATTCAATCCCTAGAGCACTGTGTCTCCTCATACACCACACATCAGGTCAACTGGCACAGCAAACCACTCATGGATGATACAGTCATGTGATTAAGATCACAGAAATGACCCCTGTATCAGACACTGCACCATACAGGAATTTAAACAGACATACTGTTTGCTCCTCTTCTCTTACCAAACAAGTCAGAGAATGCCATTAATGGAACGTGCATTCAAACTTAAAAAAAACGCACTTTTTGAATATTTTATTTACGTAAAGTATGCTGCTTATATCAGTTCACTCAGTGCAAAGTGAGAACATTCATTTTTATTACACAATTCACATGCATCAATCATAACATCTGCTAGGCACATTCTCTCTTCTACTCTGTAACACTCTTTCAATTCTCAATATTTTATGTCCTTTTTACCCCTGATCGCTGACTTACTACACAAATTGTTGATAACTGTTTATCAAGGAAATGCCAAAAATCAAATTGGGATTAATCAACTGTTTTAATCTCACTAAATCATACCACTATCACGAGTTTAACAGCCGTTTACCCAGTTTAGCTGGTAGCTTACATAAGTTATCTGACTGTTGTCAAATCTTTGTCACTTCTGCAAAAACAAGAGTAGAGTTTGCAAAAATATCTTTTGGGTGCAAGATTTAAAGGCGCATTTTTTGAGTTTTTCTAAAGATTTCCCCATTTATCAATAACACTGCACATGTTGACAAAGGTCATTTTACAGTATATTCCATCCATCCTTCCATTATCCAACCCAATATATATACTAACTACAGGGTCACTAGGGTCTACTGGAGCCAATCCCAACCAACACAGGGCGCCAAGCAGGAAACAAACCCTGGGCAGGGCGCCAGCCCACCGCAGGATGCACTCGCACACACACACACCCACACACTAGGGTAACAATTTAGAATTGCCAATGCACCTAACCTGCATGTCTTTGGACTGTGGGAGGAAACCCACGCAGACACGGGGAGAACATGCAAACTCCACACATGAAGGACCTGCGAATGTAAATTAGGATTGAAGACTGGAAGACCATTAAACTGTTCTGCATATGATGCACACAGTGGCTTTTTTGTGAAGTGATAACAAAATTACAAAAGAATTGAACTGTGGCTCTCAAGCTCATTCCTGGAGTACAATTCTGCTGTAGATTTTTGTTCCAACCAATATTAGAATTATGGGATTCACTCCCGCCTTTACATTGGTACACCTAATGTAATCACCTTATCATTATACCTTCTCATACTTGTGTACAAAATCCATAATTATTGTACGTACTAAATTTCTATTAAAAGTAAGAATTATTGGATTGATGCTATTCATGTTTTACTATGGCTCGAGTCCAGATAAATGGGACAATTAGTCGGAATGAAAATCTGCAGCTACAGCAGTCCTCCAGGGCCCACCCACAGAAAAAATGTCACCTTTTTTAAAGAAGATGAATTTGTGTGTCCTAATCTATTAAATAGCCAAAACACTTTCAGAAAAGCAGTGTGTATTTTTTTTTTAAAAACATGGCCTTCAAAATCAGCTTAACAACTTTAAAAACAAGCAACCAAGAAAAAAAAAAAAAAATACATACAATTGTGCGTGTGCATATATATATATATATATACATACACACACACACACACACACAAATCCCTCATCTTTCTTTTGAAATGTAGCTTTTGGGCAAAAGTAAGACTGCCTGCCACTTATTCTCCACTCAAAGTACATATGCATGAATTTTGTACACAGAATCAACATTGGAAACCCCAGTCCTTTAAAGTGCTTTGAAATTCTATTGCTTTTAAACATATACTTAGGATCTGAAACTAGTACTAAACCATAGATTGAAACTGTACATAATCACCAAGACAACTGCAGACCAACACAAAAATCCAAACAGGATTGGTCTCAGGTGGCACAGACATCATCATATGATGTCACAGAAAAGATTCATTTTTTGTTATTTTTAACTGCTGATCCATTCACATTTAAATCTTCAAACTGGGTTTTTTTCATTGAAGTCTGATCTTTCAGTCGCCGCTTCTCTCTAAAAAAAAAAAAAGTACTTTTATAATGCATTTTTTTATTTTAATGATGAATAATTGTTTAAAGTAAACTTTTACTATTTAATCTGTAAAGCTTATTTTAAATTTCATTCCTATGCCATGCATCATAAATCTTTTATAAGCAAACTGATCTTCACGTCAATTTAAAAGAATTTAAAATGTTACACTTAAGCAGTAATCTTAAAGAAGAGAATGCATATTTTCACAGTAAACAAAATCTTCTGAATGACACTTTTTGCATTATACTTGATTCTAAATTCACTGTTACTGATACAATAGAACTGTTTAAAGATTTGAACAGTATTAGTTTGTTTGGCACACTACACTATTTTGAATAATACAATTACTTCTGTCTAACAGTTATTTCTCTTCTGAATATCCGTGCTGGACTATAAATACACCAGAGGCATGGGGGCTGAATTTTGTTTTGCTTTTTTATACATTGTGTTTCTTTTGAAGAAAATGGCTATATCTGTTATTATTACTGTTTGACTGAATTAAATGACATTGTAATGTTTGGATTTTTGGAGTTGTTAAGCTACCTTCTCACTTTAAGTACAGTAATCCCTCCTCGATCGTGGGGGTTGCGTTCCAGAACCCCCCCGATAGGTGAAAATCCTCAAAGTAGAAACCATATGTTTGTATGGTTATTTTTATGTATTTTAAGCCCTTAGAAACTCTCCCACACTGTTTATAAATATTCTCCGCACAGTTATACAGTAAACCCTTGTTTATCACGGTTAATCCGCTCCAGACAGATAAATGAATTTCCGCGAAGTCGGATTCTTTATTTATAAATCTATTATTTTCGCAGTTAGAGCATTGAAAACCTGTTTATGACCTTCTAAATGCGTTTTTTAACATTATTAGAGCCCTCTAGACATGAAATAACACCCTTTAGTCAAAAGTTTAAACTGTGCTCCATGACAAGACAGAGATGACAGTTCCGTCTCAAAATTAAAAGAATGCAAACATATCTTCCTCTTCAAAGGAGTGCTGTCAGGAGCAGAGAATGTCAGAGACAGAGAGTAAAGTAAAAAATCAAAAATCAATAGGGCTGTTGGGCTTTTATGTATGTGAAGCTCCGCAATAAAGCAGCCGCAATGAAGGGATCAATATGAAGGTAGTCTTTCAGCATTTTTTACGGGAGCGTCCGTATCTTTCAAGCAAAAAGCCTCTGTGCAAACAGCCCCTCTGCTCACACCCCCTCGTCAGGAGTAGAGAATGTCAGAGAGAGACAGAGAAAGTAAACAATCAAAAATCAATACGTGCTGCTAGAGCTTTTAAGTGTGTGAAGCGCCGCACGGGAAGCATATCGTATATCATTGAGGAGTGTTATTTAATATGTAATACGTGCTCTGATTGGGTAGCTTCTCAGCCATCCGCCAATAGCGTCCCTTGTATGAAATCAACAGGGCAAACAAACTGAGGAAGCATGTACCATAAATTAAAAGACCCATTGTCCACAGAAATCTGCGAACCAGCGAAAAATCCATGATATATATTTGGATATGTTTACATTTAAAATCCGCGATGGAGTGAAGCCGCGAAAGTCGAAGCGCGATATAGCGAGGGATCACTGTACAGTCATCCTTCAGGATCACAAGGGACTGGTTCCACTGATGCTCAGTGGGAGCAGTATTCATATATAACCTAAAACACATCCTTTTAAATCATCTCTGGATTACTTATACAGTGGTACCTCGGTATACATCCTTAATCCGTTCCAGATCCTTTGACTTATACCAAACAGGACTTATACCAAACAAATTTTTCCCATAAGAATTAAAGGGAAAATAATTAATCCGTTCCCATTAAAAAAAATTCTATTGTTATTGGCATATTATACATTGATGGGGTTGTATAAAATAATGTAAACACTGCTTAATACTAAAATACATAAATACAAAAGCAATTAGATGAAATAAATGAAAATTTAACCTCACTTTTCAATAACGTCTTTGTTTTTCACAATCGTAGATACTGTCATTCTCAGCATATGGTATGCAGCAGCCATGTGCCGGATACGCATGCCACCTTCATACTTTTCAACAATCAATTTAAATTTACGCGAAAAAACACAAAATCACGTGAAAATTCACATAGAGTTATAGCACGGATTGTTCACTAAATGCTAGCAACTGGCATACTGACGCTCGTGGGCAGTCGTGGCTTTGTCTCGAGAGAGGTAAACAAGGGTAGCGTGTGGGTTGTTCACTGAATGCTAGCAACTGGCGTACTGACGTTCATCATTTAAAATGGAGTGTGGCAAAATGGAAGACTGTTCTGTGGTCAGACGAGTCACGATTCGAAGTTCTTTTTGGAAATCTGGGACGCCATGTCATCCGGACCAAAGAGGACAAGGACAACCCAAGTTATTATCAATGCTCAGTTCAGAAGCCTGCATCTCTGATGGTATGGGTTGCATGAGTGCGTGTGGCATGGGCAGCTTGCATGTCTGGAAAGGCACCATCAATGCAGAAAAATATATTCAGGTTCTAGAACAACATATGCTCCCATCCAGACGTCATCTCTTTCAGGGAAGACCCTGCATTTTTCAACAAGATAATGCCAGACCACATTCTGCATCAATCACAACATCATGGCTGCGTAGGAGAAGGATCCGGGTACTGAAATGGCCAGTCTGCAGTCCAGATCTTTCACCTATAGAGAACATTTGGCGCATCATAAAGAGGAAGGTGCGACAAAGAAGGCCCAAGAGGATTGAACAGTTAGAGGCCTGTATTAGACAAGAATGGGAGAGCATTCCTATTTCTAAACTTGAGAAACTGGTCTCCTCGGTCCCCAGACGTCTGTTGAGTGTTGTAAGAAGAAGGGGAGATGCCACACAGTGGTGAAAATGGCCTTGTCCCAACTTTTTTGGGATTTGTTGACACCATGAAATTCTGAATCAACATATTTTTCCCTTAAAATGATACATTTTCTCAGTTTAGACTTTTGTTCCGTGATTTATGTTCTATTCTGAATAAAATATTAGAAGTTGGCACCTCCACATCATTGCATTCAGTTTTTATTCAAGATTTGTATAGTGTCCCAACTTTTTTGGAATCCGGTTTGTAGTTAAATTTGGTCATCATTGCATACATTTTTCTTCACCATACAAATGTAAAGAGTAAATTCGCCTTACATTCCAACCAAAGCTATTTGTGTCGACTAAATAGAACTTGAAAAGATATATTTTTTCTAATGTGATCGCGCAATTCAGATCGAGCTGACGCGCAACGACGCATCGAGCCCGCGTGCTATTGTGGTTTCGCCTGCGTGTCTCAATAAGTGACCCTTCTCTCGCTCTTACTTTTTTACCGTTCATCTAATGAATACACTGAGTATGGCTTTACCAAAACAATCATTGATTGCGAATAAAGTATCCATTATTCATAAAGCTTCAATTGGTGATCTGTCTTTCTGCGTTAACCGCATATTTTTTCATACGTCTCAAAGCAAGGGGATGCGAGAGTAAAATGAATCGGGAAACGCGCGTACATAATCAGCGTACCCCCTCTCAGGAATCGAACCTCGGTCGTCGGCGTTAGAGGCAAAGCCTCTATCATTGCGCCACGGCATGTGGTTTGTCTATTTGAGAGTATGTAGATCAGGATATATATATATATAGATATATATATACATACACACCCGCGCTTCGTAGCCGAGAAGTACTGTGTTAAAGAAGTTATGAAAAAGAAAAGGGAACATTTTAAAAATAACGTAACATGATTGTCAATATACAGTAATTGTTTTGTGACTGTTATGAGTGTTGCTGTCATCAAGGATTTGATTATCATTATTTCTTTCAATCAGGTTCGTATTTGTAGGATGTGTTGTGTTCAAGTTACATTCCGTGTTTGTCAATCGTTGTAAAGATAACAGGTTTCATTCATCGATTCCTTTCTTACTGCATCAATAAACAGCTCGTCTTCCTCTTTATCTGAGACGTGACACACTGCATGCACGGGTTTTTTTTTACACTGTCTTCCTTTAGCAGGACATTGAGTTTTTCCACCGTGTGCTTTGTTTCTGCAGTAGCTGCACTTATGAATATGCTTGTATGTATCACACGCTTCATATTTTTTTGCTGCTTTCTAAATTGTGTTTTTGTTCAGCACTCTTTGGAACTGTTGCTTTTTGTCTGTGCACTGCGTCATTTCACGTGAGCCGCTCGGTGTACATGCATCGAAGCTTCTTAGCTGTGCTGGTGCCATCTTGTGCGATGTCTACGGCTGTATTATGTTAGCTAAGACCCGGCACTTAAAAGTTTCTCTCGCAGTTTCGCCGAGTTTGTGCCAAACACCACCCTGACCATCTCATCTTCCTCTGCATAAGCACAGTCCTTCACCCGTGAATATTTAGCGGCAGTGTTTCTATTGGATTGCCGCTGACGGACGGCCTTATATGTGCAGGCACTAAATTACGTGGGAGGCGTAACTCCGCCTCCCACGGGCATCGAGCAGATGTCTATTATAGTCTATGGACGAAAAAATAGGTTCCAGTTATGACCATTACGCGTAGAATTTCGAAATGAAACCTGCCCAACTTTTGTAAGTAAGCTGTAAGGAATGAGCCTGCCAAATTTCAGCCTTCTACCTACACGGGAAATTGGAGAATTAGTGATAAATCAGTGAGTGAGTGAGTGAGTGAGTGAGTCAGTGAGGGCTTTGCCTTTTATTAGTATAGATATATATACACACACATACATGCACACAGAGGTGAGTAGAGTAGCCAAAAATTGTACTCAAGTAAGAGTAGCATTACTTCAAAATGATACTACTCAAGTAGAAGTAAAAAGTAGTCACCCAAAAAATTACTCAAGTAAGAGTAAAAAAGTATATTTGGTGAAAAGACTACTCAAGTACTGAGTAGCTGTTTGAACATAATAAATGATTTATTTTGTAGAAATGTAATAAAACAGACAAAAATATAAAATAATGTGCAAATTCTGCTATTTCCAAATAATAAAATAAAAAAAAATGGGTAAAAATAAATAACATTTTTACAAAATAGAGATGCACAAATAACACAAAGTTCAAAATCTCAGTTTTTCCACAACAAAGCTTTTGAAGCCAATACCTATAGTAGGTAACATGTATGTTTGAACAGTGCAAACTACTTACAGCGACATTATAATAGTACATAGTAGTACAGTGTACATAGTACACTGACAGTATAATACTGTATATTCACTTTGTGGTGTAGCGGTGCTACGGCTTGGAGAAAAAAAAAAAAAGGAAAAAAAAAAGGCCAGTTTCAAATCCAAAAAGCTGTGTCACTTTCTGTGGGCACAACTGCACAACCGCAGGGAGTTAATGAGGTAGTTGGAGCGAGTCGCTCTGAATTGTTTCATTGGCTTCCTGCGCCGTGTGATTAAGGCCCACGGAGGCAGGTGTGCATAAATATGGGTCAGCACAAAAAAAGAAGGGGGAATCAAAAAAAGGAGAAAAGAAAAGAGTTAAGATGGAAGTCGGCCGAAAGGAGCGCGTGGCTGCTGAGTCTCCGCTGGCTACGTGAGCAATGGGTGAGCCAGGAGAATGAGGAGGTGGGCTGAGATCAGGAGTTAGTCTGCATTTTAACCTCAGATTTTTAACAGATTTATTTATTGATTTTTTTATTGTTATTTTTCACAATTTTTATGGATTTATATATGTACAGTACTGTTTTTTAGAACACTGTACCATTGATTTTACTTTTGTTTTGACTGTTTTTTAAAAAAAAGCACTGGAGCACTTTTTCCACTATCCTCTGGCCTCATCAGTGAATTATCCTCCTATGTGAGTTCATCTCGGTCATAACTATCGACTGTGTGAGTTCAGCAGACTCCCCCATGTGGGAAGAGGGAGTTTGTAGGGGACCGGCATTGTCACATATTTGCCCTCCAAATAACACAGCTGATAGAAAATAACATTAGAACAAGGCAGCTTGTGCATGTACAAGAAGTCTCACTTTACCATGACTGTCTGTGCATGTTTGGTTAAAACGTGCTTGTTCTTCACTCAGTGAAGTGATGGTTAAGCTTCTCAAGGTTCTTGTAATGAAGCTATGACCATATAGCAGTGAACAGGAGCACCGCATGACTAAAAAGTCTCTCACAGGCTGCAAACGCAGTAAGTTTGTGTGTGGTCATGTGACTACACGGCTACATCTGATTGGTGAAACGGAGTCATGTGATCATCGTTGCTACATCTGATTGGTGAAACAGTCATACAGTAGATCCACTAGCGACTTCTCCCTGATAAAAATATAGTGTAATGTACAAATGGAAAAAAGTAACGAGTCGAGTGTTGCCCAATGTACCGGAGTAAGAGTAGCGCTTCTTCTTCAGACAGATAATTTTATCTATTTTATAAGGTACTCAAACATCAGAATAAACTGTAATACAAAATGCTTGAAATGTTAAAATCAAAGTGCTTCTTAAACTGTACAATTCTAAACAACTACCCCCAACACACTTTCTTTTCACCCCAGCAGTCTAAAATCCCCCTTTGTGTTAAATTTAAGGAAGGAATCCCCTCCTGCTCCAGTTTCAAAAATGAATTTCAAGCTCTGCAAGTAGAGAAAATATAAATTTATTCTCTCTCTCTCTCTCTTGCACACATACAAACTTTACATAACACAGTGAACGAACAAGATGCAAGGTATACAATGCTCAAACAACAAGTGCTAGAGAAAGACAGATCTGTAAAAGGGTAGGAGGCTACAGCAGGGTATGCCTACACATCACGATTTGCATGGATTTAGAATAGCACTTGGTGCATGGCAAATTCAAATCTTGTTTATTGGAACTTTCTAGATTTTATTTTTCTTCAAATATTTTGAACCACAGTTGTCAGAACCCAAAAGTACAGAGGTTTGACTGTACAGTTATAGAACAGAGTGAGAGGGCATGAAAAATATACAGTGCTTTAGTTTTTAAACATTTTCATCTATTCAGGAATCTACAAAAATGAACTACACATGTTGTGGAAGCAAACTGGAAAAGCATCAACAATAAGCAAACAAATCACAGAACAGAAACTTTCCAAAATAGGAGGCGATAACCTCTCTATGCCTCAAAAAAGCCAAACGATTTACATACATACTGTCATCAATAACAGTAACAGTTAAAAATTGCCAAGTAAATGCCTTTAAAATGATTTTGCTGATATTCTTATTAACTTTTTTATTTTCTACCATTAAAATTCATTTAACTGTATAAAAAATAACTTCCCATGCTTTTTTAAGCCAAACCCCAACTTACTCCTACAAGCAAAAGTTAATTTATCTTTGATTGGTGAAATTCATGAATGAAACACTCAGCACAAATATGAAAGAAAATGAGAAAGTGCTACAGTTAGTA
Source organism: Polypterus bichir lapradei (assembly GCA_026402145.1). Classification (NCBI taxonomy): domain Eukaryota; kingdom Metazoa; phylum Chordata; class Cladistia; order Polypteriformes; family Polypteridae; genus Polypterus; species Polypterus bichir. Next base: position 68,891,911 of record JANRMT010062854.1, on the reverse strand, counting down.
ACACACCTAATGATTTTTTATTTTAAAATGCCACAAATGATCTTGAAGTTGTTAAAAAGTATTTCTGGGAAGTACACTACATTAAAAGTCAAGAGATTACATTTTTTTTAAATACAGTAATGTCCAGAAAATGAATCAGAAGAGTTTGGTGTGCTACTGATGAACTGAGATAGGTCTTTTGTTAAACAACATGGTGTCTTTTACCTTCTTGATTCATCTTCAGTACTGGCAATAGCAGCTCTCTGAACCTTCCGTGCTTTGGGGGCCTCCAGCTGCGACCGAGGTTTAGATGGCATGAATTTAAAAATCTCCCTCTGCCACTCATCATCAAAAGTCTGGGCGTCAGCTGTATGAAGAGATTTGTGCATATAATTTATTTACTTTGTGAACATCTCAGCTATATATTCCTGACTGATGTGAAAAATTCTTTACATGGTGTAATGCTGTCAGAATATTTATATAAGGTTTTAATAAGAATTATAGTACTTAAATCTGCCATTGTAAACATGACAGTATTATACACAAGTTTATAGAAAGTAAAAAATAAATACTGTACATGTGGACACAATAAAAACTTGAAGGCAGAATCAAAACAATCCAACAAACCACACCTCATTTGTTAGATTAAATCTATGTCATGCCATTGTCTAACCCACTTAGTCAAGATCAGAGCTGCTGTGTTGGGGCAGGGATTGTAGCCTGTCCCAGCTAGCATAGGGTGCAAGGCAGGAACCAACCCTGGACAGGGGTGCCCATACAACAAATTCACACTAGGCCCAATTAGCATCGACAATTCGCCTAACCTGCATGACTCTGGACAGTGGAAGAAAACCAGAGCACATGGAGAAAACCCACACAGACATGGGGAAAACATGGAAACTCCACCAATGATGGACCCAGGACATGAACTGTGGTCTTTTTACTGCAAGGCAGCAGTGCTACCATTGCACCACTCACATTACAAATATAGATTGCAAAATATATTCTGTTTTCACTTTCAAGGTAATACAAACAAAACAAAACTTCTATTCCATCTCACCATAGGAAGTGTAACTTGTTCTATACTGAATGACTTGGTTGATAAAGGTAATACCAGTCAAAAATGACAGAAATATAAAATAAAACATCATTCGCTTTGGCGAATGACTAGCTTTGCTGCAGCTTAGGTGTCGGACTAGTGTTCTACAACTGGCAGATGTGACTTTGGCAATTCAATTAATAGTAAATTTACGTCAATTCACAAAAGTACATTCTGTTTACACAGAGAAAAACCTGTACAGACATTAAAAACATACTTTCATCTAAATTGACGAATTCTTGGTTAACTTCCCGGTTCCCAGTTTTTTTGTTTTGTGATTGTTCAATGATGTGGGCCCGATCATGAATATGATGCCCAATGGCCATCTTCTCAACTCCACTCTCAGAATCTCTAACTGCCCGTCTTGTCTCCTTGATCTACAAAACAAAGAACAAAACAATCATTTCAAATCAATATCTAAATTAGGGGATAAGCTACTGTATTAATGTCTCCAGAATGAAATTATATTCATAGACAGCATAGCCCATCATTTTCTAAATCAGCTTAATCTAAATTATGCATGGGCTTCATGGGGGAAACCAAAAGCACTGGGCAGGACAACAGAGACAGAATTAAAGTATCATAACCTTGGTAAACATTTTTGCTCTTCGGATTTAATAATAATAATTCATCCATCCATCCTCTTCCGCTTATCCGGGGTCGGCTCGCGGGGGCAGCAGCTTGAGCAGAGAGGCTCAGACTTCCCTCTCCCTGGCCACTTCTTCTAGCTCTTCCGGGAGAATCCCAAGGCGTTCCCAGGCCAGCCGAGAGACATAGTCCCTCCAGCGTGTCCTGGGTCTTCCCCGGGGCCTCATCCTGGTTGGACGTGCCCGGAACACCTCCATCGATGCGGAGGAGTGGCGGCTCTACTCTGAGCCCCTCCCAGATGACTGAGCTTCTCACCCTATCTTTAAGGGAAAGCCCAGACACCCTGCGGAGGAAACTCATTTCAGCAGCTTGTATTCGCGATCTCGTTCTTTCGGTCACTACCCATAGCTCATGACCATAGGTGAGGGTAGGAACGTAGATCGACTGGTAAATTGAGAGCTTTGCCTTACGGCACAGCTCTTTTTTCACCACGACAGACCGATGCAGAGTCTGCATCACTGCAGATGCCGCATCGATCCGCCTGTCGATCTCACGGTCCATCCTTCCCTCACTTGTGAACAAGACCCCGATATACTTGAACTCCTCCACTTGGGGCAGGATGTCTCCCTTAACCCTGAAAGGGCACTCCACCCTTTTCCGGCTGAGGACCATGGTCTCGGATTTGGAGGTGCTGATTCTCATCCCTGCTGCTTCACACTCAGCTACGAACCGATCCAGAGAGAGCTGAAGATCACAGCCTGATGAAGCAAACAGGACAACTTCATCTGCAAAAAGCAGTGACTCAATCCTGAGTCCACCAAACCGGACCCCTTCAACACTCTGGCTGCGCCTAGAAATTCTGTCCATAAAAGTTATGAACATAATTGGTGACAAAGGGCAGCCCTGGCGGAGTCCAACTCTCACTGGAAACTGGCTCGACTTACTGCCGGCAATGCGGACCAAGCTCTGACACTGGCTGTACAGGGACCGAACAGCTGTTATCAGGGGGTCCGGTACCCCATACTCCCAGAGCACCCCCCACAGGATTCCCCGAGGGACACGGTCGAACGCCTTTTCCAAGTCCACAAAACACATGTAGACTGGTTTTGCAAACTCCCATGCACCTTCCAGGATTCTGCCAAGGGTGTATAGAGCTGGTCCACTGTTCCACGACAAGGACGAAAAACACACTGTTCCTCCTGAATCCAAGGTTCGACTATCCGACGGACCCTCCTCTCCAGAACCCCCAAACAGACTTCTCCAGGGAGGCTGAGGAGTGTGATCCCTCTGTAGTTGGAACACACCCTCCAGTCCCCCTTTTTAAAGAGGGGGACCACCACCCCAGTCTGCCAATCCATGCGATGTTGCAGAGACGTGTCCACCAAGACAGTCCTACAACATCCAGAGCCTTGAGGAACTCTGGGCGTATCTCATCCACTCCCGGGGCCCTGCCACCAAGGAGTTTTTTGACCACCTCGGTGACCTCAGTCCCAGAGAAAGGAGAGCAAACCTCAGAGTCCCAAGGCTCTGCTTCCTCATTGGAAGGCATGATAGTGGGATTGAGGAGGTCTTCGAAGTACTCCCCCCACCGACCCACAACGTCCCGAGTCGAGGTCAGCAGCGCACCATCCTCACCATATACGGTGTTGACACTGCACTGCTTCCCCCTTCTGAGACGCCGGATGGTGGACCAGAATCTCCTCGAAGCCGTCCGAAAGTCGTTCTCCATGGCCTCCCCAAACTCCTCCCATGCCCGAGTTTTTGCCTCAGCAACCACCGAAGCCGCATTCCGCTTGGCCTGCCGGTACCTATCAGCTGCCTCCAGAGACCCACAGGACAAAAAGGTCCTATAGGACTCCTTCAGCTTGACGGCATCCCTCACCGCCGGTGGGGATTGCCGCTACGACAGGCACCGACCACCATATGGCCACATCTCCGGTCAGCCACCTCAACAATAGAGGCACGGAACATGGCCCATTCGGACTCAACACCCCCCCACCTCCCTCAGGACATGGTCGAAGTTCTGCCGGAGGTGGCAGTTGAAGCTACTTCTGACACAGGACTCTGCCAGCAGACCCTCAGAACATGTTTGGGCCTACCAGGCCTGACCAGCATCCACCATTGAAGCCAACTCACCACCAGGTGGTGATCAGTTGACAGCTCCGCCCCTCTCTTCACCCGAGTGTCCAAGACATGTGGCCGCAAGTCCGATGACACGACCACAAAGTCGATCATCGAACTAAGGCCTAGGGTGTCCTGGTGCCAAGTGCACATATGAACACCCCCCCTATGCTTGAACATGTTGTTCGTTATGGACAATCCGTGACGAGCACAGAAGTCCAATAACAAGACACCGCTCGGGTTCAGATCGGGGGCGCAATTCCTCCCAATCACGCCCTTCCAGGTCTCACTGTCATTGCCCACATGAGCATTGAAGTCTCCCAGCAGAACGAGGGAGTCCCCAGAAGGTATGCCCTCTAGCACCCCCTCCTGGGACTCCAATAATAATAATATTTAATAATAATTAATATTTTCACTGCACCATTGCTCTTGCTGCCTCATTTTAGCGATCAGCTATGTTACTCTACCAAATTTAACACTAAACTGAAAAAAACACATTCATAATTGTTAGGATCAGGTGAAATGATATACCTACATCAATCTGTCTACCGTATAACTATAACAAATATTGCATATACTCCTGTCCAGAAAACCAGTGTCTCTATCTACTTTCTCATCACTGTGTGAACTTCCTTTACTTTCAAAACTCTAACTGTAAAACTGAAGACAATAGCTAATCATTTTTTGTTTACCTTGACCAACACAAATTTTTCTGCTGTTCCCCAATGATCTCAGTCAGCTAAAGTACTGCACGCCTGCACTGCGCAACATTTCTAAAAGGCCACATGTATATAAAAAAAGACTATAAAAAGACAACCAAGTTTTACATATAACAGTTAACTTTACCGCTAATAGAATGGTACTATATGTTAAACAAACAAACAAACAAACAAATAAATAATAAAAAAAAGTGGGTACAATATAAACAATATCTTAAGGATGGGCTATTCAATTTTAGAATTATTTGATACTTCTAAAAACAAATTATAGGACTCAGACAGCATTTCTGTAATATATAAAACCATTTTACAGTCCCTCCCTTTTAAAGATCCCAGAGTACAGTGGGAAAAGGATCTCTCACTAAATATCTCAGAAAAGGAGTGGAAGGTAACAATGCAAAGAGCTCCATATGTGCAAAGTATACAATTATTCAACTCAAAATTATATATCGAGCACATCTGTCTCGTTTAAAATTGTCCACTATTATTTCCTGGGCAAGATCCAACCTGTGAACACTGCAATCAAGTTCCAGCCTCACTGGGTCACATGTTTTGGGCCTGCACCAAATTATCATCATTCTGGACCAAAATCTTTAAATGCCTTTCAGACAGCCTTGGTGTCACAATCCCTCCTAACCCATTAACAGCTGTGTCTGGTGTACGCCCAGGTGGGCTTAAAGTGGAGAAGGACAAACAAACTGGGATTGCCTTTATTGCACTATTGGCACGTAGACTTATCTTACTCAACTGGAAGAATCCTAACTCTCCTCTTTTAAGTCATTGGGTAACTGATGTTATATACTATTTGAAATTGGAAAAAATCAAATTCTCACTTAGACAATGTGTGCAGAACTTTTTCAAAACCTGGCAGGATCTAATCAACAACATTTTAGAATAAGCTTTAAAGCACTAAGGAAGCAGATTCCTATTTTTGTTAAAATTAATCTATTTGTGTGGAATGTTGTGTGATTACAATAAAATCCGTAAAATAAAAAAAAAAAAAAAAAAAAAAAAAAAAAAAAACTAAACAAATTATAGGTCATCCAAATTAAGTTGCATATCATCTGCTTGTTGGTGTGCTCTGCTGTAGATGTAGTCTTAGAAAAAAGGACAAATTTATGAATTAATTAATGTTAATAAGCCAACCTATTGATATACATCTCTCAGCATAGTAATTTAAACGATAATTCGACATTCAGTGCAAAAACATACTGAAGAATGAAGAATATTAGTTTTAAATGTACCATCAAGAACATTTTTAAACTAATCTGTGTTAAGAGTTACACCAAGTATATCACTCCTGCCTGGTGCATTGGTTGTGCCCCTCCATTGATAATATAGTAATCACTTGATTTTTTTTCCCCTTTAAAACTTAAATGCCAGAATATTGTCTTTATAATTACATCTACTGACATAGAAGGAAATGATACTTGTAGATTGTTGTTTATTAAACTAATGATTAAAACAACTACCTTTTTCATGATTAAGTAATTCTGGAGTATAAAACTGGTAAAAAATAAAAAGTATCCATTATGGTATTTAAACCTGTTTATTAATGTATTTTGCTAATTTACACCAATACTTGAGTTTTTGACACTGTTCAAATTATATAATTCAAATTTCAAAATGGGCGGCATGGTGGCGCAGTGGTAGCGCTGCTGTGTGGAGTTTGCATGTTCTCCCCGTGTTTGTGTGGGTTTCCTCCCACAGTCCAAAGACATGTAGGTTAGGTGCATTTGCAATCCTAAAAATTGTCCCTAGTGTGTGTGTGCCCAGCGGTGAGCTGGCAACCTGCCCAGGATTTGTTCCTGCTTTGCTCCCTGTGCTGGCTGGGATTGGCTCCGGCAGACCCCCGTGACCCTGTGTTAGGATATAGCGGGTTGGATAATGACTGACTGACATTACAAAATATGAAAATTGCTTACATTAATTCAAACCAATTTCACATGTATTTTCTATAACAACAAATAAATTTACACTTTAATTTAGGGCTAAAATAAATCTAATTTTTAAATTTAACCTGATTTTTCTTTCAGCAAAATAGATTTTTTCAACCAATAGTGTATCTTTGTCTTTTGTCACAAGCCAAAACCTGGGGACATAGTTTTCAGCTTGCTATCAATTTTCCAAACCAATTTTTTTTTTTAATTAGAAGGTCAAAGGAAACTGGAGACCTTTTGCAACAAAATCAGGTGTAAGGCAAGGAACAACACTCCATGGGAAGGCAGTCCATCACAGGATGTTAAACTGTCAACACATTATTATTTCTGAAAGCAAGCCCTTATCCTTCTTTAGTGTTTCTATTTTTGGCAGAAAATGAAATGTTCTGTTTCAGACTCTCTCTAATTCAGACCCTAAATAACTAACAGACTAATGCATATAAATAAATATGTTTAATAGTTAAAAAAGGTACTTTTTCAAAAGCATTTGATGTATGTTTACACATTACACACACTTTACAAAATTAGGATAAAGGAGTAAATATCCAACTTTATTATTGCAACGTTAAATTAAACCAAAATCAGGAAAATGATCAAATTGACAAATTTTCCTGCATATTTGACATGTACTGAAAAATTAATAATGCTGATATTTTTTAAAATTTCTTTCAGATGATGAAATATTACTTTTACATATTTGTAATGTTTTCCATAAAAAAATAAAAACAAAAAAACACATACCCCTCCAGGAGCTTGTCGCATCTGACTTGAGGCTTGGAAGACTTTTGCAGGTTTGTCCCCCACTTTAGAGTATGTCATTACTGAAGATGATGTGAATGAATGACTATTAGGTTCCGATGAGAAATTTTCCTAATTATTTAAAAAGTAAAAATTAAAACCACAGAAGATCATCAGAAATATGATAATCAATATACATTACTTATGATCTCTAGGAATAAATGCACTATGTTTAAAATGTTGTGTATATCTGTGATAACTTTGAAAGTTTCCATTCTTTAGTGATATTTATATTCAAGAAGACTCGGCAGTGCAGAAAAAAGCCTTGCGAAACTGCACCTATCCAATTATAGCCACAATCACACCATTAACAGTGTTCTGTAATGTTGTAAGTAATGCCAGCAAATTAGAACTTATGTTTTCCAATATTTAGTGTATAAAGTTACAACACCATACACCAGAACTTTGACAAAGGATAACTGATGACTGTTCTTTACAGTTGTTTACTAGAATATGAGTTTGGATATGCATGTGTGAACATGTGCGTGCACTTGGCTAACAAATCCTGGTTTTAAAAGTACTTTGGTAAGGTGAGGTCTTTGTGCTTTAATGATTAAGTTATGTATTTCATGTCTGACTGGACAAACAATACAATTTATAAACATTTTTAGCTTCGCTGAATTTCACAAATTAACTTTTTTTTCAAATCAAAATTTGCTGTCAATTTTTAATTTATATATCTTCCTCACCGATAACAGAAATACTACATTTTACAATATATCCAGCGAAAGCTGGCAATTTTTTTCTGGTTATCTATAATATACATATTTGATCATACGATAAAGACAACATTCCTAAAAATTGAAATGTAAATGAATTATCAACAAAATGTATTTGTAAAAATTACCTTAAACAATTTATAACTGGCCAATATTATTCAGCTATTTAGAATAAATTCCATTTTCAATTACATAGCACTGGGTCAGATAAATTATTTTTTAAATGATTTGTTATCATTGTGCATACTAAAATGTAGAAAACACAATTATATCCAATTTAAACCAATATACAATTACAATGAAAATTAGTTGATGTAAACAAGATGTTACACATTTTAAGGAATATATTGTTAACTTGTTTATTTCTCAATTTCTCGATGATACAATTAATGATTCCATATTCAAGATGTGGAAGAACACTAAGGTAAAATAAATACTTACAGAGTTTCTATGCATATCTGTAAACATACTCCTCATATTTGACATCATGTCATCCATCAGGCCAAAAGGATTTCGTCCATCAAAAACCTTAAAAAACAGGCACTTGCTTAATTATGTTTCAAACAATCAAACATATGTTTTAAAAAATTTTTAATTGAGAAATACTGTATTACTATGTAAACTGTGGATGTAAGCTTTAATGATATTTCATGTCACAAAATTTTACAATTCAAAAATACTATATTCTTTTTGGATATCTAAATATATAAATAAGTATTGTGATAATGTGTATTCTATTTGTGTAAACTGTACTAAAATACTCAAAAAGGTGAAATAACATTAGACTTGTTAATGCAAGCCTATCAAGTTGTGTGTAACTAAGTGTGCAGTAGCAAAACAAAAATGGTCAGCTGAAGTTGAAATTTAGGATGGCTTGGTGTGTCTTGTCAGTCTACTGTGTCACAGGTTTTTGGATTTTCTGTTAAATAAAGAAAACAGCAAGAAAATAGTTAACAAGACAAAGACCATATGCAAGCATGTCAAGAGAGTTTAAATACAAGTTACAGCTAATATTACTAACATGATGATCCATGTACAGCTCCGTCACAGTGACAACTACAGTACAAGTCCCACCAGCAAAGAAGCAAATGTCTAAAGGCCAAGAAACTCTGATGAATTTATTTGCCACCCCACTTCCACAGTCCAGTGCAAAGGCCTAACAAAACAACATTTATTGGTATCTTTATTACAAAGGATACAAGACTATTTTCTGTGATTCAGAGTACAGGGTTTTGACTATCCATGAACATACTATAGACTAAGTACAGCACTCCCTCTTGTTCAAACTTTACTGGCAATAATGTGACTCACCCTGTACAAAGAGGCTGAGTATTAGGGAAACCCTGAAAGAAGCAGCCAACATCTGAGTAACTACTGATGGCTGGCCCACCAGGGCAAACTAGAGATATATTACAATCAAATCCCATACCATCACCAGCAACTACAGTTTGGTGCTTCAAACTCTGTCTCATTTTGAAACTACAGTTTGGTGCTTCAAACTCTGTCTCATTTTGAAACCCATAGTGGAAGCAACACTGCTGAGCTGCTGAATTTGGATGTTTTTGAGTGGGGGCTTAAAAAAGTTAATTGTAGGAGCTTGAAAGTGTTAATTGAAACATTACGAACACAACATTGTTACTGATACTGCCCATAAAACCAGACAAAGAAGCATGGTTTAACCCATCCATCCATTCATTATCCAACCTGCTATATCCTAACTACAGGGTCACGGGGGTCTGCTGGAGCCAATCCCAGCCAACACAGAGCGCAAGGCAGGAAACAAACCCCGGGCAAGGTGCCAGCCCACCACAGGGCACACACACTAGGGACAATTTAGAATCGCCAATGCACCTAACCTGCATGTCTTTGGACTATGGGAGGAAACCCATGCAAACTCCACACAGGGAGGACCCGGGAAGTGAACCCGGGTCTCCTAACTGTGAGGCAGCAGCGCTACCACTGCGCCACCGTGCCGCCCCATGGTTTAACCCTTATATCAGAATTCATACTCTGAATTGGGCTACCCAAGTGGTATAGGATGTTGCTTATTTCCATTGGTACCCCAATACCACAGCTATGTTTGCCACCAGACAGAAATTACTGGGCCTTCCATCACATACATTGATAGTTAGTCCCCATCATAAAAATGAAACAGAACACTGGAAATGCTCATTTCCTATACCGAGCAGTAAGCCAAGATAGAAACTGCCCTTACAAGCCCAGAGGTACATGGTACCAGCATTAGAGATGGACATCATACAACTGCTTAAACTTATGAAGAAAATACAGTCGCCACAATGCCAGACAATGAACATATCCCCATGTAACTTTCACTGTACATAGAAGAACATGAATAAACAAACCACTGTACCAAAAGGTATATTCAACCACTACGACTAGTATAAAGACTGCCATTCTGAAAGAACTCATGGACAGATACACAGGGCAGTGGAACTTTGGGGATGAATGTAAGATTTCAAACTCTGGACACGCATCTGGACCCTATCCAAAGGAATGCTGTCTTCAACAAAATAAAGGAAAAGCAGAGCAGCAGCAGTGCACAGATCTCTGTGTGTCCATGTTTGTGCCTATGTTCTCAAGTCAAAATTATATTTTGTAAAATACTAGTAGCGCTACTCACAATAACTTATGAGACACTAAGCACACTGTCAGTTCACATAATGATGTGTAATGGAACTGTTAGTTACATATTACATTTTTGATATCTCATGACTTCTGACCAGTTTCAAGTTGTTTCTCTCTACTGTGACAGATGGCCAGGACCATTACACGGCCGGAACACCGGCAGGGTGGAAGACCAAGGAGGAGAACCTCTTTAGGACATTATCCTCCCCGAGATGCTAGAGGGCAGCCCCCTGGGCTGCTACTACACCATGGGTCCCTGCAGGGCAAACAGGGAGTTGTAGTTTGGAGCAATCCTGTTGGGCTCTGTGGGTGCCTACAGAGGGTGCTGCAGCTACAGCTGAACCCTTTGGAGCACCACTTCTGCCACACTCGGACGTGCATCCGTAACAAGGTCAAGGAAAACTTCCAGGTGCATTATAAAAGAAGCCTGGAGGAGGAGTTGAGACTGAAAGAAAGAACAAAGAGGAAAGGACTGTGTGTTATTTGGTGCTTTGTACGGTGTTGTGTAGTGGGGGCAAAAGAAAAACACTTCCCCACTTTAACAAAAGGTGTGCAATTTGGCAAGACTTGTGTCTCAGCCTGTCTTTGTTGGGGTTTGGGGACCGTTACGCCCCCTGGTGGTCCACACTTGTCAAAGATTTCACATACTGTATATTAAAAATAAAACTGCAAATAGTCATTATTTTTATATTTAAAAACTTGCCTTGTAACCTCTGCTATTTGAAGATTGAGAAACACTGGGAACATACAAAGTAAAAAGGGTAAAGACACTGAAGTAGATGGAGCAGAAGAGCTTGTTAAAACTGCTGACAGGCACAGTACATTAGTGCTAGAATAATTGCCTCCCAAGATCTTGGCAGTGAAATTTCTCCTTGGAGATTATTTCACTGAGTCTGTGGCACAACCCATGAGTGGGATAAAGCAAGAAATTGAGAGGTACCAAAAAGAGTCCCCTTTTGCACTACCTGTCCGCTGAAATGCTGGAGAGAAAATGTACTTAAGTATTCACTGCTTTCCTCATTGACCAAAACATATCTGTCAACTCCAGCAACTTCTTTCCAAATGAACGTGTTTTATTTTTGTGTTCAGGTTGCTACCTGAAAATGTGAATAAGTATGTATGCTTATATGAAAATGTATTTTATGAGTATATTAATCACAAATTAATTTCTCCTTTGAGATAATACTAGCAAAATACCCGCGCTTCGCAGCGGCGAAGTACTGCATTAAAATTTTTATTAAGAAGAAAATTTAACCTTTTTAAACTGAGGGAAAATATGACAATAATTATTTGTTAAGGATCTCTTTGTATACCATGTTGTCAGTTCGGCCCTCCGGTTGTAATATGACCAAGCTGTGCGCTGAGCTTACTCTTGAGCATGCAACTTGCAGTTGGCCATGTGAACAGTAATTCTGTCTAAAATCTCACAGCTTGGATTGCTGCTGTCATAATCAGTTTGAGGTTCATGGTTTGTTTCAATTACGACAGTATTTGCAGGACTTGTGTTGAAGTGACATTTGGCATCTGTCAAGTGTTGTAAGCTTACAACCGGTTTCATCAATAACTTCACATCCAGCTTTTGAGAGTTTAAACATTCATAAACATCAAAGTGTCGACTACTGAAATCGTCACCTGTGAATCTAAGATGTTTAAGAGGCATTGGCGGTTGTCCAAAAGTGTAAAATATTTGGCCATTTCGGTACACTTGAAAGCACCAACCAAACAATTCAGCGGCAGCCATCAACTCACATGCAGAACCATAGGTGAAGGGCTTAAGCATTTCACTCTTCTAGTGCTCCTGTGTAGTATAATTATCTCCTGTACCGTCATCAGTCCACACCTTGAACCTGCCCCAGTCATTCAATACATAAGACACAATGTTCCTCCGGATATCAAGAGTGAGCCTGATATGGCCGTGCAATATGTAACACAGAGAATGGAAAAGGAAGGTGCCATCTCCGGGCATGGAAACCACTCGGTAAGTGACAGTTCTTTGATCGATGGTGATTACATCAATAGACATGGTAATGGGGGTTGGAATGATGAAGGAAATGCGTACCTGAGTAATGTAAAGTAAGTGTAAAATACCTATACAATAACTATAATAAACAATAAAACAGCGGAGAAGCCGTGGATTAAACAAAAAGGCTCTAGTTATCAGCAGGGAGACGTGAATCCCGTGGTGAAGCAAGGAAGGGAATGTAGAGACTGGAGCGACGGACGGCCTTATATAGGCAGGCAGCCAACAACGTGGGAGGCGTTGGGATGGGGGACCCAACGCCGCCTCACATGGTGACCAAGCTGCAGGCTATGGACGTATATATGTACGTAAGTAGGATTCAGTTAGCGTTGGGAACCCGTGTACCAAATTTCTTGAAGATGGGCCCATAAGTAACAAAGACTGTTGAAAAGTTCAATATGGCGGCCGACAGTGGCATCATACCACCGAAATAAGTACGTACATTGGCTTCGGTTAGTGCAGGGAAGCCGCCTACCAAATTTCGAGAAGATGGGGCCATAAATAAGTAAGTTCAACATGGCGGTCGTTGTTGACCGTTATGACCGTTACGCATAGAATTTCGAAATGAAACCTGCTTAACTTTTGTAAGTAAGCTGTAAGGAATGAGCCTGCCAAATTTCAGCCTTCTACCTATACGGGAAGTTGGAGAATTAGTGACGCTGGAAAGTTCAATATGGCGGCTGACAGTGGCGTCATACCACCGAAAT
>JANRMT010062854.1:68857243-68878565 GCA_026402145.1 Polypterus bichir lapradei | reverse complement strand
CGGTTAGCGCAGGGAAGCTGCCTACCAAATTTCGTGAAGATGGGGCCATGAATAAGAAAGTTCAATATGGCGGACGTTGTTGATCGTTATGACCGTTACGCGTAGAATTTTAAAATGAAACCTGCTTAACTTTTGTAAGTAAGCTGTAAGGAATGGGCCTACCAAATTTCAGCCTTCTAACTACACGGGAAGTTGGAGAATTAGTGACGTTTGGAAAATTCAATATGGCGGCCGACAGTGGCGTCATACCATCAACATAAGTACGTACATCGGTTTTGGTTAGCGCAGGGAAGCCACCTACCAAATTTCGTGAAGACGGGGTCATTCTTCTACCTACACGGGAAGTTGGAAAATTGGTGACGTTGGAAAGTTCAATATGGCGGCCGACAGTGGCGTCATACCATCGAAATAAGTAAGTACATCGGTTTTGGTTAGCGCAGGGAAGCCGCCTACCAAATTTCGTGAAGATGGGGCCATAAATAAGAAAGTTCAACATGGCGGACGTTGTCGATCGTTATCGACCGTTATGACCGTTATGTGTAGAATTTCGAAATGAAACCTGCTTAACTTTTGTAAGTAAGCTTTAAGGAATGAGCATGCCAAATTTCAGCCTTCTACCTACACGGGAAGTTGGAGAATTAGTGATGAGTCAGTCAGTGAGTGAGTGAGTGAGTGAGTGAGTGAGTGAGTGAGTGCTTTGCCTTTTATTAGTATAGATTAAACAAAAACTTTTCAATCATAGCTTTTCTCAATTTAGAATTTGTTTAAAATATCACGAGGGTATAGAATCACGGACCCAGTATCATAAATCAAATCGCATTGTTAAAACTCAGCCACAACATGTCCTAAATTTTGCTTAGTTTGGAGATACAGACATGTTATATATTAAATATACACACACACACACATCTTTAGTCAAGACTACAAATAATGGCTTTACCAGTAAATCCAGCCATCTATGGGCTGAACAGGACAGATGTCAATAAAACCCAAATGTATTTCAAATATGTCATTAACCAATTGCTTTAGTGAAGTTAAAAAGTAGGCCTTTAACAGGTCACGCAACACAGATTATATACGAAAGGGCAGAACAGGCTTTTTTTCTTAGGAGACTGTGTTCCTTTAATATGGATAGTGACATCCTTCACATCTTCTACAACTCTGTTGTGTTGGTGCAATTTTCAACACTGTGGTGTCCTTGGCCAATAATATAACTTCAAAAGAGGCTTAACGAATCAATTCAGTTCAGTTATGGGAGGCACTCTGGACCTCCTGGATACTGCACATCTCCTCTCTGACACACTAACACTGAGGACTTTCAGCCAACGAATTATTCAGCAGAAGTGTGTCAAGTAATGGTACTGGGGCTCCTTAATATCAACAGCAATACACCTGCATAATGCCTCATTGTGCCTGGGACTGTCAAGTCAGAAGTTTCTTACTTTTTAATTCTTTTCCTTTTAAGTCATTCTAGTGTGTGTTCAGACTATAGTGTGTGCATATATATGTATCTATGTATGCATGTATTTATTCATTCAAAGAGCTTCTGTAAAAAGCCAAATTTCACCCTGGGAATAAATTCAAGTAATATATTGCTTTAACATCTAGTTATTAAAATTCCACACGAATCCCTTTTTTTACAGCAAATTTTTAAAATAGAAATTAAAATAGGAAGCAAAATTAGCAACAGTAATGCTTTTTAGTTTTCACAGCTGTTGAAAGATTTTAAATATGGTATATACTTGCGGATAAGCCGATCCTTGAATTTTTAATCAAAATACCATGAGGTATGCATTGCCCATGGATAAGGCAAATGTGAAAAATTTAAATGGGATCAGTTCATTATTTTTTAAAGTAACAGGAAGCCTAATGCAAAACCTATTTTATTGAAGTAAAAATACCTGTGTTGGATCATCAGTTCTGCTCACTGTTCACATTCCATCTTATATTAGAACACTCTAGATGAGAACAGGCCATTCAGCCCAACAAAGCTTGCCAGTCGTATTCACTTATTTCTTCCAAGAAAACATCGAGT
Organism: Polypterus bichir lapradei; assembly: GCA_026402145.1. NCBI lineage: Eukaryota > Metazoa > Chordata > Cladistia > Polypteriformes > Polypteridae > Polypterus > Polypterus bichir. The sequence continues at coordinate 68,876,530 of JANRMT010062854.1, read as the reverse complement.
TGAGTTTTGAAAGTCCCGAACGTTTTACTGTCTACCACACTACTTGGTAGCTTATTCCAAGTGTCTATCGTTCTTTGTGTAAAGAAAAACTTCCTAATGTTTGTGCGAAATTTACTCTTAAAAAGTTTCCAACTGTGTCCCCGTGTTCTTGATGAACTCATTTTAAAATAACAGTCTCGATCCACTATACTAATTCCCTTCATAATTTTAAACACTTCAATCAAGTCACCTCTTAATCTTCTTTTGCTTAAATTGTATAGGCTCAGCTCTTTTAATCTTTCCTCATAATTCAATCCCTATAGCCCTGGAATAAGCCTAGTCGCTCTTCTCTGGACCTTTTCTAGCGCTGCTATGTCTTATTTGTAGCCTGGAGACCAAAACTGCACACAGTACTCAAGATTAAGCCTCACCAGTGCATTATAAAGGTTGAGCCTAACCTCCTTGGGCTTGTATTCCACACATCATGGTATATATCCTAACATTCTGTTAGCCTTCTTAATGGCTTCTGAACACAGTTGGGAAGTCGATAGCTTAAGAGTCCACTATGACTCCTAAATCCTTCTCATAAGGTGTACTCTCGATTTTCTGACCACCCATTGTGTATTCAAACCTAACATTTTTACTTCCTATGTGTAATACTTTACATTTACTGACATTAAATTTCATCTGCCACAAATCTGCCCAATTCTGTATGCTATCCAAGTCCTTCTGTAATGATATAATGGATTCCAAATTATCTGCTAATCCACCTATCTTGGTATCATCTGCAAACTTAACCAGCTTGCTACTTATATTCCTATCTAAATCATTCATATATATTAAAAAAAGCAGCAGCTCTAGCACTGACCCCTGTGGAACACCACTCTTAACATCGGCCAGTTCTGATGAGGTTCCTTGCACCATCACCCCGTGCTTCCTGTGTCTGAGCCAATTCTGTATCCATCTAAAAACATCACCCTGAACTCCCACTTTTTTTAACTTGATGCCCAACCTCTCATGTGGCACCTTATCAAATGCTTTCTGAAAGTCCAGATACTTTTCTTTTCTGTTCTTTTACTACTAAAATACTGAAAGAATCTTTTAGGGTCTTCCTTCGCCTTATCTGCTATATTCCTCTCCAACTGTCTTTTAGCCTCCCCGATATCCTTCTTAATGGTTGTCCTCATGTTCTCATACGCGCTACGATTCACTTTGTTGTCATTAGTCTTATATGCCTTATAAAGCAGTTTTTTCCTTTGCAATTTCTTTTTTAAATCTTTATTAATCCGCTGTGGAGTTTTTTTTAATTTCCTATTAATTCCAAATTTAGGTGTGTATCTGTCCTGCATTACATGTAAAACATTTTTAAACCTGTTCCACTGCTCCTCAACTGTCTCCACACTTAAAGTCTAAATAAGATAGACTGGGGTAAGCCTTTGTCGCATCTGCTCAAAATTAGCCCTACCATAGTTCAACTTCACAATTTTAGTCTTTGCATCTGCACTCTTACAAAATACTGAGAATTGTATTACATTATGGTCACTTGACCCTAGTGGTGCAATCACCTCTACACCCTCAATTCTATCCTGATTATTACAAAATACTAAATCCAGACAAGCTTCACCCCGTGTTGGTGCTTTAACATGCTGTGTTAAAAAACAGTCACTGATTACTTCTAAAAACTCCTGCTCTTGTGCTCCTCCACCTGCAAGGTTATCCCAGTTAATATTTGAATAATTGAAGTCCCCCATGACTATAATATCTCCCTGTAAGCTTGCCTTTTTGATATTACTAAAAAGATATGTGTTGAAATTACTGTCTGAATTGGGTGGTCTATAACACACTCCTAAAATAAGACCCATTTCCCTAATATTTTCCAGGCGAAGCCACGTGTCCTCACTAAGATGGGGCTCATCATCCAACTGAAGAGATCTTACATTTAAACCCTGTTTGGCATAAACAGCAACCCCACCTCCTTTTCTGTTCTGTCAATCCTTCCTAAAAAATGTGTATCCCTCTATGTTACACTCATCCCCATCTTTGTTATTTAGCCAGGTTTCCATTATTTCTATTATATCATAATTATGCTCTGCTATATACAACTCCGACTCACTTACCTCATTTTTGATACTTCTAGCATTAAGACAAGCTATTTTTAATTTGTTACTCCTTTAACATTTAAATGCTTGCTTACAATTTACATTACTATGCATTTTTATTTCTACACCATTGTTTGTTCTTCCATGTATAGATCTAAACCAGGCCTGTCCTAAACTCCCTGCCCCCCCATTCCCTAGTTTAAACAATCCTCGACTTGCCTACACATACGCCTCCCCAATATATTGGTGCCCCTCCAGTTCAGATGTAACCTGTCACGGCAGAACAGGTCCCATCTGTTCCAAAAGGAGTCCCAATACCCCATAAACCTATACCCTTCTATCCTGCACCAAGATTTGTGTTACCTAAAAAAAAAAGATACAAGTTACTATGGAGGCTTAAACAAAAAAAACTGCATTATTCTGCACAAGTATTGCCTTTTAAAGACATGGCCTATAGCTGTGGAACATCATGAATACATGCATTCTGGCCATTTGGTGACAGCTAGTGAGAAAGAAGTTCATTTCTTGCATAGGAATCAAGTAAATGATTTGCAATCAAGTAAAAAAAAATGTTATAGGTATAATGATGGATAAATTTAATCCTCTCAATTTAGGGTCACAGGAAGGCAATAATTATTGCAGAAGCACTGAGTGTAGGGTAAGAAGTAAATGTGGTACGCTAGTTCACTGAAGGGCACAATTGCATAGCCAAACAGAAAAGATTATGTTACATGCAATCCACTAATGGTAGGCATACACTATGTAATTCTAGCATGGTTTTAATTCTAATTTCAGTCAACAACTGATTTTCTGAGTTGGCCCAAAATTCATCTTCTTCAACCATGGTTTCACATGCAGTATGAGAGGGGCTGTGACACCCAACTGCATCTTTCGATTGAGTTGTCATACAATTGGAAGAATTTCTGTCATATCAGAATTTTTTGTCGGCTGTCATGTAGTGTGAGCAGTCTCATTACCTCATTTTCTGATGCTGCTATAAAATTGTACATTGGGTATTACCATTGTCATGCTCATTTTCATACTTTTGTTTTCAAAAATCTAAATATCATATAGCAACATACATACAACTAAATGGCCAATGACAAAAGCATCTTAGGAAACCTTTATTGAAAAAACCTGAAAAAAAAAACCAAAACACACATACACAATAGTGAATTACTTTATTCACTTTTCACTTTATATACTTTATGAACCTTTATTCTCACTGTAAAACAGACAGAATACATTGTCATGATTTTTCAAATCTGTTGTGTTACAACAATAATTAACATCTGAGTTGCACAGCTTACATAAGGCTTTGCTTTTATCCAGTTGTTCTTTAATGACACACCATTTGAATCTGTATTAAGTCCACACATCTGATTTAAGTGTCTAAGACACTGAATTCAGTGAAACAGGACGCACCATTTTATGTGACATAGCAAAGTGCTTTTTCAATAGAAAGTCTTAACAGGCGCATTAACAGATGCATTAGCATCTTTTACTAGATCAGATGCCAAAAACGAAGATGAGCAAAAATCTACTTATAGTAATTGAGCAAGATAGAGATTTAAGATATTGATCTTGAGAAATAAGAATTGATATTGAACTGTTTAAATGAAAAACAATAATTAATTGTAAAATCGATATTTTTACCCAGGCCTAGTCAGGAACACAGGTCTTTCTAAAAATGGCACAGTGCATGTCAGGTATAAAAAAAAACAAACTAAAAATTAGGTATCAGTCTAGCTTTAAGCTATATATTTGCTATACATATTATAAATGATCAGGTGGTGCAGCAGCTAGTGCTCATACTGCAAATCTTTGGGGGCTTGAAGCAGAAGCATGGCAACTTGGTTGGAGTGTTGTTTCACCAAAAAAATTGTCGAGAAAGAGTTAAACAGAATGATAAGCAGTGTCTTCTGGATCAGAGAAGAGGCCGAGAGCAACACTGTGAGAGAGTGGTTTGGGAAAAGATGCTTGATTTTGTCTGACATGTAATAACGGTCCTTCTAATAGGAACTTGCAGAAACCATTGCAGCTACAGTAGGTAAAGGTGTTCCCCATGGCTAGAACAATGGGGATGACTGTATATAGCTCAATGTCATTGCTTTAGAATTAGTTCTGTCATGCACCATCCTTGTGTTTTTTCCCCCATTTTGAAATTCCATCTCTTTGGTGGAACTGCCAAAATAAAGTATCCCTGCAGCCTTCTATGTTGGCTTCAAAGTTGTCTAATAAGCATTACTTACAAATTGAGCTCTAGAATTCTTGCAGTATTATGAATATTTTCTGATTTATGTGAACTTTTCTTTACCTGTTACCTATGCAGAACGAGAGAAAGCAGTTTGGGTCGGTTACAGTGTGCTATACACTTGGGGTAATCCGGTACTGATCTGGTTTTAGTATTTACGGTAACAAGACTAACTTTTTGGTTTTAATGTGTTGCAGTGTGCCCAAGAGCTGCAGAACCTGTTGCAACAGACCAAAACTTAAGACTAATTGCAGTTGCAGTATGTTGCAGACTAAGGCCGGGTTTATACTTCATGCAATGTGACGCATGCTCCAGCGGACGCTACTGCTGCGCAAGCATTGTACTGTTTATATGTGCACGCGCAGTTTATGTAAATCTGGAAGATTCCACCCGGTGACAGTGCGAGATATCATCACGGTGAGATAACGTTCGGCTGCACTGTGTTGTGTATTGCCTGAATCTTTCATTAAATTCCAAGGACACCTTGCAACAATATCTCTGAAAAGGATGTTTAATGATTACATTCATCAATCCAGAGATGCGCCCATTACAGCAAGCACTGGGCACAAGACAAAAACAAAATCCCTGGATTGGGCATCAGCTCATCACAAGGTGAACACAAGCATACACATACACTAGCGTCATTTTAGTGTCACTAAAACCCCAAACCTTCATACCTTTAGAAGAAAATCGGAGCACACTGTGGAAACTGACAAGGAAAATATGCAAACACCAGGCAAGGAACAGCAGGGTCGTGACTCCCTGTGAGGCAGCAGCACCACCGCTCTGCCGCCCCCACATGTGTAATTATTAGCAGTATTCATTGTTTAAATTAACGATTTATCTGTAAAATGTAGTATACATAGTTTAATGCATTTCATCATGAAAGTAATATCAAGTATAAATCTAAGGATTCTAAATGTACAGAGAGTTGGAATATCATAAATTGAATGTGTTCTGTGTGGCAATTACTGCTTGCCATTGCTGTCAATTCAGGAGGAAGCCCCAGAAGCATGTACTGTAGCGATTAACAACCATTAAGATGATGTTTATGAAGGTCTACTTCAATGATAAAATAAACTACGAGATGAAAGTGGACATTTCAAGATTTAAGCTGAAATTTCCACTTTAATCACAAACTACATCTTTTCACTGTGTCCCTAACTTTTTTTTTTGGCTCAAATATGCCGTACATTGTGATGCTGTTGTGAAGGTACCAAAAAAGGACGGCACAGAAGACGATATGTGAGGTCTTTAAAATGTATCGTGTCATTACAATGGGGAAAATGTGACGCTTGAATATAAAGGCACCACAAATGCATTTGTATGCCATCATTTTGCTTCACTACATTGAACCAGTCATCAAACATCAAAGCATGTACATCGATCCTATACGATCTGCAAAGCGGCTTTCTGTCACGTGCCATGTAGACAGTAAACAGAGACTCGGACATCACATTCTGACTTTATTATACTGCGCCCCCCAACGTTTTGCTGGTACAGCAACTCATGCACACGTCGCATTAATTTCTGAGGACGTGCCTAGAGGACGCTTCAAATGAATGCTGGGAACACATGGCCACCATGATGCGTATGCTTTCTGAGCATGAAGTATAAACCGGCCCTAACTTAGATCTTGTCATGATCAAATTTAATGGAATAAGTATGGTGGATAATGTTAGAAAATGTATTTTGCACGCACCAGACACACTGTTACAGATATGAAAATGCACATAAATGTAATGAAAGTATTTATTTTGCGTACTATATGAAACAAAAAATATGGATAACTATAGATTTAACCATTAATCTTTAGGCACTCCTGATGTGTTACAAATTTTACATGATTTCATAATTGAACATCTGGGACCTGATCAGGGCATAGATTACTATGTCTTTAGCTTTGCTGACAAAAAGAAAATTCAGTTAATGGGACAAGCTGGGCGCATAATGAATGACATCTCTTTTGTTATCCGAGTAATTAGGAAATGAGTTACAGCGAGAGAATTATGCTTCAAATACAATTGTATAAAACAAACAGTCCCTCTTGCCATCATTATTTTCCATAAAGGCATATTAAAATTGTGTCTATACTGGATCCTAAAATAATTGGCTTATCCATGAGTATATACAATGTTATTCTTCAGAAGAAGTCGAGACAAGTCTTGAATGAACTGCAGAATCACAAGAATCAGGTGTACTAAAAATACACAAAACTGTAAGTAAAAGCCTTTAGGTGTATGGTCCCAGAACCTGAAACAGATCCACCTAACAATCTTAAAGATAGACACATCAGTGTCATCCCTTAAATCAAGGTATAAGACTCATTATTAAAGTGGATAAATCTGTAAAGAAGGTAGCATGTATGTAACTTTAAATGTCTCAGGCATACATCTGAGAACAGAATTAGCACAGTTTGTGAGATTATCTAATGTTAGCTGCAAAACATCACTGAAAAATTGAATCACAAAATGAATGAATCATAAAACATAAAAACATTGTATATGACACAAGAATTACGATAATATCATAACGAGTTCCTGGCAATTCAAGTCCTAACCAGTATTAATAAATAATTAAAAATATGACTGTTAACTACAAAAAGTTGCTTCAGTTTACAATTCATTGAACACGTGGAGTTCTATAAACTTAAAACTTTTTTTAAAAAGTATTTAAATTTTTTGAATCTATATACCTGTGAAAAGTTTCATATTTTTTGGCTCAGTAACTATTAATTGAGTCGACATACACTGGCAGGACTTCCCTGGTGTATTATTTTTGAAATATGTAGAAAGCAAGAAATATTTAAATAAAGAGGGTAATCAAACAAACAAATTTGCAACAATGTTTTTTATAGAATTTTTTTTGTAATAATTATAACTTTTTATTTAATCAAATATACTTAAAGTCACCTAATTTATGATTAGTATAGTGTGATTAAAGTAAATTCAGAAGAAGTGTTAGGAAAGTGTACTAATATTTTTGCCTTGCAGTTACAATTTGTTACTTTAAGAACATCATGAGAGCAGCCAAAATCAACATAACATGGACCAATAATAAATATTTAGTTATAAATAAACCAAGGAAAATCTAGTTGAAAAGTAGACTTTCAATATTACCATTGCACCCTTGACAAGTTAAAAGTACAGTAATGCATATTTAGTATTCATACAGCAAAATATTTTGAAATCAGGCAAATATCAAGTAAATATATTATAAAGTACATATCACAGATTCTCTTAAACCCAGAATAATTCTTTGTGTATACATGACCTGATGGCTGAAAGTAAACTGAATGTGGGTATACAGCTTGTACAAGTATCAATTTCACCAAGGACAAGCTGTAACTAAAAATACTTCCACCAAATCTTGCAACAGACTGTATTCATGTTGTTGCCCTGGATACACGGAAAACTCTGTGAAAACATTCACACTCAACACAAGCTACTTAGAAATGTACTACAGGACTGGCTAACTCATTGTTCAATTGGAAGAAAAATATATCTATATTTGAATAAAAACACCTGAACACTATAAGGGCATTTTACGTCTTTAATTCTAAAACTGAAATATTGCTTCTACAATGTGATTTTAATGGCAAAGATGGTGTCATATTGGTAACTTAAAAACCTGTCATTGCATTTACTGTTTAAAAAAAAAATTACTTCAGATTGTACTATAATGTTTTTTCAAAGTTGAATTGCTAGATTTTAATTGTTATATCTATCAGGTTTACATCGTTCATCTCCAATCTAGATTCTCAGCTTCCTTCTGTGAAAAAAGGTCACCATTCCATGTAAAGGCTGGCATTCGATGAAAGCAATTAGACAGGATACAAATATAGCCAGAGAGTGGGTGTAGTTTTAACACGTTGTAGCTGGTTAAACTTTGATTCTGTGACTTTCAAAGCAAAGCCAGCTATTCTCTTAAGATTAGAATTTAAGGTGCACAAGTTTAGATCTTTTCTTACATAACTCTGCCACTGATAAATAAAAATCTAGAAATAAGTAACAGGTATAATAGAAATTATCTCAAAATAGGATAAAGATGCTGTATTTATAAATCGGGTCTTTAAAATAAAATCCAACAAAATAACCTTAAAGTAGGTAAATACTACATTTAACCACAAAAATCAAGTAGTCTTGAATATGTGGATATTTAATAATCAATGACCAAAATTTCTTAATACCACCTTACATTAAATGTTCTGGTTCTCTGTGGTAGTAAAACTTTTTTCATCTAAGAGGTGAGAAAAACTCACATTCAGGAATTTTGGTGTCAGACTCTTGCCAAGATAACAGTCTATAAACTACTGACAAGTTTTGACCTAGTGATTATATTTAATTTACATTATGAAACATATGCAGCAGTGAGATGATAACATTTTCATACAAGAAAACCAATTTGCTGTGGACATTAACACACTCTTGTTAATTGAGTCCCATTACTTCAAACTTTTTAGGAGTCACACCCTCTGCTAGATTCCAGGATATTATGTAACTCCCTTTATGTTGCTCTATTTAGCTTTATTCACACACTTTTGCCATTAAGTATCTGCATACCAATTCATTCCCTTCAATATGTATCATGAATGTAAGATGTTATTTTGGCTATAGCACCAAGTTGACTGACTTAACGTCATAAACTATTTAAGTAGATTATTAATGTCAGCTGCATGATATCCCGCAGATTCATGACAACATTTTGATTAAAGCTTTCTGTAAGTCCAGTAGTAGTAAAATATTACAGCCCATATACAGTACCCTCTGTTATTTAACAAGCATTTATCCAAATCCTCACCTGTCCAGCCAGGTGTTTGTAAAAGAAATAAAGGTAATTACATGATGGTTTAATTAGACTGCATTGTATATCAATTGGGCAGAAGATTTGATCTACATTTATTTGTGCATGCATTTCACCTCTAAAACATTTTAGTATTATTGGAAGCAACTAAATTTGAACTTGTCAGACTTTAGCCTCCTATGTTTATAAAATATTAACAATCTGATAAAAAAACTGAAGACCAAATGGTGCAAGGGATTATTGCCTAGCTATGCAGAAGTCAAAATGCAATTATTTGTATAGTTAGGACTAAGTGAATATTATAAAATTAATTTCCAAACAGAGTGTATCCATATTATGAGCATTTGTTTAGATCAAGATTAAATTATTTTGTGACAGATATAAAAGTAGTTATATACAGCAATTAGTATATGGTAAATTCATTTTAACTTGCCAGGACTGTGACCAACGTGGTGCCAATTATAGCCAAGGTTTAGCTGCCTTTTGCTTAGACATTCACATTCTCCTGAAGTTCATTGTCATCCTGCCAACTGTTGATATACCCTGTTTAGTGTGTGTACTGCCTTGCTCAAGACCATTAACAGAATTAATAGCAATAAAAAATTAAAATTAAAGAGAAAGAGAACACAAATGGTAAAGTAAATTTCTTAGGCAGAAGAAAGACTTTACAATTTGTACAAGTCAAACTTTCATTAACCTTCTGTTATAAAGCAGTCAGTCCACAAGACAGAAAGTGTGGTATAATACTCTTTAATCAGGATCACAGTTGACAGTCTAGCAAAATGTACATGAATTATGAATGAGCGACATTTGCTATTCTTTATATAAAACCTGTAAAGTCAATACTCTGGAGAACATGTGCTTACCCTATGATTGTCTCTCAAGGCCACACTGGAACCATGAAAATCTCTGCCTCGTTCTCTCCCATTTGTAATGCTGAGAAATGGGTCACGCCCAAATGGGTCTGAAAAGCTTCTCATCATCTGGTGCACATGTTCACTGTGAGCTCGAAAGGGATCCCTATAAATTAAAATAAAACACACATGCACATCATTAAGTACAGGACAAAATGTTTTCATTGCACAAAATGTAATGGTGAACAATTAAGATTGTAAATACTTAAGAGACTGTGTATTGAGTAAGAAGGGGTCACAGTGAGTTTAATGTTATAAATGAAGGGCCACAATATGAATCTTTACAACACAAAATTAGATCTATAGCAAGTGGCAATGATAATATTTGACACAAGTAATGCTATAGTCTAAATTCTTATGAAAAACTGTTAATCTTGTAAGGTTTAACACATCTGGATTAGCCTCACATGACAAAAAATTCTGTCAAAGGGAAATGTATGGTTACAGCATGACTTATTATGCCCTGCATATTCATATAGCTTTCCTATATGATCACTGGTCTTGTTTATGTTGTGCCACCCACAAAACATCAAAAGAATACATAAACTAAAGCAAAGCTTGCTGCCCCACCGGCCACTCAAAAACATGTTTGAACCCATTTGTTTATCTAGTGTTACGGCTGGATGTCTAAACACCTCTCTCAATTTTTTATTCTTTTCTTTTTTTACCATTAAACATGTACCCCTTCTACCTAACATCTCTGACCACAATGACCTAACTTCTTCTCATCTGTGAACCCACACTTTTACACCCCCTCAAGCTTAAATGCCTCATGATTGAACACAACTTTGGAATTCCCTCCAAGGCTCACTTCTGGTCCAAGTTTCAGAATTACGTATGACCCTCTTTAGCCAAAATGAAAAAGTTAGAACTCCATCGAGCTGACTCGAATCCTATGGTATCCCTTAAGCTACCAGCTCTTCCTCTATACCAGCCATATGGTTAAATGATGGCCTTCAGTCATTTCCCAAATTATTGTTAAAGGGGAAGGATGCTCCTTTGCTTAGCTAACTAAGGATCTCTCATGTGCCGTGATGTTAATTTTTTAGTATTTGTAGAACTTAATTCAACTTCACCTCCTAACTGATAACACAATTTACAGCAAAGTGAATGCCTACATTTTTGATGTTAAAGAGAAAACACACAGGAAGAGCAAATGGTTCAAAGTAGTATGAAGGGTTTTTATTTTTAGCTAATCAAAGAAAAAAGTCTTTCTTCCTGTCTGATGTGCAAAAGTTTAAAGTTTTTAAAAACAGGTTTCTCCTTCCTCCACCACCACCTTATTCCAACAGCCAATCACTACATAACATTCTGTTGTCCAGGCTAAATTTCTCTCCATGGCCTAGTCATTCTGGCCCCCTAATCATCCCCTGTCCCTAATTCTCTCTTTCTCTTACACCACTTCACCACCTAATAGCTCTTGTGTGGTGAGCGTACTGGCACAAAATTGGCTGCTATTGCATCACTCATATGGGTGCTACACATTAGTGGTGTAAAGCGACTCCCCACTCACTATGAAAAGCACTTTGAGTACTGATAAAAGTGCTATATTAATATAAGGAATTCTTACTTATTACTATTATCATGTCACTTGCAGAAATTCTGAGAAGATTCTGTACTAATATGGGTGTATTGGAAAAGGGGATGAAAAGAACTTTGTTTCTTGATGCAAAGAGAATTGTCTGCAACTTAACATCAGCAAAAACAAGAAATTGGTTATTGAATTTTCCCATGCCAAAGGCCCTCAATGACAAGTCAATTATTAGTGGTGGATGTGGAGGTAGGGCACTGTTACAAATACTTGTGGTCCACATGAATGACAGGTGGGACTAGTCTCCTAACACAGAGGAGCTACGTAAGTAGGTGCAGAGCAGATTTTTTTTTTCTTAGGAGACTGTATTCCTTCAATGTGGGTAGAGACACACTTTACATGTTTTATAACTTTGTGATGGCCAGTGCAATTTTCTATGCTGCAGTGTGCTGGGCTGGAAACATCAATTTAAGGGAGACCCACTGAAATAATTAGATAATTAAAGAGGCTGGCTCAGTTATGGGATGCACTCTCAAACCCCTGGATGTAGTGGTGAAGGAGAGAATAAAAATAAAACTGAGTTTCAACAGAAATGTGTCAGGAATTGCTATTGGAGCTCATTTATAATTAATGCAATACACTTTTATAATCACACTGTGACTTCTCTTTTTACCTTTGGCCAAGTCAAATGTTTTCTTTGTTTTTAGTTTTCCTTCTTTTTCAATAATTCTTATTGTCACTTTGTTTATTATGCATGTATTTATTTATCTATTGAGCTTCTGTAAAAAGCCAGATTTCCCCCTTTGGACAAATAAATTACTTGTCTGTAAAGCTCTGTCTAAAAAAAACTATCCATCCATCCATTATGCAACCCTATATCCTAACTACAGAGTCACGGGGGTCTGCTGGAGCCAAACCCAGCCAACACAGGGTGCAAGGCAGGGAACAAACCCCGGGCAGGGTGCCAGCCCACCGCAGTACACTAAAACAAACTAAAAGGTATTTTATTATGAATAAACAGAAAATGGTCAGTACAGAGGTGCATTAATTATCAGTATTTCTCCACAGCCCTAGAATCCTGGGTGTCTCATCTAGGAGTTGACTTCCTTGTTGTTTTATCCTTTAAGGTAACTGGGGACTTTAAATGGAGCATCGTAAGAGAATGTGGGCATGAACTTGAGTAGGCCCTGTAATGGACAGGAACTCTGTGCAGTGTGGCTGCCTACCTTGCAGCCTGGTTATGCTCTAGTTCTCTCATGACCCAGTACTGAATAAGCAAATAGGATCATATTTCAAAGTAAGAAACCCTACAGGATAAATACTTGAAAATTGGGGAAAATGTGTAATAAATTCAAAATACACAAAAAATATTGTAAGCAACAATTTACTGTACCTTTAGTATAAAACTTTTGCTAATTAAATAAAAACTTGCAAGAACAACAGGCAGGACTTTCCTTAATACATGTACCATGCAGACCAGCTTCTGTGTCTACAAGTGTCTAGAGCAGTGATTTGTAGTTTCAGTTCCTGTGGCTCCAAGTTTTTTCCAACCAGTTTTACAATCGGCATGACATTTTATATTTAATTAATCAACCAGTAGAAAATAGTATTGTGATATAATAAATATCCAGTTTCAAGTGCAAACTCATTGACTCTGGCTAGCAGGTGTTACAGCTCTGCAGCTGGTGACAGTGCCATTTGACAATATGTGGTACTCTGTGTAAAAGGTAATGGATTAACCACTGAAAGCCCATGTCATCAACCATGTTGATTAGAAACGTCTTGCTCGATTAAATGATGAACTTAGTATCCAAATAGTTACATACAACATCACCACATCTCATCCTAAATAGGTCATAATAATTTAAAGACATCGGCCTATGTCCCATTAGGGCATACTGAATATTTGTGCTCTTGCATTTTAAAAATAATCATTAATAAAGTTAGCAAGAATGTTCAAACTGCTTGTTTGTAAATTTTATATAATACACTATAAATCAGATTTTATTTTTTTTCCCCCAAACTGGTGTTTATTTGCATTTTGTTTATACTCTCTTCTCTGGAACAGGCATTTTATCACCCAAGGAATACTTCACACAATAATTTTATATTTTCGATGTTACTTGCACTATATTAAAATTTCACATTACTCATATCACATAATCCACATGTCAGTTACCCTGTTGAATGCTCAAAACGTGAAAAAAGTTTTTGCTAAAATATTGTTAAATATATACTTCCTAAATTATCAGTGCACAATAAATAGGGAATGAAAAGAAGACCCACCTCTACCTCTGCTGCATTGGTCAAGAGTCTTGTCTTTAATTCAAAAAATCATTTCAATAAAGCCTTAATTTTCCTATTCATTATATAAGCTAATAATTCTGGAGATATGTATTTAATAATTTTTGAGCAAAAAAGCATTCTGCACATTAAGCATACAACTGTATAACTAATATGTGGATTATGCAACATGAGTAATGTTAGATTTTTTCTTTTTTTCCCACCTTTGATGTTTGTCACATCATTAGTCGCTGATCAGTGTTAAACACTAATGACTTTTACTATATCATAAATTTTTTTCTCTACATTTTGCATAAAAAGAAAAGATTAAAATTACTTTTTGGCCATCTCTACAAACCCCATGGAGTAATATAAAAAAAAAATATTGAATTCTTTTAGGTAAAAGTTTTATTGTCTGCTTTACTAGGTAAAATATAAATAAACAGCGAGTTCTCTATCATCTGACATGCAGTATAAATAAACTAGCACCAGCACAGCATTCTCAAAACTGCTTAATCCAATTAAGGGCCACAGTGGGGATAGTATTTTAAAATCCTAGGCACCAGGCATCTATGAGCAGTTTACCACAAAGCCACTCATATTCATGCACATACTGTACACTAGTGTAGAATTATACTTTATTTAACATGTACATCTTTAGGGCTGTGGGAGTAAAACTGAACAGAAGTTCCACACAGACTGCAAACCAGTATTGGAATTAAATCCTAGGATTTAATGGATGTGTGATGCTTTAGTGCTATTCAGCAAGACACAGTGCCCCTGTGTTTACCACCTGTAACATGCAAATGACTTACTGAGTTTTGAAACACATCATTTATTGTACAACAGTGCAATTTTTGTACAGAGCAGATTTTCCACCTCAGTTACACTACCAGTCAAAAGTTTTAGGACACATCAGTTTTTCGTCAGATTTAAGCAGTTGAAATGCAAAACAGTAAATTCCCAGAGGTTTAAATGTGAAGTTTAGGATAGCAAAATCTGAAAAAAGGGAAATAAGAATATTACAAATGGGTTTTCTTCAGGGAACAACTAATAGGTTACAACCTACAGATGTTCTGCAGCAATTAAAGTAAATTAAGCCTTGCAAGTTGAAGCAAACAATTTGCATAGGTGTCCCGACTTCTGTTAATTACTTAAAAACTCTGTCTGTCTTAAAGCAGAGTTCAAACAGACTGTGTTACTACCACTGGAAAAACTGAGGTGTTCTTAAACTTTTGACTGGTAGTGTACATTCACTGACTATTGCAGTGATTCAAATCTGATTGCATATTTGACTCATAAAATCAGCAAAAAAAACAATCTGCCCTATAGCTTTTAATGTAATAGGCATTTAATATGGAGGTCTATGCCTCATTTAGTAAGGCAACTTTAAGTTCACTGTTTGGTTATGCATAAAAAGGATATTTGTCAAAAATGTGAACTTTATAAGCATCGTTTAAGAGCAGTGCCAACTTCAAATAGGCACAGGAAAAGATGCCAGCAAAATAACTATTAGGAATTTACAGACTGGTAATCCCTTATATAATGTCCTAGGGCCTAGGCTATGCAACACTGGTCAGCAGGTTAGACATCCATCAGTCAAGTCCTCTGATGTGCTTGCATCGCCTCTAAATGTGACACATTTCCCTTGAAACCTTAGGACACTGCGACTCTACAGACACCTGTTTTATGGATAATCCTGCTATTTAGTCCGTTCAAAAGCCTGAAAGGCCAGCTGTCCAATCCTTCTTGATTCAGAGGGAAGAGCAGCGCTCTCTCTGTATATACGACCCAGTCACGTGAGTCGGCACCATTAAATCCTGAGAGACGGACGAGGTTCACGTAACAAGGATACAGTCCACTGTACAAATGGAATGGTCAGTATCGAGCTGTGTTTATATTTATTTTATGTATCTCGGTGTACTCAACAGCAATGCAGACTTTTTCTTTTAAAGCAGTATGAGAGGCGGCGGACTGTTCTGGAATTATTAAAGCATTACTGATTTAAAATATTCCTTAAAAACAGAGCCTACTCAGGTTATTTGCTGAGAGAAAATACTAAATAAAAACAGTATAATTCACAACATAACAGGAATGACAGAAATACTTTTGTGCAAGAAATGGTAATAATTTTCCTATTAAAATGCATGTTTAATTACCGTAGGTAGTAATCACCACTATTGCCCTGATAGACAGACAAAACACCATATAAATACGTGCAATTTAAAAGAAGCCAATACAAAATAAAAATTACTGCATTTAGTATTCTATATAAAAGTTACTTAAAAATGACAATTAAAATGGAGTAATTTAACATCACCTGATAAGGCATTATTGTGGAGAATAAAGCATAAATGAATCAAATTTGTACACAGAGTAGCAATTTTAATTCTAATTAAAAGGCCCAACAGAACTATATTCCACACTAAAATAGTTTGACATAAAAATAGTGAACAAAAATTAACTAGCATTTAAAACCCAAATAATTCAAAATGCCATGTGTACTTTTCGTCAGCTATTACCATTTTTAATACAGTATATCAGAGATTTCTTGTGTTAAGAACAGTTCCTTCTATGAGAAATGCTAAGTCGCTCATGCAAGATTCGCAACCATTGCAAGCTTAAAGAAAAAAAGTTTAAACTGCAAACTTGCGGGGCGCACACACAATGCTAGTTGCTATCATTATAAAAAGAGAGATAGCGCTAAACTATATTTGGACATCGATAGAAAGAAAGCGACTATAGTCCAAAAATACAAAACAAATTTACTCCTACGTTTTATTGCATGAAATTGCTTTGCTGTTAGAATTGTTAGAAGACTGTTAAAACACCTACGCAAAAAACGGGTCATCTTCGAACATCCTGAGGTGACTGCCAGTCCCAAACATCTTCAAGTGTGGTCTCGGAACTTGTTAGAAACGACGGCTGCAAGCTCTACAGCAGCGACGAGGTAATACTGGCGACTTGCGGTAAGTTGCGAGAGGTCACTGCAGAGCACGTGATCCCTCCCTCGCCCTCTGATAGGCCATATGACGGAGGAACCTACCAGAATCTGCGCGAATGTTGTGGATTTCTGCTGTCATGGCAACGCTAGCTGCACACCAGCTGGAAAGTTTTGCATAGAATCCTCGGGAGCTGTGCCGTGTGAGAAGTGTGCCGTGTTGCGAAAATGCAACATTAGACTCTGGGCGTTTAAATGACAACAGAAGAAATTTCACACACGAGAGGTGACTATTGTGTGCATCAAGCTCGGTTGGTTAAGTAATAGCTAAGTTGTCCCAGTATCTCATCCGGACAGTTTTTAAAAGCAACATATTAAAATTAAAACAGGCAAATACGGAAACAAAACATTATTAAGTAAACTTTCCAGTAGACTAATTTATAATACGTGCTAAAATGTTAATTAACATAAACTTGCCTAATTTGGAGTGTTCATAAGAAATCTCATGGCTTAACTTCATCAGGTAGAAGTACATAATAAACAAGAAACGTCAGTTATTTGAAATATTAAAATTCAATTTAGTCTAAATATTCTCGATTGTAATAGTAAAGGTTGAAAAATCAAAAATTGCATTATAACCACTGACCTTGAAATAGTCTAAAACGATAACCCACATGCATTTGTTTGTCATTTTTAACGGTCTGGGAGTGGCTGCTAGAGGTCTAGGGCCACTGGTGAAGAATCAGATCTCAAAAGTATTATCAGATTTGTGATAAAATATAATAAAACTGTACTTCACATGCTTATATAACCAATTTTCATTTTTTCAAAGGAGTAACTTTGACCTCTCATATGTCATATGTCAGGTTAACCCCTGAGGTCAACTGATGCGGCATGCACAACATCTGATCATTTTTAACAGAAGACACCTATTAGTTTTCTTCTTTTCATAAGGATTTACTTTCCTGCACAAAATATGGTCCAAAAGTAAGGGTATTTCTGGTCTAGAGGGCTAAAAATAAGGGGGAACCCAAAAAATCTTGGCGTATTGCATAACTAGACATCAAGACTTGTCAAACAGTATATGACATGTGGGTTTATCTTGTGCCAGTGCATCAGAAAGCACTGGACAATACAAACTGGAGTGGTTTCAAAGTGTTCAGAAGTCATTCTTGCAAACAAAATCATTTAGCATTGCAGTCTTCACTGTCCTGCAGACAGGTACTGACATGGCCTATGTGGAGTCTTTTTCTCAGACTAGAATTGTGTTCCTATGTTAGCTTATTTAATGATTAGATTTAGACTGTTAAAAAAAGACTCACAATAAGATCACCTGTGATGCTCCAACACTGATGGACTGAAAGCCAGAAGTCTACGTGACCATCATCATCAAGTCCTTCCATGAGAATCCTAAATACAAAGAGGACTGTTTCATTTATGTTAGGTAGATTGCCCTGAGGGGACTGGGCGGTCTCTTGGTCTGGAATCCCTGAAGATTTTATTTTTTTTTCTCCAGCCGTCTGGAGTTTTTTTTTTTTTTTTCTGTCCACCCTGGCCATCGGACCTTACTTATTCTATGTTAATGAATGTTGACTTATTTTTGATTTTTTATTGTGTCTTCTATTTTTCTATTTCTTCATTTTGTAAAGCACTTTGAGCTACATTTTTTTTGTATGAAAATGTGCTATATAAATAAATGTTGTTGTTGTATAGTTGGTATTCTTTTCAGGCACATCACAAGTGCAATTGTGTACAGCTGGCATTTTTGCACCTTGGAAACACTGCTGAGGATCACATTTGAGAAAGATGTTTGGCATTTTTGGAGACGCATACTTATTTTTGTCATCAAAATATCCACTTGTACAAAAATTGATAATCTAATAAGCTTTTACATTTTTGAACTACTAAAGATACTAAAAGAATTAACATTTTTTGCAAGTGGACTGGCGCCATATGCGGGGTTGGACCTTGTTGTGCCTGATGCTGCCAGGATTGACTCCAACCCACCCCCAAGTGACTCTGCACTATAGTAAGTAATCAACAAATATTGTGAAAATTTAATTATTATTTTTAAATAATTTTTATTAATTCTGTGCACTGCATGAAACCCTGGTGTAATAGTAAGATAGCAAATTCATACATATTGTGGAGAAGGCAGCACAGAATGATATTAGAGTCCAGCTGCCTCTTATTCAGGGCATGTACGACACTTGCCATCTCAGAACGTCAAACAGTATAATTAAAAACCTCAGCAGTCCTGCACACTGCCTTTCTCACTCCTACTATCAGGCAAATGGTGCAGGGCTTTTGGCGCTCATACCCGTAGATTCAGGGATAATTTCTATCCACAGCTTGTAAAGTAACTGAACAGCCAGACACAGTAAGAAACACTGAAACTTAAAGAACACTTAAGTATGTATATATACAGTATATACGAGTATATATATATATATATATATATATATATATATATATATATATAT
>JANRMT010062854.1:68812672-68857143 GCA_026402145.1 Polypterus bichir lapradei | reverse complement strand
ATATGTGTATATATATGTGTGTATATATATATATATATATATAGATATATATACACACACACACACACACACACACGCACATATATATATGTCCTGTAAGTCGCATGCTAAGTATACTCTTTTTAATTTGTGAGTGTGTGTGTGTTTCTTTTTTGGCATTGTATTATAGTCTGATGAGATAGCAGGTAAGAATTTCATTGTACTAAGTACACGAGACAATGAACTTGTTAACTGCTCTGTACATGTACACATGATATGCTCTGTCATAAAGCAGAATACCTTCTTGTACTGTTTATTTAAAGGAATACTCCATCCAAAAATGACATTTTTTTTCTCTGTTACTTATCCTATGTAGTTTATAGTGATGGCCCAAAAAAAAGTTTTAATCTCATATTTCATGCAGAAGAGGAAGAAAAAAGTTTATGATATAATTAAACTTAATGGTGCCCAATGCTGTGCTATAGCAAATAATGTGAAAAATGTCCATGGAGAAAAGTAATAAAAATATCACATTCATCGTTTCACATAATCCACAATCCACGTGTCAGTTATTCAGTCATATATTCAAAATATATGTATTGTTTGCAAAAATATTGTTAAACACACACTGCCTGAAAAGTCAGTGCACATCATAAACAAGAAACGCAGTCCTATAAAACTACATTTTTGAAATGAACAACTGCCTCTCACCCCCATTCATCTGTCAACAGTCGTGTCTTCATTTCAGAAGAGCAGAATTATGGAAATGCGTTGCTTACGACAAATATGATGCATCTGTTTTATCACAAAAAGAAACTGCTACTTGGACGTGTGTGATCATTACATGAAAAAAGTTTTTACCTTTAAAAAAATGAATTATCTAGGGATCAAAAACATTTTCACTTGGATTACTGCTTAAACAGCTTACGGGCACAGATCTCCAAACTCTTTGCCACAGTCATTCATTTGGTAGTCGTGATTGGAACCTTGCAACAAACTTTAGGAGCTACAGCTACAGCATGGCTACTTACCATCATTAAAGAACTTTAGATTCACCACCCAGATAGAGACTTGAATAGTTGTGGGTTTCTTAATCAGTATAAGATTACTTCTCAGCTGCTATCAACTAGCTTTGACAAAGAAAAGGTAAAAATGGCATTTATTACATTGTTGCTCTCAAAAAGGCAACTGCTATTACAAATAGCAATCACCCAGTCTTGAATAATTTGGAAAGATTTCTTCAAGAGTTTTGTGCAGTAAGTAATGCTCCAAAAAGAAATTCATTGCCACATTTTAAATGGAACAGTAAACTTACTAGAGAACGTCTAGTGTCATTGAACATTTTTGTGGCAGGCATAGGTTGGAATGACACCACTTTAATTTCAGCTTGTAGAAAAAAGCAGTCCGAGGAAATAAAAACTGATATGACAGGTTACGACATTGGTGATCTTACACTCCCATTGAACTAGCTGAGTTATTGAGCTAAAGGAAAGATGGGCTTATGTTCCAGTTGTGTAGACACAAGTCATCTGGGGCCTCATGTATAAACGGTGTGTACGCACAGAAATGTTGCATAAGAACGTTTCCACGTTCAAATCGCGATGTATAAAACCTAAGCTTGGCGTAAAGCCACGCACATTTTCACGGTAGCTCATACCCTGTGGTATGCAAATTCTCTGCTCGGTTTTGCAGACTGGCGGTGCCCAGCGGCAAAGCAGTGCTACTGTTCCTTTGTGGTTTATCTTTCTTTTTCAGATCCATATCCCTGATGCGGCTTTATAAATACACTGAAATTAACCGCATATTGTTTATTAGTTTAATCCCCCAGTTTGAAGCCTGGGGAAAAGGTTAGTTTGCTCAATGCATTGCAAAGATTAACACGAAAACAAATTGTATATGTGTCTTCTTGAAGCTTCACTGTAACAACAACCTCCAAGAAATATTACTGCTCCTCAAATGTATATCATAAGCATGAGAGTTGCCCCCACGTTTGTTCTGTTTGTGCCACTGACCTCCTGTCCAGTGCACCCTTAACAAATAAAAGATGCTATGCTCTGTTTAATCTGGAAAAGAAGGGTACAAATAATTATATCAAAGATAATTTAGAGAATTGTTTTATTAGGTTGTGATAGGACAGTGTTTTTGTTTGTTGAGAAGGATGGCTGCCTGTGTCCCTGTATTGACTGTACAGAATTAAATAAAACACTATCCACTACCTTTGATCTTGCACCTTCTTAATCACATAAAAGACTTGACAGATTCCAAAAATTAGATATCAGACATGTGTATAATTTCATTCATACTTGTGAAGGTGACAAATGGAAAACTGTGTTTTACAAAGGATCAAGGTATTAGAATACCTTATCACGCTTTAATCATTTGGTCAGTGCCTCTGCCATTTTGAAGCCATCTGTCACCAACCTGCTTAGTGATGTGTCAGGAATGTACATCTTTGTGTATGCTGATGGCATTCATATGTATTCTCCTTATTTCAAAAGACATACTGGACATGTTGGAGAATGATTGGAATGTGAATTGCATTATACTTCAGTGCTGGTTTGGGCTTTCAGGTATCACACTCAGGACTGAGAATGGCTAAAGCCAAAGTTTATACTGTTCAGGATTGGCCAATTACAAACTCTGCTAAAGACGTTCAGCATTTTGTGGGCTTTGCAAGTAATTATCAGGGCTTTAAAGAACTTTACTGCTGTAATCTCAGCCATTACTTGTTTATCTAAGAAAATCACTAGCCCTAGCAGCCTAAGCGATGTTTGACAGATTAAAGATTTTATTTATATTTGTCCAGTATATTACTTTACAACCTTTTTAATTAGAAGTAGAGGCTTCAAGAATTTTTGTCATCTTTCTCTCTCTTAATTGCTGCTGAGTTGATGTTGACTCATGGAGACGCTGTGGAGAGTATTCCGAATTGTGTTCAATTGTCAGCTACGCACTTAAGACTTGATAGAGGGGCATCCATGGCTGCAGTGTTTGTAACCATCCTCCACATTGCAGGTCTTCTTCTTTTGTGTTGACTTTCAACTTTGCTAAGCATGATGTCCTTCTCCAATCATCTTTCTCTGTGTATAATATGCTCAAAGAAAGATAGTCAGGATTAGATCACATTTGACCTTCCAAAGATAATGTGGTTTGGTCTGTTCCAGTACTAATGGATGTGTTCTCCCTCGCTGTCCAGGGTAGGCATTGGATTCTTCAACAACTTTATAATTCAAAGGTGTCGATTGTCTTACATTCCATTTTCTTCACTGTCCAACATTTGCATTTGTATGAAATAATTAGGAATATTATGGCTTGAATGAGCCAAATCTTTGTGTGCAAAGTGACATCTCTACACTTGAGAAATGTATTGAAGTTCTTCATGGCTATTCTGAGGAGAGCAATTTGTCATTGAATTTCTTTGCTGCTTGCTACCTCATTATTGATCATTCATCCAGGTAGGTTGAAGCCGACTGTTACTTACTTTTCTTTTCCATCCATTGTAAAGTTGTCCAGCTTGCCAGTTGTTATGTTCTTTATCTTCTTCTTATGATATCTCCAAATGATGTTGTTTGATCTTGGTAAGAAGGTGCCTCAGATAGTCTTTGAATTCAGCTAATATTGTCATGTAAAAATTGATTAGTCTTCCATTAACTTTCACCCCCCCTTTCTTCTTCATAAAGTCCTTCTTCTCTGATAATTTTACTGTGTATAAGTTTATAGACCATAAAAATCTGTTTTACTTAAAAATGAGCAGAACACATGTCAAGCCAGAAGGGCGTTGTTCTTAAGCTGCTTTAAAATCATAACA
The DNA here is from genome assembly GCA_026402145.1 of Polypterus bichir lapradei. Lineage (NCBI taxonomy): Eukaryota > Metazoa > Chordata > Cladistia > Polypteriformes > Polypteridae > Polypterus > Polypterus bichir. The sequence goes on along the minus strand of JANRMT010062854.1, from coordinate 68,853,356 downwards.
TCAAATACATCAAGAAGCAAAGAGGTAAAAACACAAAAACAAAAGATACTCTTTCTTGCCAGTTCAGGGTTACCAATTGTGAACAAGAACCAGGAACAGTAATACCATCTGAGACGTTAATGGCAGCCGTTCAAGAACTTAAGCCAGTCAGCATTATTGAAGTACTACAGAAAGCTCAAAAGAATACAACACAATTTCTTTTTGTATAGCCCAAAATCACAAAAAAGGAGTGTCATAATGGGCTTTAACAGGCTCTGCCTTTTGACAGCCCCGCCAGCATTGACTCTCTAAAAAGACAAGGAAAAACTCCCAAAAAACCCTTGTAGGGAAAAAAATGGAAGAAACCTTAGGAAAGAGAGACCCCTTCCCAGGTAGGTTGGGCATACAGTGGGTGTCAAGAAAAAGGGGTAAATACAATACAATACACAGAGCAGAACACAAGTAATCCTCAATACAATATAATAGTGCAACAGAAATATTACAAGTACAGACCAGAATTCAGCAGTAGATGATATCACATAATAGGATTTGGATTTGAATAGAGGTGGATACATTAGATGGTTCACAGTTTGTTCTAGATGTGGCTCATCAGGAAGTTTTGAAATCAGGGGTATGATTCTCCTATGTTTGGTTCACATCAGAACCTCAAAAACAAGGGAATCGACTGGAAGACTTTTTAAGTGGTCCACTATTCATATGGATGCTGAATAAAATGTCAGAGTTGATTTGACCTTTTGGCAAGACACGTAAGATATTCATGTTGTTCAAGCAATGGATTCTTTGTCTGCTTCTTCTAAGTTGGTTGGCACTCTAATTTCAATAAAAGAGTTGCTTTAGGTTCTTAATACAGATGGTGTTATGACCAGGCCCCACTACTGTTTTTGATTAGGTAAAACTACATGGAAGTAAAATAGTTTTTATGCTCCTGCCCTTTGCCCTTTATTGACCAGCTGATTGTGTTGTTTTTTTTTTTTTTGTTTTTAACACCGACAGAGTTCTTGACCTACAACTAAACTATAGTCTGATCCAACTATCTAAACATTCAACCCTTGAACTCAACAGATTTCACAAGTGCCTTTATTTTGCTAATGTCATAAACCCTTCAGTCACAGATTTTTTTTTTTTCTCCACACGCCACACAATCCAATCGCATGCCAACCGTACAGTGTGTTTTTATCTCTAGTGTTAGCTTCCTACAGAGCTGATGCTTACTTTACTCCATCATCCTTATCTGACCTTTACAATAATTTTGTTAAATTCTGCTTTCACAGACTTTTCTCCGGTATATCAATGTGGAGATTCCATAGTAACCTTTTGAAAAGAAAAAATAATTTGGTGCTCCACAGATTTGGTTTCAGTGTCTAAAATATTGTGGGAAGCTATTGAGGACTTTATTTGGGATAACTGAATTGCTCTGCGTGTGGTTTGTGAAATCTAGGAGCACCAGTTTCTGAGGTCTCCCCTAAGAAGCCTTTTCGACAAGCCTGAAATTTAAAATTCTCAGGAGACCCTGAAAGCATTTTTTAAATATAGTGTTATAAATCACTATGTGTCTATTGCTGAATTTGTGAGCAAAAATTGTAGCAGATGGTGGGCAGTTTTTCTCAAGCTGGATCAGGCTAAAAGACTGGAGTGGCATCATGATTTCTGGCAAGAATATGGAGCACATGCTTTAGGAGGATTTGAAGATGAGGGTGGAATGAATAAATGAACCACACGACAATGCAGAAAAATATGCTACCCCATAATGTTCAGAGACATGACAAATGTAACGACTTTATGACAAATCATTTTAGCATTTGTAGAAAAAGTGTCAATACATGCACTGTTCTTCTTCTTTTGGCTGCTCCCATTAGGGGTTGCCACAGCAGACCATCTCCTTCCATATCGTCCTGTCTTCTATAAATCACAAAACAAATCGTATAAACTAAAACGCACCACAGGTATGTACTGTATGTTAACCTTATATTTGAACATCCTACAATTTTTAATAATGACACAATATGTTATAGAGTCAGAAAGGGCCTAACAATGGCATGGAAAAAAACCATTACCCGGCTTAGCATTCTGTTTACCCCTGGTAAGATAAGCCAAAAACATTGAATTATTTTCAACATGAAAAAATGTTAGATGTAACAGAAACATGTACACAGTGAAACATTAACATAAATACAATAGAATAAAGTTATGTCTAGTGTCCACTGTGGTACCAATGCAGATTTAATACACATGCTTTGTGTGATATGTTTTGAGACAGCCACTAATGCATAGCCCAATGTTGAAATCAGGGTAGTAGAAGTGTGTTTCATTGTGCGATTTTCTTTTTTTTGTGTTGCTTACATACAAAATGGTAGAATGTCAGTGCCTGATCTGAACTGATCTGAACTATCGACACCTCTCGTGTTATTGAAGGCTACCGCAGTTTAAGGCTTAGTGACTTCCAAATTTGCCCTGACAGGAACATTGACAGTTGCCTCATTGTGAACAATGCTTAGGGCGCTAACGCCTTGTACTCGACTGCAATTATTTTTCCTTTTTGTCGTGCAGCTACTGTTGCACCATGCTGAAGGTTCGGTGGTTCAGTGCCTTATCATGCATCAGTTTCACTTTCCATGTCAATTTCAAATGACCAACTCCCATCATCCTCATCATCACCATCACTATCGTTCAATTTGAGTAATCATTCCACTTCAGTTCATTCTAAAACTATCTTTATGGTGTTTCGTTTATCATTGTGTTTTTTTGTTGGAGGCTCTGCCCCATTCATGAATATTGATGACAAACCTTGGAGTGGCGAAACAAATAGAAGTATTCACGATTTTTTGCAGCCTGATGTTATTTCATCCACTAGATTCCAGCATTATACTGCCCCAAGCATTATTCAGTCTTAAAAATGTAAAGCTGATCATTAAAAGTCACCCTAAGGGTAAATGCCAAGAAGGTTAAATGATGATTGATCCCTCAGCAAAGATGTGTTGTCTTTGCTGAGGGATCACTAAGAGTCTCACTCTAAATGCTGTAGTACTGAGATGGCACGGCTCCAAGGTGAAGTGCGATCAGCATGTTCTGCCTCTCCTCAGCTAAATGGACAGCAGCATATCTTGCGGCTTACCTGTGACAGAACTTAACCTGTGGCTGTGCATGCTGCTGGTTACATTTACTGAGGTATCACCAAAAAAAATTACAGTGGGTATAATGAAAGTAAGTGCATTTTTACATCAAAGAGCATAACACTAAGTATTGTACATTAGACATAAATAAACCTGTGTGTATGGAGCAGTCCACTCTGCTCATGTTCAACCACAGCTACTAGGTGCCGTATGCAGGCGCATTTACATTTTTTCAGTGCTTGCATGCACCTCACTTCTCACTACGAAAGACCTGTGTGCAACAAACGCTGCTGCACAACAACAACGTTGTGCTAATGACGCAGATGAAGAGACACAACTTCGAAAAGAAACCGCAGCTCAACAACATGCAAGTAAAACACCTCAGCAACAGAGGGCAAGGCTTGATGTTTTCACTAAAATAATTGTCTATCTGGAGGTATTTTCTCGAGACAAAGATTAATAGGATTCATAAGCCAGTGATACAGCTAAGATGTGGTATCACTAGTGTTTTCCTACGAAAGCCAGTGGGGCAGCAAGCACAGGTGGATCCATATCCTCTGCACTGGGTAATTCTTAAGATTTAGCTAACACCTCTCCAAGTTCACGAATATAGTAAAACTGCTAGGGAGTCTTTGGGTTATTTCTTGTCCTGAAGACCACATGCTAGTCTATGTTTGTTTCTGTCTGTCCAGCAACTACAGTGCCAGTCAGCCAAATTCACTGTCCCCTTTGAAAACAGCACTGTTCTGTTTCCAATTGACTAATTCCTGCGGTCCCTTGCATGCTCTGAGAACGTTTCTAAAATTGAGTACTTTGATTTTCCATTATCAGCCAGTTCCACAACCTGAGTATCAATATGTCAACAGTCATCCTAATCGAAAAACTAACTCAAACCTGTTCTAGACTCGACATTTGTGCCTGACAAAGAAAATTCTGGCTCATCCTGAAAAGGACAGTGAAAGAGGAATTTAAAGTTTTGTTAAAGTTTGAGCAAGTAACTGAGCAAAACCCCAAAAGCTAAGTCAGAACATTCAAAAGGCAATATAAACACAAGCAAAATCACGAATAGAGATGTATCCTGAAGCTAGAGTGCCAGTTACCATCTGCACCCTCATCTTATATCCACAACATATTGAAGGTACGTCACGTGAATGACAGTGAATAACATCACACAGTACAAGTTTTGGTAACATTTCAGTTTGGGTACTGCAAAAATGTAGCAAAGGCTTCTTTGGGTCTTCAGAACATTTACAAAGTATCAGTGAAGTGTAACCTACTAAAAAAACTTCTCTTCGGAGTGGTCTGAGGTGGCCTTTGAAACATTTCACTTGATATTACATATTTAGTATAAAACCTGTGAATCCTTCATATTAACAAGTAATTTTACCACAAGTCAATATGCCACCCAGGACAGAGATGGATAACCCATCTACTGATGTGTTGTAAGTGTTATGAAGTCCTAAAGAAGCTATTGTTAAGGTTGTCTAACATAATAGTAAATGTGCAACAGATGTGTTTTAGAAGTACCTAAACTAAAGTGTTACATCAAGTAGTGGAACATGGGTGTCAAACTACAGTTCTGGAGGGCTGCAGTGGCTGTAGGTTTTCATTCTAACTATCTTCTTCATTAGTGACCAATTTTTGCTGCTAATTAACTTCTTTTGTCTTAATTTTAATTAACCTGGCTCAGGCCCCTTTGTTGTTTCTTAATTAGCAGCCAAATAATAATGAGACACAAAACAATCCGCCTCATGATCAGCTCACCTGTGCCCACCACACAATATCTGAAAATAAAGAAAGGTGATGGATCAGTAAGGCTGATCTCTCAGGTCACCAAAACCTCTTGACAATGTTCTTAGAAAAAACAGAAAATCAACAGTTTTGGAAATGTCTGCTGTGGCAGAATGAGAGCAGCAACAGCCCATGGAATTAAATAACAAGTTTAATTAAGAGCAAGAATCTGGTTCTCATTAAGAGATTGGTTGGAGTGAAATTAGTTGGAGTTTGAAATCCCAATTTAGCTGGTCATCCACTGGCTCGTTTTACATCTCATTTCTGTTTGGCTGTCATTTAATGAAGAAAGGAATAAATTCAGAGGACTGAATCCTTAAAAACACGGCCATTAAAATGAAGGGAAAAGAAGTTAATTAGCAGTGAAAACTGATCACTGATTAGGAAAAGGGTTAGAATGAAAACCTGCAGCCCTCCAGGACTGAAGTTAGACACCCCGCCTTTAAAATATTCTTATTAATGGGAAAAAAGGTAAACCAAATAAATCAGAACTACAGGCAACTTTTTTTAATGAAAACAAGCACTGAACTGCTTGCCTAAATTCTTTCTTTTGTACTGCAAAGTACATCCCCCCCCCCCATTAATGAATTGCACTTGTTGAGATCTAATTCAAGTATTTCAGCTTTGGATGTTGTGCATGATTTTCTGTATATTATTGAAGCTTGTTCAGTTTGAACAGTTAAACTGCAAGCACAAGTATGAAAATATAATGAAAACTGTTTAGTCCAATGGCAAACAGTTACCCTAAAACAATAGAATCTTTCGTACTTTTCCAACTCAAAGACGTGCTCAGCAATATTGCATTTTTTTTTTTTCTTCAGTCCTCTGGCTGAAGCCTACAACACGCTGCATGTATCATGATCCAACAATCCTTTAAAGCTACGTGTCACGTATTATTTTAGATAACACTCCCAGTGGCCCATAGGTTGAGAAACTTTTTTTTCCCCACATTTTTTCCATTCTCTGTTCTTGTTATCGAAATACCTTATTCTTTGGATTTACTTGACTTCACACCGGAAAACATTTCCTTTTAAAGGATATTAAACGTCAAAGCCCTATGTCTAGTTCCCAGATGTGTGACTTCAACGTTGGTGAGTCCTCATTTCATTCTCTAGAACTGCGTGTAGTGCACATTAAAAAGGATTCTGGTAATACAATCTGTGTTCTGGTGGAACTAGTGGATAAAACAGAACATAACTCCCAACTGCCAACAATGGCGTGAATATTTTTATAGAGCTCCTTAATACCTTTCTATTGTCTGCTTTTTATTTTCATCTTTTGCTCACTGCCTGGTTGCCATCCATATTTAGATTACATTGAATTGCCATCTTATTAGGTATCTAATAGGTGTCGTTCTTCCTTCGGTCTTCAAAACAGCATACATTCATCTGGGCACGGATTCTACAAGATGGCAAGTAGTTAACAGGGAGGGACTTGGGTCAGGGCTGGCCTGCCACAATTGAATGGACACCAACAATTCATGCACTCCTTGCTGTAAGTAAAGTCATACGCTATACTTACCAATATTAAAATACAGTCTGCGTTGATGCTGCACTGCCCCCCTAACTCTCCCTTACTTAGTGCTGAGACTCTTACGGCCCCTTTGTCCCCTTGCTTCTCACTAACTGTGCTCTTCTACTCTGCAGATGCTGCACAGGACTGAACCAAGACAAACCATACTTTGTGAAGACTGACGCATGGACAAAGGTACGTGCTCATCCTAACTAAACATCTGTTCCTTGCTCTCTCGCTGATTAACACTCCGCATTTGTTTTAAAATAAAGCGTACAACAGTTTATATCTTTGGCTACATCAAACTAGACAAATTAAAATTAGAGAGACGTATTCTAACCACAATGTCATCGTACTTGAGACCAGACTTTAACACTGTGTCCCTGAACCTACCACTGCTTAATAAATCATTTCAAACCTCAATGACTCAGAGTTCTGACAAACTTTCCTGGCTTTCACGCTATCGTAAGCGTCCACTTGCATACTCTGACCACCCTGCTGCAACCCCGTGCCCATAAATCTCTCATTTTCTTACATGTTGCTGCCCCTTATTGCAGTAAGTTAAACTCTTTGTCTCTTACTTTTCAGCCCTAACCCCTTTTACATTTTTTTTTTTTTTTTTAAATTTTCTTTGTCTCTCTTGTCCGTTCCTCAAGCTCCCCTCTTCTTTGCTTCAGTTAGGTGGTGGTGAGCAGCTTGAGGGTAAGTATGATCACATTTTAGGGGAAGATACCATGTGGGTCACTTATAGCACATCTGTTTGTCTCACTTTCTTGCTCAGTCTCCCAACAGCAGGGCCCCACAGAGACATCGCTCTACCTGGAGTTGCTCCTAGTAGTCCTGATGGACACTCCAGCCCTGATTGTTCAGGAATGTTACACTGTGCTGCTGCTGCAAATTAGAGGGCTGCATAATCTTGCTGTAAAAAGCCCTTTTTTACCTCATGTCTAACATGCTTGGTAGGGTGGAGATCTGGAGATGGTTCAGGCCATTTCCAGTCATGGGGTATGTCAAATTTGCTGACCGCAGTCGTTGATCTTGTTGCCAGACCAAGTCAAATTAATTGACTGAAAAATCACTGCTGATGTCTACTTCACCAATTCAGTGCTGACTTTCCAGCACAGTCATGCTCGTCCCTCCTTGTGACAGCCAATATCGTGCTGCCTGATGGAGCCGCCGCTGTATGAACGGTTAACAGGTACAGTGAGACACAATCTGCCATTTTTTGCTTTTTTGCTCATTCTTTCAAGGTATGTAAACACAACATCAGACAGACAGCCTTCTCTTCTCTTTGTAAGGCCTAAAGACGCACGTTCCTTACTCCTTGTTACTCATAATATTAATTGTACTTCCAGTTGAGCATTCATTAGTGGTCAGCCTGGTCTGTTGGCTTTTACAATTCTTGCCACTCTCTTCAACCCCTCTGATCCAAAAGCTGCTTTTGTTCACAAGATTACTCAACATTGATAGTTTTTTTGCTTTTCACACAGTTCTTGGTCAACCAATGCAACGGTCATTCATGAAAAGCTGATGCTACAACCAACAAGCCTTGTGCTGATCATCATGCCACGTTCATCCAACTGGCATCTTCACTTTCTGCCCCGACCACCTCAACTCTCATTCTTTATGCCACTTGTGATCAAAGACGTGGAGAGGCCCTAAGCAATACGGCGGCAAGGTATCGACAGAGAAGAAGGCTGTGTGACAGCTGAATCTGACAAGAATGCTGACATGATGTGTAGCAAACCCATGTGGGGGTGGAGGAAGGGCAGCACCATTAGAACTTTCAAATTATGCACTTAAAACTGCAATAGAAATTGCAGAAATTTGGAGAGGCTCCCTCAGACTGGATCCATCAGCTGTGACTAAAGCCGGTCTTGATGGGGTAGTTGATTTAAAGACAAATTGAAAGCTCGGCCCAAAGCATTAACTTCAGCTTTACCACCAGAATTCAATACACTATTTACAAACCTGCTGCAGCTGCAGTCATTCATTGGTTTATTTCATGATCACTTCCATCATTTTTTATTGTGAACAGGACCATGAATTTCACGATCAATTTCACTCTGAGCAGTTGCTTCTTCTTAGCAAGTCAAACTTTCTTTTTTTGTATTTTTTTGGAGAGCATCAGGACCTAACATTGAGAGGCGCTAATTCTGATCCTCATAGTCAGCTGTGAACTACTCCAGTGTGTGCCAAACATTCGGGTCTGATGAGGCCAAGCGGCTGTGCACGAAAAAGCCTGAACAGGAGAGGAGACAAAATGCACCCTTGGCAGAGACCACCAATGAGTCAACGTAACTTCAAGCATGCATGCAGAGGTCTTGTTTTGCAAGAACATTCACCAAACAGCATGAAGAGTAGTCTCAGGTCACATACTGTCATAGCAGGGGACATGTGGTTAAAATTCTTCTCCACGTCTACGACTCCCATGACCACTTAAATATTTGTACACATAAAAGGGGTTGGTCAGTTTCATGGCCAGAAAGGAATTTGTGTTATTTTTACTGGATCTGTGATTTATCATCTGGAGTACACCCTGGAGAGGCTTTCACATGCACTCTTGCCCCCTTTTTAAAAACTGATATCACTACTGGAGTCTGGCAGTTTGAAAGCAAGATGTCCATATCTTGCAGGCAACAGATTAACAAGACCGCCTCATAGTATCCAGTGTTTTCAGCATTTCTGCCTCGATCTTGTCTATTCCTGAGGCATTGCTACTACACATCTATTAAAAACACCAAAGTAAAGGACGCAACTTCAGCGAGCTCGGATAAGCTCCAGCTTCCAAGTGACTCTACTCTGGATAAGCGGATTTAGAAAATGGATGAATTTCTACTGACTTCTTCCCTTGCCGTTAAGTTCCTGATGTTGAACCTTTAAGAAACTCTGCGATGCACAAACTACTCCACTGCACCAAAGCTCACAAATCCTGGAAAAATGTTCTTTCAAATGCATATATTTAAAAGAAAATCTAAAACTAAAACAAAGTAAAAATAAGACGTCTTCTTATTTCCTGTGCTGCAGGGACAAACTCGGGAAACCCAGTGGCCTGCACTTTGACATATATACGGACAATGGATGAATGCAGGCCTTTTCTGAATTTTCTTTGAACTTTTCCTAAAACGTCCCTTCTATTTCAGACAGGCTCCCTCCTCCAAGCAGACACTCTATACTCATCAGCACATTTAAGAATTAATCCCCAGCTTCTGCTTTTATTTTATTAGTTCAATATGTCTGTAATCAAACTCTGTGGGCTAAAAATGACCGAAGCTGCCTGCCAGGCCAGGCCTCAATGTGTTGCTAAAGTTAGAAGGTTCACCTTTTTCTAGTCCCTGAGAGAGCGGTTCAGATGTTCTCCTCAGTGCTTTTATGGGGGCGACCTAACATCCTAATTGACTGCCGCTTTTTTATCCTCCCTGAGCCGTCCCTCACGGTTCAATTTAGCGAGCATTCGGCCTTCCTAGAAAGCCGGAGAGTCTATCTATCTTTTTATAGAGCCGGCCAAGCAGAATTCTCTTTGGCATGGTGACATCCAATAATGCAGGCCATGCTGCAGCAATTCGTGCTGATAAAGTATGAAGTGAAAACAATGCAACAGGTGTTCAGTCGTTTCAAGTTTTCAGTGACAAATCGAGTCTGGTAATGAAGTTTTACAAAAAAGGAGGCTGATGAGTTTAATGTGTGTGGGTCGCCCACTATGACTTGCTTTGGAAGAAACCAAAATAAATCTAAACAGCTTCATTGGCAGTTTGGTGCCTCAGTGCTCCAGAGTACTGAGGGTAACTGCATGTGGACTGAATGAAGCACTTAAACCAACACAGGACCAAGGGGGGCCACAGCCACACTCACTCACTTATATGAGTACAACTCAGAATCCACAATTAGTGCACGTCTTTGGGGTGTAGGAGGACAACCGGAGTGCAAATGGTGTGAGTACCTGAAAAAGGACAGTCACTAGAGCCTAGAGGAGCCCAAAAAAGGACGCCACTGAGTCCATGCACCAAAAACGAAAAAATCAAGAATTCAGTCCTAACACTATTTTGAGTTTCTTTTTCCAAATTATCACTACCATGATGATTGTTTTTACATTTTTGGATATCTCAATCTGTGTACTGCCATCTTTCATAGGTGGGACATAATGAAGCAATATATGACGTGACCGACAATGGGCTTAGCAATTGTAAACAATACGACCATGGCCATGTAAATGGGGAAGACTTCTAAAAAAAATTCAGAACACAAAATGACCTCACCGGAATAATCTACCCACCTTAATAAGAGGGCAAGTGTCTTGTGCACCTGTATCTGTCCGTCTGGTTGCTATGTCTCTGTTATATGCCATTTGGTATGGGATTCATAAAAGCAATGCTAATATTTGTGATGTGCCACCTGTTGGAATGAGAAATGCAATACATTTTATTACCATACATGTTTGTGACGTGCCATCTGTTGAAGTGAGAAATGCAATACATTTTATTACTATAAATGTTTGTGGTGCGCCATCAGTTGGAAAGAGAAATGCAATGCATTTTATTACTGCAAATGTTTGTGATGTGCCATCTGGTGGAATGTGAAATTCAATGCTTTTTATTATTACAAATGTTTGTGATGTACCACCTGTTGGAATGAGAAATGCAAAGCATTTTATCACTATAAATGTTGGTTATACACTATCTTTTGAAATGAGAAATGCAATGCATTTCATTACTCCAAATGTTTGTGTTGTGTCATCTGTTGGAGCAAGAAATGAAATGCATTTTATTACTGCAAATGTTTGTGTTGCACCATCTGTTGAAATGAGAAATGCAATTCATTTTAATACTACATGTTTTAAAAAATAGATGGTGTACTGCAAACATTAATGCTGATTATGTGATAGGAAGAAGAATAATTTTGTTGAATGTTTTCTGCTGCATGCAGCCTGCTGGTATTTGTGATCTACTGGGCTGCTGAGTGTGAGGCAAATTGCAAAAGCCAATTACGTGATAGGATGAAGAAGAATGACAGCTACGACATCTGCTGCCCATCAAGCACATGCAGCCCTGCAACCTGCTGGTAATCTAACATTACTGGGACTGGAATCTCAAAGAACTGGAGGTCCTTGCATTTTCTAGTGATATAATAAATGTGGTTCAATCAGTATTTCTTATTTATTTATTATTTTTTAAACAGGGATCCATGTTTCATTATTGATTTTAGTCTTGTTTTGATATTGAATCATTAAAGTATTTATTTTGTAAGTATCATGTTTATATATTCTCCGACTATGTTCCTTGTGTTCAGGTCCACCCTGACATCACTACCAGGGACCACCCTCAGTCTTTACATTGACTCTGAGGAGTTTGATCAGGCATTGCAAGTTGAGGTGTGTGGACGAATCTATATCAAACTAGAACGCAACCTCCGCGATCGAGGAGGGATTACTGTATTTTGAACTCGTTTCAGCCTGAGCCCCATTTTGGGCTTGTACCTTCCTTGAAGATTACCTTTTGAGTTTGGGGCTAGGCTGTCTAGAGAGAGGCCTGTTTCTGAGGCTGACCATTGAAGTCAGGGTTTTGTTTATTTTGAACCTTGTTCAACTTTTTGCCAGTTTTGTGTTGTTTAAATTATAACAATAAATACACAAGAAATGTGCAGAAATTCCAAAAAGAGCATAAAGAAACTCTGGGAAATCTAAATGCATAAACAAAGTCACAGGGAGATAAAGCAGAAAGTGGCTAGGCCAGTCTTAACTTGGGCTGGGGCTCAAACCCAGTCTCTTAGATCTGAGCTAGGACTTCAACTGTGACCTCTTTTGCAGCCCATTACAGTTTCACCCATCCAGGAAAAAGAATCAAACATCATTACCCCCAAATAATAATACATAGACTCAAAACCGAGAAGGATTCCAGTTAGAGAGTGAAAGAAAGCCCCTCTTAAAACAGAGATGGCAGACTGTGAAATTGAAGACCGCATTATCTGGCCTACATAACGTAGTACTGCAAGGGCGCACAATCTAATTTGGTGATTTTTGGGGTTACAAAAGGGACATTTCCAGCTCTAACAACTCTTCTGAGGGTAAAGACCCTGCTGTTTAACATCTTTTCTTAAGAGATTAGGGGGCACTAAGGAAGGACATGGTGGTCCAAGGCTATGTGTGGATAGATTGGCATTTGCCATATACTGTTGGGGCAGTCGATTTGTGGAAGCAGAATACTGCATGTACAGTAATCCCTCGTTTATCGCAGGAGATAGGTTCCAAGGCCGGCCGCAATAACTGAATTTCCGCGAAGTAGGGACACCATATTTATTTAATTATTTAACGTGTATTTGGATGTTTTTAAACCCTCCCTGTACTGTTTACAACCCACCCTTTGCTCTATTAATAACAGGGACCTACCTAACATTTCCTGGGGCACCTCTTCCACGGTTTCCGAAGGTGTATCCATAGTAGTAGTAGGAACTGGCTCTTTTTTGCGAGGCTGCAAAAACATTGTGATCGGCAGTTGCTGCCGCTGCTTCTTTTTCCGGTCGAAGTGCAGCTTGTAGGCGGTCATGACGTCGTCGACCTTGTTGCAAAATTGGACCGATCGAACGGCGTTTAGGCTCAGCACCAGCCTTGGAAGAAGGAGCACATTTAGGAGCCATTGCAGGGGGTGAAAATTGAAGCGAAGTTCAGCACAAAGAAACCACAAAAAAATCACACACAGTACAGTGTAAAGTAAACTGCTCGGCGAGAAAGCTTGAAGCGAAATGGCCGTGACAGAGAGACAAGGGGAGATGCTGTGGGATCTGGGCATCAGTCAAAGCACCAATCACGGGCCCAATTAGAAAGCGGGAAGCTGTGATTTGTCGTCTCCCTCCCATGTACAAATCACAGCCCGTGTTACACGCACTTAGTCACCGAACTTGTTTTGTTGTTCTTAGACTAGGAAATACTACTACTATATTTAAAAATCCGCGAAAAGTGAACCGCGAAGTAGCGGGGGATTACTGTACTCCTGAATACACTTGGGTATCTTTTCACTTAAATGTGTTTGAAGAACATTGTTCATAGACATCGGCAGAGTTGCACTGGGGCAGGGTGCAAAGACAACTGTATTGAAGTGTAATGTTTGTCTGGGAAATGAATACCAGGGAAGTTTTCAAAAACCTCTTGGTGTAACAGCCAATGCAGAAACATTATTTTACCCAAGGTCAAATTAACATCCATCGTGTCACTACATACCTCATCTCAACTCATCCTCTAAAAATACATTTAACTCAATTCAGGATGGCAGGGGGCTGCAGCCTAGTCCAGCAGCATTGGGTACAGGGCAGAAAGACACCCTAGGCAGGGCACCAGCATTACAGCCAAGTTCAACCTAATAAGCACATCTTTGGTGATGTGGGAGGAAAACCCACACAGATATTGGGACAATGAGCAGACTTTACATGATCAACTTCCAGGTGTGGGATGGACACTAGGCACGCCATGTGAGATGGCAGTGCTACTGTATACCTTACAGGCTTCAAATCCTGACCCAGTACTGTACTGGAGTTTGCACATGCTCTGTCTGTACCTGTATGTCTTAGGGGAAGTGTGATGGATTAGCTAGTATGATTTAAACGGGTTTGTAACTCTGGCTCAAATTCATTTTGTTGGTTCAATGGTTTTGTTGTTTTTCAAATGTTATTTGCCTATTTATGTTGTTGAATATGTTTGTGGTTTTGAGTTGTTGTTTTTTAATTTATGTAATTTTATGATTTTAGTTCATATCATATAATTTTGTTTATTAATGATTCAGTGTTTAAATATTACATAAATATCTTTGCTTTCATTCTGTGTGTGGAGTACCCAAGAGGGCAGGGCCACATGATGTCACTGCTGAAGGACCGCCCTTGGCCTTTATATTTCACGCTGGGGAGCAGGTCCTTCAGTTGTTCATTGACATTCAAATAGTGTATATTATTGCTGATGTTTCTATACATGAATTTGCAAAGGTATACTTCTTGAAATGTAGTTATGTTTCTTGTTTTTTGCAAGTGGAGCCCCCAGAAGGGGGTGCCACACTGATATCGCCATAACTGAGCCCTCCCCCTGGATGTATAAGTCACCTGATAAAGCTCAATAGTTGGAAATTATTCATTTATGGGAGACTAGCAAAATACCCGCGCTTCGCTGTGGCGAAGTACTGCCTTAAAATTTTTATTAAGAAGAAAAGTAAACCTTTTTAAACTGAGGGAAAATATACCAATAATTATTTGTTAAGGATCTCTTTGTATACCACATTGTCAGTTCGGCCCTCCGGTTGTAATATGACCAAGCTGTGCGCTGAGCTTACTCTTGAGCATGCAACGTACAGTTGGCCATGTGAAAAGCAGTCTTGCCTCAAATCTCACAGCTTGGATTGCTGCTGTCATAATCGGTTTGAGTTTCATGGTTTGTGTCAATTACGACAGTATTTGCAGGACTTGTTGTGTTGAAGTGACATTTGGCATCTTTCAAGCGTTGTAAGCACACAACCGGTTTCATCGATAACTTCGCATCCAGCTTTTGAGAGTTTAAACATTCATAAACATCAAAGTGTCCAATACTCAAATCGTCACCTGTGAATCTAAGATGTTTAAGAGACATTGGCGGTTGTCCAAAGGTGTTAAATATTTGGCCATTTCGGTACACTTGAAAGCGACAACCGAACAATTCAGCGGCAGCCATCAACTCACATGCAGAACCATAGGTGAAGGGCTTAAGCATTTCACTCTTCTAGTGCTCCTGTGTAGTATAATTATCTCCTGTACCGTCAGCAGTCCACACCTTGAACCTGTCCCAGTCATTCAATACATAAGACACAATGTTCCTCCAGATATCAAGAGTGAGCCTGATATGGCCATGCAATATGTAACACAGAGAATGGAAAAGGCAGACGCCATCTCCGGGCATGGAAACCACTCGGTAAGTGACAGTTCTTTGATTGATGGTGATCACCTTGATAGACATGTTAATGGGGGTATGGTTGGAACAATAAAGGAAATGGGTACCTGAACAATTTAAACTAAGTCTAAAATACCTACGCAATAACTATAATCGTAATAAACGAACAATAAAACAGCGGAGAAGCTGTGGATTAAATAAAAAGGCTGCAGTTATCAGTAGGGAGACGTGAATCCCGTGGCGAAGCAAGGAAGGGAATGTAGAGACTGAGGCGACGGATGGCCTTATATAGACAGGCAGCCAACAACGTGGAAGGCGTGGGGATGGGGGACCCAACGCCGCCTCACACAGCGACCGAGCTGCAGGCTATGGAGGTATATATGTACGTAAGTAGGATTCAGTTAGCGTTGGGAACCCGTGTACCAAATTTCTTGAAGATGGGCCCATAGGTAACAAAAACCGTTGGAAAGTTCAATATGGCGGCAGACAGTGGCGTCATACCACTGAAATAAGTACGTACATTGGTTTGGTTAGCGCAGGGAAGCCGCCTACCAAATTTCTTGAAGATGGGGCCATAAATAAGAAAGTTTAACATGGCGGACGTTGTCGACCGTTATGACCGTTACGCGTAGAACTTCTAAATGAAACCTGCTTAACTTTTGTAAGTAAGCTGTAAGGAATGAGCCTGCCAAATGTCAGCCTTCTACCTACACGGGAAGTTGGAGAATTAGTGATGAGTCAGTCAGTCAGTGAGGGCTTTGCCTTTTATTAGTATAGATTCTGTAATGTGAATATTGTGTTTCCTTACACCCCAGGTTTGCTGATTTATTGTGCTATGTTTAAGAGATTCTGGTTTTTGGATTATATTTTGGGACCCGTTTGTTCAGGACTGCCTTTTAGGTAATTCCATTGTGCCCTTTTTTGCACTATAAAGCCTTTCTTTGTATTTTTCTATTTTCTAAAAATATTTGACTTATTAAAGATTGTTGTCTGCTCTTAAATACAAGGATTAATGATTATCCCTTCTCTTGCAGGGTTTTTGTTGCATTTATAGTTGTTTTGCCAGTTCATAACACTTGCGTAATCCAAGTCATAGTCACAGAGCTCTGAGTCTTTTTCTGTTTGTTTTTTTAAGCAGGAGGTAGGGGCCAGTGCACCGCTGATCACACAGGCTGCACAACTCACTTCTCACTCTCATCCTGAGCCACTTTAAAGCGGAGAATCAGCCTAACCTGAATGTCTCTTGAACATGGGAGGAAAAATGAAATACTTTTCAAAAGACCATAAAGATATGAGGTGGAAGGGTCCTGTCTGAACTGCACACTGTGAACTTGCTGGGGTGTGTGATGGATGCCCTAAACCTGGAAGGACAGGGGGAGACAGCTTACACTGGGCACTAGATGATAGCCAATCCAGGCTGGCATCCCCATATGAGTGCCCACAAGGCATGCTGGGCATTGCAGTCCCAGGGAACAGCCCTGTTGGGTCCCATGGGGTTTGCCAGGAGGATTTGAGGGATTTGGGAGTCTCTACACTATAGGGCTCCAACCTCACCCGGAAGTGCTTCAGAGCCGCAGCTTCATATCACTGGAAGTACTCCTGGGGACTGCATAAAAGGGTCTGCCTGCTGCAACTGAAACAAGTCAGAGTCGGGAGGAAGGAGCTTGCATTGAGAAGTGACAAGAGACTGAGAGAGAGAAGACAAAGCATTGCTGTGTGCTTGCTATTTGCTAGCTGTATTGTGGATGGTGCTGTGGGAAACACTTACAGAGCAGGGATGCCCACAAATAAACACTCTTTTGTACTTTTACACTTATTTCTGAGCATTTGTGTTGAGTGCTTGGGAAACAGGAGCACCGCCTGGTGGCCACAGGTGCAAATGCAGCACTCTAGACTGTCCCACTTTTATTCTATTACAAAATAACTGACTTTATTGTAAATTGGGGGAATTTTCAGGTGCTTGGAAATGTTGTTACTCCTATCACCTGTTTTGTGTCCTGGGTACCACCATTTTTAAAAAGGGAATAATACTATTACATTACCAAGATTCAATAATGATTCAAAAACCATTTCCGGCGCCGCATCCGAGTGGCAGCCTTTTCCAGCAGCTCCGTATATGACTTTATCTTTTTACCTTTTTATCTCTATTTTTATCTATTTCACTGATCACTTCTACCACTTTCTTTTATGTGGAATTGCTCCCTGGACACTTTTTACTATTTTTACTACTTGACATGGATTTTTACACTCCGAGAATCGCCTATTCAAGTAGTCAGCTTAAAGCACTGAGAAGAAATGCACATGCCGGTGTGGTTGCTTATTTACCTGACGAGGTAAGAAGACGATATCGGGGCAGCCGAGCCGGCGCAAAGATAAAAGATAAGATTAAATCGAGACAACTTGAGAGAAAATGGCGTTATAAACCGTCGGTGCCTTCTGTGATCCTGGGAAATGTGAACTCACTACCAAATAAGATTGACGAACTGGCTGTGCTGGTGAAAACTGTCAGAACCTACAGAGAATGCAGCTTGCTGTGTTTTAGTGAAACATGGCTAACAACTACCATCCCAGATGCTAACGTGGAGCTACCCGGGTTTAGCACAGTTAGAGCGGACAGAGACGCAAGTACCTGCGGGAAGAAGAAAGGAGGAGGACTCGCTCTCTATGTCAATACAAAGTGGTGCAACTCAGGACATGTAAACGTTAAAATCTCCAATTGCTGCAGGGACATCGAACTGTTGGCCGTAAGTCTGCGTCCCTATTACTTGCCCAGAGAGTTTGGACACGTGATTGTTGTTATTGTTTACATCCCCCCTCAAGCGAACGCGGAGATAGCGAGTGACATCATCCATTCCGCAGTTGCTAAGTTACAAACGCAGCACCCTGAGGCACTTGTGCTAATCGCTGGAGACTTTAACCATGTAACGCTGGACAAAACATTACCTGCCTTCTCCCAGTATGTGGATTGTAACACCAGGGGAAACAGGACTATCGACCTACTGTATGCAAACGTTAAAGACGCATACAGCGCCACCCCGCTGCCTGCGCTTGGGAAAGCAGATCATAACCTGGTTCTGCTACAGCCTCAATACAAACCAAGAGTGAGGGCGCTACCTACAACCACACGCTCATTCAGGAAGTGGTCCCCTGAGGCAGAGCAGGCTCTGAGAGACTGCTTTGGAACTACAGACTGGGATATATTCCTGGGGTCACATAGTGAGAACATTGAAGAGGCTGTTGAATGCACAACTGTTTACATCAACTTCTGTATGGACATTGTAGTTCCAGTAAGAACAGTACGCTGCTATGCTAACAACAAGCCATGGGTTACAAGTGACATCAAGGGCCTTTTGAACCAGAAGAAAAGGGCTTTTAAAGGTGGTGATCAGCATGAGCTCAAGCGCGTGCAGAAGGAACTCCGAGTCCAACTCAGGGCGGCGAAAGAGCAGTACAGGAGAAAGCTGGAGCAGAAGTTGCAGAACAACAGCATGAAGGAAGTGTGGGATGGGATGAAGATTATCACTGGCTGCAGCTTGAAGCGGGGTGCCGCCATCGAGACAGACGTGGAGAGAGCAAACCAAATGAACAACTTCTTTAATAGGTTTGATCACCCTAACCCACTATCACCTCGAAGTACTACATCCTCCAACCATCCTTCTGCTGGTACCAGCATAGGTGAGACATCCCCACCCACAATTACAGCAGCCCATGTGAGCAGAGAGTTGAAAAGACTTCGTGCCAGCAAAGCAGCGGGTCCAGATGGTGTATCGCCACGACTGCTGAAGGCCTGTGCGTTGGAACTGGGGAGTCCTCTACAGCGCATCTTCAACCTGAGCCTGGAACAGGGGAGAGTCCCAAGGCTTTGGAAAACATCTTGTATCACCCCTGTCCCAAAGGTATCACGACCTAGTGAGCTGAATGACTTCCGGCCTGTTGCTCTGACGTCACATCTGATGAAGACCATGGAGCGGCTGCTGCTTCACCACCTGAGGCCACAGGTCCGCCACGCCCTCGACCCTCTGCAGTTCGCATACCAGGAGAAGGTGGGAGCGGAGGATGCCATCATCTATATGCTACACCGATCCCTCTCCCACTTGGACAGAGGCAGTGGTGCTGTAAGAATTATGTTTTTGGACTTCTCTAGCGCCTTCAACACCATCCAACCTCTGCTCCTTATAGACAAGCTGACTGAGATGGGAGTAGACTCACACCTGGTGGCATGGATTGTGGACTATCTTAAAGACAGACCTCAATATGTGCGTCTTGGGAACTGCAGTTCTGACATTGTGTTCAGCAATACAGGGGCACCGCAGGGGACTGTACTTTCTCCGGTCCTGTTCAATCTATATACATCAGACTTCCAATATGACTCAGAGTCCTGTCACGTGCAAAAGTTCGCTGATGACACTGCTATTGTGGGCTGCATCAGGAGTGGGCAGGAGGAGGAGTACAGGAAGCTAATCAAAGTCTTTGTTAAATGGTGCGACTCAAACCACTTACATCTTAACACCAGCAAAACCAAGGAACTGGTGGTGGATTTTAGGAGGCCCAGGCCCCTCATGGACCCTGTGATCATCAGAGGTGACTGTGTGCAGAGGGTGCAGACCTATAAATACCTGGGAGTGCAGCTGGATGACAAATTGGACTGGACTGCCAATACTGATGCTCTATGTAAGAAAGGTCAGAGCAGACTATACTTTCTGAGAAGGTTGGCATCGTTCAACATCTGCAGTAAGATGCTGCAGATGTTCTACCAGACGGTTGTGGCGAGTGCCCTCTTCTACGCGGTGGTGTGCTGGGGTGGCAGCATAAAGATGAAAGACGCCTCACGCCTGGACAAACTGGTGAGGAAGGCAGGCTCTATTGTAGGAGTAAAGTTGGACAGTTTAACATCTGTGGCAGAGCAACGGGCACTAAGCAAACTCCTGTCAATCATGAATAATCCACTGCATCCACTGAACAGTGTCATCTCCAGGCAGAGGAGTAGCTTCAGTGACAGACTTTTGTCACTGTCCTGCTCCACTGACAGACTGAGGAGATCGTTCCTCCCCCACACTATGCGACTCTTCAATTCCACCCGGGGGAGTAAATGCTAACTTTTTTCATTTTTATTACTATTTAATTTAATATTGTTTCTTTGTATCAGTATACTGCTGCTGGATTATGTGAATTTCCCCTTGGGATTAATAAAGTATCTATCTATCTATCTATCTAATGCAGCTGACAACAGGGGATGCAAAGCAGTTTACTCTTCTTTGCTGCATTACCTCAAGAGTTAGTTAATCGGCACACACAAACACACGCTCACATCTTTGTACAGCAGCCTACCAAAATACACACAGCCTCATTCAATACAATCTAATCAGAGATCACCGTCAAAGAGGATGAAGGAACAGAAACAAAACACAATTCCAATAGAGTACTGTTCACTTATTTGTATGATCCCAAATTAATGACCTCATATTAAACAAACACAGACAACTTACAAGATAAACAGTTATTTAAAAATACTGTACACTGTAAACAGTTTAAGATACACAATAATTGCACAGCAAGCAGACAAACCTTAAGATGTAAATTTAGTCCGTGCATCAAAGGCCTTAAATGCAGGATTACCAGGTCCTGGAAACATTTCCAGCCCAATGACAGCTAAAAAACTACCTGATGGTGCTGTGGACCACTCCAGTGAATGACACTGTTGACAACCGGGGCGAGTTTTGGTGTTACTGACTTAAAGTTTTGCCACTATCAACGTCTTTCCCCCTTGCAGTTTTGCTGTTTGTGTGGCCGCATATACAATTTGAAAATAACACAAAAAGCACACTTCAAAAATCAAAAAGGATCAAAAATTTTCCCTGCACAAACCTTCAAAAATAGCCCAATTTGGCGTGAAAACCACATACCTGGCAACCCTGCTTAAAAGGCTCCCAGCATTTTGTCTTCATCCAGGGCTCATACCTTGTGACATTTAGCTATTATCTACTGTAGCTAAAGTAATAAAGAATAAATATTGTTAAAAAACTCAGGATGAGCAGAAAGCAAGTTTCAACTTTCATTTAAATTAGTTCATTTTTCTTCATTTGGAACAGTATTCAAATAAACCCTTAACTTCAATGTTGGCAACAGCTCCTTTAATTATATTAACAGCTTTCAATATGAAAGCCAAAGGAGCCGATTGTACAAACGCAGGTGCATGATGGACCAGTTTCAATCGAATAATCAAATTAGTTTATTCACTCAATGACTTTTGGCTTACAGAGCCATGCTTGAACAGCTGCCTTCCTCTTTAATTCATTACTAGGTAAGCTAAGAAACCATGCTGTCCTCGGCTTGCATGTTTTACTTTTATGGATTTCAGTGATCGTTTAACTTACCTATTACAACTTCAAGCAGCAGGAGATGTCAGTTGGTGTTGCAGGACTTGGCAGCAGGGTGTTAGCTGCAGATTTCTACTGTCAAGCCAGAAGTCCATTATCAGGCTGGAAGTGACTGAACCTTAGTTGCAAAACTCAGGTCAAATCCACTGTCATCGCCTGTGAGGAAGAAGTAGCCTTACAAAAAAAGAATGTTAAATCAGCTGCATAGTTTACATCAGAGTACTTCTTCTCACCTTATTGGAGATTTTACTTGAAGTATCGTTGAATAAACCTCTGAACTATCCGGTTCATTTCACTGTATTTTTTTTGGTGTGTACAGTGATCCCTCGCTATATCGCGCTTCGACTTTCGCGGCTTCACTCCATATATGTAAGCATATAAAAATATTTACCACGGATTTTTCGCTGGTTCGCGGATTTCTGTGGACAATGGGTCTTTTAATTTATGGTACATGCTTCCTCAGTTGGTTTGCCCAGTTGATTTCATACAAGGGACGCTATTGGCAGATGGCTGAGAAGCTACCCAATCAGAGCATGTATTACATATTAAATAAAACTCCCCAATGATATATGATATGCTTCCTGCGCGGTGCTTCACATACTTAAAAGCCCGAACAACACCTACTGATTTTTGATTGTTTGCTCTGTCTCTCTCACTCTCTCTGACATTCTCTGCTCTTGACGGAGGGGGTGTGAGCAGAGGGGCTGTTCGCACACTGGCCTAGAGGATACGGACGCTCCTCTAAAAAATGCTGAAAGACTACCTTCACAATGCTCCCTTCCTTGCAGCTGCTTTGTTGGGCGGTGCTTTGCATACTTAAAAGCCCGAGCAGCCCTATTTATTTTTGATTGCTTTTCTCTCTATTTCTCTCCCTCTCTGACATTCTCTGCTCCTGAAGCGCACCCCTTTGAACAGGAAGAGATGTTTGCATTCTTTTAATTGTGAGACGGAACTGTCATCTCTGTCTTGTCATGGAGCACAGTTTAATCTTTTGAAAAAGAGACAAATGTTTGTTTGCAATGTTTGAATAAAGTTCCTGTCTCTACAACCTCCTGTGTTTCTGTGCAAATCTGTGACCCAAGCGTGTTAATATAAAAATAACAATATAAATGTATGGTTTTTACTTCTTGGATTTTCACATTTTGTGGGGGGGTTCTGGAACAGGTTTTCTATGCTTTAACTGCGAAAATATTCGATTTATAAATAAAGAATTCTACTTCGCCGCAATTCATTTATCGCGGTAGAGTCTGGAACTAATTAACCGCAATAAACGAGGGCCGATTGTATAAGCCAAAAGAGACGGTGAGTATAGCTTCAGGTAAATGATTTACGGGAGACTTTTTCTTATTTTAATTGGTGTTGAGTAAAGCTGTGAAATGAAATGTGTGGTTCATGGTGCCATACTAAGCTCCTTTGTCCTTTACCTAACAGACTCCTTTGGTACTTGGCCTGTGGTTGTTACTGAGATGGTCACCAGCTCAATAATGAAATGAACCAAGAAGGGAAGTACAGCTTCTAGGTTAATGATTTCAACTTTTTTTTAAATAATTTTAATCAGTGTTGAATAAAGGTCAAAATGATTATTTGTTAATTATATATCTAATACATAAATCTAATATATAAAGCAGAGTTGATGTGTGTGTGTATGTTTGTTTGTCCACCATACAAATCTGCATTGGGCGTCCGATTGCCAATCTTCTAATATATAAAGCAAAGTCGATGTGTGTGTGTGTGTTTGTTTGTCCGCCATACAAATCTGCACCGGGCGTCCGATCGCCACCAAACTGGGCATGGGGCTCCTTTGTGACCAGGAGAAGGTCATGGGGTAGGTTTGGTTGGGGAAAATGTATGTGGTCAAGCGCAGGGCACCTTTTCACCGACACCACGTTTGGCACACCTCCCCGTACTTAAGATGGCCACACGATGCAACAGATGGTCACCGTGGTGCCATCTAGCGGCGGCTTTGGTCTCTGTGCGTGAAGAGGATCTGCCATATAGATGTAAAACGTGAACGACCCAGTACGCGTGACCAGCTGACACACCTGCGTTTCCGCATGTCACACTCCCACACACACCGATAGTGCTGTACGAATATGAGAGGGAAGAAAATTCCAGAGTTGATGAGCACTATGAGAGACGCTCGAGCTCCCATAGCACAGAGTTTGATGTGTGGTACAGAAACTCGAGCTGCAGATGACGATCTGAGTGAGCGAGAGGGGTGTAAGTCTGTAGGAGTTCAGTGAGGTTGTGGAGAGCTTTAAATGTTAAGAACAGTATTTTGTATTGTATTCTGTAGTTAACAGGGAGCCAGTGAGGTTGAGAGACAATAGGTGGGATATATTCAGTGGATTTAGAACAGCAGGTTATTATCCTGGCAGCAGAATTTTGAATAACTTATAAGCGATGGATACGTTTTTGTGGGATGCCAGATAGAATAGCATTATTATTATATATTATATATATATATATATATATATATATATATATATATATATATATATATACAGTATATATACAGTATATATATATATATATATATATATATATATACCTGTATATAATTATATATTATTATAGTTACTGTATAATATAAAAAATAATGCAGCATTTAATGGAAAATATATTTTCTGTCTGTGTTGACATATATGTAAGTTGTTGTAACCATGTGATTCAGTTAACAGTTCCGTTTCTCATTTGTTTTGCTTAGTTTTTCTGTTTACTGCTCCTAATACTTCACTGGACAGGCTCCATCTTCTCACAGTCTTTTAAGAAAAATTGCATAAAAAAAGTAAAACTGCTGGAAAGACACAACAGCTAATTTAAAGTTTTGATTGTCCATAGTTATGTTCTGTCAGGCTGAATAAAACCGAGCCGAGAGCAAACTAGAAAAGCAGCAAATTTTCTAGAAGTGGCAAAGATGGATGCACAGAAATGGACCAAAAAAACAAAAGAGGTAATTTGTTTAGGTCAAGAGTTCCCAAATGTTTTTCGGCCGCAGACCCCTTTACCAAAAACTTTTAAAACTGTCGACCCCCTAGTCATTTACTTTACTTACTCAAATTAGTACGGAATATGGCATTATCTTGTGCAACATTTAATATCGAAACCTGAACTAATGAAAATTAAAGCAAAAAAATACGAGCAGAGTTTTTTTTACATTTTTGACATTTATGAAATAAATATGTAAATTCAAAATAAGTACAAATAGTCCAAGCTGTACTGTCTGCATTTTTTTTTGGTTCAGTCATATTATTATCTGAAGAAATAAAAACTTTTATTAGCAAACAATTTCGACCGCCCCTGTGATTAAAAAAAAAAAAAACCAATAAAGTATGTACTTACTTGAAACATGTTCAAACTCGAATAAATAAACTGTGTCCTCTGATTTTCTTTTTTGTAGTACTGCTCCTCAATAAATAATTATATTCAAAGTTCAAATCACAAATAAGTACATGTCACATCAAACGAACCATTTTATAGTGTTTTATGAAAGGATGACCGTACAAGACTGATAGATTTTGCTAGTATCGAATATCCGTCGTCTCGTCCCACCGCAAGCAAGTGCGGACATGCAATGGTTTTCCATGTCTGCACTTACTTTGATACGTTCGATAAGACAATGCACAGACATGTTTGTGCTACATGTATTTTCATACATTCTTACATGTACATTCTTTTAATGACACATTTTACCTTTTCGTTTGCAAGTTTGGTATGTAATGTGTTTTTATCAAAAAAGTGTTTTTTTGAATTATTTTACTTCTTAATTAGGTACATATTGGAATCATAGATATTTTGAAGTAACAAACAAATAGCAGTAGTAACGGGGTCTATTTTTGCTGTTGTCAACCCTCAATTTTTTTTATTGAAACTATCGATCCCATGAAAGTTCAAATCGACCCCAGGGGGTCAATATTGACCACTTTGGGAACTCTTGGTTTAGGTTACGGTAACTACCAGTCATTGAATTTATTAGTAGAATTCATTTTCATATGGAACCTTAGGGTGTTGGATGACTTTTTAAATGTAGGTCTCAAAACTTGTTATAAGTTTACTAATGTATTGTTAATGCAATGGTAGGACATGATGAAAAGTCAATGTCAAAAATATTCTTCAATTCTGAAAAAGGATAAATAGTGTTTTGTGGAAAATATATAATAAGGCATACACTTACACAAATCTGAAGTTAACGTGTCTTCTTGCCTGTGGATGTGACTTCTTGGTCAAAATCGAAAGGTGACTGTTGTGGAAATAACGCCCTGAAGTGATAACCTCCAGTCTTTATGGAAGCTCTTTATGTGTTAGTAGTTCCCACTTAATATTTTTCTTTTAACACATGGGGGTCAGAGCTTACATAACAGTTCATAGAATTCAAGGAAAATCAAAAAAGCAACCAGATGGCACCATTGCTTGTGTAATTCCACTAGATGGCAGTAAAGTACAGGCTTATGTCTCATCGCTTGCAAAACTGTAGAAGCCAAACTCTGTATTAGCAAGTAGAGAAAGTTGGCTTATTTCTGTTGATTTGCTCACTGAGGATGAATAAATTGATAAATATTCTGAAGAAAAACAGCACAGTGCCCTATTTTAACTATATTTCAATTTTTTTTTAAAATTTTAAATATTGTCATCTCTCATTTAGGCAAGTAGGTCATTGCTTCCATCTCCCACCCGATGGGCCAGCAAAAATTCAAGTAGTAAAGTAGTTGCCTCAGTAATTTAATGTAGTTTTAAAAGGTCTACAGAAAACTCAGCTTAGTGTTCATATTCAAATTTTTCCAATTTTTCACGATATCCTCAATACAATTATGTAGTTAAATATTCTTTTTTTAATTAGTTTTCTTTGTGCATGGCATTGTTTGCCTGTTTCCGGGATGCTCGGGCAGACCTGTTGATCCTAGAGTCCTTGGCAAAATCTTGTTCATGTAAGTGCATCTCAAACCTGAAATTTTCAGTTAAGGTCTGAATTTTGTTTGAATCAGGCCTTGTGTGACTTTGAATGGCATTATTTGACTGCCATTTTATTATCACTGCTACTGATACCCTAATATATTGTTAAATGCAGTGTCTCTCCCTCGCCCATTCACATGAGGTCTGCTAGAAGATACGTCCTTCCTTGGCTACCCTCCAAGGCTGCAACCAGTGCTGTGATCTTCTATGGCTCCTTCCATGCGACTCCAATGATAATTTTTTTGCCTGTGCTTTCACACTGACTCCTCTGCCTCACATTGCCTTCTTGGAGGCAGTGGCAACATCATCTATCATAGTCCCCCAACTCCATGAGCCGATGCATGCCTGGATACTTCCCATTCTTCACTTGCAGCCACATACCTACGCCAATGAATTTAAACAGAGGAGCAGGTCTCGTAAGTTTGATTATCTTTTTCTCACTTATTATTTATACATACACATACATATACACACACACAAACACACTCTGCACAGTTTCCAGGCTGGTGCCACCTCTTCTGACAGCATCTGTCCCTGGCACCACCACAATTTTCATGGCATTTTAAGTAAATAAGACACCAAAATAGATTTGTGGCTTGAAACAAAAATGACATGTGTTCTCCCATAATTCACTCACCAAACTCTTTGACTGTTTTCAAGTTCTTTGTGGCCAAAATGCTACTAAACAAACCCAAAGTATTTCAGAGTGGCATGCACATATGAGGCCTACCTTTAAATTGTATGATGTACTGAAAGTACATAGGATTCAGCTAGTCATTAAAATCTCCTGAGATTCAAGATCTACAATGAAACATGCTCATGGGTCACCAAAGGCACACCTATAGGCGCATAACGCTGCAGTGCCTTGAGGCAGTGAGCTCTCTTATTACTTACATCACATGTAAAGCACATTGGAGCTTTAGGTCAGCCAGTTAAATATATTGAAGGTGTTATTAAATCGTTTTGGCCATCCAGCAGTTCTACATGTTACTGAAACCAGGACCTACATTCAGGTACCTAAGAGGAAGAGACCCCCTCCTCTGTCATCCTATTTAAAATTATAGGCTTGTGTGTCACCAAACTAGGTGTCTGTACTGGATGGTGGAAGGGAAAATCAATCAAAAATGGTCCCATGCCAGTTCCTCCTACCATTTTTTATTGTCCGTTATAGTACTAAAACATTTTTGGATGAATAATTTAGATACAGGATATATATTTTTAAATAGCAGTACGCTGCATTTTGCTTCAATTATACACCTTGGTGGCTCCTCTGATGATATCTGCATCTCAAGTTAGTGACCATATTTTTTGATTTAAACAACTGTAATTCCTGTCTTTAATATTCAAGCCCTCATCTTGACCTTTTTCTCTTTGCCTTTTTGATTGAATTATCTTGTTGAATTCTGCCTGCACTCTCTGTATCCTCTCTGCTATACATGCAACGTGTTTATTCATTTCATTCATATTGTAATCCACACTTTCATGATAAGATTATTTTATCTTATTACCTTACCTTTGCACTTGCTTTATTGATATGCTGGCCCAGAAAGATAATATATAAAATACAATATGATGGACAGATGCACTGTAAAGTCAGCAGTACTAATTAATCAATACAATATATGCTTAAAATGACTTTACAGATTATATTCTTGACTTTAACTCTTTACATGTTTGCATTTACCCTCATATAAAATTACATTTTGTTAGGAAAGCGAGAGAAACCATAAAAAAGTAATTTTTGAACTGCAAGACAAGGTTATCTTCAAATGTACAGTACAAAACAACACAGAGCTGGAGGTCAAGCCCAAGATTCCTTAATATAACAATGCTGTTACTGTAATTTTCTGGTGACAGAAAAGAGGAGGCGTTTAGAGCAACTGCATCAATTATTGGACTAATTGTTGTAAACAATATTTGAATAACATAATAAAAACACCCTGTGGGCTGAGTACCTGTTGCTTCAGTCTATTATCCAAGTGCTCTCTTATTGGAATTCATCAAATTGTGTGGCTGTTGAATGCTTTTGCTGAACAATGTCACCTTGAAGCAACTGAAAAGCCAAGAACTCCAAAACAGATAAGAAGCTTCTCCATGTTCCTGCTGTACCAGAGTCACTTGTTCTGATGACATCTTACTTTCCTTAAAAAGTTTTCACAGCATTAAAAGTCAAGCCAAGTATACTGTAACATTTCTGCTGCATTGAAGAGTATTGTCACCTATGGGAAGTTTAAGTGCTCTATTGAAAAATGAGGCAATTTTACGAAACTGTGAGATGATTTACATGGAGCATTAGTGGCTTGCATAGTGTCATCCAGCTGCTGGTGGCTGATTCTGCTACAATAACCATATCCAATCACTTCTTGTAATTGTGTCTCTTACATCATTACATTACTAGCTCTCTTCATAATTTCACTAGAACACACTTTGCTTTCTATTGTATCTCTTACTTTTAATACTTTCAGTCATATAGCAAAAATTTATAAAAAGTTTGGTTTTAGTGCCACATATACTGTACACTTTAAAATTCAAGATATAAGGTTTCATACGCAGTCACTGATTAAGTAAGTAAAACCAGAAAAAAAGAGAATAAATGTGAAATTTACCTTTGATTGATACAGCTGTACAGTAAATGTACCATGCAAAATGGTTACTGGAAGGACTCTTATTGATTCTGTAGACAGAACTAATTAATGGCAATGGCAGTTAAAACAAAGTAATAAGTTAAAGAGCTCCACAATATGACCTCTGAACATCTGACACTTAACTGTAAGAAAAAGCCAATTAAATTGAGATCTACAAATTTGCTATTTTTAAAATTCACAAAAATGTAACTTGCCCCACAATGCTACATGTTTTACAGATACATGCAGTGATTCTGTATGTGACGATGACTGATTACACAGTTACATATGATGCTACTCTGCTAGTTTAATCTGTATTCCTCACTGTGAGGAATAGGGCTTTTAATATTTTGATCCATCTAAATCTGCACTAGACATTTTTAGCTATGCATACATGAGCACCTATTCTATTTTTTTTACAAGTTATTATTTCTGTAATGTAAGATAAAGAGAGATCAACATGGTGTAAAAACTATTTTATTAAGAATATGTTTGGGGAAGAAATTCCATATTAATACAGAAGAAGCCAAAGTTCTTTCACTATGTGAAAAATATGAAACAGTTAAGTCCAAATATTCTTATTACATCATTATGATTGATAATATACAAAAACAGCCTGACTTGCATCTCTCCACTTACCTGCTCTATTCAATTCAAGGCTGCTTCCAGTCACAGTCCATCAATGCAGGAATTAACCTAGGAGGAGATACCTGTCCATCACAAAGCATGCTTAGAGAAGCTGATCGACCAGACTGCATGCCCTTGGATTGTGGGAAGAAACCCATGAGAATACATATAAAACACATGAAATTTACACAGAAGGCATGCAGGCTATTAATCAGACCCAAGGTATAGGATATAGCCATGCTACCTGCTGTGACACCATGTTGCCACTTTAGATTCATAACAGTGAAATATGTTAATTAAACTAGAACTTGTTAAAAACAGGTAATTTTAGTCAGATCTAGAGACATCACAGTGTGGCTGAGCTGAAATGCAGCAAAGAAATGAAACTGATAAGTACTGTATGGAATACCATGCACTGCATACACCCACACACATTGGGTAGGACATTTACAGGTAACACATGAAAAGAATTTGTGACCAGTAATAGAATAGCGTGTTGATTTCTTCACTCAGCAAATTACAGAAATTATTAAGAAACATTGCACACCCATATTTTAAAATACTAAACAAAAATGCAAAGGTGAAAGGCCTCACGATGGTTCTAAAAAATAAGATGGCTAATAGGGGTAAATTTACACATAAAGACTGGACAGAATTTGCATGTTCTTCCCATGTATGCGTGGGTTTTCCCTGGATTAGGTGGACTGACCTGAACTAAGGCTTTTCAAACAGGATGCAGTATTTAATTGTGAAACTGAACAGGAAATCCAAGAAGATTCAGGACAAAGATGTCAGGAGGGTACAAACTGACAGCTCATACTGCATTCTTCAAATGAAAGAAGTGAATCTTCCACATTTTTGTACACCAGGTTTTTCTTTTCTTTTCCTGCCTCACCATTTACATAGCAGTAGTGCAGCTCTGGTTATAGTGACACAACAGAAGATAAAACATTGCATTAAACCTGCATGCTTACTGCATGCCACCAGTGTAACAACAGTACTAATTCTCAGTGATGGGCCTAAAGGTGACACAGTCCAAAATTACACAGGGAAAAGAAAAGAAAACAATGACAAGCCACACTTTCAATGTTACTTTTTATTTACAAAAAATACCACATTTGAAGTTTCACAGTTGAACTAAAAATACCTCTGTGATTCAGACAGACAGCTCTTCAGGCTCACTTTAAAAAGCCAATTAACATTTTACATATAAATAAGCTGCTATTCAAAATACAGGACTTCCCATCAGCCTTTCCTGACGGAGGGTAGTTAACCTCTTTATCCACCTTGCTTCAGCTTCGTCTTTATCAATAAACAGCTGCAACAAATGAATTAATAAAAGTTAGCACTTCTTTTCCGAATACTTATCGTGCAC
The DNA here is from genome assembly GCA_026402145.1 of Polypterus bichir lapradei. Taxonomy (NCBI): domain Eukaryota; kingdom Metazoa; phylum Chordata; class Cladistia; order Polypteriformes; family Polypteridae; genus Polypterus; species Polypterus bichir. The sequence goes on along the minus strand of JANRMT010062854.1, from coordinate 68,822,094 downwards.
AACTCAACAGACCATTTTCTTGAGACTTACTGTATGTTTAAATGAAAAATAGTATCAACAGTACTGTCTTCAAGGAACACATTAAGGCCGGAGTTATACTTCACGCGACGCGATGCATGCTGCAGCGGACGCTCCTGCTACGCTAGCGTTGTAGTGTTTATACTTGCGCGCGTACTTTACGTAAATCCGGAGGAATCTACCAGGTGGCAGTGCGAGATATTATCACAGTGAGAACATGTTCGACTTCTCTGTGTTGTGACTTGCCTAGAACACCTATTAAATTTCGATAACACCTTACTGCAATATCTTTGAAAAAGATGTTTATTGATTAAATCCGTCAATCCAGGGATGTGTCCATACCAGCAAGCACTGGGCACGAGTGAAAAACAATCCCTGGACGAGGCCTCAGCTCATCGCAAGGTGAATACAAGCACACACATACACTAGCGTCATTTTAACGGCAACAAATCCCCAAATCTGCATATCTTTGGAAGGAAACCGGAGCACAGTGTGGAATACAAGCAGGAAATACCAGCAACATAACTCTATCTATTGCTCCGCCACCGTGTCACCCCCATGTGTGTAATTATTCCCCCCATGTGTGTAATTATTAACAGTATTCATTATTTAAACGAAATTATATGTAAAATGCAACATACACACTTTAATGCATTTCATCATGAAAGTGATATCAAGTATAAATCTAAAGATTCTAAATGTGCAGAGAGTTGGAATATCATACATTTAATTAGTTCTGTGTGGTGATCTATTGCTGCTTGCCGCTGCTGTCAGGTCCAAGAAGCTCGTAACGATTAAAAATTGGGATGACGTTTCCGATGGTCTGCATTAATGATAAAGTAAACTACGAGGTTAAAGTGGACATTTCGAGATTAAAGCCGAAATTTCCACTTTCATCACAAAATACACGTTTTCACCATGTCCTTTATTTTTTTTCCCAGTGGCTCAAATACAGCGCTATACATTATGTTGCTGTTGTGAAGTTGCAAAAAAAAAAAAATATCTTTGAAAAAGATAAAAAGATTGGTATGTGAGACTTTTAAAATATATCGTGTCATTACGATCGGGATTATGCGATGCTTGAATATAAAAACACCACATCTGTATGTCGGCATTTTGCTTCACCACATCGAACCATTCATCAAACAGCGAAGCTCACACATCGATCCCCATAGGATCTGCATAGAGGCTTTCTGTCGCATGTAGATAGTGAACAGAGACTCTGACGTCACATTCCGACTTTTAGCACACTGCGCCCCCCAACTTTTTGCTGACACTGCAACTCACGCACGCGTCGCGTTAATTTCTGAGGACCTGCTCAGAGGACGCATCAAATGAACGCTGGGAACGCGTGGCAGCCATGATGCGGGCGCGTACGCATTCTGAGCGTGAAGTATAAACCGGCCCTAAGACACTGCAATACAGTCATTACAGTGGGATTTTAGATCAAGCATACTGCTAACTTGGAGGCCATGACCCTTAACAGAATGGCAAGGTCCTACAACACCTGTGGGAATGAAATGTCAGTTAAGCCTGTAACGAGGGACAGTGAATAGGTGGATTAACTGATGAAGACTGTTCTTCTAAGATTAATCTGCCGAGGGAAGGCCATTGGCCAACAGCAAGGATCCTGGCTCAGTCAGTTTTCAAAGTCATCCTGTGTCTACTCAGTGGAGTGGAGGGTCTTGTTCCAAGATGCTTCAGACTGCATGTAAGACTTACAATAGTCTGTCCAGAATGGGTTTCAAACATTCCCCTGCTTTACTCAGGTACAGCCTCTATTAACTAAGCCATATACAGGCACACCAAGGCATAGATCTGCTCTGTTCAGGGTGTGGAATCACCTCATATTCTAATCAGTCTTTGTTAGATGATCTTGGAAAGGAAGATTACAAAGTTTTACACATAAACACACAAAATGCCTGGCCAAAAAAACAACATTAATCTTGCTTCGCTGTTTTCAACACTAACATTACAACCAGTTTATTATTATTGGTATATTTTAAGTACTAGAAGATGTTGTTCAGCAAGTGAGATAACCAGAAAACGTGCAGTTTACAACTATGGCTTTGCTCTAATCTTGTGCTAAATAAGAGGGCATACTTGTAAAGATGATAGATTAAAAAAAAAAACACACAAATTTGTTTGTAAAGTATAAAAAGAATAGGAGGAGTGGTGGTAGGAAGTGCTGGCTCACTGTTCTAGCACTGATTTCGAGGCCGGGGCAATGTCTGTACAGTCTCCTTGTGCCAACATGGGTTTTCCTCTGGGCACACATCCCAAAGACGTGTGTGTCAGATTAACTCAAGACTGGCCTGGTACAAGTGAGTGTGCTATGTGATGGAAAGGCACTCCTGGACTGGCTTTTGCCTGGTACCCAGTGTTGCTGAGGGGCTCTGATCTTTGTGACCCTGAACTGAGTTAATTGGGTTTAAAAATGTGAATGAATATACAGATTTATAAAGCACTGACAATATGAAAGTTTGTTTTTGATCTGGTGCAAATAGCAATGTAAATCAAATAGATAGATAGATAGATAGATACTTTATTAATCCCAAGGGGAAATTCACATATGTATCTGTTTAAAATTGATGTGAGAAGGTCTTCTAATCTATTTGAAACATTTTGAGAAAAACACAAAAAAGTCTACTTACACTTGGATGAGCTAGATCATCATCTTCCTGGTACTGAATCATTGTAGGAATTGTCAAATCTTGTTTTTGTAGAAGAACAGACAAATCTAGACTCTTCAGATCCTGTTTGACTTCTGTGGATTCTGCACTCTAAACAGAAAGGGTGAAGTTAGGTATGTTGGGCGTTGTGGAACAGATCGAGATAGAGTAGACATTGGCAATGGAAATCAGCTCTTGGAACGTACAGCATTGTTTTACAGGTTAGGGGTGGCCACACTCACCTCTGTGCACTGCATTTCAGTTTATCATAGGATTTCTCGATCAGGTGGTACAGCAATACAACAGGCTATCTACAGTACTTAGTTTTTTTTGTGTTGAAGCATTAGATGAGATGGTGGCTGCACTGTGGCTTTGTGTTGCAAATAGTTCTCATTTGTATTTATGTGCTTCAGAACAGGTAATCCACCTGAAGCCAAGCATGTTTGGGGTTGGCCAGTACGTGGATGGGAGACCATCTAATAAAAGCTAGGGTAACTGCTGGAACAGGTGTTGGTGAGGCCAGCAGGAGGGGTTTACCCTGTGATCTGTGTGTGAAACCCAATGCTTCAGTGCAGTAATGAGGACATTGTGCTGTAAATATGGCACCATTCTTCTGATGAGATGTAAAAAAACAATGTCCTGACTTTATGTGGTCACAAAAGATCCCTGGGTGTCTTTTGAAAAGAGTAGGGTTTATCCCAATGTCCTGGCTTAATTGATCCTGATAGTCTTGTACATTCTGGCCCCCTAATAATTCCCTGTTTCTAACTGGCTCTCTCACCCCTTTACCATGTAATAGCTAATGTGTGGTGAGAATACTAATGCAAAAATGGCTGCTGTCACATCATTCAGGTGGGGGCTACACATTTGTGGTGGATGAAGTGGTTTCCCTAAGTCTACGAGTAGTGAAAAGAGCACTACATAAATATAATTACTGTATTATTATTATGCATTGAACAACTATTTCTAATACTTTTTAAAGATGGTAGTTGTAGTGCTTGAAAGAACACATACACCAGTAGTCCAATGAGGACCCTCCTAGAGAATAAAGACAAAATAAAGGGGATACATTTAAAAGGATTGTTCTGTCTAACCTAAGTTGGAGTGGTAAGCTTTTAATATATGTCCATCCTAGTCACTTTATGTTCACAACGAGCCGCATAAATGAATAAGAGGATCTTGATCTATGATTTACTTCATATCTGTGTCATCTGATTTGGGATTGAACTGCACATTCTACATACAGTACTTGAACAGTGGTGTTGAACCCATAGAAATCAAATGATGGTGAATTGGCCTAGGGACACTCAGTAGAGATGAACTCATTTTCACATCCAGAGAGGCTTTCACAAATCTCAAGCCAGAACATAGGAGTCTAAAAAGACCCTATTCAATATCTCGGGACTGGAGGTGGCTGTGAGGCATTACAATGCTTCTCGTGACAGCCTCTTGGCAGACTAGAGGGTAATCATTTTGCAAATGAATTGTGTAATAAATGTTGATTGTCATTATATAAAGTGCTATCGGGAAAGGAAGAATTCAGTGTTTACTAGTAATAAGTGCTGATAATGACAGTGGAGTGTGGCAATGTGCATGTAACAACTCCACTGTATTTGGTACACATGATAATAAATTATAATTTGATCTTAGAATGTCTCCATTTTAAGCGGCCAAGTTAAAATGGAGACATTCATTGAAACTTCAGAAGATCGGGACAGACAGACCAAGAAGACAACAGCTGTCATATTGCCCAAAACACAGACCTGGGTGTGGGATGAGTTTGGCAAATAAATGACAAATAACATAAATGGCTTTCATAAAGGTTCAGGCAAACAATTACAGGACTTCTGAAAAGTTAGAAAGGACATTATTCAGGCTGTTTTCAGCACTAGCAGGGTTTTTTTTAGGAAATGAAAGAAACACTTTGACAGTTATTCAAACTGGATCACTTCTGAGTCTGGGGCAAATATCTTGGTTAGCACATCTCGCTAACGGTGCAAAGAAACAAGAAAAAATATCTCAGGATATTGACACTGGAATGTGATGGCCAACACTTACAAAAAGGAGGATGAAAGAGTATGCTGTTCTTATAGAGAGATCCCAATACTCATGCTTCCCTTGGAAAGCCTATGCTGTCATGTTTGAGTCTAGACTCAAATAATGAAATGAACTTCACATTCCAGAGGTGCAAAGAATGGTCCATGCACAGATATTTCATGGATTACGGGAGTTTGTAAATTTTGTGGCTATATGTTTTGCAGACACATAAATTGCTTTTAGCCATGTATATTAGGATATTTTTGGGTGGCACCATAAGAGTATGGGGTTCTCAGGCTGCTGCTGTCTGCAATTTAATTGCTTTAATGGGTGGGCATAAAGTACATATTACTGCTTCTACAATTTATTAAATCCAGCAAATCTAAACCATCACTGTATCATTTGGAGGTGACAATATCGCAAAGTCTATTATTCTTTAAGGTATGGAAAATTACTGCCCTAGTGGCTTATTTCTGGAAGCAAAGTGCAGAAACACACCACTCTCATGTGTCTACGCTTGGCAATTCAGTACTTGCTGTAGTTATATTGTATGGCAACATTGTGTGATGTGTGCCTGGATACACTGTTTATTTGCTGCAGTACAAACAGTAGATGTAGACATTCATTATCTATTCAAAAAAGAATCAATTAGAGCACAGTGTAGTTATTAATGAAAAATTACTTGTTAATTTTGCAAAGATAATGCTTTTAAACCATGCCATTTTAGAGAACCTTGCTATTTTTTGTGAAATTAGTAATTTTAGACATACAAAAAATTTTAAAAAGAGAAAAAGAAAGGCTAGACAGCCTTGGAGTATTAAACCATGTGACCTTTCTTAACTTTTTGTATTGTGTTCTCATATTTGCTTAATTTTTTGGCTAGTTAGCTTTTAACTGTTTTTGTTTTACTGTTTGGCATTCCTGTAAAAGGTTAGAATGTGTGCATATTGTGGAAAAAGCATGCAACTTACAACAAGAGACGGCACATCCCTACTCTGCTGAGGTGTCGCGACCTTGCTCATATTTGTCTCTCTTGATTTCATCTGTTTCTGTGTATTGCCTATGTTCAACTTGCTTATTAAATGCAACAATTTTGAACAGACCTATAAGTGTATAGGAGTATGGAAATTGTTAATTTGTAAGTGTCATGGTTTGCCCATTATCACCTCCACCTTAACTCTGACAAGCAGACAGAAAATGAGAAACACAAACAAAACCAGAAATTGAATTAACAATATTGCTTTGCAATGTTAAGCATGTTGTTTTTTTAACCTCATTAGTATTAAAAGATGGATTGGTTTAAAAGTACCTAAGCAAGATGTTCTATGCTGCATACAACAGACAGAAAGTCATTAACATCAACAGATTCAGAAATTCCGAACACTGTAACAAATTAACTATTATACAGCCAACCACAGGTGTCTCCTTTAATCATTCTGAAACAGTATAAAGTAAATAGATATGATTTTATAATAAACCATATAGTATTATCATTATTACAAAGTAAAAAGTATTAAAAAGTTATTTATCTAATGATTTCTTTAATATGCATTCCAAATCTGTGTTTTAAATGAAGCAAGCAAACAACTTTAGCTTCACAGTTCAACCACTAGAGGGTGATGTAAGCATTTAGAATACAATTCTATCACAGAAAGTAAAATTAACAAAAATATTTTATCAGAAGTCAACCTTAGGTTTATTACTTAACTAAACATACTTTCAATAAAAATTACATTTTACAAGGTTTGCACCTGTGATACTGATTTTAACTGTGCAAATATAAAACAGCAATCACCTCAATTATCTATAAATACAGCAAACCATAAGTGAACAGCATCATTCAAGACCATAAAAGAATAATGGTCAAACTGTTAGCAATACCGGGGGCAGTTTACAATCCTCCGCATTAATAAAGAGTAGATGCAACAATGAAAACGCAGAGTTCAACAGGATCATCATGCTTGCACAAAATAAGTCTTTTAAAAATATCACAGACAGACACAGATTTTGACACAATGAATTTTACATGTCTATAACAATTGAAACATCCGCATTTAAAGTAGTATCCATTTGCAAATATAGATATTTGAGTTGCAGAAAGGCTAGGGCAGCATGTACCTGAATGAAAGACAGAAAGTCAACATGTCAACTATCATCTACATGTAATACACACGCACACACACACACACAAACTCCTTCCCTCTCCTTGAGACAGAGAAATTGCAGAAAAATTGCCATCCAAAACAGCTGACATTTACATAAGACTACCAGAGTCAGCAAATGATTTATTGGTTGAGGAGGGCTGCATGTGATGGTCACTAAAACATCTACTTAACAAGTTCTGAAAAGTGTTCCCTGGCATCTTTACCCTAGACTTCTGTGCCTACTCCACCAGTTCAGAAGTCACCAAAAGAGACTGTATAGAGGACTACAGTAGACCCCCGCTAAGTTGCGGTTCAGAATTCGCGGCCTCAGTCATTCGCGGATTTTTCCTTAGAACCTGTCTAATAATTATTAGCAGAAACCGCAAATATCCTCCGCAGTTTTTATGGCTTTTTTTGTGGCAATACTGTACTGTAGAGAGAACAGGACACAACTGTAGAGGAAACGCGGCTTGGGATGGTGAAAGTAGCCAATAGAATTTGAAACTGTGACTGCCATCAGTCCCTGCAGTTACTCTGATTGGTCTTCTGCTGAGGATGCTGGGGCTATTGGGGTCAAAAGATATCAGCACAGCTTTTACAAAGGGGGGCGGTGACCAAAAGTAAAAAAAAAAAAAAGTTTTTGTAATTTGTGTTTCAAGTTCCTGTCTCTCTGCCTGCCTTCTGTTGGGTTACCTATACTTATTCGTTTTGTCCTGGATCGTTTTGTGTTTAGCGTCTGCATTGTTTGGCTGTGTACATGACGACTGTAAGTGGATTCATGGCCATCCTGTATAGAAAGAAGCGCTCCTGAACCCGTCTTCACCATTTCAGGAACTACCGGTAGGACTATCTTTACATTCCCATTCAACGTGCGGATCTCTGGATTATCTATTTTCATCACTACATTTCATCCGTTGCCGTCTTTCATGATTTACTGTGTGTTTTTTGTTGGTGCTTTGTTGTATTTAATGTGTAATCGCTGTAAGGGGAACAGGGGTGGTATTGTTGTTTTCATTTATTTAATTTGTTTTCATTACATTCTTCATTTGCTGTTTGATTACCGGATTACTTTGTTTTTGTCTCTGTTTGTGAGTGCGTGCGGGTCGGGTCAAGGCTGGGTGTGTCCCTGGAATCTCCACCATAAAAATAAATAAATCGCTGTCTTCTCGATGGTGTGAATCTTAGTAGCACCGGACCGCTACAGCGTTATTCATTTCTCCTTGCTTCTGATTGACTGCAATGCATCTCCAGCTGACTGTTCTTATGTTTTCCATTTTGTTCCTCTTAACCCTTAAACCGCCACAACCAGCTATAGTTGTTTCCCAGTGCCATTTGCGAGCACGCAGGAGCAGACTTAAAAGCCTGAACAGCACCTGTCCTTTATGGCTGATTGCTTTGTTTTTCTCTACTCCCCCAGACATTCTCTGCTCCTGTTTGGGGTTGTGCTCCCCTATGATGTTTGTCTATTCTTTAATCGATAACTAACTGCATACTGAACTCATTTTACTTCTGAAAGAGACATGTTTGTTTGTTTGAAGAGTTTGCATAAAGTTCCTGTCTCTACAATCTAATTTCATGCATGGCGTCAGTTGCACTTTGTACATATTGTTCCAGTAGTTTTTTTAAATAGTTTTTACAGTTCATTATCAGTGTGTAAAATGATCAGTGTTGCAGTAATTGTGATGATCTTTGCATGGAAAAAAATGTGCTCTATTAAAATTTCACTTTGTCTTTGTGAATTGTGACGTTTACTTAAAGAGCAGCAAAAAAAATTTTGATGTAAAGGGATGCATTAACCCTCAAGTATGTGGCAGTTTAAGGGTTAAAACCCCAAGATGCCGTCGAAAAGCCCTGCACCTTCTAAGGCTTCTGGCAATTAAAACGTGCTTGCATGAACTACAGTACATATAGCGGTAACATTTGTATTTTACATTCTAGCACTGCGGGAGACAAAGCATTACAGTATACAGGTTTACCTTTACATTCTTTTTTTAGGTAATGTATTAAGCTGAGTTTGAAATTAAATTAAAGTGTTTTGGGGGCATATTTAGGGTTTAAACTATAGAAATAGGCATTTTTTTAACCATATCCAAAATTTGTGGGTGCTCTAGGAACATAATCCCTGTGAATTGTGGGGGTTCTGTATATAGCTAATGTTCTTGATGTCCACATACTTGTTCTGTTATGAAAGTGACTTACAGGAGGGCATGGTCGTGTAGTTAAAGTGTACCAGTCCAGCAACACGATCTCCTTGATATACTGTTGTCCCATCAAACTGTTCAAAAACCAGAGGTGACCACTGTCAGACATCAGGGTGCTTCAGACTATGACAACCCATTATACTATAGGTTTACAATATGGACTACACCACTGTCTGCATTACCTCTGTGAAACTCTTCAACAAAGACTCAATAAACTGACATGTTTTTCTTGACAAACTACTTCATTCTGACCATTTTGGAATGCAGTTAGGAATGCTAGTACCTTGCAACCCAAGGAAAGACAATTTATTGTACTTATTTCATTAAACACAATAACTGGTTTCAGCTGC
>JANRMT010062854.1:68801918-68812272 GCA_026402145.1 Polypterus bichir lapradei | reverse complement strand
ACCTGCCAAATAATACAAGGAGTACATGACACATGTTTCACCCTATTTGGGGCTCATCAGGTGTACGCACTTTTTGCTTCCCCTTGCGGGGATCAAACCTTGGACGTCAGCGCCTGGGACAAAGCTTCAGACGTTGCACCATGGCGGTAGGTTTGCTTATTTAATAATAATTAATAAATAATAATAATAATAATAATAATAATAATAGTTCTTTGCATTTATATAGCGCTTTTCTCACTACTCAAAGTGCTCTGCAATTGCAGGTTAAGGGCCTTGCTCACGGGCCCAACAGAGCAGAGTCCCTTTTGGCATTTATGGTATTCGAACCAGCATCCTTCCGATTGCCATTGCAGATCCCTAGCCTCAGAGCCACCACTCCACCTTTATTTGACAGGGTGTAGATATAAATAAATATACATACACACACACAATATATACTGTATGAATACAAATACACATATTCAGTAAAATTCTACTGCACATAAACATACAACTTTTTTGTGTACAACTCCAGTGCTGTTTCTGATCAACTAATTTCCTTTAGGGGGTGCTGTGATCTGGGCTGTATGTCTATTAACTGTATGTTCTCACTTCATGAAATCCAAGAATGATTATATAGAGGATAATGTTGTTGCTATTATTACACACCTGCAATACAAGTGCTCGGAACATTTTTCCCATTATGATGGCTTGGCTTTGCAGCAGAGAGTCTACTTCTGCTGAATAGGCCCTATGAAAGGAATTTGTACCAAAGAAATTAATTAAAGAGAAATTAATTTAAACAGTCTAGATAATTTACTCTTAGACAACACAAAATAAATATGTAACTTAACCTCTGTGCATTAGGTACTTCTCCCTGACTTCCAAAATGTGGAAGTGTATGGTGTACTACTGAACTAGAAAAGGGCTTAACAGGATTTTAGAATAATAGACATTTTTCTCAGCCTGGGAAGCTGAGGTGGCTACACTCTGTCAACACACTAATTAAAAAGCAGATGGCAAAAACATTACTATATACAATAGGTGGGATTTTAGCTTTTATTTTTCTGCTACTGAATAAGCACAAAGGGTTCGGATGAAATCAGAGCTGGGATTTTGAGCATTGTGAAAAACAAAACAGGTACCCCTCTTATGCTGCCATCTACAGTAACTCTTGTCCAAAAATCAAGTGCCAAGGATAAAAATAGGATTAACAAGGATGTTAATTCTGTTAGACAATTTTATTTTTGCAGTTACAGGAGGGTAACTAAGTGGCACTTACATAAAGTCCACCTATCACGTGATGTTCTATACCAGTGATGGCGAACCTTTTGGACTCAGCATGTCAAAAATTCTGAAAATGCCTATCTTGACTTTGCTAGCGTGTTGTCCTGCTAAACAAAAGAGAAACAATTCTTTACATATTCATTTATTTAAAAAAAAACACCCAATCATGTGTGGTGCTTTGTATTATAAAAGTAAAAGAAAAATCAGTGACTTACAATAGAGAAAATGATATGTACACTAATAATTGGGCTTAAAATAGTGCACTAAAATATTACCCAACCTTTAATAGTAAATTTGAATTAAACTGAAAAACATATAGAATACATTGCTTTTGAGTTAACTTCAATTAATTACTTTTTTTGTTGCTGAATTTTAATAGGTAAGTCTAAAATTGATGGTAGGTACTTTGTGCACTTCAAGCCCAAGCAAGCAGCACTAACTTAATCTATCAGTCAGTTTCTTTTGTCCATTTTAATGTTTACAACTGAGAATAAGGTGTCGCAAAAGTATAACGTGGTAAATAAGTTTTCGGAGGGATTAACAGGGACAGTCGAGAGAAATGTAAAACAGTACATGCTTAGAAATAAAGACTACTTGCCCTTTGCAGAAGTGTAAGCACAGAGAGAAAACAATATCAGCAGTTGACTTTGCAGACTCTTATCGAGACAGTATACCGAAATAGTCTTTAAGGTTAATAACTTCCTTACCTTTGCGGCAGTGTTGTTTACGGAAGCTCTCAACTGCACAATGAAAAAAATTATGGGATAACCCTTATGTCGGTCATATCCCGTATGTACCTGAAAATATCACAAACGTAGTATGTGTGGGATATGTACGAGAGAAGGGTTATCCCATGATTTTTTCATTGTGCGGTTCAGAGTTTCCCTAGTTGTTGAACTGGCTCCTGGCACAAAATAATTCAATGCACTTCAAACGAGCAACGAATGTAAAAGCTGATTTCACACAAACACTGATAGTCCGCTCATTTTGGAGACTGTAGTTGCAGAGATTGCACTTGTACCATGAAAACAAGTTTCTGATGTAGCAGTTAGAAGTCAAATGAACTGTGTGACTGTCGTGATGAAACATGATGTGCTGATATGGATGGTGAGAATCCATTTTAAGCTCTGGTTGATGCAGGGTCACATATTTCTTATATTTTCGTTTGTTCAGTTTCTCTGATAAGTTGGAGTCTTGGTGAACACTGGCGTGAAACCCAAAATGTTGTGGCATGTCACCTTTGACAAGCGTGTCATAGGTTCGCCATCACTGTTCTATACACTCTGGTTGTTTAATTGGGTACACCTATCCAGTACCAGGTAGAACCCTCCTTTTCCTCCTTAGGTACTTTGGTCCATTCTGACTTGAAAGTAGTTCCTGTCCACTTTTTCTACATAAACATTTTATCAAGGTGCTCTATTTAACTGTGATCTTGAGACTTTGGAGAGCATTGGAGTAAAGTGAAGTCATAGTCATTTTACTATCACCAACAGACTGTACTCCTGACACAAGGGAGGATGGATCCATGGAATCATGATGTTTTATACTAATTTCTTATCCACCACCTGTGTGCCATAGCAGAAATTAAGATTTGTCAGACCAAAGTGATTTTTAAATTGTTATGTTTTGGTGACCACATTCCCATGGTAGGTTCATCTCCCTGTTCCTAGCTGACAGGAGTGGGAATCCAAGTGGTCTTTTGCAGCTGTAGCTTGTGAACGTTAAGGTCTGACACACAATGCAATTTTGCTATTCTTCATGCCATTGTTACTAAGAGATTTTAGTGAGTACTTGTGATCTCATGTTAACTTGAACAGGTCTTGCAATTTTCCTCTGACCTTTCCACCATCAAAGTGCTACTCACTGGGTGTTTTATTACTTAACTCAACTTTACCTGTAAACTCTATAGCTTGTAGCATGTGAAAATTTCAAGAGGGCAGCTATTTTGGAATGGCTGGAATAACCATGCTTGGCATCAGCAATCATACGATAGTCAAAAAGTCACTTAGATCATGGACCTTGTCCATTTTAACATACATCCATCCATCCATCCATTATCCAACCTGCTATATCCTAACTACAGGGTCACGGGGATCTGCTGGAGCCAATCCCAGCCAACACAGGACACAAGGCACAGAAACAAACCCCAGGCAGGGAGCCTGCTCACCACAGGGCGCACACACACACACCAAGCACACACTAGGGAAAATTTAGAATCGCCAATGCACCTAACCTGCATGCCTTTGTATGAGGAAACCGGAGCACCCGGAGGAAACCCACGCAGACACGGGGAGAACATGCAAACACCATACAGGGAGGACCCGGAAGCGAACCCGGGTCTCCTAACTGCGAGGCAGCAGCGCTACCCACTGCGCCACCGTGCTGCCTGGCCATTTTAACATTTTGGTAAAGTAACAGGTGTTTAAATGTGTAGGCCATTTACATTATTTAACAAGTGCACCTAATAAAGAGGCCACTGAGTGTAAAGAGACCAGAAAACCACACCAATACTTAAGTTAAAAATAAATACCTTTTTAGTTTCTCTGCTGGACTTAAATGTTTGAGAAACAAATGAGTCACTTTCTATGTCTTCAATTTCTTTCACTCGTTTAACCTGATCTGCTAGAGTTGTTTGCTCTAAAGAAGAAGACAAAGAAAAAATAATTTTAACTTAAATGACTTACACATTCACCATAATTTTAGCCTGACAATACTATACATCGTACACAGAATAAGAGAATAAATAATACATTTATTTACATTATCATCTTGTATGAATCATCTTCAGGTAACATTACCATTATTTACCAAACAATTATTTTGTATAATAAACAAAATTAGTAAAAAATCTGAGTGGCAGCTACATACAGCAAGATGATCTCACATTTGACCTCAGAACAGTTTGAAGTTCTCAGAGCAAGGACTGGATATGACCAGACCTAGTCAACTCCATGGTGCAGGATAGTTTAGCCTCCGGTAATGCATTCCCATCTTATCCTACAGATACTTGACTGGATTGATATCTGGGAATAGCATTACTGAACTCATCAGGTACGTGGAACGAGTTACCAGTTATCATTACAATGATATCTTGAAGTAAAACGCCCGATTGGCAGCAATGTTTAGATGTACTGCTGCAATGAAATTACTCAATATGTGCCACAATATACCCCGCACTATTATTCCAACACCGCTACCTTGCACCCATTGATACCTGGAGGATTTAGGGACTTGTTTGTGGCATATCCTGATTATACAATTGTCCTGAATCAACAGGGAAGATTCCTTAGACCAGGAAGTGTTTTCTTGTTTCCCAAGTCCTCCATTGCACATGATTCATGATCTTTACCCCACTGTAATCACAGCTTCTTGTATTTTGCTGTGAGGAGTATAATTTGTTTATGTTGTTAAACACTGTACCACATCCATAACAAAGTATGACAAGTGTATTCTGATATGCATGTTTCAACACCATTGCTGAATTTGGCAGTCAGCTGGCAGACTGTAGCTCATGTTCAGTTCTTCACACAGTTATGTCAGCCTTCACTGGCCCATTTGATCAATAATTTATTTCTGACCACAGGACCACTGTTGGTCACTGTTGTTTTTTTTTTGGCTGGTGACATATTTTTGATAGATCCATAAAACTACAATGTGTAAAATGCCCATCCTGGGCTGATTATACATTTTCAGTTTGTTATCCTGTAATCACACATCAGTTTCAATAACAGTCTTTTTGTTTTTCTGGTTGGATTGGTAGGTGATACTTTCATCAGTGAAACTGACATCCTCCTCTTTAGGGATAAAAGGATAGACATTTCCTTTACAAACACAAGCTGCCTGGTGGAAGCTACTATGATGGCAAAGGTGACCTCTTCATTTCAACAGAAGGAGCTGGCTGGCACTTGGCACTTTAACTGCCAAATCTAGAATATAGGGAACATGGGGCTTGAAGACTGATTTTTCTTCACGTAGAGATGAAACTCAGAGGCTCTACAGACTCAAGCTAAGGTAATCAAAAGCAAATCAGAAAAGCTTACACTTCACATTATGAATCTCTTTTCTTCTGTCATACACAATGGGGGTAGGAGAAATTCTGCAACGAAGAAACCCTAGCAGAATAGCTCACATTAGACAGTGTTCTTATTTAACCCAGTCCTTCACATTCAGCATTACTAGGGATTGTAAAATGTAATATCATTGTCCGTTTTTCCTTTCTATGTATTGCAGCACTTTGAGTTTAGTGTACCTCAAATGGAACAATGAAGTGTATTAAATATTACAATCTAACGAACAAAAGTTCATTATTATATTAATATTATTATTTAGCAGATGCATTTATACAATGAGCCTTACAATAATACTAAAATACAAAACACGCATGTGTGATTTGCAGAATGTACAAAAAGCAGCAAGGCATTGGTGGTTTAGTACTGCAAAGAGTCTCAAGCCAAGATGAAAACTAGCAGTCTAAAAATAAAAAAAAACAAACATATGATTGGTGATTTATATTATTACTACCGTAGCAATAATCTTGAGCAACACCAGAATCGTTTGTGGACGGGTGCATTTACTACACATGTCTGAGTGCTATGGGGTTTGGGACTTGGGGGAGAGGTGGTTCAATACCTCATATATATATTTTTAAAACAAAAGCCTAAATGACAAGAACTTCATGCTCTGATTGAACTGCCTCCACTCCAACCTAACCAACAAAAGTTGGTCCCCCCCAGCATCACAAGAATTTTATCAACATGGACATTTTATCAGAAGTGACAAAGAAAATTGGTACATTTTGTTTAATGTCTGCTCTGTGATCTGAGGAGTACATGAAACTTTTGTAAATAATTTATTGCGAAAAGGGCACATTAAATGTCTCAGTACAAGTAGCAAGTGCCTTATACAGGAATTTACTGTGTTGCTTGTAAATACGCCAACCCCTTGTGCAATGCATTTTTAGTTCAAAGCCGTTATTTAATCAGAACTGTACAGCACTGGATGGTATTGCCTTCTATTATGTCATAAACTTCTTTCCCTAAATTATGCAAGAAAAAATGAGATTAAACATTTTATTCGGCTGCACTACCACTATATGTTAAGTAACATAAAAAAAGTTATTTTGAGTGAAGTATTCCTTTAAACCAACAAGGTAAGTAGATTTATGTGGGTAAGTCACTAGAAGCCAAATTAACTAATCAAAGGAGATACCTAAAGAAAGAACTTGGATGGTGTGTTACCCACACATGTGAATGTAAACACACCATGCCAAGATAAAAAGAAACCTTACAGGGCATCAGGAAGAGGGTAGTGAGATCCCATCAGTCTTGGGAAGACTAATAGTATCACCTTAAAAAGACTTGAGCTCTATCAGTCCACTGTGAGGAAAATAATTTATAAATTATGAACATGAACGTGAAGGTTACCCAACTTGGAAGTGGATGCCCTTCCAAAATATTGCCTAAAATCACAAGAAAAAATAATAAATCATAATATTTAGAGCACTGTAGACCGCTACTGCTGCATATTTGTTAATTATGCATGATTCAACAAGAACACTGAATCAAAATGACAGTCAAGAGAAGACACTGACACTCTGCTGTCAAACCAGAATCCAACATGATGATCACCCAACATTCAAACAAATCTACCGAAGAATGGCTCAGGAGAAGAAAGATTTCTTTTTGGATTGGCCAATTCCAAGTCTTTTCCTAATCCAAACGAGTTGATATGGCAGAATCTCACCGAACTGGCAGAGAAGTGTGGTAGTTAAGAAGTCTAATATGGATTAGTGGCTATAGGAGATGTTACTCGACATTATGGCTGCTATTGGAGGTGCCACTATCTACGGACCTAGGCAGTTCACATGTTACTGAACACATGAAATCAGTTTTTTTTATTTTTTTAACCATTAACAACTTTTGTTAAATAAATACTGAAAATATACAATTATGTTACTGTTTGTGTCCTTTATTGGTAATGTGTTTACAAAAGATTTTTCATGTTTATTGTAATATTAAAAAAAAAAAAAATGAACACCTTTTTCGAGCAGTACTGTACACACAGCCTGCAGAATTTTTCATTCATCTCAATCACAGGTTCAGTATATAATGCATACATACACAACAAGGTTTTACGATGGATTTGTTCTAGTTTGCAATGAAAGTAAATATTATTAAGAATAAAAAATAAGCCACACTGGTATGTTACATGTGCTATTGTACCATAATTTTAAAATCTTGTTCTCTGTTACTTGAAAAAAACAAACATAAATGCATAAGGTATAATTTGTTTAATATTGAAACATAACTTAAAAATTTGAAATATGCCAGGGAGGGGAAAAAAGAAATAGAAAAACTGAACAAGGATTCCTGTACCCATAGATCCGAAAAAAGATTTTGGACAATAAAGCCAAGTAATCTCCATGGACAACAAACGCAGTGTACGATTCATACATTTAGAATCTACAAAGGCACATATTTTATGAGCTAAAATTCCAGCAATTCCCTTTTTCTTGAAGCTGATGGCTGTTATTATAAATAATTATTTAAAGACTTTGATTTGAGTTTGTTCACATCTTCACAGCATCATTTACCTTTCACTTTAAAAGAAATTGTGGAGCAACCCATAGATGGGTATAGCATATATTCCATGTTGGTATATCACTTCTCCTTCCTTATGTTATAATGTATACTACATACACATACTCCCACACTTCATATACTGTATATGTATAAAAAGATTGTTTTGCAAGCTCCATACATTGCCAGTAGAAAAATAATATTTTGGATGTGTGGAATGTATTTGTAAAGAGAAAGAAAACATATTACAGACAAAAGAAAATATTTACGTATTCCCCAGTGAGAACTTGAGACGTTTAAACAAAAAAAGGAAAGGAAAGGAAACTCTTGGTTTGGACCCACACTCAGTACAGTGTAAGAGCAGCTAAAAATAAATACATTAGATATTCAAGCAGAGAAACACATCTGTTCCTCATTGTAGTGTAAAGGATGACCCCAGAACATTAAAAATGGGTCTGAAAGGTTAATGTAGAATACGTTCATTGAACAACAGTTACCATGTATGTATTTTCCATTTTATTAAGTTTTTTTGTATTTTTATCAGGCATCTATAATTAGACTGCTTTTACCTGATGGTGAGTATTTTGTTCTCTGTTACTATAGAAGTAATGTTTAAATAAACCTAATATAAAAATAAGTCCTTTTATACCAGCAGAAACTGAGCTCCACAGTGAGGATTCAAATGTTTAATTTGCTGCTAATGAGTACAATTAATTTGATATGTTAAGTGCCAGTAGGCAATAGTCTGAGTACATTTTTGAACATTCTTATGAGCAAATTAATATGTATGACAGCTTTATTTTGAAAGATGTGAACATTATATTTAAAAAAAAATTACATTTTTTCTCCTAAACCACTGAAACGGAAAAAGAATTACTTACAGAAATTACTATTTTATATATAACTAAATCAATATTTTCTTGACAATTAATTAATGGATGGATATTGCTGGTTTTCACTTATATTAATCAATTTCTTTGTTTTTTGTGTGTTTAAACAAATCTGTGCCTTAATGTGTACTAATTTAGCATTGATTTATTTGTAAAATATATACTTGCATTTCACCCGAGAACTTGTCACAGTGCTCTGTGACTGAACTATAAACAGAACTGAAATGAACAATTTTCCTCCCGTGAATGAGTGTGCGCCCTACTCTTGGCTGGCATTCTATCCAGGGCTGGTTCCTGCCTTGAACCTTTTGCTGTTAGTCTCTGCTTTGGCTTCTGATGATCCTGTACTGGAAACAGATTAGCTAAATGTATGTAACTTTTGGCAGCATAATTTGAAAATGAAGGACAATGATATATACAAAATACACAGTCATTATGAATACACCTGACCTTACTAAACTGCAATGGTTATTTAGTTTCCTTATTCTTAAATATACAATATGCAGTAGAAGCATTTATACATGTTTCTAAGTACAGAGTACTATTCATATATTTTCTTTTTTTACGTCCAGTATTCAGATTGCATTGCTGCAACCAAAAGCATATTCAGTCAATTATTTTCCTTAATCAGTCATCTATTAATAATACACATAAGCCAAGATAATAACAAATATGAAATTACTGGAAAAATATATCTTAAAAAATCTATTGAGATATGTCAATGATAACTCTATAGCAAAAAAGCGCACTGGTAAGGAAGAAAAAAATCCATTAACGTCTCATACTTTTTGACAAACACATTATTGGTAGATAAAATGACTTCCATATGCTGTTTGTCAGATGTCAGTAGAAAGGATATGTATTTCATAGTAAAATCAAAAGTAATGGACTTTGAGAGACCCAGATAGCTACAGACGGAGAAAAATCAATACTAACTCCAGCAAATGCTCCTTGCAAGGTTTTAGGTAAAAAGGTCAAAGTTGATATTTAATATTGACACATTATCTTGGAAATTAATTTACTGGCTAAATAAATTGTCACTATGTTATTTAAATCACTCCTGTCCACACTGCACTTAAATGACTGTCAGGCAAGACCCATTTATTTTGAAGTATAATATGGCTTACCTGGGGTAAAATGATGGGAGAAAAAAAATAAGCAAAATTAAAAATGAAACAAAGGCTTTCAGTTCTTTATTTTAATTTACTACTTTTTATGGGTTGAACTTCATTTTAAACTTAAAAATGTTTAAGCAAATTGGAAAAAAGTATCCAATATGTATTATACTGTTATTTAGAGAAGTAATGTTGCCAACCATGGAAATTTCTAAAAGCAAACAGCAGAGGGCAACATTTACTAATAAAGTATTTTCATATAGAGCTTTACAAGATTATGGACAATTTGCTTATGCATTGCTTTATATCCACAGTATATATGGATCAAGATGAATAATACAATTTAAAACACAACAATTAATATTTGCCATAGTTTTCTTAGTAGAATAACCATAGCACACAGACTGTGTCTATACATTTACAGTACATCATTACTAAACATGACTTTGTAAACAAAATAAAATGATAAAGAACAGGTAATCATTTAATAAATAAATCTTCACTA
>JANRMT010062854.1:68709418-68796918 GCA_026402145.1 Polypterus bichir lapradei | reverse complement strand
ATGAGAAACTGTAAAGCCATGGCACACTGCTAATTTAGAACAACGAGAAACAAAACCATTAGCTAAATCAAGTGACAGTAATGACAATGTGAATTGATCATCGGACGTTTAAGTCATGTATATGGCACTGTATGACTATCTATGATATTCCTGAAGGTTCACCGTGGTGAAATTAGCTTTGTGGCAAAAAGACAAAATGACTGCGATCAAGCAGAAGGACAACAAAGACGTTAGTCTCCCTGAACACTATTCACAATGAAACAACTGTCAATGTTCAAGTCAGCGAAAATGTGGAATTTACTAAACCTTGCACTGTGATAGTCTACAGTAACACAATGTGCGCATCAAATCGTGTTGATCAAGCACTGACATTCTACCATCCCATGAGTAAGCAACAGAAAAACATTATTGGCAAAGTGCACAAAGAAACACACTTCTCTTGCTCTGATTGCAACATTAGGCTGTGTATCAGTGACACTTTCAAAGACCATCACACAAAGGATGTGTACTAAATCTGCATCATAACAGCAGCAGACACTAGACATACCTTTCCTATTATATTTAGATTGATGTTTAGGAATTTGTTTCTTTTACACATAACGTTTTTTCTTGTTGAAAAAAATTCAGTCTTTTTTGCTTGTTTTTCCATCCATTCATCCATTTTCCAACCTGCTGAATCCAAACACAGGGTCACGGGGGTCTGCTGGAGCCAATCCCAGCCAACACAGGGCACAAGGCAGGAACCAATCCTGGGCAGGGTACCAACCCACCGCAGGACACACACAAACACACCCACACACCAAGCACACACTAGGACCAATTTAGAATCGCCAAGCCACCTAACCTGCATGTCTTTGGACTGTGGGAGGAAACCAGAGCACCTGGAGGAAACCCACGCAGACACGGGGAGAACATGCAAACTCCACGCAGGGAGGACCCTGGAAGTGAACCCGGGTCTCCTAACTGCGAGGCAGCAGCGCTACCACTGCGCCACCGTGCTGCCCTGCTTGTTTTTCCGGGGGTAAATATATTGTTAAGGACATGTAGTAATTCAGGAATAAATATTCTAAAAAGTCACTAAAAACAATTCTACCTACGCACTAATTACTGAACCTGGTTAATGCAGTTCATAGATACACTAAGGACCCATTTGCCAAGAGGGCTCACTTTTGCTTTTGGGATGTGGACGAAAAGCCAGAGTACCTGCACAAAAATATATGGAGAATGTGAAAATTCTACACAAACAGTGACTAGACCAAAGATAACTGTATTAATGCACAGATATTCATGCACGCACAGACCTCCTACTATGTACCACGGCAACTAATCAATAGCAATCTGCTTAACCTTAAAGCTTTCAAAAGACAATGCCTTGCAAAGGATTCCTGCGTTTTGCCTGTTGTTGCTTGAGGTAGGCTTTAGCATCTGCTGTAGATTTAAAATGGACGGCATGATGGAAATAAACAAAGAATAAAATAACCTTGAAGGAAACAAAAGATTACAGGAAATTTTATGTTTTGGTCATACAGTAAGCATTGTGCTCTTTAACCACTGAGATAAAATACACAGCCATACTGCAGACTATGCTATTTAGTTAACTGTACATTGACAGTATACAGTCAAGTGATAATTTATCCACTTAACCAATGAATTTGAAACTCATTTTTTTTCTAAGTGTTTTTATTCCATTTTGGAAGCTTGTTACAAACCATTATAAGTTTAATTTCCCTCATATAGAGTGGTAATTAACCACAGCACACTAGTAGCATTTAACCCAAAGCTTAAACCAACCCTGGATGGGATACCAGTCCAAAACAAGTATCTCTCAATAACACACACATGTAATTACCACAGGCCAATGTGCAGTTTCCAACCAACCTTTAATGCATATCTTTGGGATGTAGCAAAAGAACAGATTAACTGGTGCAATCTCACATGAACGAGGAGAATCACAGTGACATCTACTAGACCAGGAGATAAACCTATTGTTCCTGTGAGCTTAGAAGACAGTACTATGATCCAGTCCATGTAAAAGCAACTTTATAAACTAACAGATTTTTGAAGAAATATTTAAAAACAAAACAATAGCTTTAATGATAAGACTATAACCGTAGACAGCCTACTTTTATTGATTTTCATGCCACTCCTAAACCAGCCCTGTTTATAAAGTTTAACATTTGACTATGTTAGCATTTTAATCTTGCATACATGCAAAACAGTCTCAAAATTTTTCTTAATCTAGTTTAGGGTTGTGTAGTGCCAGAGACTTTCCCAGTAGTACTGAGGAGGGTGCCATTTCAGGGCAGGGTCCACTGATGAACACACTAACTATTGGCCACTTTGGAATAGTCAGTCACTGAGGATGTGGAGGCAACAATCATGCTGACACATTGACATGGAGAACACGTAAAGTTCACACAGACAATGAATAGTCAACAGGACACATACCCAGGATCAATGTTCCCTCTAAGGAGTAGCATATAGTGAGCAAAAAACATTGTTTATGAGCGACATTTTGTTTAAGCCAAAAATTAATGAGTACCAATTTTCGCGATAATTACGAGCGACACCGTCAGAATGAGTGATCGTGCGGGAAGTATGAACGACGCTCTGAATTCGTGTGAGCGATCGCTCACGCGCTCAGCTTAGAGGGAACATTGCCCAGGATGCTGGTGGTATCACTATCTGCTACATCACATTTCAACAGAAGCATTTTTCAAGTTCCTATTCTATTACCATTCTATTTCAAAAAAATATGTAATTTACATTCTTCATAAAATCCAGCAACACACAAACATTTCAAAACTGTGCTAAAATGCTGCATTGGAGGAAAAAAATTAGAGATTAAAATTCATGAATCACTCTTGACGTTAACCACTAAATACAATGTAAAGTGAAGGGGAAACAGTATCTGTCCAGAGAGGTAAAGAAAAAAAAATTACACTTTACAACTAGTTGTTCTTTTTTATTTTAATTGTGTGCAAAAATGGATTTCATTCATTTGTCAACAGAACATTTTTCTATTCATTCAGAGAAAAAAAAAATCATTAAAATCTAATTGTTTATTTTGACAGTAGATAAAACCACAGCACCACAAGTTGCTTTAATTGTGGTTTCCATATAAGAAGTGTAATTAATCTACTATTGGAATTACATATTCTCCATTTCCACTTAGCAATGCTTTGAGCTAGGCGTTCGCGTTAAAAAATGAGAAAACTTAAATTGCAATGTTAGAGTGGTTTAGCACAAATGACTGAAACTACGCTCTTTCAATTCTGCACATTGGACTAAAACAAAACGCTGCTGTTAATCTTGGTCGGATTGAGTTATGATAACAATGCTCCTAATGGCTGCACAATTTCAGTTCCATGTGGATAATATGAATACTAATCAGGATCACTCAGTGGGTCAGCAGATTCAGATCACAGCTAGTGGCAGATGCTGAGGTATCCCCTTGGAGACTAAAATCATCCACACCAGGTGGTTGAATCGGCCTAATGAAGCTGATGTACTGACACCAGGGAAAGCTTGGTGTCCCACCAGGCCTATCAGTAGCAACCAAGGTGCTGATCCTTTTTCCTCTGGTTGAGGGGGAAGGGAATGGGAGGTCGTAACTTATCAACCAGCAAATTTAGTCAGGCACGTGAACTATGTTCATAGATATGCACTGAAGCTGTTAAGTCTAAGATTACAATCTACACATTTCAATCAGCACTAGCGTTTTTTTCAATTAGTGAAGATGGGGTGTAACAATGGCGCAACAAAGGGCACGTGGCTTGCTTGAAGTACAATGCTTCAATCTTCTATGTTATATAACTGATGTTTCAGCGACATTTAAAGCACTTTCAATACCCCTCCAGATGTATTCTACACTGCCATAATGTCTGGAAACTCATTTATTTTAGATGCAAGCTTTCTAAAATAACTGCTAATCTATCTATCTATCAGTACACCAGGATAAAAAAAAAAGAATTTAGCCAAGTATACCAAAAAAGGGACAGAGGTTCTTCAGGAAAATAGTCATTTCTGTACAACACTTACCGATTTCAGATTTCAGTTTTTCAACTGTATATGTTATATTTAGTATATAACATAGCACATGCTAAACTCATTTTTCTTTCAAAGGGATATGTCCTCAAAGCAAAACAAAAGATACTGATTTTTTTTTTAAACCATCCAACCCCATAATACCCAAATCCTTAAAGGAACCAGACACTTTTAAGTCTACTGCTTCTATTCAACTTTAATATAGTATTTAGTGACACGAAAGGCTGCCCAGCAGGTTGGGGGCAGGAACCTCCAATTAACCCTTCAGCGGCTATAAAGTAGTTGTCAATTACTCCATTAAAGCATTCAGACAGCTGTTTAAACGTGTTTGTCATCAGTGTGTGGGTAGTTAAAGCACTCAAGAGAGGCACATTAATTATTTTGGTTATCCAAAGTGTACAGTCACTAAGTGGATTTCTTAGGCATAAAACAGTGGAATTTTGAAGGATATTAAGCAGTACTAAAATATGAAAAAATACAAAAAATAAAAAAGTATATATACATATACATAAATACAGATAAACACAATGAATAATTCAAAATAAAGGAAAAGAGATCACAAAATGAAAAAAGCAATAACCCTAACCCGATCCACTCAGAATCAATATGACACTGCTTTCTCTATCTTACTATTCCATATAATACATTGAAACTTTCTGATTATTTGAGTGTGTATCTGTCAAATGAAAAAAAGAATGCTATGCAGCTTTTTAACTGATAAAGTAACATATTACAATGAATAAAGTTCTTCCTAAAGAAACAAATAATTTAAGTTTAAAAGTATATACTATATGTTAATGGTATAACAATACAAATTAGTACTGCTCAAAACAGGGTCATTGAGATACTACTCCTAGGTTTTTCCTTAATTTTTACCAACAATGGTAACCAATAAGCCTACTACATATTATGCCTAATTCTTTCCTGAAGTGGGATGTGGAGAAACTGTCCAATGTAGTTTTAAACTTTACTTAAACCAACCCTGCAATCACTGTAGTGGTGCTGAAATTCAAGCTGCAGAAAAGTAAAAGAGGATATGTTGATCTTTCAACAGGTACTGCATGTAACATACTTGGTGGGGGGAGTGAGTGTGGCACCAATAATAGGTGTTGTGAACACTAGGAAAGAACTGGCAGTAATGGTTTATTAACTGAGCCAGTACAAGGTCATAGAAAAGAAAGCACATGATCATATTTGTTATTGAACACTTACAACATTTATCTCAACACTCTGCAACAGTTTGTTAGTGATTTGGAACTGAACCAAAAAAGCTTTAATTACTGTGGTGAACATCAGACTACCCACTTCCAGACATCATCAACAATTTGTGCTTTCAAAATACTGGGTTTGCATTATGTTTCTATCAGTACTCAAGTGGTGTAAACCTTTTGCAAGGTAAGCAAACACAGACAGAAACTCAATTTGTTAACTGAGTGAAAGGCTTTTTTTATTGCCAGGCTATGGCAGTTGTTTTTCACCAAAGGTGTGGATGATAGGACCCAAGAACTGCACACAAGAACCGTGAACACTACTTTGATCTCCCTCTGTATAGAGTTTATATGTGACCCACATGAATTTACATTTGAAACTCTTTGATATTATAACTGACTATGAACTGAACCAGTACACATGAGCAAGCAGGTGTACCATCTAAATATTGTTTCTGTGTCACTTTGCCTTCTTCACAACCTCAAAAAATATCAATGAATGGATAAAGACCTATACACTTTATTTGATGTCAATTTATTTTGACTGTTCATTACTGTAATTGGAACAGATTTATAGAGGCACAGCCTGTTCTTTTTAAGCCTAATGGCAGCTCAGGAGTACAAACCAAAGTGCAAGCAAAATTCCTCTGCGTTGATGGAATTTTGATTCAAGTTCTGTTTACATAGAATTTCAGAGTGTTGTAACATATGAAAAATGTATTAAACGCAAATCCACCCACTTCAATTACAAATTGAGCCAAATTAACTATCCCTTTCCCTGTATGCCACTACCTTAGCAAGCTTCCATTCAGGATCCAACTAGCATTCCTTTATTTTCTGCATACCAACTTAATTTACACCTGTACTTTGCGAGTGTCATCCCTCTTTTTAGGCCGCATTAACCAGCAAAGTAGACATAAATAGTAAGACAAGGTTAAATTGGAACTAGAACAAGCCAAATCATCACACAAGCCAAATCATCACAGCACACAAATGGTACCTAACAACAATATGTCCCCAAAACTAGGAGATATGTGTAAATTTACATCCCATAATCACACACACTGACACAGACAGATAGTGCAATGGAATTACAGAGTGGGCAATTACGAACAAACCAAGGAACAACATAAAACATTGCAATGCAAATCATGACTCAATAAACATTTCCATAAGATAATGTATGGAAACTGTTTGGCCTCTATAAAAATATATAAATTAAATGATTTACTCCAGTTAGAAGGTACGTTATGTTACAGTATACAGTATATTTTTCCTAAAAGTTTTATTATAATTATATTATCATTGTAATGTAAAGGTTTTAAGTACAATTTTTTAGGTGCATTCACATATGATGCAAAAATCTTCCTCTGCAATCGCTATGTGTGTATATCCACATGAAACAACTTGGCTCCCAGTGGACCAGTTTTGTTTAAACTATCTGGTACACTTATTCTTCAAGGAAAAGTGTTGTCAGGAAAGTTCAATTTCCTTTTTTAAAAGCATTGATGAATCTGAAAACTTGTCCGTTTTAGAACAGACAAACATTCTGTGTGACTTCAATTTCGGATTAGTTAATGGTTTCAAATTTATCTAGAGAGAGGCCAATTGTATATTTTGCATACTGCATTTCTGCCTTTTACTTACACAATAGCCAAACACACAGTGAGGTTTATGTAAGCCACTTGTACACCAGCTCACATCTCAGAAATAAATAAATAAATAAAAAAGCAGATATCACTAGTCTACAAATGAATGTAAGAGGAAAGGAATTGTGTGTCACTCTGTAAGCATAGAGTGAGCAAATATGTACACAGTATTTACAGTACGTAACACTAGAAACAACTTCATGGTTGCAATATCTACATATTACAATGATTCAGTATTTCTCTGATATATAAGTAAAACTTTACTCAAACAAATTTAATGCTATTGTTAGAAAATTTGAACAATGGTTAGTCATGGACCATCCACAACCAACAACTGGACATCAATTAATGCCATTTTTAAACTTCTGTACTTGTATTGGAATTTGCTCTCAATAAAAGATGCTAAGCATTCACAAGCTTATTTGGGCTAAGATTTTAACAACATGTATATGATTGTGTAAAGTGCTTTTAAAAAGCCTGTATTTGATATTGTCTACTAAAACTGCCTTTGTGGTGGATGGCTGTGGCCCTTACCTGGCTAGGACGCCCATGTGATGGAAGGACTGGGGAAGAGTGGACATGTTCATGGCAATACCTCCCCCAGAACACAAGAAGAAAACCCCCCTGGATTACATCAGGGCCATGGGCTGGGAGCTTGGAAGGTCAACCCTGCTGGGGTCCGTGGCCACCACCAGGGGGTGCCTGGACAGTTTTTGAGCCATGGACTGCATCACTTCTGCCACACCCAGGAGTGCTGCCAGGAGAGGATCATAGAGCACCTGGAGCACTACCGGGTGCACTATAAAGGAGGCCGCCTCACTCCGTTTGAGGAGCCAGAGTCAGGTGGAAGGTAGACAAAGCTTGAGGAAGAGGAGTCGAGGCAGCAGAAGAGAGGAAGAGTAAGACAGACAAAGAGACAGGAGAAAAGAGAAGGACTGAGCTGTATTATTTGAGTGATTGGTGCACTCTGTCCTGGGAAGGCAACAAAAGAAATACATTGTGTGTTGTTTGCACTTTTGTATGTCTCTGTGCCTATCTGTATTGAGGTTAGGACGGCGGTACGCACCCAAGGCTTCCACACCTTCTACTATCACTGTAATTTTTGAATATGCCTCACTATTACCAAAATACAATTACTGACTCACTGAAGTAATGGAAAAGATGTAAAATGCTCCAACTTTCAAATCAGTCCCCAAACACATCTGAATGTTAGGCTATGCATACGGTTTTTAACTTGTTTACAAGTGTGCAGGTAAATTATCTGGTACATGTATTAAAGCTTGTGAACTTGACCTGGACACAGACAGACGGACATCGTTGGCTCCACCACACACACGTTTATTTCCACTATATTTACATAAACAGTTCAGTGCACATCCCAGTGCCTCTTGCACCGATTCCCCAAAGTCCAGGCTTCACACTCTAAATGCCTTCCTCCTGGCCGCCTCCAGTCCTCTCTCCAGCTCCGTCCTTCTTCCACCCAACTTCTGCTCCTGAATGAAGGGAGGCAGCCCCTTATATCACACCCCGGATGGGCTCCAGCTGCTTCCCGGCATTCCTCCGCAGACACGCCCCAGTGTGGCGAAAGTGCCGGCTGCGCACCCGGAAGCCCTCTGGGTGTCCCGTCTTCTTCCCCCCCAGCACTTCCTGGTGTGGCGGAAGTGCTGGGCTCCAGGTTTCTTCACGCACTGGGGCGCCACCTGGCGGTGGCCACAGGCGCCTACAGGGTTGGGCTTCCAAGCCCTCTACTCGTGGCCCCCAACACAACCAGGGCGGTCGTCCCCTCGCGGTCTGGAGGAGGTACAAGCCCTCCTCCGGTCCTCCTGGGCGTCCCGGCTGGGGGTGGAGCCCACCCATATCTTTACATGCAGAAAATAAAATTTACAAATTTATAAGTATGTAATGTCTTCAAGATTGTGTTAGATCTGCTGCATGGGTCCTGTGCAAATGATTTGAAGGACAATTTGCTAATTCCATTACAAACAATATCTATAATTATAGGACAATATTGAGCTGTAGATTTAATTAGCCAAAAATAAATTGTTCTTGAGCTAAAAATTCAATAACTAACATGGATTCAATATATACTGTAGGACTATTCTTTTATTTAGAAATAATAAGCAGAAAAAAACACAACACTCTTTTAATTTACATTATGAGGAAGCGTTTATCCAGGTTAAAAGTAGAGGCATTTAGGGAAACCCAGTGTTTAGGGCCAAAAGAAAAAAAAAAGGAATCATAAATATTTTAAAAACTTTTAAAGGTATGTAAAATATTGGTAAACGTTTGCAAAGAACTGAGGTACTATGGATATTTTATCTTGATTTAAAACTGTTCATTTATAACTGTATCCGAGGAATTACTTATTTTAGGATGGCTTACTCTACAGTTAATGTCACCTAGACAGGCTTTTTTTTGTGAATCACACTGTGAGCAGATTTTAAATAACGTACATTACATGTGAATGATAATATCTTATTGTATCATGCACATTCTTTTGTCACTGGGTACTAATTTTTATTGGTTTAGCACTATGAAATCTCCAATGCATAAGCTTTAAACAAAGTATATAAATATGGGCAACAATATGTGCTCTTTAACCTTCCTCGAGAGGTGTACTCAGCACAATAACAACTGTAGGACTGGTGTTTTATAAGCCAGAGACAAGTTTAGGTTGACAAATTATAGGTAAAAATCATGCTATATGAATGCTCACCATTTTTCACAATTATCAATACCCTGGCTCCCCCATGTCCAAAATGCAATCTTTTCATTATCTGACAAGAACAGTGCTGCAATTTACAATATTAAACAGCAAGAGCTGAATAGGAACTTGAAGACTGATCTCTGCATATTTCCTTCCTTCTTAAACTGGGATTATTTTTCTATCTGTGAAGACTTCTGAAAGTTAACTTTGATGTGGGTTTCTACAGAATATATCATACAGGTAATGGAATTAAGTTCCTATTTAATTTTATGACCACAAATAATGAGGCAAATGGGTGCAAATCATAACATGATGTATTAAATTCCCTATGCAGTCTATAAAGGACAGGGAGCCAAGTCAGTGAAGGGCACTTTTGTTCCAACATTACCTCCTGCTGATTACCTTGTTCTTTCCACTATCAGCATCTTGCCTGAAGAAGGGGCCTGAGTTGCCTCGAAAGCTTGCATATTGTAATCTTTTTAGTTAGCCAATAAAAGGTATCATTTTGCTTGGCTCTTCTCTACATTCATAATGGCTAACACGGTACAACACCCTAGTACCACTATCAAAAGTGAAGTCAAGCAGTTACATTTCATTCTTTATTTAAAATAATGATATTTTTTTTTCTTGATAAAAATCAAAACAATCGACTAAAATGAAACAAACTACAAACACATAATAAGCAAAGAAAAAATAATGTACTTACAAAGCAGTCAAGCAGCTGAATAGTGAGTCAACTTGCATTTTTCCAAATGACTTAAAACTTTAACTCAAAATAACAATGCAAAAAGTTAAAAATTGAAGAAGAAAAGGTCAGATAATTTAATGTGAATACAAATATTTTAAAAATAAAAAAATCTACAAATGAATTAGTTACTATCCTGTCTTTTGTAAATACATGAAACAAAACATGCAAAAGAAAAATACAAAACTACTTGTCAAAAATACTTAACATTCAATTGCCCATATAATTTTTTTTATATTATAATACATTCAACAAAGTATGTTCAGATAACAAGCTGAAAAAGTACAGTGATTGTTATCTTTGAATTATAAAGTGTATTTATTGGACGAAATTTACAAACAAACATTTCCAAATAATATTTCCAAACTGAACATACCACTGACAGGCCAAGAAAATCGGTTTCAAAATGTCTAGGGAAAAAAAGGTTATATCATAACAGGTTGGCACTGAGCACCTGGGAACAATTCCATCTTAGTCAAACATAATTTTTGACATTCTGTTTTAAAACTTGTATCAGCGTCACACTGACAAATCAATTCTTCATCAAAACACAGATACCCCAATCCTTCCTACAATTAAATATTTTACAAAGAAAACTGGACTATTGTTACATAGTACATGTAATGAATTTTTGAGGAAATTACCATTTTTAGTCCACACAAACATAACTCCAGTTCTGAATCCCCATCATCCAGTTTAGAATCACAGAGGGTCAAGTACTTATTGTACTAGCATCAGATGTAAGGCAGGAACCCACTATAAATGGGTAGACAGGGAAAGGCACCCTTACCTACACTAACACACACAGGGGCAACTTAGGGTCTTCAATTAATATAACATAGAGATCTGCAGGAGTAAAAGGCAGAGAACTCAGAGGGGGAAGCCCAAACAGAGAACCTGCAAACTTCACATACACTGTAATAGGACCAGAATTCAAGTACAAACTCATAAGGAAGCAAAATAGTAGCGTTGATCACTGTGCTAATATAGCGCCACCAATATGAAATGCAAATGGTAATTTTAAAATTTTAAATTTGAATCTTTCTGTTTCAGCAGTTACAGTGTTTAACTAATTAATAGAATGTGAATGAAATCATCAATAAATGTAAAATGACATAAAGCATCATTTAGGCATGGTGGTTAATTTTGTTGTCACACAGCTTTTGGACCGTGTATTTATTTCTAAGCTGAGCTGCCTTCTGTGTACACCATGTATGTATATTGTGCTCTTTCTTTGATCCTGTTGTTGAATGCTTTTAAGCAGAGATGATACAGTTTAGCTGGGTTCAAAGGTGGAATGGGAGTATTAAATATGTATATATGTTGACATACAACCTATTTTTGGGAGCTTAAAGAAATGTTATAGTAACTCCCTGGCTACCTTTATACCATTTATAACAAAAGTCATTAAAATGCATATTTTCAAAAGATAAACATTATTGACTACTATACAATAATAGTATGTTCATATTTCCCACTGTTAATTTTTATCTATCGCAGGAAATTCAAGAAGAAATTATAAATCAATGTAATTCTGTTTCAAATTTGTTTTAAAATATACAGTAAATGCAGCTGTGAATAGTGTCCTCATAGAACCCATTGTTGCAGCTGCTGTGTGAACTTAAAAGGTTACAAATACATCAAAGCAGGTCTTGGGGTTCACTCAGGGCCGCAAGGTTCCCAAATTTGTTACTGCGGACAGCAAATATTCCACTCATGAGAGGCAACTGATCCAAAACCTTAAGGCTGAATCTGAAGGAAAAAAGTGGGGGTGGGGCTTAATAAATGCCTGCAGTGAGCTACTATTACCTGTTTTACAGATCAATATTTTACCTTGTTTAGCACTCTGAGATTTTCACAGCTGTTACAAAAAATAAAAAAGAAATACAGCTGATATTTTTTCTTTGGTTGCTTTACTTTGACACCTAACAACAATGTTTAATCTTTTCATTATCCAAATATTATTTGAACAAGATGGACATTTAAGTATGGGGTCTGATGATAGCATTTAACTTCTTATGACTTCAATGAACTACTAAACAATAACTTACTGATTACAGTACAATTCTAAAATGTGTGAATGTGAATTGAGTGTATTTATGCTACCCAACAGCATGCTTCTAGAGACAAAATAAAGTACAGTAAGTAAAGGAATGAGGTGTCAAAATATTAAAACATTTTAATATTATAATAGAGGCTACAGCCAAGATACATCATTGACCGAAAAAAAAACTACATTTCTTACTTTAGTAACAATTTTGAAAGCCTTTGTATATTTCTTAAGTAAGCTACAGCAATACAATATTTTGTCAGATCTATCCAACATTCACCTGCTATGCAGTGTCTGTATCTGTACAATGTTAGGCAAACCAGTATTCAATGTCGTTGTTCTCTTCTCCACTGGAAATGAATGATAGCAGCCCTAAGAAGCTTGAATTAAACAGATGCTTTGAAAATCTCAGAACACATAAAATAAAAATGCAACATCGGCTAAAAGTTAGTCAGATTTTACATTTCCTATATAGCAAAAATCCAGGGGAAGACTTTCAAAGGAAGTTATCTTTGGGGAAAACCTTATAGCTGAGTTGCTGATCATTAACTTGTTACAGTTTGCTTGAAAATATATTTTATTTCTGTAATTATATTTAAATACATATCTCTGATTTTACCTTATCCACCCATTGTACCATGAGTTAATTGGAAAAAGACAAAATCTTGCAAAGTCCAGAAAACAGAATACTCTATTTGTGCTCTAAAAGTAAGTGATTTGTGACAAAAACTACAAAGCAAAGGGGTGGCTTTGAGCTGTAGCATCTTCCATGTTCAACTTAAAGATCTACCTTGGCTTAAATTATACTTTTGGACTTTTAAATGTAATTTAAATTGAAACTTTTTAATCGAGAAATGACCTAAACAAACAAAAGTTTTCTTTCATTTTTCTTAGGTTAATAGAAATATTTTCTTTCATCTGAACTCCTTGAAAATGGTTATTAAAGCAGTTTAGCAAAATAAACACACCTCTGCTTTCCACTATGGGATTCATTGAAGTTTAAGGCTTTTAATTTCTTTGCTCCTTTGAAAATGGTTGAATAACAGACAGTACTGCAGCACAGTGCAGTCATTTTTTTCTAGCACATTAAAATAATAAATGGAAAAACAAATAAAATGGCAATGGTACAGTAAGCAATGGAAATGATATACAAATTATCAATGGACTGAAATGGCTGTTATGACTCCTCTAGAAACTATAAATTTCAAAACTTTTGCAGAAGGCTGTGGTAATGTGCAACGTACTACAGGATAACCTTTACTCCAACTTGTCTTATCCAATGAAGACTACAATAACTGAGCAAATTTTTTAGGAACTCTGGTACACCTGCATATCCGTGAAATGATCTAATTTAACATAAATTTGACATAAAATCATGCAGATACAGGTAAGGAGCTTCAGTTAATGTTCACATCAGACACGAGAATGAAGAAAAAATGTGATCTCAATGATTTCAACTGTGGCATAATTGTTGGTGCTAGCTAGACTGATTTATTTGAGCATTTCTATAATTGCTAATCTCCCGAGATTTTCACACACAAAAGTTTCTAGAGTTTACTCAAAATGGTGCAAAAAACAGAAACTAGCCAGTGAACGGCAGTTCTGTTGGTGGAAACACTTTGATGATGAGAAAGGTTGGAGGAGAATGGCCAGATTGGCTCAAGTTGACAAAAAAGGCTACAGTAACTCAGATAACTACTCTGTACAAATGTGGTAAGCAGAATAGCATTTCAGAATGCACAACACATCGTGGGAGAAGAGTCACTACAGCAAAAGACCATGTTGAGATCAACTCCTGTCAAACAACAACAGAAAGCTTAGGCTGAAGAAGGCACAGGATCACCAAAACTGGAGAGTTAAAGCCCAGAAAAAAAATAAAATAACAAAACAAAAAGAATTTGATGCCAACATCATGAATCCATGCACTCAACATACCTTGCTGTCAACAATCCGGGCTGGTGGTGGAAAGGTGTGGGGAATATTTTCTTGGCACAATTTGGGCCTGTTAACACCAGTCAATGATTGCTTGAATGCCACAGCCTATATGAGTATTGTTGCTGACCATTTGCATCCCATCATGGCCACATTTTATCTTCTAATGGCTATGTCCAGCATGAGAGTTTCATTATATCAACTGGTTTCATGAACATGAGAATGAGTTTAGTGTTTTTCAATGGCCTCCCAGGGTGTGGAAGAACAGGAGATTCACAGAATGAATGTGCAGCTGACAAATGTGCAGAAATATGTGTGGTGAAATCATGTCAACATGGACCAGAATTTCAAAGGAATGTTTCCAACATATTATGCAATCAATGCCATGAAGAACTGAGACAGTTTTGAGAACAAAAAGATGCCCTATCCAGCATTACTACAGTATTCATAATAATTTACTCTGTGAATATGTGTCTTACATAATCTAGTGAGATAATAAAAGAAACAGAAACAACACCCATAGCAGAAAATACAATCTCCAGATATGGAGGTCATGCAGCCTTACTGGGTTCTGTTCTGTCAATCTTTCCTACTTGTGCACCAGCCCAACTCATCCCAAGACATAAACTACTATACCAAATTATATATACTTCTGACATATTTCATCAGAAGGTGCTTAAAACAACAATGTACAGTACTTCAAAATGGACAGCATTCTTACACCTCTTGTCATCTTCTCTTAAAAGATACTATTATGCCAACAGCATATTTAAAAAAATCTATTAATCACACCTACATGTGTCTATAATGTGCAGTTCCACAAAACAATGCTGGAAACTGTGCTTAGTCACCATCAAAAGAGGTTTTAAATCTTCCATTTACAGTAATTGAATGTAAGAGCTTTTTTTTGTTTTTATCAACTGCCAATTCTTTTGCCTAGCTCAATCTGATTGCTAACAGAAGCAGGCTGCCAAGGTAATGGTGGGTTAACATGTAGTGTCACGGATACAGAAATGGGTTTGTCCAAACTGATGAAAGCATCCTTGTTAGACTGAAAGAAGGAGAGAAACTCAAGAGTTATGTTCACAATCTGCCCGTGTCATTCTTTCCTATTAAGCATGCTCCTTATTTATTGAAGGTCAGCACTTTAAGTTTTCTTCAGTGAGCTCATAGTGGCAGACCATTGTTAATAGGCAATATATGTCTAAAAACAGATTTTGCTCAGATGGAGAGATGAAGAACCTTTTAAAACTTCACACGTCTCTATAAAAAACCCTAATGCAGAAAGTGGCATGGCACTACCTAACTTTCAATTTTATTACTGGGAAGCAAACATACATACTATAAAAACCTGGAAATTAGCAGAAATGAATTATTTACCCCAGCCACTACTTCTTTAAATACCCAACCTTGTGCCCCAGTAAACACAAATTTTGGTCAATATAACAATAATCCAATTGTCCACAAATCACTCCAAATAAGGAACCAATGGAAGAAGTACTTTGAGGCAGAGAGGCATTTATCTACAAGTAAATTTCCATTACAACGAACTCCCAGGGACCTAAAAAATATTTTGTTGTAACAAAAATTTTGTTGTAGCGAGATTCTGTATTTGTTGCTATAGTGCTTTCTTTAACTTACGTCCAGATGTTTGCAATCATTTCAATAGCTTCTTTCATGTTAATTTTAATCTCCTCCTGCCTACAAGTTATGCTGACGAGAATTTTTCTCAGCATTTCCTTGCCATAATACACTTTTAGGTTGCGAGTGATGCCCAAATCCAAAGGCTGAAGCACTGCTGTGCAATTGGGTGGGAGGAATTCAACACAAACATTATCTAAATGTGAAAGCATGTTGGGTGCGGCACAGTTCTCAATCAGAAGCCGAATCATCATTTTCTTCTTCATATTGTGTGTGAGGTTTCTGAACACTTTTGGGATTAACCCTCCCCCCCCCTCCTCCACCCAATGGGAACAACACGCGATTGCAGCATCTGTGGAAGATTGTTTGTCCATTGCTGGGGCAGGGCAATAGCAGGCTCACAGCATTGCAGTGAAGCGCCACAGAAGCGAATCATAAAAGGTTGTAGTCGTGCTATAAGTCTCTGTCTTGCACCCCAAGACATGAGGCTTAGTCTCAGTACTTTAGCAACACCAGCTTTATTCAGCTTGAAACAGAAACGGTGCAATCATTTATTGTAGCGGGATCTTCCACTCTGCTATTCACAGACACAGCAGTCAGGCAGGGTCGTGGCCAGGTCAGTGATCAAGTAATCCTGTTATCTGCATTTACAATGTACGTGGCTCCTAATCTTGCATCACCCATTGAGATCTTTTCTGTTTACTTTGGCGGAGAGATGCAGCATAGCTGTGAGACTGCCCAGTACAGACACGGAGATCGCACTTTGGGACGCTCTTCAGTGTTCAGTCTAGTTTGGGGAGATCCCAAGAGAGTTTACAAACCTCACATTTTCTTGAATGTTTCTTGAACGAGCATCACTGAACCGCATAAAAACTGCTTTTGCAATGTCTTCAAATGCAGCAGTTCACATACGTTTGCAACCCGAGATTTTTCTTCTGTTTTGCTGTCTTTCAAGAAAGTTGACAGTGTCAAAGGCGAAATTCTGAATTCACTGGCAACGTTTTTTTTCTTTTTGCCGCAATTGACAGCTGCAAAATATTAAAGTTTTTTTGTCTAATATGAACTGTTATTGTTTTTTCGTGTCTGCCGTTTCTATAGGAGGGTGACAATGAGTTAAATTCCAATGGATGTTTTTCAAATGTTGACGAGCAATAAGCAAAAGGTATCACTGAAAACCGCAGGAAACAACAAAGGCAAAAAAAAAAAAAAAAAAAACAGTATTCAGAAAATTCAAAGAAAGAAAAAAAAATTACAATGTTTCTGTTTGGGGATCGTTGTGCACAACTGAGCTGCGACCACAGAACTAACTGCACTGTGGATGATTCATTCAGGCATTTCAAGGTCTTTTGTGCACTTCATTGTAATGAAAGTCTGCTGAATGTACTTCGTAGTAACGAGATTTCTATAGACTCGTGTCATATGGGGAAGCTGTCGGGACCATAAAAATACTTTTGTTGTAATGAAAATTTCGTTGTAAAGATATTTGTTGTAACAGAATTTTACCCGTATTTCTCTTCTACACAATAATAACAATTTGATCCTTCTTGTACCTACTCAGCATTTAATCAATGGAAACGCTCAGGATTAAAACACTTGGAGAACTGCATATAGATAACATTTTTGCATCTTATGAAGAATTACACTCCAAATTTAACTTTTCAGCAGCACAACATGTACACTATTTTCAAATTAGACATTTGGTTAAAATAAACTTGCCCAAGATTTCACTCCTCCCACTCATTTCTATTCTGGAGGCAATACTGATCAGTCTTCAAGACTCAGATAGCATCTCAACAATACATAAAGACATCTCAAAGAATCTTCCCTTCAACCATCCTAAGGTACAGTGAGAAACGGATCTTTCAATTAACGTCTCAGAAAGAATGGAAGTCAGCCATCTCTCTCTCTCTCTCTTTATATATATATATATATATATACTGTATATATATATATATATATATATATATAAACAAATGTTTGTCTGTCCACTTTTTAAGAGAGAACTACTTAACGGATTTAGATTGGGTTTTTTTCTATATTTGCCTGAACATTCTGGTTCATTTTGCGACTTCTCTCATCACACTATGTATCATAGTTCGCTTTCGGTACTGAGACACAGCGGGCCGAGGGGTGTGGGGCTTTCCTCACTCATGCACCAGCCTCAGGGCATATCTTACATCCACTTAGGTAGCGAAAGAGAGAACTACTTAACGGATCTAGATCTGGTTTTCTAGAATTTGCTTGAACATTCCGGTTGATTTTATGACTTCTCTCATCATGGTAAAAATTATAATTCGCTTGCAGGAGCGATATATTTGTGCAAATCCAAGACAGAGGCTGCGGGCCAAGGAGAGGGGGAAGCATGACTTTAGGAATGGGGAGTCAGTCTATCTCTGCGTTTTGGAGTGTACCTTGCCTCCGCTTAGCTTGCGATACCTTTTTGTTTGTCCTGTTTCACTATTACATGGGCATAGATGCGGGGGACAGCTAGCATAGAATATAGTCTAGCTCTAAATGTACCAAGCACTCAATAATTCAAATTAAAATCTTTCATCAATCACATTTATCTTGTTTAAAATTATATCCAAAATGTACACAGGGCAAGATTCAACTTGCTAGCGGTGCGATCTAGCTCTATCATTACTAGGCCACATCATCATTTTGGACCCAAATCTTTTAATACTTATCAGACAGCCCTGGTGCCACTCCTAACCTATTAATAGCTGTGTTTGGTGTAGTCACAGACAGACCTATTGAGATGGACAAATTGATTGTAATAGCCTATACCACAATACTAGTCTGTAGACTTGTTTTGCTTAACTGGAAGAATCCCAAACCACCTTTAATAACTCAGCAGATAATTTATCTTCTATATTATTTGAAATTGGAAATAAAATCTAATTCTGGTTTAAGAGGATCTACCCAAAACTTTTTTAAAACATGACAAGACTTAATTAAAAAATTTGAAATAGGCATTCATATAAGGGAAAAATTTGTAGTAGTAGGCTATGTGGTTGTCAAGCCTACAGTTTTTCTTGTTGGAAATTGTGAGTTGGGGTGCCAGCTTTTGCTCCCAGAATGTGAGTACTCTCTCATATATTTGTTCTTTCTGCACTTTCTTAGCTTTGCTACTGTTGAATGCGCCAAGTCAGTTATAAACACAGATAGCAGATTGTGCCTGTAACTGGTCAGAACGGCTGTCAGATTGAATGTCACTTTTTAAATTATAACTTGAATTTAATTATATTATTCGAATGCAAGGGCCGACATTCAATTGTAAAAGAACAGTTGTTTGGTTTACCTCATACTAATTGTGTGACTCCAGACACACCATAAAATGCTGTGGTATTTTACAGACCCGTTTTTGCACATTCATTTCACAATCAGCCTTTTCATAATTTTGAAGGGACAGCTTGTTATCTTTACTGGTAAAACTTACCGCCAGACTCCTTCACAACGTTTATTTTTTCTAACCCACTGCTCTGGTTTTTAGTCTATGGGTGTTCTAAAAGCAATTTTTGAACCCTTGTTTTCATTGATGCAAATGTAAAATAATCATCGTAATTCTGACTTTCCTTTTATAAAACAATGCTTCAAAATTCCCCACCTTAAAGTGCTTTTACAATGACGACATTGCACAATTACTTAACTCAGCCAACATGTTCTGTACATACAATTAGTCTCTAAATTGATACATAATAGATAAAAGAATGACATACAATTGAAAATATTCAGGCCACCTTTAAAACATGCATCTGCAAAAGGGATCTGTTTAGTTTATTCCCATCTGTTATTTCAAGACGGCCGTCCCCTGCACTACAAACTCATCAACTTGGGTCTGCACACTTTCTACTTTGCACAACTTGTTATCTCCTTCAAAATTTTACTCAGTATCATTTGTTAACTTAGTTGTTTTCCAATACTCGTTTTATAGAATCTTAAAGTGAATAAACAAGTCTGCTAAATAAAAATTATAATGATGAGCACATATTTAAAGATCATTACTATGCAACATTTAGTACATTCTGTTACTTCACTTGCGTGACAGAAATAGATTCACTGTGCCTCAGTTTATATGAAAGAGAGTTGGACAGTGACCTTGCATCTGCTGTCCTCAAGGGTAAAAATATGCTTAGCTGTGTTTAGGGAGGGGGTGTGGTTAGGGGGTGTAATGACTGCATTTAGCACGCTTAAGGAAAACAATGTCCAGACTGGTTTGAGCTGATAGCGGACAGAAATGCAACATTAACTCAAATAACTACTCGTTACAACTGAGGTATGCAGAAGAGCATGAAAGCATGACACATTGAACATTGAAGCAGATGGGTTACAGCAACAGGTGACCACATTGGGTGCCACTCCTGTCAGCTAAGAAGAGGCAACTGAGGCTACAATTCACACAGTCTCACCAAAATTGGACAACAGAAGACTGGAAAAATGTTGCCTGGTCTGATGAGTATCGACTTGTGCTGCAACATTCAGATGGTTGGGTCAAAATTTAGCATCAACAACATGAAAGCATGGATCCAAACTGCCTTGTACCAACAGTTCAAGCTGCTGGTAGTGGTAGTATAATGGTGAGGAGGATATTTTCTTACCACACTTTGGGCCAATTAGTACCAAATGAATATCATTTAAATGCCACAGCCTACCTGAGTATTGTTACTGACCATGTCCATCCCTTTATGACCACAGTTCCCATCTTCTGATGGTTACTTCCAGCAATATAAAGTGCCATGTCACAAATTTTAAATCATCTCATCAACTGGTTTCTTGAATATAAATCCAACTGAGCACTTTTGAGATGTGGTGGAATGGGCGAATTGCATCATGGATGTGCAGCTGACAAATCCACAGTAACTGTGGCTATCATGTCAATGTGGACCAAAATCCCTGAGGAATGTTTCCAGTCCCTTGATGAATCTATGGCATAAAGAGAGTCCAACCTGGTACTAGCAAGGTGTACCTAATAAAGAGGCCGGTGAGTGTATATAAATTATTTTTATAGGAATATAAGTAACAAGCTGGTTACATTTGCAGATGATATCAAGATAGGTGTATTTGTGGATAATCTCGAATCAGCTGAATTTTTACAGCATACAGGCATGGGCAGAGGTTTGAATACAGAATTGGAGGTCTAAAAATAGAAAAGTATACCTTATGAGAAGGATTTAGGAGACACAGTGGACTCATCATTATCAACTGCCAGGCAGTGTTTAGAAGCAATTAAGAAGGCTAACAGAATGTTAGGTTATATAGCATGTGTAGAGTTCAAGTTTAAGGAGGTTATTCTCAAACTTTATAATGCATTAGCAAGGCCTCATCTGGAGTACTGTGTAAAGTTTTGGTCAGCACGTTACAAAAAGGACAAAGCAGAGCTAGAAAAGGTCCAGAAAAGAGCAACTAGGCTGATTCCAGGGGTACAGGAGATGAATTATGAGGAAAGATCAAAAGAGCTGAGCCTTTTTAGTTTAAGCAAAAGAAGATTAAGAGGAGACATGAATGAAGTGTTTAAAATTATTTATGAAGGCAGCTGGTACAGTGGATCAAGACTGCAATTTTAAAATGAGTTCATCAAGAACACAGAGACACAGTTGGAAGCTTGTTAAGGGTAAATTTTGCACAAACATTAGGACGTTTTTCTTTACTATAGAACTACAGAGACATGGATTAAGCTACCAAGTAGTGTGGTAGACAGTAGGACTTTAGGGACTTTTAAAACCAGACTTAATGTTTTTTAGAAGAATTAAGTGAAGAGGACTCATGAGATTTGTTGGACTGAATGGCCTGTTCTCATCTAGATTGTTTTAATTTTCTGATGTTCTTATAATCACACACTCTAATTTATGCACCTATGTATTCAGTAGACAAGCACCTGATCTATACTCTCTTGGGAATTCCCAAGGCTGCCACTGATCAATCAGCTGCCAGACAGTGCACTGTTACCTCATAGGTCAATGTGGTCTTTTTCAAGGGTTTTAAAAAACCTTACATAAAAATAAAAACTGCCAAAATTATTAATCTCAAAAAAGTTAAATAAGAAAGGTAGGCTTCTTTCACAAGCTATATTGTGGTGGCTTGGAAAACAACTTAAGTTTATTCAAGAAATGCAGTTGTAGTGTACACTAATACTGTGCTATTTCAAAACTAATAACTTGCATAGTTAGAAAAGTATACTTAAATAAAAAAAGAGTTTTGCATGTTTGTTGCATCTTTATTGAAAAAAACACATCAAGAGAAATATTTTTCCTCTGTTTATACTAGGACAAAATCAAAAGGAAGTTAATTAATTTATGTCACCTTATTTAAAGCAGTAGTTGCTTAAGAACCAATCAATTAAACATAATATACAGCTCTGAAATCACTGATTTCTATCAGGAGTTAATAAGCGGTGACTTATTAGTGCTCATGTTCTTATAACCAAAACTCAAAGGTCACTGCCATTGTCCGAGTTGAAATGAAATAGACCCGAGACACAGAAATTAAAGCTCATGACCTCTGACAATACCTAATAAACTTAAAGCATTTCAATATATTATCTTACCACCTAGTCCTGCACTTTAACTTATTGCAGTTACAAAGTGTGACCTCACTGCAATCGAAAAGTGGTCCAGCAAACATTCCCAATATCCTCATATTAATTAAAGAAGCTTTCCTGGGCTAGATTTTCTAATGACTTCAGACCATTAGGTAAAAGCCTGATGCACCTCTAATTAACCCTCTAGTTGCAGATACGTATTTACCCTTCCTTTTTATGCTAAGAGGATATAAGGGGCAAGTTGTATGAATGCAGTATTTTTAGAATATCACATAAAACAATGAAGAACTGCAATTCTTAAACAAGCCTGTTTTTTAAGGTTGTAAAGGTAGCACACCTTTACAAGTCAGGCCACTGGCTAAACAATAGATAGGAATCCTTGAATGATGATGTAACTCTCCTACTTGTTCTTACAGTATTTGAAAAAGGCGTTACTAATTCCTTCAGGAGCCCAGACAGCATGATGATATCAGGTTAACTCATTGCAAGCTTTAAAATCAAAAGAAGTAATTTATCTTTTTTCACTAAGAGGTTTTGTAAACTTTCATGGTCTAAAACTCAAATTAACTACTGTCTTATACGGAAAAAGAAGCAAACAGAGAAAACGGAAATAAGAACTTAATTACTTACAAAATTTGCTTACATCACATGTAGGATTTACAATTTGTAGCAGGCCCCGTCCACTTGTAAGTTTTGTTTTTTTAATAATTAACTGCATTTTAGATACAACTGAAATTTTCTAAAGTTCGTTTTCAAAATAATTTGGAGACAAAAGCATGTATACTTTTAGCATAGGAAGACAATAAACTTTCACTCCCTTTTCCTGCTAATATAAAGCAATACATCTCTGCAATTTCTAGACTTTTTTCAACAATTTTATGGAAAAGTATTCAAATTAATTTTAATTGTTACAGTCTGTAGAATGTAAATGTAGCACAGATATATGTATAAATATACACAAATATTAAGGTGATATAAATTATGACCAGCAAACAAAAAAGAGAGAGACAGTACTATGCAAAAGGCAACGCTGAAACAGAAAGCAAGAAAACACCTCCAATCTAGCTATGAAGTCAGGGAGAATTCAGTGCATTACTGTTCACTTTCTATATTCTCAAACTATGGCATCCTTCCCAAGTGGCCCAACAACTTGGATTTAATCCTATGGGTCATTGCTGCTATGTTTTGGAATAAAGGAATAGGGCTTGTCCAAACCAGTTTCTTTTCTGCAAGATTTATACATATTGCTTATGAATGACTGAGTCTGTGGGAGGTCATGTTGCATTTCATGAAACAGCATCAAAGCTAGGGTAAAGGTGTTACATAGTAGGCGTAAGAGAAACAGATCTCATTAATGTACACAAATTACAGAAAGCATGTATAATGTGAGTGCACATTTTTTTTTCCAAAGAATGGTAGCATAACTGCCTCTCAGAAACAAAGATCCAATAATACAAAGCACAAATGACACAAGCAACAGTTACTATCCCATATCTTCTCTAATCTGACTGCTGCTTTTTTTTAATAATTTAATGACATGGTTATATTTATAGTGGCTTTTGTTGCTCATGACAGTGTGATTCATAA
Source organism: Polypterus bichir lapradei (assembly GCA_026402145.1). Taxonomy (NCBI): domain Eukaryota; kingdom Metazoa; phylum Chordata; class Cladistia; order Polypteriformes; family Polypteridae; genus Polypterus; species Polypterus bichir. The sequence goes on along the minus strand of JANRMT010062854.1, from coordinate 68,772,814 downwards.
AGAAAATGACTCAGGTAAGCCAGTATTATTCATCAACTGTAAAACTGTAAAATTAAAATGGAACAAAAGTTTAAGCATTTTTCTTTATATATATATACTGTACATATCTTATTGTAATACAGCCTTGTGTGAAAATAAAGCTCTGAATACCTTTAGCCCTCAATCAATTAATATGCTCCATTATATTGGCACACTTGACAAAGCAAGGCCAGTTTTGAAGGATTGCTAACTAGGCTGGGCATCTAGGGAAATGTTCTGGATAGCGGGAAATTGATTAAAAATAAATATGCATCAAATTCACATTACCTTCTTAACCAAGCAAAAGACGTCTGTATATGCAGTATAATAAAGAGCCTATTTATGGGTATATGCAAACACCTGTCACAAATTATGCAGGATGAAGGTGGCAGAACAGAATAATGGAAATCGTTGATGAAATGCTAAGATGTTTGGCCCTTGGCACAGCATGAAAGTTTAAATATCTCCCACGCTGCAATGTGAACCCTGCATCTCATGCCATCTCTGTTCTAAAACAAAAGAAAACAACCCACACAGTTTCATAAACTCTACAATTTTATAAGCCTTGCCAATATGGTTTAAATATTACAGATTATGTGCAAACAAACTGTAGATTTAAAAAAAAAAAAAAAAAAAACGGGGTTCTGCCTTTTCTGCAATGCATAAGATCAGCCTAGCAAATATCTATCCTCAATCCAGACCATGGCAGCAGCGGGTGCAAGGCATCTGTCCCACATAACACACCTGTCTATTATAGTCTATCAAATATTGTAATTACTAAAGGGGAGCATCTAAAGAATAAACTGCATGGCACACTTTGACAGGTAAAGGTTGCTCATTTTTTCACATTTCAAGGAAGCCTTATTCAGGCATGGGAAAAAAACAGTCCTCAGAGGAAAATGCATTGTTCACTTCAACAGATTTTTGAAAGCACAACAGAAAAAAAGAGCCTCCGCAGATTGATGGGACCAATGTTCTTAATTTTCAGGATAGTGCGCATCTAGAGCATTTGCACTCTCATACTGTCTTTCATTTAGTGAAATATGAACAAGAGAGGGGGAGGGAATAGACTCATTTGCTATTTTAACTTTATTGCATTCAGTTTTACACATATAATGATCAAAAGAATCAGTACTTTTTTAAGCAGATATTGAGTTTAGAATCATTAGAATTATTAAGAACAGAAATATGGGATAATTTCACCAAATTATTTAATGCAGTTTCAGGTCTCAGAAAATTGCATATCCTTTTAACAATCTCAAAAGTCTGCTTGTATATTTACAGTAATATATTACTCTCATGCTTATTCAGTTGAATTGCAAGGCATTAAATACAGTATAAAGAACCTTTGTACATCATAAATTGTACAGTGTTCCATTTTGTGTTTGGTAAGCTCACTACACGGGCTGACAGCCCATAATTCAATTACAAAGCTTCAAATAAAACTGTAACAAAGTCAGAAAGTCAACACTACAGTCTCATTTAGTATGCGGATGTTGACTTTCTCCAAAAGTTATTGTGACTATTAAAAATCAATTTGCTGTTTTTTGCAACAGTGCAGTGACTGTTAAAAGGTATTTAGCTGCTTTTTGCAAGTGTCATGAATTGTAACTAAATAAATTTGTTAGTTTTCCTTGCGAGTGAAGTGTATTTTTATTTGATAGCTTTGTCTTTGGTGATTTGTTTGTGATTCCAATAAAGTACTTATGCAATAAACAGAAAGACAGAAACACAGAAATGCTGCACTGCATTTAGAGACAAATTCTGCATGTGCACAGGATATGAATTACAAACACAAGCACATCCATTCAGTGGACATACACTCAGGTATACTAACTTGTACAAAGGTCATAACATATTCTGCCATTAATCTTTCTTAACACCTAAAACTTGTGTAGTAAAATATCTTTCATTATGGAATTGAAGGCCCGATTTAAAAAAATACAGTCAAAATTATTAAGTTCATACAATCTTTGCATTACAGTAGTTGAATGAATGTACGTTTAAGTTTGAGTGGGACTTACCAATATGTTACTTATGTACTTCTGAAGCCTTAAAATCCATTTAAGATTATTTTACCTTAATGAAAGCAACAAACAAATATACAGACAGAAAAAATGTCAAACAGGTCAACTATGTGCAGCTGTACAATGTTGTAATTTACCGCTGAGAAACATTAAGCACTTCTGCTAATCAATTACAATTAAGCATTTTATTTATGGGCAATAAGCAAATATAAAAGAACCAATAAATATAATTAATTGGAACTATTGAATAAGATATACCCTCGCACCTACAACCACTCAATGTACAGTAATGGGAAAGTGTTAATAAAATTAAAAAAAAAGGGTGACACAAAAAGGATCTATATCTGACCTAACAAACGACAAACTTTAATCTAAAAAGAAACGTGATTATGAAGTTTGAAAAAGCTTCAACAGCTTACCAATAACTACTGTGCAGTTCATAATAACAAGGTGTAATTATTATGTATCTTTCTAATATTATTTAAGCATATTTGTATAGATGTATAGTGCTCTGACCTAAGGGTGGGAGATAAAATGATAAAAATAATTATAATGAAACAACTTTTCCAGAATAGAAATATAAGACATGGTTGATACAATGTCTTAACAAAACTCATTCCATTCATGTTTTGGCAGACAACATAAAAAGCCAATGAAAATGAGAATAGTGCCGCGCTGAACCCTTAGTTTGGCTAGAACAGAGTTACAGCCAAGTCAGGTTAGGTTGATGCACACAGCACTGAGCAAAGGAGTAGCAGCTTGGTAGCAGCACATGTGCTATAGCAGCCTCCAGTACATCAGGAGTGGAAGCGAGATAAAAGAGAAAATGACGAAAGAAAATGTTAACAAAATCTCGAAAAAAAAAAAAAAAATCAGTGTTACTGAAGAAGATACCCCAATGGACACAGCCCATGGCTTAAAAGACAACAACACTGTTGAAAAGAAGGGTCCGATGAATTTGGTAGTGCGGAGATATTTTAGCAAGAAGCAACCCAGCCACAGGGGATGCACAAAGTAGTGTTACTTCGTGCCTGTCACAAGCCCGGATAAATGGGGAGGGTCAGGAAAGGCATCCAGTGTAAAATTTTGTCAGATCAATATGTGGACAATAATACAGATTTCCATACCGGATTGGTCAAGGCCGAGTTAATAATGGCTGAGAAGAGTACCAATTGCGTGGTGGTGGAAATTGGGCTACTGTTGACTGTAGAAGGAGAAGAAGAGGGGGAGACATGGAGGCAGGAGGAAAGGAGGAAGGTAAAGAGAATGGAACTGAGGGTAGGAACTTTGAATGTTGGCAGTATAACTGGTAAGGGGAGAGAGTTAGCTGATGTGATGGAGAGAAGGAAGGTTGATATATTGTGTGTGCAATAGACTAAATGGAAGGGGAGTAAGGCCATGTGGATCAGAGGTGGATTCAAATTGTTCTATCATGGCTCTATCCTGTGCACACCCATTCTCGCATCCACTTGGGCTCAATTTCTCCTGCTGCTACCCTCACCCTAATGGTGTTTCCCACTCCTGTCCGCAGAAACACATTGCTTCCATTAAAAAAGTTATGTATAGTTGATAAACCTGTTTAATATGAGGTAGCAAGGAGGTAGATGAAGGTTCCCTTCTATGGCCCAGTTGTCCTTCATCAGTATTTAATACAGATCTTCTGATATGACTTAAATAATTTCTGCATGTCTTTTTCACAGAAAGGATAAAAAAAGAGCAGTGTAAACAACATATCTTGTTAAAGGCCTGTAATTAGGCAACCAATTGCTATTCTATATTGAAATAAAGTACAATCAAGTACAGTACAATGTGGAACAGACACGGAAGGTAGGCGCTACATACAAGTCGCACATATAAGTTTTAAGCTTAAAACATACACTTTTCTAGCTGGCATATTACTGGCAGCTTAACAAGCACTCCCCACTTACTCACAGTACTTTTTGCTGATCAATACGAGCACACTGTAACCAAGCAAAGCACTGTGAATGTACAGGCATCTCCTTGTCTGCTCCCAAGCTCTGAGATGAAACACGTTATTACTAACAGCTGACCAGTGAACGTCACTCTTTGATTTAATGCAATTGCATTAAATTGTGATTATTACAAATCTCTTCTTGCTCCTGTGCCTTTGCAATCCTCTTAAATAAAAGATACAGAAATAGAAACTTTGGACTGAGAAATGTTACTACTTTGTAGAGCATGTGGATAAGAATTGTTTCTGAACAGTTTGTTGACAAGTTGTTTCAGTAATATTTGAATGGTTTTAGAAAAGAAACCACAGCTGTATCTTTTTGTTGATGCAGCCAATCGTTATATTGCTGCAACACTGAATTCAGCACTATATTTTGTCTCTACATACCTATTTGAATAACCTTGTAAGCTTGCCTTGTTGTCCAGTATGTTTAAAATACCTGACTAACTTTTTTACACTAGCCAGAAGCTTTTCAACTTTAGGTGGTTTCTCCATCACTGCTGGTGTAAAAGCACTTGAGAGAATCGTGTTAAGAATGTGGGCACTACAGTTTAATCTGGTGTGGCTGCTAAAGACAGTGATCATGTTTGCTCTACAGTAACAGTCAATTCCGAAGTTTTTCAAACAGTAAAGCGTAAATGTTTTCACGCATTTAATTGTGCTTTATTCAAATGGGGTCAAAAAATGCACCCCTGACACAAGATTGTAGCTCTCACTAATTTAATGGATGGTAGAAGATACAAAAGAGGTTTTCGCAAAGCTTTCAGACCAAATGTCAGTTGTGACAGCACAACCATAATTATTAATGGTCTCTAGCATGTCAAATACAATATCCTTTTCTCAGTTTTTGTCTTTTCTTACCACATGCCAAGATACAGTCATTGGATGGGGCAATATCTCTCTAAACTTCAGACTTTACAATTTTTCCTGCAGTGTCAACCAGGTACTGCTCAAGCTGATCAGACACTGCGTCGTAAAGCCCTATATCCTTGCAAGCAAAATACGCACATTTATCCTGAGCTTCACTTTTAGCATTAGTTGTTACTTTTGACAGGTTTGGAAAGAATGTCAGTTTAGTTTGACCCTTCACAATGCACATGCGTGGACCTTAAGCCCAAGGTGCCCGACTTGTGTCCACTGTATGTTAGTACATTTACCGCAGCAAACAAACGGCATATGGTTGCCAGTGCCATCAATAATAGTTGAAAATGACTGCCAAATGTCAGACTTCCTTTTATGAAGTTTTGTAGTATTGTACTTTCCTTTTAAAATGCTGTTTCCACCGCTATGGATGTGAGGCTTTCTCCAGGCTCTGCAATCTTTAGAAGGCTGTGCGCAAGAAAGTAAATGCATGCGTCCTAACTGTTTAGGCAAATTAATTATATGAACTCTATATATATAGAATAAATGTATGTTCTGTTTTAAATTTAATTTAAAATTTCCTCAACACAAGCTCCCACCCGCACATGGGTAGTGACTGCCTGACCCCATCCGCAATACTGAATATCAGTCCCACGTTAAAAACAATTGTATTGGGTCCCATGAGTCCTGCAGTGTAGACCTCTACCTTGGAGCATAAGCCGACCACAACTGAGCGAATGTCAATTTTGTTTATGTTCTCCTTTGTTTACATTTGAAAGCTGCAGGAATTTGTACTGGGGATAAACACAAAGATTTTTGTTTGCCTATTTGTTTGTGGGTTTGTTCCTTAAACATTTAAAACTGTTTGAATCTATGCAAAGGAAAGGCAATCAGGTATAGGTGTAGTTTTTTTATTTTTGAGATTTTATTTTGCATTAATACCTACTTTATTTATTTGGAATTGACTAAATAACTTATTTTGTGTTCTTATGTAATACAGTACATGAAAGCATTAAGATTTTAATTTTAGATTTAAGATTTTAGAATTTTAAGATTAATATTTTATTTTACCTATTTGGAGTTGACCAACAAATCTAGTTTGTTCTGTAAAACCTGAAAGCTTTTGACTGATCAGAATTGAGATTTTTTTTATTTTATACTACCTATTTTATTTATTTGGAATTGACCAAAGAAATTAGTTGTGTTTGTTAGTGATCTCCTGTAATACTTGAAGCTTTTGACTGGTTGGAATTAAGATTTTAATTTATTATATATTTTATTTACTTGAAATACAGTTGTATAATGTTCTACAATGCATTTGACATGTTCAACTTCTGACAGAAAATAAATATATTAACCAAAATTAACCTTATGATATCTTCATATCTCACTTAAGAGTAAAAAGGAAGTTTTAAGCTTGACAGACTGATAAGAAAAAAATTATTGTGATAAGTCTTGTTTTTCCCATATTGCCCAGCCCTACCCTGACCTTATAAATTTGATTTCAAATTTCCACCTGGAAAGAAAAAATTAATAATTTTTATGCTTAAAAAAGTGACTAAAACGCAATGATTTATACTGTTAAACGTTTTAAGATTTACATCATACAATATCTGTAAAATTAAAGCATATAGAGTATATTTGTTAACAAATATTTAATTAGGAAAAAAACACTGTTTCAATGACTAATATATGTATAGAAAAAAAAAAAATCACATTTCTTTATAGGTCATGGTAAGTTAAAATCATGCAGCATTCACTAACACTAATTCCTTAATCAGAAGCTCTTTTATGTTAAAATTAAATATTACCTAGTTTCTAATTATCCTGAATCTGTTCTCACTCTGTGAATTCAGGCTAAACCAGAAAAGATCCCTTAAGCTCAGCTTAATAAGTAACAAGTAGGCACTCCTTTATTAAAGATATTGCTAATACTTTGCTTTTATTTGTTTTCTTAATGGTTTTCATGTATACTTTAATTATGCTCACTTAATTCAATATAGTTGTATGTTGCTGGAGCCAGCAGGAGGAGGCAAAAATAAACACTGATGAGGCATAATAACACATAACCACACTATCTGCAGTGCAAGAACTATGAATGTGAATCTGATGCAGAGCAAACTTGTACATAGATAAAAAAGTGAGTTTTAAAGTATGTCACAAAGGAAAAACACAGGTCTGTGAACTGAAATTCTTGAACACATTTACTACACGTTCAAGAAACAAAACAAATTCTGTAAGGCCATTCAGAATTCATAGCAAGGATTATTAATGCCTGGAACTGCTTGCCAAAACAAATCATTTTGTAAAATGAAATTACATCCAGGCGGCATGGTGGCACAGTGGTAGCACTGCTGCCTTGCAGTTAGGAGACCTGGGTTCGCTTCCTGGGTCCTCCCTGTGTGGAGTTTGCATGTTCTCCCCGTGTCTGTGTGGGTTTCCTCCAGGTGCTCCGGTTTCCTCCCACAGTCCAAAGACATACAGGTTATGTGCATTGTGTGTGGGTGTGCCATGTGGTGGGCTGGCGCCCTGCCTGGGGTTTGTTTCCTGCCTTGCGCCCTGTGTTGGCTGGGATTGGCTCCAGCAGACCTCCGTGACCCTGTAGTTAGGATATAATGGGTTGGATAATGAATGGATGGATGGATTACATCCATAGTACATGGACACTAAACCTGGACAATACTGAACCAAATCACTTGTTCTCATCTATTTTCATATTCTTATCTGCTAGCACACAACCAGTTATTAGCAGTTCAGTAACAAAAAATGCCTTTCCCATTAAGAGGCCATTTATAATAAAATAAAAACAAAAAAAAATCTATACACCCATTAGAGGAGTTAAGAAGTCTAAAATATACCATCACAATACATGGTTATATACTGTTTTAACTACTCCAGTTCAGACTAGTAAATGTGAAATTCTAGTAAAAGAAATTGCTAGCAAGAAAAATTACACTGAGTCGTGTAACGACAGAGGTTTTAGTGACCATATTTACATAGCCATTAAACACTAAACAAAAGAAATTGTGTAAACTAGTACTTGACAATGCCCACTTTAAAGTCTGAATTGAATTAATAATTTATTGACCTCTAGAGAAGCACACATGAACATAAAGTCAATCCACGCAAGGCTGCAGGACCTGACAACATACCTGGTCGTGTGCTCAAAGAATGTGCTAGTCAACTGGCTGGTGTCCTCACAGACATCTTCAACACATCTCTGAGCCAGTCGTCAGTCCCAGCATGCTTCAAGTCGACCACCATCATGCCAGTGCCGAAAAAGTCATCAGTGACATGCTTGAATGACTACCGACCAGTTGCACTCACGCCAATCATAATGAAGTGCTTCGAAAGGTTAGTCATGTCACACAAAGACTAATCTCCCTGCCTCCCTTGACACTCTTCAGTTTGCATACCATTCAAACAGGTCAACTGAGGATGCCATATGCTCTGCCCGTCACCTCTCCCTGACACATCTGGATAAAAAAGACACTTATGTCAGGATGCTATTCATAGACTTTAGCTCTGCCTTCAAAACAATCATCCCTCAAAAGCTGGTTGCAAAACTGAGCAGGTTGAGTCTGAACACAACCCTCTGCAATTGGATCCCGGACTTCTTGACAGAGAGGCCCTAGTCAATTCGGATGGGCTGCAACACTTTCAGCAACATCACAATGAGCACTAGAGCGCTGCAGGGCTGCGTGCCTAGTCCATTGCTGTTCATCCTGTTGACTCATGAATGCACAGCCACGCACAACACCAACCACATCATCAAGTTTGCAGATGATACGACAGTGCTGGGACTGATAAGCAGGGATGATGAAACAGCATACAGAGATGAGGTGGAACGGCTGGCTGCATGATGTGAAGACAACGATCTATCTCTCAATGTTGACAAGACAAATGAGATAATCGTGGACTTCAGAAAATCACATCCTTCCCACATCCCACTCAGCATCAACGGTTTAGATGTGGAGACGGTTAGGAGTACCAAGTTCCTCGGTGTGCACATAACTGTGGAACTTACGTGGACACATAACACCTCATCACTAATCAAGAAAGCCCAGCAGAGACTACACTTCCTGAGGAGGCTGAAGCGAACAAGTCTTCCCCCTTCCATCCTCACCATGTTCTACAGAGGCACTATTGAGAGTGTTCTGGCCAGCTGCATCACTGTGTGGTATGGCAACTGTAACATATCCGACTGCAAACGCCTGCAAAGGATAGTGAAGACAGCAGAGAACATTATTGGGGTGCCTCTCCTTTCACTACAGGACATATTTTACAAACACAGTGTCTGCAAGGCCTGCAGCATTGTGCAGGACCCCTTACACCCCTCACATGGACTTTTCACACTTCTGCCATCCAAGAGAAGATACTGCAGCATCAAAGCCAGATCTGCCAGGGTGCAGGAGAGTTGTTACCCCCAAGCTGTCAGACTCCTTAACACCATGCTGCCCCCTGGGATCTTCCACACTGCTTCAACCATCTCTAAAAACAGAACTTTTATACATGCAAGCCACTTTCCTGCAAAGACTAGTGTGCATGTAGAAAAAGAACTGAAAATCTCATACTGACCTTTAAGTATTTTGACACTCTTGATATCCTTCTGCTGTGAAACATTCTGACCTGTCATTGTTTACAAATGTCTTAAACAACTATTATCATACACTGATAATTCCTGTATTGTCTATATCTATTATTTATTATTTACTTATTACATTACATATCTATTGACTATATTTATGTATCTAGATTGCAAATACCATACATTGCATCAATGTTCATATTGCTAACTACACGTCAATATTGCTGCTACTTCTTTGTCTTTGCGCAATGTCTTGTTTGTGTTTTAATTTTAAATTTTAATTCTATTTTTAATTTATTATTTGCCCATCGTGTTGTTACACCGTGAACCCTGAGCTTCGCAATTTCGTCTATCTGTATACTTGTATATGGTTGAGATGACAATAAAGTTCACTTTGAAATGAAAAATCTGTTGTATTCCCCCTATGGGTTCATAGTGTTCATAAGCATCAGCCATACTCTGAAACTTTGCCAAAGCCATTAATATATAAACTGAGTAAGGCTATGCTGTACCTCAAAGATCTATACAAGTACATCATCGTTTGCAGGGAGATTTTATGCTCACTATCTGCCACAAGGAAAACTCTGATGTCCATGCCTGCCCAAAACTATGATTCTGAGTTTCTACAGAATGGACACAAATGTGAACAAATAAACAAGAAAAAAGCAAAACTCCTGTCAAGTGTTTGCCAAAAGTACAAATAAAGGAAAATAAAGATACAGAAATAAGGTATAAAGAGCTCCATTTGACTATGGACAATGCAGTAGTTAATAAAATAGCATTAAGGTCAAAATTATTTGAAATGTGCATTTATAAGAAGATGATGTTAAACTGAGGATAAGATCAGCTTGAGAGAACGTTTTGCAAGATTTTTAAAATGTACAAATAAAACAGATCATACAGAAAACATGTCTTCACACAGCGAGTTGAAATCCTGTGGAACCAAGAACTAGCAATGGGCTTGAAGGCAGCACCCCAGGGATCTTCACATCTTGAAATCAATATCATTTTGAACACACTAGGGGCAAAATCCAGAAATGCACGTAAGGGCATGTAAGTCGATTTTCGCATTAATATTGCCGCACTGAGACTCAAATACCTCTAAGCATATCCAGCCTTGGCCGACTTAAGCACCCATGTGAGAGAAACAACTTTAGAGTGCTGTCTTGCCAAAAAGACACTGTGCTTCATTATTTTCTGAGATAAGCAGATCTGGACTTCAATCTTATTGATAATCTCTGCTTTTAAGTGCACAGAAATGGGGAAAAAGCCCAGTACAATCTATCAGTAGACGACGGTCTACAACTTTTATGTGCCAATGAAATAATGAGTTGCTGTATTTAATCTTTTTAAGGTTGATTTTTTTTGTAGGGCTGAGATTTTTTTTTTGCTACCCCTGGGGGATACAGAAAAAAAGGATCAGGGATTTTATAAAATGGAATCTTGTAGACTGATTATCATCTTGGACTTCATGTACAGTATTGTACTATATTTGTGATGGAAGATTTCTCAGTTATCATCTCTCATTATCCTTGCATTTGCTAGTCTCCATTATGTGTTTTGGTTACAAACTGCTTCTGTAGTCCTCCTAAATATTTGTCAGCTAATGAGCATAACCTTTAGATACCACAGCCTTCAGTGCTTGGAAATTGCAAGGCAATTTTGAGTGAAGAGAGAAATGTACTTTTTACTTGTAAAATCAGAAAGCATCATTGCTTCAACATAAGGCAATTACATTACATAAAAAAATGACAAGACTGATTCAGAGTTGTTTAAAGATGTTACTAAAGTGTTATGTCATTCATTCATTCAGTTTGCAAATCTGTTTCATCCAATACAGAACTCTGAGGGACTGGAGCATAACATAGCTGCATTGGATATGACCCCAGTACATGGGAAGGTACATTTGTACATACCCACACTCAATCATTTAATCAATGAATTAAAAGGATTAAATAAACTACTGAATGTGGGAGTTATAACTAGGAAGCCTACATGGACATTACGGAAATATAAAAACAGCACCAAGTGCAAGGATACTAGTTGGTGGTCCCCATCCATCCCCATCTAAAGGTCAGTGAAGAGTCATTTGTCTAATTTTCAAAAATAAAATATATGTGTTAGAACAAAAAAACAAAACGTTCTCACCTCCGAGCTCATCCCCTCATTGTGGGGGTAGTACTCATACTACCCTAAATTATTTCAGTTCTCTTTATTTTAGAAACTAAGCTTTACGCTCAATTTCAGCTCTGAAGTACACTTTTACATAATATTTTAGGTTGAAAAACACAACTGGTTTGACAGGTGATGTTATTGTATACTATTTTTATTACTAGTATTACTAGTATAAAGGTGGAGTAGGTTGTAATAGAAAGTGGTACCGACTAAGTGATTCAGCAGAAGCAGTATCCAAGTAATATGCAGGTGAGAGCAGAACAAGGCTGGCTTTTCCTACCAAATGCTGTTCTAATGAAGGACTTGACCATGGTGGAATGACATTCTGCAAAACATGATAGCAGCAGAAAATACTGAATATTCTTTTTTTAACTTTAAAGCAGATTACAACAGTATTGAGATGGGATTGACAGCACTGTGGAGCAAAGCAGTCATAACTGTTCTGCGCAACACATATATCCACCTTTAAAATTCACACTCCCTTGTGACAATATTTTTTATTGCTTTCTTCTTAGCCTTTAACTGTATGAAGGTTCATATCCCTGTACACTCAACAGCAGTAGATAAAGGACCTCTAGCTCATCATGTGGATTAAGAACTTCTTTGACAAAATAGTGGGCAGTATTTTGATAGAATCACTAGCTGTGTTACCTAACTGCACCTAAATTTCCTGAAAAAATGGGCCTTGGTTATAGTGCCAAGAGTTAATTGGTTGTACTCAAAGTACTATGTAAATAACTGAGTAACTTTCTGCTATATAGTTTCCTTGTCCAGGAGTTAATACCATTAGTTCACTGGGGCTCCTTACTCTTGAATGTGCTACAGACAGTTGCACATGAGTAAAACATTCCTGCTATAGATCCATTCTTGCTTTCTGTAGTGACTTGGCTTTGGTTGATGGTCAGTGCAAAACACAGTTGTAGAGGAAAGTATTCAAAGAGGTAATTAATAGGAATATTGGGAATTTTGGTATAAACATACCTTCACACTGTAGCTTCAGTCAGATTTGAATGCAACATTTTGGTCTGTAATCTTGTGCTGGTAATAGAGTCTTGGAGGGTTTAGATAAAAAGCAATACACACTGAATCATGGTCTCCTTTAACCTATTACATATATTGACATTTACAGGCTAAACATTTACATGGCCCATGTAATAAATAGAACATTTTAAGCTCTGTACAGATAAGAATATGTGAAAAAAAGTATTATTGTGAATTAAATACAATGTCCATATCTTCTGTGATCTTTCAGTGGGGACCCCCTAAACTGAGCTGCTCAAGCGTTACAACAGACCAAGGCATGCTTTTTTTCCCAGCTTGTGTTGTACCCAGGGCTTGAAGGGGGCTGATATGCTGTACTGGCAGTTCCCTGTTTCTGCTTTGCAAACTGATCTCCAATGGGACACCTTAGTTTTCCACAATATTGTATATATTTTACCAACAATGCCCCCAACCCCTCGTTCTTTAAAGCTTATGTATATAAGAGTACTCAACAATCCAATCCAGATAAAATTTGTATTTATTTTACCACATTGTGTGGAGTAAGAAGAAGCCAACAGAATAGGGAGTACTGCGTGTACCAAAGGAGGCCACTTGTTAAGCACGTCTTCACTAAGTTTTGGGTAACTTCATCCATTTAACATCTGATTTTCTACTCAGCTAGACACTTTGTCTTTTTTTCCTGTGTAGGGTACCTGCCCTTTGAGTAATTACAGCCTCACATCGTACAGGTGCTCTTCTACTTGCGGTGTTCAATTGCAAAAAAAAAATTGGGGGATGCACTGCCTAAGAATACCCCACATTGTAAAGCTTTCTTACCAGCAAATAGTGAATAAAATACTGGTTGACCAATTTTCTTTTTCTATAATGTCAGTAAATTTCAATGAAATCAATTTTTGGGGTATTTAGTTTTACATCATGGTGGGTTGGGGGTTTACCCCAAATATTGATATATCAAAAAGTCCTTTCTTACCTAGCTTAGATGTACTATCCTACGAATTTCAGCTTATTAACTAAATAATAAAGTGTTTAAGTTGATAAATGAGTGAGTCAGTCAACTTTGCATTATACATAGACAGGTTCCTAACCTGCCTCACAGTATCCTATAGGACACCTTCAAGGTACAGTGATTGGCCCCTGTTCTCTTCTCATTTAAACTATCTACAGTTAAACAACCTTTGCTGAAAGGGTATTCAGAATCAGGACCCCAAAAACTATATGCCTGTATGTAGTGCTGTTTCAGTTACAACAGATTAAAGTTAGATGACAAATATGACATATGAAATGCAAGCTGATTAACATTTTGTTACACTACAAGTAATTACATTTCATTATAATCAGTGTTATTTTAGAAATAACTTCTTTTTTTCTCTTTTAAATTCTCTTTTACAGTCTCATGTTTTTTTGGGATAATAAATTGACCAATTTTATTTCCAGCATTCTTCACACATTACTAGCTATGTGAGGAGAAGCTGGGAGCATGCACTGATACCATGCGTTGCCGCACCCACCATATGATGAACCACTAGGAATGAAACAGTGTAAGTTTTTTTTTACAGAGGCTAGAGTGCCAATACTGCCACCAACTCCCAAGTTTTCTCTGCAAGTTGGAGGACCGCTTGCAGCGCTGGATGCACATTGACGTCATAACATCATTAAAAATTATGGAGTGGCAGAGTAGGCTGAGAGGTTAATGTTACAGTGGCAAGATGAAAGGAGTTTGTGACTGTAGTTTGGCTAAGTTCTGTATTGCAACAACAGAGAAATTTTCTATTTTTAAAATGGCAAGAAATATTAATTACCGTAGATCCCGGAATACAAGCCGACCCGGTATATTAGCCGATCCCCTTCTCTACCTACTAAATTACATGTATTTGCCGATGACCGGTATTTAAGCCGACCCCCTTCTCCAAGCAAAATTTTCTAAACTTCCTTAAAAGTGTCTCTTCGGGTATATTTATAATGTTTATCGGCGAGAATTTGAGACTGCCGGCATTTTTGATGGAAACTAGGAAGTGACTGCGGAGAAGTTTGGTAAATTGGAACCTTTGTGTTGAAACTATATACGCAAATACGGTACATCGGCGGGTGGATTTCCGGAGACTTGTTATAAATTTGATTAACTTAAATACGCAATACAGTGGACCCTTGACTTACGAACTTAATTCGTTCGCAAAGGCTAACCCATAATGCGTTCCAAACCTCCCACTACAACACTTACTTAACCTTTTCATAATAAAAAACACCAATATTTTTTCTAATGTACTAACCAAAAAGTTATAAAAAGTGCCTAGCCTACTTCGATTAGGCTAGGAGCATGGCGGCGCGCAGCGGCTCAGGGCTCTCCTTTTCAGTGCACTTTTTTGTTGTTTTTGTACTTTTTTTTTTGTCCTTGTTTGTGCACGATCGGTTCGGCGAACATCCGCTACACCATTCAGAACCTTATAGACATCGGTGTCCAGAGCCAGACATCTGTTTTGAGTGTTTTTCATCACACGCACAACATCCCAGACAACATAGCGAGACCAGCAGGCTCTCCGTGGTTTGTTGTCGGGTCTAGGAGACGACACAGACAGAGGAGGGAAAGAAAGCAGAAGCGGGGCCGCAGATACGGCGTTATGCTAAGGCTAAAAAACAACCATACAAGCCCTATACAGAACTTTTTTTCTGCACTGAAGGAGCTGCTTTTAATCTCATTGTAGATGCGCATAGTGACAGTAAAAGGCATTCTATTCTAGAAACAATTTCATACTGTACTCACCATTTAATTTGACATCTTTGGGCTGCAGGAAGGGAGGAGGAGGAGATATTTCCACACAATGTCCATCTTCGTTTCGAAATTACATCCACAAACACATGTATCTGGGCTCCAACTTACGCTTACTAACGCTCTCGGTTGTTTGTTTACAATCGCGCAAGCGGATACACGTGACCGCATCCGTTTCGTAACGCAAGATGTGGATCGTAAATCAAAATAAAAAATTTTATTTTAAACTTCCTGATAATTTATTATAAATTTTATTAATAAAATCAACAACTAAAACACTTTTTTGAATAAATTCTTTATTTAATTTAAAGTACCGGCATGCAAAGTTACTTCTTCATCTGAAAGATGGCTCTGTGGTTTCGTCATTATTTACTTCCGTATTCATCGGCAAAACCGACATTGCGCTGGAAATCTTGAATCTGAAATGATACTCGTTGTATAAACTGAACCCCAAACTCCAAGCCAAAAATCTAGGACGAAATTCTCGGCTTGTATTCCGGGATCTACGGTAGGTCTTTAGTATTCGATTGATGTACAGTACTAGTCAAAAGTTTTTGTTTTTTTTAGTTTTTATGGAAATTCATGCAGTAAAATGTCTTAATATTTCATGAAATAAAGGCACAGATCAAATAAACAATGGCAGATAAAAAAAAAAATAAGTCAAGGAATTATTAAGTGTACAAAGTTTTATTCACATTTTTGATTCATCAAAGTAGCAACTTTTTGTTGATACAGCCAAATTGTGGTATCCTTTTTTTATTCAGAATTCTAGTCACTCTGTGCAAGTCACCAGCAAAAGAACCCCAGATCATTACTCTTCCTCCACCATGATTGACAGTTGGTGTCAGACACTGAGGACCCATCCTTTCACCAACTTGATGGTGTATAAACACCCTGCGTGATGAACTGAAGATTTCAAATTTTGATTCATCGGTCCGTAAGATTCTCCTCCAGTATGCAGTAGTTCGCAGCCAGTATTGCAAGGCCCAATTTTGTCCTTTAAGGAACAGCTTTTTTACTGCCATTCACCCTATCGAACCTGCAATACAACATCTCCTCTTCACAGTAGAAACTGAGACTTGTTTTGTCGTTAAGCTGTGCTTGAAGCGATTGTGATGTCAGGTGTCTATTATGCAAGCTTGTATATTACATCAACCTTTCTTCTGGTACATTATTTACTTGACCATCACAGTATTTTTCCTAAACCAATTCTTATATTTCAGTGCTCATTTTGTTGTTTACCTGACCTTTATCTGGTTTCCTGGTGTGTCCACATTTATTAAGCCTTTGTGCTATTTTTTTAAGATGAATGGTATGTTACCCTAAAATTATTATTCTACATCTATTAGTTGTTCCCTGAAGAAAGACCATTTGCAATATTCTGAAATTTCCTTTGTTTCAGTTTTGATAACCTAAACTTTAAATTTAACACTAGAATTACCAGAGCCTACGAAAAAACTCGTAGATCCGTCCCACATTAAATCGCTTCTCACCTCTTCGTCACCGTCTTTTGTACTTTAAACCTCTGACAATTTACTGTTTACCTTTTCATCATTTTAGGTCATTCACTGCATTTCAACTGATTACATTTGAAGAAAAACTGGAAAAACTGAGGTATTATACCAGTAGATATAAAAAGATGCTCTAAGTAAAGAAATGACTACGATTAAAAGATTAAAAAAAACAAACAAAAAAAAACTAAACAATCTCAATCATTTATTAAAAAATATGCCTATACTATTGGAAAATATCTAAGCTTTTCAGAGATGAATTAACACCAACTAATATACTGTAACTACATATTGCTTTCAGTACATGCTCAAATACAGATGAACATTATATTGCTTCTACTAGTACAAACTAATGTTACTTCTGATTATTCACTACTTTAAGATTTTATGATGTTTACTATTTCTTGTCCCTCTGCTAATTTAAACAACTCCAATAATCCGATTAGAGGGCCACTGGATGCTAAAGCTTATTCTGGGCTGCATCTGATACAAGGTAGGAATCTTGGGCAGGGAGCTTTCACATACATACCCACACTCACAACAAACCAATTTAGCATCATTACTTAACCTAATACATGTCTTTGGGATGTAGAGCAAAACCAGAGTACCCACAGGGAATACTACTGGAGCTGTGTGACAAACAGCACTAACAACTTCACCACTGAGTCATTGACATTCTTGTGCTACTGCTAATTATACAGTACTATTAATATTTTACATAATTTATCATTTATGCTATGGTGTTATTATTGTGTTGTCTAATTCTTACTCTTTCATTTGTTGTTGCTGTGAACACCATTAACATGCATTTAAATCCCACTCTTGTATTTGTATGTACTTAATTTCAAAAAGGAGAGGTGGAGTCATCTAATATTTGGAATGAAGGGATGCAGAAGAAGAGTGCCAAAATACATTAACTCTGGGATGAAGGGTTATGGTTATGGCATGGGTGGACATGAGCCGATTTTCTTCTTAGAGTCCCAGGAAGGGTATGGCTGGTACTGTGGACCATATTAACATATTAACAGTGGACCTCATTTTGAGGCAAAGGTTAAGAGACTATAGAGGTGATGTGAGGAGCATCAACTTCAATGACATTTCAGTAAGACAAAAGATCTGCACGACGGCTTTATAAGGAAAGGTGACCCGATACAAGCAATGCTCCTCAATGATGGGAACTTTTCTTGGCAGCTGCTTGAACATTAAAAAAATGTTTATTAGATCTAGGGAAAGTGTCACCAGGGCAGATGACTGCTTCGTGCTGATGCATCTCCAAGAATCCTACGGAATTACTATATGTCATATTAAGAATACATTGACCTACCCTTTTCTGACTTGTTTTGGGTAATTTCTATAGGCAACAACAGCAAGATGAGAATGAGAAAAAAATCAACATGGGATCTGCCCTCTGTAGACAGCAGTGCTCAAAATTTAAAGACTGTTTCACTCACAACCAAAAATGGACACAGAGGACCATACAGAGTTTATGAACAGACACTTTCAGAGTCCATCCTGTGGGATAAAACATACAACTCCAACATTCAGAATAAGCTGAGGCAGAGGTAGCTTTTTCCTCACAATGATCAAACAGATCAATAAGACAAATGTGTCACAGCACAGGTGCATGTACTTATTCTGTTCAATGATGCCAAGAGAAAACAGAATGTGCAATTTTGAATTATAAAAATCAATCAATTAAATTTACCTTTCTGAATAACTTGTCAGTCTGTGAGTTAATTTGACATATACAGATTCTGTGTCATATAGGACTGGATATATGGATTAAGCGCATTCACAATTAGTAACTTAATGAAGCTTTTCCAATAAACCCAAGTGTACATTATATGACAGTCAGTATTTGATGCAGAACCTAGGGGTATCCAGAAAAGTGGGGATAGATGGTTTTCAGCACTGTGTTTTTGATGCACATGATATTAAAGGATGGAAAATCAGGGCTTCAAGAAAAATAGATAAAAAAGGATATACAAATGCTTCAGGAAACAAAACAAAGAAATTAGGTAAATGAAAGTCATCTATAATATGCATAAAGAATGGCAAAGAAATACCTTCTCAAAGAGTACCCTATGAACCTCCCTGTCTGTGAACATATATACAGGATTCAGCAACTTCTGAAATGAATCAAGAACATTGTTAACTGGTCTTTGTCTCTGAAAGGCAGCAGTAGAATGTTTATTAGGCAGGGGTGAGGTTGGTTAGAACTATCTATCTAGTGCTGGAACTAGGATAGGTACATACTGTTCATCTGTCCATACTGGCAGACAAGAAGCAAAGGTGATAATCAATTCCGGAAGAATTACATATGTTGCTTGCAAGTAATTGTTAATTGATCAAATTATAAAACTAGCTCCCAGTTTGCTACAGAGAGTAAGCCCAGGAAATCTGTGGAGGAGCTTAATTTTTGCTGCTTGTATTCACAGACTCTTTATTTCAGTCACTTGCCTGAGCACATAACCATAGGCAGGGATTGGGATGCAGACCAATCTTCAGCTTCATTCACGGATTTGGGTCCTGACACACAACCCTTATATATTCCGTGCTTTCAGCATTTCCACATGTATCTCATCTATTCCCATGGACCTATCCCTACAAAGCTTTTTAATCAACACAGCAAACTTAATAACAGAGATGGATCCAGACCCAACTAATGCTTCTGGCATTGCTTCCTCTAAGAAGAGCATATCTACAGCATTTAATAGTTTCCGCTTTTCAATGATATCACCAATTGAGCTCAATGCTTCCTCAGCCTTGTTGGGAACAGCCTCAGTAATATCCTGCCTACTGTTTATGGGTTGTTGAATGGTTTACAAAAATCTAGGTAATTTAGCTTACTAAATAGAGAAAGAGGCTTAAAAACTAAAAGCCCAAACAGATACAGCTTTCTTGGAATCTCTTAAGCAAATTTAACAAGTCAAATAATATCTTAATCACTATGCAACAGAAAACAGAAAACCAGAGTAATAAAAGCTGATATATATTCATAAACGTGATGAAGAATATGCTTTGCTGTCTAGCCTGATGACAAAGACAAAAAGACTAGCATTTCAAACAAGGCTGCATATTATGCCCGAGATAAAGAATGATTAAAAATAAAGAATATTATCCATAATAAATTATATAATTTGAACAATAATAATGAAGAAAAGGAATGACAGACATGAGCCTATAAGGCGCACAAATAAAAAGCCTTTAATATTTACAAACAATATCTGTCTGACCCTTCCTCAGAAGACACTGTATTCTGGAACATGGGGAACCAACCCAGAATCCAGTCTACTAAAAGTCCATACATGCTCAAACCAGTCAAGCTAGAGTGCACTAGATGAAAGGTGCAGAGCTGTAGGTGGTGTTACAACCCCTCAGGCAATAGCGTGAACTTCTCAACCCACTAAGCCAGACTGTTACCACTGCATTACCTTCCTAAGACTATTTATTAGGCATAGATAGTCAGGTACCTAATAACACTGTGGCACCACAGTTTAAAGACACTATACCCCTAGTAAGTAATTAAGATTTAGCTCAAATAAATAGCTTTCTTGAAGATCAAAGCAGAGGGATGTCTACCTAATTATCAAATTCATCAATTGGCAACATGCAGTCTCATTTTGTTACTTTGTGGAAGACACAACATGGCACAGAACCTTTATTGGCATGGCTTACAGCATTTCTTCCTCCTCTTTTTTATTTCATACTTTTTGTGTCAGAATCTACCAACTGTCATAAACAAAACACAAATTCATTAGACAACACTTACTGAACAACTGGTATCAATGCAGCTAATCATATATTTCCACCCTCCTTAAAGCACAGGGTACTCCATCTATTGAGACATATATACAGTATATGAACAATGTACTGACAGCTTTTGAACAAACATTGGTCTGAAAATAACATCTAAACTAAATATTTCTTCCAATACATGCAAGTCAGAGAAATTTCTAAAAACATTAAAGAACAATTTCCTAAACTTCTGATGTTATCAACTATGGCGACTTTATTAAAAACTATGACTACAGAAAAAGGAAGAATTGTAAAACTGTATCAGTGGTTTCATAACAATGCACCTTAGATAATCTGCTAGGAACAGGACCTAGAAATGTGTTTTCCTGATAATAAGTAAAAAGTAATGTTAGAATTGTCTTAATCTGTGCAGAACATGTTCTAATTCAGTTGCAAATTTGGTTAAATTCTAAAAAAGAAAAATCAACACCTGAATTATGGTTTTGTACCTGTAAAGCATCTTTGAATGGTGTTTGTTTTAGAAAGGTGCTAAGTAAAATAAAGGGAAGTTGTTTATTGGAAAAACAATAAAACATTTTTGCTGCCTGGAAGCAGGTCAACCCTTAAAATTACAAATGTAATCTAAAACATAAACATGTATATGCTTAAATTTTGACGGAGACAATCAAAATAATAGACACACATGAAACTTTAAATATTCTATATATTTAACAAAAAGGTAATCTGCAAAAAAAAAAAAAAGCTTTTTAATTCAATTTAAGGTGACCCAATCTTTACCAAATAAGATAACAACCAAATGCTCCTTATCCATAATTGTGTGATGTCATCATGTTATTTATGAAGCTGAGGTACTTGAACAGTTATGAATAATCAGGTTGGTCTGAAACATTACTGCTACAAATTGCAAGTGTGCTGTCAAGAATTACAAAGTAAAATTTAACTTAACTAAGAATTCAAGTTGCAAAATATTTTTTTCAACTTCATATGGCTTGTATGAATTTTGGCTTCCAAGAACTCCTCTGATATTTCAACCTATGATGGAACAGTTTCCAGAGGCCAAACTTAGAGTATTATGGCAAATGTTTCAACATGTTTATTTTCAGTAATCAGTTGTACAGTAAATCCTAACCTATGGATAAACAAGTTCAAGTCCAAAAAGAGAGGTAATCCAAAGAAGCATAAACAAACAAAAAAATTCTAAGAAAACTTTTTGGGTCATTCTATTGGGCAAAAGGATAACGACCATAAGACAATGTAAGGAGAAGCAGATGTGCTCAAGTTCTTACTTCACATTAACATATTTTGCATTTGTTAGGAAGGTAAGATATTATAGGTGTTAAATTTCTGTTTCTTTAACATATGCAACTTCATCAACTGATGTAAAAAGAGGTGAAACAGAATTACTATTTTATGTGACAGCATAAACTACTTCAGAATGTACTGTAGATTTAATTATCCAGAATGACATGTTCATATAATGTTTGAAAACTGTTCCATAATAACAGCATGATGAGTAAGACGGTCAAAAATATACTTTAAATTGTACCTAAAAACATTTACTAATCATAATGACTCTTTTGCTACTGAAAAGTCTGCCTTGCCTCACATTTCAAGTGTCATTTCTACATAAGACAAGTTAGCTTGCATTGCTTTTTACCAATGACAGCTATCCATCCATTCATTCATTTTCTAAACTCTCCTTTCCATGGTAGGGCAACGGCAAATAAACAACATTAGACACAAAACAACAGCTGCCCAGAAGTAGTTAAGATTTCTAAAAATGCAAACAAGCACATGATGAAAATAGGCATTAAAAAAACAAAAACTGGTGTTCACAATTCAGGTTGAAATTTCAAGGTTAAAAAAAATCTTTTTTTTTTTTATTTTTTTTAATTTTTATTAATTTTATTACAATCCATACAAAGCAATCAAGTTTTTACAAAGAGAAAAATTAAGAACAAATCGATCCCCACCCCTGAGAGAGACAGCAAGCCAAACGGCGTTAAATTTAAGGCTTGGAGACATACCTAAATTAATAAATTCTCTGTGCCTTTTGAACTTATTTTAAAATATTACTGATTAGATCCTGCCATGTTTTGAAAAAAGTCTGTACGGATCCTCTAACTGAGTATTTGATTTTTTCCAACTTCAAATAATATAACACATTGGTTTCCCACTGACTTAAAAGAGGAGAGTTTGGGTTCTTCCAGTTTATGAGAATAAGTCTACGTGCCAAAAGTGTAGTGAATGCAATCACAATTTGTTTGTCTTCCTCCGCTTTAAACCCATCTGGAAGAACACCAAACACAGCTGTTAATGGATTTGGAGGGATTGTAAGTCCAAGGCTATCTGAAAGGTAATTAAAAATGTTTGTCCAGAATAATGTTAATTTGGTGCAGGACCAGAACATGTGACCTAGTGAGGCTGGGACTTGGTTACAACGTTCGCAGGTTGGATCATGCCCTGGGAACATTTTGGAGAGTTTTAGTCGAGACAGATGTGCTCGATATATAATTTTCAGTTGTATAATTGTATGCTTTGCGCATATGGAGCTCGAGTGAATTCTCTGCATTGCTACTTTCCACTCCTTTTCTGATATATTAATTGAGAGATCTTTTTCCCAGTGTCCTCTTGGATCTTTAAAAGGGAGGGATTGTAAAATGATTTTATATATTGTAGAGATGGAGTCTAAATCCTTGAGATTGAGCAATATTTTTTCCAGCATGGATGAGGGTGCAAGATGAGGAAAATCTGGAAGGTTTTGTTTAACAAAGTTTCTGATTTGAAGATAGTGAAAGAAATGTGTAGCTGGAATGTTAAATTTGGAATGTAATTGCTCATAGGATGCGAAGACGTTGTCTATATAAAGATCTCTAAGCAAGTTAATTCCAAATTTTTTTCCAGATATTAAAAACTGCATATGTTTGTGAGGGTTGAAAGAGGTGGTTCTCTTGCAGGGGTGCCACAGATAGAAGCTTCTCCGTCTTAAAATGCTTTCTACATTGGTTCCAGATTCTAAGTGAGTGGAGCACAATTGGGTTATTAGTGTATTGCCGATAACGTGTGTTTATTGGAGCACAGAGCAAGGAATACAAAGAAGTACTGCAGGAATTTAATTCTATTGCGGACCAAGCCTGTGTATGTTCTTCTATTTGTGTCCAGGTTCTTATCGCCTGTATATTTGCTGCCCAGTAATAAAACTGGAAGTTAGGTAGAGCCATGCCGCCTTCTGCCTTTTGTCTTTGTAGGGTCGCTCTTTTGATGCGTGGATGTTTTGAATTCCAAATAAATGAGGTTATTGTCGAATCTAATTGCCTAAAAAATGATTTATTAATGTATATTGGGATGTTTTGAAATAAAAAAAGGAGCTTAGGAAGAATATTCATCTTAACAGTGTTAATTCTTCCAGCTAGTGTGAGATGAAGGGTTGACCATCTATGCAAGTCTTGTTTAATTTTTTCCATGCAAACGGCGAAATTTTGTTGATATAGAGCTTTATGTTTACTTGTGATGTTTACCCCTAGGTATTTAAACTGTTCTGCAATGGTAAAAGGTAGGGTATCTAATCTAATATTATATGCTTGAGAGTTCACTGGAAAGAGTACACTTTTATTCAGATTAATTCTTAGACCAGAGATCTTTTGAAATTCTGTGAGTGCTGCTAAGACTGCAGGTACAGAATTTTCTGGGTCTGATATATACAGTACCATGTCATCTGCATATAATGAGATTTTCTGTTCCAGTCCTTCTCTGCTAATCCCCTTTATCTGATCAGTATTTCGACAATGTATTGCCAGTGGTTCAATGGCAATCGCAAACAGCAGCGGTGACAAGGGGCATCCTTGTCTAGTGCCACGTTCTAGTTTAAAGTAGTCTGAGCAAATGTTGTTGATGCAAACTGAAGCTTCTGGGTTAGTATACAGTAATTTAATCCATGCACAGATGTTTGGGCCAAACCCAAACTTCTCCAATATAGTAAAAAGGTATTTCCATTCAATCATGTCGAATGCTTTTTCTGCATCTAATGATAATAATATTTCTGGGGTGTTTGATTTAGTTGGTGAGTATATTACATTAAACAGGCGTCGAAGATTGGAAGATAAGTGCCGGCCCCTAATAAATCCAGTTTGGTCTTGTGATATTACCGAGGGGAGCACTTTCTCCACCCTTCTGGCTAAGATTTTAGAGAGTATTTTAACGTCGTTATTCAGAAGTGAAATTGGTCTGTATGATGCACATTGTAATAAGTCCTTATTTTGTTTTGGAAAGACAGTGATTAGTGCTTGGCGAAAGGTTTGTGTCAGAGATTGGTTATCTCTGGCTTCTGTAAATGTTGCTAATAAGAGGGGGGCTAGCTGAGCGGAGAATTTCTTGTAAAATTCTGCAGGGTAACCATCAGGGCCTGCTGCTTTCCCGCCTTGGAGTGATTTTATAGCATCTAGTAATTCTGATAACATCAGAGGTTTATCAAGTTCCTCCGCAGTAAAAGCGTCTATTTGTGGTATCTGTAATGTATCCAGAAATGCATTAGATTGTGTATTGTCTTCCTTAAACTCAGTAGTATATAGGATTTATAGTAGTCTCTGAAAGTGTGCATTATATTTTGGTGTTCGACGATTTTATCTCCGTTCGTACTAGTTATTACCGAGATTGCGTTGCGCACTTCTTGCTTGTGAATTTGTTGAGCTAAAAGCTTATTAGCTTTCTCCCCATGTTCATAGTAATGATGTCTGGATTTGTAAATTAGTTGTTCAGTTTCTTTAGTTGTCAAGAGGTTTAATTCCGAATGTAGAGCCTGCCTTCTCCTATGTAGAGTCTCGCTTGGTAGTCTGGCATGTTCTTCATCTATTTTAGTAATTTCGCTTTTTATATCAGCTACTTTCTTGGCCTCGGATTTATTTCTGTGGGAAAGATATGAGATAATCTGTCCTCTTAAGAAGGCCTTAAGAGTTTCCCAGAGTATCCCTGCAGAGATCTCGGGGGATGTATTTGTCTCTAGAAAGAATTTGATTTGTTTGGATATAAATTCAGTACAATTCTCATCAGCTAATAGAAGCGGGTTGAGGCGCCATCTGCGGGGTGAGTGCATGGGGCTTAGTAATTTTAGCTCCAAGATCATAGGTGCATGGTCAGAAATAACAATAGCATCGTATTTGCAAGATTTAATCTTAGGCAAGAAGTTATTGTCTATAAAGAAGTAATCGATCCTTGAGTAACAATGATGTACTGGTGAGTAGAAAGAATATGTTCTTGAATTTGGGTTTAAAAACCTCCAGGGGTCTGATAAGTTGTGATCAGTTATAAACTTTGTAATTATTTTTGCAGTGTTAGATGCCGTTCCCCCTGTGGAGGAAGTCCTATCTAAAAGTGGATTCATAACACAATTAAAATCCCCAGCCATTATAACTTTATGAGTGTTCAGATTGGGAATGGATGCCAACAAATTTTGTAAAAAAAATCTAAAAATGAAAAATACAAAAGGTATTTCAAAAGTGTACAATCTGTTGTTATCCTTTCCATGGACACAAACAAAAATGTTTTTTTCTGGAACAACAATATGTGGCTGAACACGTCTACCATTAGCCGAATCCAATCAAACACAAATGGGACAAAAATACTCCAGGAATCTTCCAGTTGTGCAAACACAAGTAAAGATTAGTGGACCAGCAGCAGGGATAAAATTGCCTCTCATAAAATAGTATGCAGGTACTCATTGACTCAAGTGTGCCATTAAGCTAGTAATGAAGAACAGTAATGTGCCGATTTATGGCTAACCGAGTATAGGTGAATTACACTTATGGCTGAGGGCCATAGGAACATGATAGGGTGATAATGTTCTAGAAATCGCCAAAATTAGCCGCAGTAATAAATCTTCCATTATTACTATTATTTCATAGGGTCTTGTATGTTTTCTGATTCTTGGAGGGCCTTTTAATATTTGATTTGATCAATGCCGCTCTACATGACTACTTATGTGTTCTGCTTTTACTGCCTTCCTTACACCAGTGTTTATCAACTTTTATGGTCTCACCTGTTTAAATTCATTAATGACCCACTAGTAGCAACTGCAAACTGCCCCCTTGGTAAAGACAGCACAATCAGTGGTCACCCTTAGTTAAATGGGGAAACATGTTGTGTAGCACTGGCAATTGCTTAGGCAACCCACATGCAAATCAACAAACCAAACCCACCATAATCCAAAGGACCACAACCCAGTGGTTCAGAAACAATAGCTACTGTGAAGACCTTGTGAACCAATGGCAGCAACCTACAACCCACTGGCAGCATCACCTAGTGGTTGAGAAACACTGCATTACATGGACCCAGCATGCGGCTGCCAAGACTTGAAGATCAGATTGCATTTCTCCGTACCAGCAGTTAAAGTGTGCATTCCGGTGACCCACACCACACCCACAGAGCATTAATTGCAATGACCTGTGTATTTTGTGACTAACATACAGCCAACCTGACATGTAGCCAAATGACAGGTCATACATAAAGCCGTAATATAGCACATGACTTTAATACTTACTTTCTATTCCCAAAAAAATCTTCATATTTAATAATTTTAATTTACATATTAGTGCCATCACTTGAGAAACATTTTAGATAAGTGGAAAATGTCTTTATGGTGTTGATATTCATTTACACAATAGTTAACACTAGAATTACCAGAGCCTACGAAAAAACTCGTAGATCCGGCCCACCTAAATCCGTTCACACCTCTCCGTCAGCATCCTTTGTCCTGTAAATGTGCCTATAAAGACAAGCAGCCGGCTATTCCATCCCCCCACCAACTTAGAACGTGCACGAACTTCTCCCAGCTCATGCCTTGATTGATTTTCTGGGAGTGAAGTGGAGTTTTAAAGTGGAAATATAACACATTATTCGTTATTTGGAACACACGCATTTCATATGTGTTCCGTTTCTACAATAATCTGTGTAAACGCATTTTTAAAACAGAAACGTTTTTCATATTTTAGTAGTAAATGACAAAATGTAGGCATAAACTGAATAATGTAAGAAGCCTGAAGTCCAAAGATCAAATAAACACTTTCACAAAAGGTTCAAGGAAAAGACAACAGCTTCTGTGGTGTAGTGGTAAGATTTGCTGACTCGTAATCAAGGGGCCACCGGTTCGATCCCCACTGTCTACTGTATTTGCTGTTTTCAGTAGTGAGCTGTTCTTACTATATTATACAGTACACATACACTTGGTTTGCATCAGTAACACACGGTGTACATTTATAGGACTTGTAAAAGTTACCGTTTTTTTTTTCACTTTTATTCCCTCTAAATCATGATTACGATACATATTACCGCCAACCAACCCAGGGATCTGACACTGTTAGTTTTTATTTGAAACTGGAAATAACTGGAGATGTGAGTGGTGTTTTGAGACAATAGAACTGGACATTCTCTCATCTGGAGGGATAAAAGCTGACATACGGACGCTGGCGAATCTGCCTTCTTCGTATCTCACCGTCACTTGATTTTTTTTTTAAATTCAGTTTTATTGAGTGTTCCTGCTCATGCTGAATTAGTATGCACCTTATGGTCCATGATGTCAAATAACTTATTTTATGACCTGTATAGTACATTTCGGAAAACATTGTGGCACTGATGCAACATTATTCATATTATTCATATTCATTCGCCTGCCTTCTTGCGCTTCTAATCAGTGATTGCGTTTTTATTTTTTTCTGATCTTGCCAGTGTCCACATTTTGGTGCACAGTACTGTTTCTTTTGTATTCCAGGACATGCAGAGGAAAGAACAGTACAGAGAGGTCAGTTCCGCGCTATATGCAATCATCAGATTCAAATGTTAACAGTTCACACACACCCAAGGCCCATCCTTTCTACGTTTAGGACATGTGTACCTGTTGCTATGTACACACTTCTCTCTGTGCTGTGGTTACTATTACACTGAAGAGGCGCCTGACACTGACTGAGTTTGCTTTCCTGGGGAAGTGGCGGTCTTGGAACAGAAGCTTGTCGATGTTGCATCCTCTTTTGCTTTATCCATTTCCTTTTCTTGTAAGAAGCGACAATGAAGCTCCTCTGCAAGTTGAGCAAAGAACACTCTTCTTTTCTCGGTGTGTACCGTGCATGCCTTGTACAGTACATGTGCGGAGATCGCCGCCAAGTCAAGCGTGTTATATCACACAGCAACTGGCCACCTGCGTGCTCATGCTAAGCTCACGCCTTCTAGTACACGATATCAAAGCAGCACCGGGGGAAAAAAGAAAGAGACAAATATATGTGACATTTTGAAGAAATCACTTTATGACCTGAATAGTACCAATCAGAAAACAGCGTTGCACTAATGCAATATTATGTGAAAACGAACAGCGTCAGATCGGGTGTAAATTTATACTGGCGTTGTTAGTTAGAGTCAGATCAGAAGGGGCGAGGGAGAGCGTGAACGAGACTGAGATAATAAAACTGAAAAAAAAAAAGCTAACTTTTAGAAATGCCATACATTTACAGCTGATCTGATGTTGTTATTTAAGAGTCAGATCAGTAGGGGCGGGGTGGAGTGACACTGACTCAGTTTACTTTCCTATGTGTACAAGTGCGTTGATCACCGCCAGCATGTTGTAGCACACAGCAACTGGCCACCTGCATGTTCTTGTGCGCACTGAATAAGCTCCTGTTCTGACTCTAAGTAACAGCACCAGCATAAATTCACACCCGATCTGATGCTGTTCATTTTCAAATAATATTGCATTAGTTTGATGATGTTTTCACATATATTGTCTCTTTCTTTCAAGTGTGTAATAGAAGCCACAGCATAGAGATAAGTGTGTACACTGTAACAGGTACACACATCGTAAATGTAGGAAGGACGATCCTTGCGTGTGTGTGAACTACTAACATTTGAATCTGATGATTGCATATAGCGCTGAACTTACTGCTCTGTACTATTCTTATCTCTGCATGTCCTGGAAAACAAAAGTAACAGCATACAGCAACATGTGGGGATTGGCACACAAACCGCAAGATGTTATGTGAATAAATATGAATAATATGAATAATGTTGCATCCGTGCCACAAAGTTTTCTGAAATGTACTATACAGGTCATAAAACAAATAATTCCAAATATCATATATACCTATGTCTCTATTTTTATTTTTTTTGACATCATAGACCGTAAGGTGCATACTAATTCAGTGTGAGCAGGAACACTCAATAAAACTGAATAAAAAAAAAATCAAGTAATGGTGAGATACGAAGAAGGCAGATTCACCACCATCTGTGTGTCAGCTTTTATCCCTCCAGATGAATGTCCAGTTCCATTGTCTCAAAACACCACTCACATCTCCAGTTATTCCCAGTTTCAAATAAACTAACAGCGTCACATCCCTGGGTGTGGGGGTGGTAGTATGTATCGTGATCGTGATTTAGAGAGAATAAAAGTGAAAAAAAAAAAAAAAGGTAACTTTTACAAGCCCTATAAATGTAAACTGTGTGTTACAGACGCAAACCAAGTGTATGTGTGTACTGTATAATATTAACAATAAGAGTAGCTCACTACTAAAAACAGCAAATACAGGAGACAGTGGGGATTGAACCCGTGGCCCCTTGATTACGAGTCAGCAAATCTTACCGTTAAACCACGGAAGCTGTTGTCTTTTCCTTGAACCTTTTGTGAAAGTGTTTATTTGATCTTTGGACTTCAGGCCTCATACATTATACAGTTTATGCCTACATTTTCTCATTTACTACTAAAATATGAAAAAACGTTTCTGTTTTAAAAATGTGTTTACACAGATTATTGTGGAAACGGAACACACATGAAATGCGTGTGTTCCAAATAATGATCTATTATTTCCACTCTAAAACTCCACTTCACTCCCAGATAATCAATCAAGGCATAAGCTGGGAGAAGTTTGTGCACGTTCTAAGTCGGTGGGGGGATGGAATAGCTGGCTGCTTGCTGCTTGTCTTTATCAGCACATTTACAGGACAAAGGATGGTGGCGGAGAGATGCGAACGGATTTAAGGTGGGCCGGATCTATGAGTTTTTTCGTAATCTCTGGTAATTCTAGTGTTAATGGTGTAAATGTTTACATAGTCCTCTATTTGTCTGATGATTATGATACGTGCAAGTCCAAGTTTTTTTGTTCCCATATTGCCTGCTACGTTAAACTAATACCTTTAAAGTAATCCGATGTAAAATTACCAATTCTTTTTTTTTTTATTAAAATTTATGGAAACTACAGTACATGTTGGCAAATAAATTTCAACCAGGAAATATTGAGTTCTGAGCAAACTTCCCACCTGCTTTGTAAGGAAGGGAAACTTTTGTTTCTAGAAGATGGCTGATTAAAATATTATGCACTTTACTGATATCTAATTTGTCTGTGTTACAGACAATGCTTACTCTCCCCCCACCAACTTCCTTAAGACAGGAGGCCCTTACATTTAACTGCGTTCATGGTGATGTTTCTCAAGCATGTGCCACATGACTTGTTCATATAAATGGAGCAAATTAAACTGTCTCCACAGATATCCTATCACATTTGTAGCCCTCATTTCTCTGTTTAACACGTGGGTAAGACACCACATTATCTGCCTGGTGAGGTCGACCCCAGGATATTAGATTCTGCCACATAGCTCTCTTGTACTAAACCGAGGGGAAACACTTAATCACCCCTGCCTTTTCAAGAAAAAATCAACTTTAAATTTGCCGTGATGAAAAATCAATAAACCAGTAATTGCTTGGCTTATCATCGTACGGAGGAACAAATTGGGAGGTGAAGCTTGGCGTCCACACAGATTTGGCTGTAACACACGGAGTTTCAGGATCACTGGGTTAGAAAAGGGAAAGGTCTCTGAGTGATAATTAAATCTTCTCATACTGATTTTCTGCCAAATTTATTTCCCATGGGCATATAACTCTGATTCACTGCTTACAAGCTAGGCATAACTAATCATTTCAACATGGGGCAACAAAACTCAAGAAAAAAAAAAAAATCAACACACGTATGTAAGGAAAAAAAGACACATTTATCATCTTAAATCAATATTGTGAACACTGAATACAACACATATTTGTTAATGAAGGAAGTCAGCTCTGGATAATACTAGGGGTAACATTGTCTCCAATTGATTGATTGATTTTTTTTCTTTGGATTTTTTCAGTTGTTTGATTTCTGAAAACTTGATAAATTTCAAATTGTCATTTTAAGCTAACTATGTGAATACATATGTATATACATATATTCATTTTTAAGATGACACTACAAATTTACACTATATAACAAAGGAAAATGTTTTTTACTAATTTAAATTGTTTATATATATTTTTCATATTTTACTGAGGCTCAACAGCTCACATACGCAAAAGTATTTCTTGCAGTAATATACAGTATTTAGAGTATATGAGAGTGTATATACTTGTGAGGCAATTAGACAAAGAGAGTTTAAAACCTGGAAACATGGCCTAGGATTTAGAAGGGCTTAAGTGTATCTACTTAGTCTGCTATCAAAAAGCAAGAAGACTATCTAGACTATGTAAGAAAACGTAGCAGGTAATAATTCATTGCTTTTGCTGATGACCAGCAGATACAATGCTTAACATTGCAGGACTACAGTGACCATTCATGAAGCTTAAAATGGGGTGTCCTGACCTTTTATGGACATTGTACAATTTAACAGAACTCTTTTTAAATTACTCCACATTTTTACTCTTGTGGTGTAAGCAAACTTTAAAATTAAGTGCAATCCACTTCTAAAAGAACATTAACATTTGCATTTATTTATTCCCTTTTGAAAAGCAATATTTTAGAAATAAAAAAGAATGTTTTTTGTTATTATAGATGGGTGGATATATTAAGCATAACATTATGTTATCTTAAACAAATAACTCCTGGGAGCTGGGCAGATACCATAGTCTAAGAAACATCGATTGAAGGAACATTCTAAATTAGAAAAATACAACAATGTAACATGTTGTATGTAAATTACAAAATTAATAAAAGTAACAGATTCCAGCATCCTAAAAAAACAAACAATGAGCAGCAACTACATTTACTACATTTTTTCTGTGTCCTTCATGTGGCTTTGGGATCTGTAATAATTAAAACATTTAAAGCCGTGTGAGGCATGGTCTCTAATCTGATACATGGGTCAGTTGCTTGTAGATTCTAATTTGTCCTCCATTTGTATTCATGACAGGAAAGCTCTAAATATTTAACAGCAGTCCAGCAGGAGAGTGTTTTGTTGGGCATAGAGGTCAAATAATTTGATTTCTAAGCAGATTACATTTAGCATCAATGTCCAATTTTAGTCCTTTTTGTAATGAAAATACAATAAAACTCACAGAAGAAATAAATCTATTACTGGGAGGTTACTGGTATACTAACCTTTAAAAAAGAATGACCAATTTCTTACTTTGTATCCATTTTGCAGGACTTAAATACAGTAGAAAAAGAAAACAAGAAAATCTCAGGCCAGTTTAATTCTATTCAATGCTTTCTACAAGTATGGTTGAACTTTCACATTATCATTAAAAAGGCTCTGATATGCTTTAGTTTTTGACATTTTAATCAGTATCTCTTTTGTAATTGTAACCTTTTTTGCCTTTTAAAAATTACAACAAAGACACTAATCTACTGTATATCTTTAAGTTTGCAAAAAAAAAAAGTCATAAATCATTAAGTGAAAAGAACATGAAGCTCAGAATAATCAAAACTGACTAATGAATGTAGCACTAAAGATGTACATATATATTTTGCTAGATTTAGAAGTACACATTTTTAAACAAAAAGTGTTAAAAACAAGGCAGTACTTGGTACTTTCCCATTAAACTTTCAGAGTGCTTTAAATATGAGCCTAGTCACCATCTCTGTGAGTTTTGCAAATTCTCCCTATGTCTGTTAGCATTCTGTGTCTAACATGTCTGTATTTTTGCCTATACCCCAAAGATCTATATGTTAGGATAATACCATCCTTTAAACTGCTCCTGTATTGAATGTTTCCTACTAAAGCCTGGCACTCCATCCAAGGTTAGTTTCTGCCTTGCACCCAAACAGGACTCTGTTCCCCCGAATATCTTGAATTGGATTAAGTAAAAACTGAATGAATGACAGTGAGCACAACCCCTTTGTAAAATTATAAGAACATGCATTTCCATTTTATCTTGAATTAAAATATTACACAGCTCTAAATGTCATGGGTTGTTTTATATTACACTTTATTTTCCTTCTTCTTTTTGTTGTTATTGATGTTCATTTTGTACAAACTAAAAAAAAAAAAACAGGCCAATAAAAAAACAATGCAGTTTTGCACAGCGCCTCAACAGTGATTGACAACACAGCTAGTTAACACATGATTAGGTGTAAATGGCACACAAAGATGACAGGGTGAAATCCCAGTACATATTTAATGGCTAGATAATTCCTGAATAGCATTAGAGTTACAAATAGCACTTCTGACCTGCTGGACGTAGACTGTAATTAACAACTACTTTTTTTCTGCCAAAAGATCGCTTTCTCTGTCTTTAAAACTGTTTATGGTCTTGTTTACCTTTCGGACCAAAGGTTAAGAAAATCATTATTTTTCTCATTAAAATAAATGGCAGTGACAGCAATGCAAGACTGCAGGCACATTTTAAAAGCTATTCAAGGTCTAAATCGTGGATAAGAGGCAGCCAAACAGTTTCAAACTCCTAAGAGGGGGATGTAAAACCAGCTTGTCTTTCTTTTTTTCTTGAAAAGACAGCTTCTAAGTAAAATCATTATTTTTTTTTTACATTTCAAAGAACAGTCAAATAGAAAAATGTAAACTTTTAGACTGCAATTTAAAAATATTTCTGACATTTACTATTTTTATTTTCAATAAAAGGAGGAAACCTCAAATGTAATTTTAGATTTTTGATTTGTACTGCAAAATGACAGTTTAATTTAAAGCACTTTGACTTATTATCTTTATTTGCTTTCTTTTTAACAGCATAATGTGTTTTTCAGGAGATGTATTATAAAACTTTGGAAGACTAAACTTTTGAGGTAGCACGTATTTTTTTCATTTAACCACAACAAACTTATACACAAAGGGCAATGCAAAGAAGCAGGTATTGATATGACTTGTGATCATTACATACCCAAGAATATGTTTTTTTTTTTTGTAAATTACCCGTGAGAACTTTGAATTCAACTATCTGGTCTTGCTTCAGAATTATATTATCCTAGTATATTTAAAACTGCATACGTTTAAGATAAAAGCCTCCAAAAATTCCTTTAAGTTTAAAATTTATGGCTGGTTGTCGAATACAAAAAGCTCACATAGAGTGTAAGTTAAAACACAATATCCCTCACTATTGACTTTAATGGCTGTGAAAAATGTCTTATATGCTTTAGAGATCTAAAACTTAATCTCCCTTCTATCCAATTCTCGGTGGCAACTGGCTTTTACCGCCGATGATGGCTTCAAATCTGGAAATAATGAGCATAAAAATGCATCTGAGCACACACAAGGGCACACCCACACTGAGGTAAGAAGAATGTGTTGTACACTGTCAAGCAAATGGGCTGTGAACATTCACCTTCAGTTTTCCAACCAAACAGCATGCATTGCGAGTTGTGCTTGGGGTTTAATGGCATTTTTTACTTAATGAATTCAACAAAAATCATCGGTCTATGCTCAAGGAGGTTTTTCTTTCACTGAATTTGAGTAGTCGGGCTTTGCCTTTATTTCATTAGTTAACCCATCCTGTTTCTTTTTTCCCCCCCGATTCTAAATTGGAAGCACCTGATAGGTGCTCCTTTCTAAACTATTTTAGGTGATAGATGACCAACACTATAAACTGTCACTTTAAAAGCAAAAACAAGCCTCTACAACTATCTCAATGCAGGCTCATCTACAAATGTTTAATTGAAACAAAAAAATCTAATTCCAAGCTGACATAACTATATAAAACCTAAAACTCTGTGAGTCTAAGAACCA
Organism: Polypterus bichir lapradei; assembly: GCA_026402145.1. Lineage (NCBI taxonomy): Eukaryota > Metazoa > Chordata > Cladistia > Polypteriformes > Polypteridae > Polypterus > Polypterus bichir. The sequence goes on along the minus strand of JANRMT010062854.1, from coordinate 68,737,185 downwards.
ACTAGACATCCAATTGTTTCTCGAAGTGCTACTATTATACTGGAAGAAAAAAGCATCCAGGGGTGAGGATACTACTGAAGTGGGAGGGCATGAAAGGTTTCTACCGGAAGCTGAAAAAAATGCGTGTGGTTTCTCCCATTTACCATGTGTTAAAGGATAACAGGTAAAACCCCCCACACATAGAAAGCTTAGCAATGACTGCAATGCTCTACTTTTATTGTGATTTTGAGCTCAAACAGATCCAGAAGAAAGACAATTAAATGTGCAGTATGACATGAGTGACTTAGTGGTGAGATCTATGAGACTAGAAGAAGTTTTTTTCCATACCTCCGTATCTTAAATCTAGCTTGGCTTCATCAAAAAAACCCTGACTCTCCTGTTCTTTGAAGTCTTGATGGCAATTTGGAGTGATGTGAAATGTAAGATAAAAAAACTAAATGTAGAAAAATGAACCAACAAATGGGAAATAAAATACAATGTACACTTTTCATGTTAACATTTAAAATCACTATGCTTTAAAGAATTATACTTTTGACTAATTGTTAAAACACCAAGCAGTCACTATTCTGTTCATTTAGCCTCACTTAGTGCAATAACTTTGTCATAGATTTAACAGCAGTTGGGAATTCAATTAACAATAAAGACAACTTAAACTGCTTCAACAAAGTTAATTTCAAAGACTGATGTTTTCAGTTCTTATAAAAATAATGTTAATCAACACCAATTTACATACAATTATGAACATTGTTATGCTAAAACCATTTTTTTTGGAAATACATTATCTAAAGCTGGGGTTCCCAACCATTTTGCCCCATTTACCCTATGGTAAGTTTTCAAAAGTAAGTTTACACGCACCCTGTTTTGTTCAGTAATCTGAGTTGAAATTTCTACCATAATAAAGCAATCAACAATGGGGATATTTTAAGATACTGTTTTTCACATTTTTATTTTAAGTTCAATTAACAAAAATATTAATAATAATGCTATTCCACTTATTTAAAACATCTAATGCTGAGTAGATACCAGAATATAAGAATGAAACACACTGAATGATGAGAATACATCAATTAGTGATATGCTTGTTGTTGCTTTTCATGAATGATTTTAGATATTATTGGCAAAGTTGTTGAAAGAGCAAGTCCCATGTTGTCTTTGAGAACTAATCAAGATCTTTGTAACTTCATAGTTTTTAGGACAATTTACCCACTGAGTAGGCAAAATTTACCCCCGGTTGGGGGAACGGACACCTGAGATTAAAGATTATAGATTAAGACATTTCTTAAAAAAATTGACTGCCGAAGAATTACAGGTTTCAACAATTCTCAAAAAATATTTTACTTTACACTGTAAATTCTGAATTGAAAGAAATTGTAGAAACATTGGAACATAATGATGAAAAAAAGAACATTTGAGAAAAGTAGTAAAAAGAAACAACACCGACAGTACGAGCATGCAGCTCATAATAACTACAACACACTGCAATCTGTTAAGGAACTTCTGACAACAACGACAGAGATAGGTAGATGAACCTATCAACCATAAAGGTTAAAGACAATGACAGAATGGGGAAATTGGTCACCACCTCCATCATAAGTTCACTGCAGCTAGACGACAAAAGGTCAATCTCCCTGGGGAGAAAAGACAACAAGCCTGGTGATGTCAAGCTGCAATTTATTGGGAATCAAGCATTTTCTCTTAAAAGTGCAAGGAATGAACAAAGGAGGAGTCAAGTGTGTGCGGTGGATGACAAATTGAACAGCCAGCTTTTACAACTAAACCCACACACGCAAATCTAAAAAGGAGGAGCATTACCTATAGCAACGCATGAAACTGAGAAAACAATACTCTGACATAAATTGGCCAATCAAAGCTGAAGAACCTCCAAGGAAATTACTTTTAACTTGAAGTGGATATAAATAGCAGGAATGCATGCCTTAACATAGAAGATTATTTACACAGTATGCTGACTGTCTGGTATTTATTACATGTGTCATTCAGAATTGGAATAATTAAATACTGAAAAGTGCAAATGCTGGCAGAGCGGGATATACAAAATCACTTATCAGATGCAGTGAAGGTCAGAATTACCCAAAGTACAGCAAAGGCAACGAGCTAAGCATTAAAGGAAATTCTGCTAGCTACAGCCATAAAGTGGGGTCACAAGACTGTCAAGAAGTCAATGTGTATTGTGCAGCTGAAAAGAAGGAGATATATGAAATATAATGAAAAAAATGTATTATAACTAATACAATTTTACAATACAGAATAATTAGATGAAGTATAAACAATTCAGTGCAATATAACAACATGTTGACATATTATCACAAACATATGCTAGTCAAAAGTCCACCTTCTTATTAATAAGGTCATAATTAAAGCTTTTTTACCTTCTTCTTTCTTTTTCTTGGCCTCTTCCTCCTTCTTCTCTTTTGCTTTTAACACTTCATCTGTTCTGGCTAAAAGACAGAGATTAAACAGAATGAGATTCTGTGTTTCAATACTCTGGCTGCATTACTCAAAAAAAGAATTGACACTTTTGCTCATTCTTACTGACAAAATGACGTGACAGCTTATTTTGGAAGCATAAACAATCAAACAAACAAAACCTCTCTAGTCTAGATGGTATATGACCTAGATTTTTGCTCATGTTAATAATAAAACTTGTGTTTGTATTTTTTAAAATGTCGTGTTGCTATAAAACAAAATATATAACATTACTTATTTTACAAATTAATTTGTCTTAAAATTATAAATTGGAAATATGTACCATTTCCTTAACAAAATATACAATTATAAAACACCACAGTTTTTTGCTACTGGAATGCTTTATATTAATTTTATTTCTTACAAAAGGCAGTTTTAGATACATTATTATAGATGTCACAAATAAGCACTGAGATATTATTGGTCATTTCAGAATTTCACCATATCCTGTCAGTTAAGATGTACAATGACACACAGACCAGGACCATACATGACAAGATACAAATTGCAATTTAAAAAACATAGATATTTAAGAAACAATGAACAATATGAAAGTTAACATAAAAGTGTGCACATTATTATCAACTAAATTGTTAGAAAACTAGTTTCTTAAAAATAAACTTAAAGTAAGAAGTCTATATATTCATTCTCATATGGTACAGTAAGACTCATTAATTACAAGAATTAGGGCTCTCGGATCCAGATAAAAATGTCCTACAATCTCATTTAAAATCTCAATCCCAAAACAGGTCCCATAATCACAGCATTAAAGTCTATTAGATCTTCCACAACCCTCTAAAATGTATAGCATACCAGTACTAATATTTAATGTGTAAATTATTGGAAAATATTTTTCTTATCCACATTTCTGAAATGACAGGAGCAGAGAGTGACTGGTGAACCCATAAGTGTGATGAAGGAAGCACTGATATTGGTATTTTATTGGGTGAAATATTATAGACATCACCATATTGTTTAAACGCTAAAACAAATGGAACCAACAGCTAACCAAAAATTTAAGCTCAAAAAATATTGCATCTTTTAATGACTTTCATTTAAACAGGAAAAATCTTGAATAACTTAACTAAGAATGACTCAATACAATAAAAACATAGGAAAAAACTAGACTCAGACTAGAGAGGGAGAAAAAGTGTGGCTGTAGGTACTGACTCACCGCTTGGTTTGAGCAGTAGGCACTCACCAATATACTTTAAATATTGCACTTACCAAGTTTTCACTATTATTACATTATAGGGTTGCCAATAGTTTACGAAGTGTTCACTGACAAATACTCTAAAGCAAAATTGACATACAGTTTGTACATACTTGTAAGACACACTGAAACATTTAATTTAATTTTGTACAAATATTGTAAATATTCTGCTTCTATGTTGACTCTGTGTGTTTTGCTCTAACTTAAAAAAATAAAAATAAAAGTTCAGCAATCACTTTGAACTGTTTTGGACATGGCCTCTATTTTGTTTATCTTCTGTTTTCTGCTATGGCACTTGGTATCACTTCTTCTCCAGTCCATGAAAAGTGACATCAGAGATACTGTTGCCCTGGGATTTATAGCTGAAAGGATTTAGTTTACTTACCACACTGTTACATGCACTTATGATACTGCACAATGCGTTAAGAGTGGGAGGCAGGCTAGTTAGCCTAGGTTCACAGACCTGTGGACTTCGACTGTTGTAACTGACAGAGGACCACCCAGAGGTATACTGCATATTTGTATCCATGAATGTTGACAACTGTTATTTTTGTTTTCTTCTCCTAGTCTAAATTATTATGTTATTGGTTTTTGTTTTTCCTTACATTAATAATTAAAATAAACCATTTTAATTTGCATTTAACATAATTTTTGTGTTTAAGTATACATTTTGTTGGTTTAATAATTTACTGTTGGTGTATTACAGTTGTACATATGTGCACACTATGATCCTGTACTCAACGAAGAGCACTAAACAAAACAAAAATACAAATATACATAAACATATCCCCACACATCATATAGTCACACACATCACTGTATATATTTGACATGTTTTGTAGATGAAAATCAATTACTTCAAAACTGAAAGAATTTTAAACAATAAAGGAGTTGAAAATGATTAAAAATATACAACAAAGTATAGAGGGACTATCAATACACTCTGCAAATTAATTAAATTTCTGTTCTAGCACATCATTTATTCTTAAGCATTAATGTCTCAAAGGAGTCATTTCCCTTTATTACTATCTTACTGCTTGATGAGTGAACCATGTGAAAATGAGCCTATAATAACATTATTCTTGATGACTTTAAACTTTTAAGGAGTAACGAAAGCCACAGTACAAGATCTAACTCTTATCCAACTAACTTTAAACGTTTCAAAGCAGGAAAAGTGCAATGCAAATGATGCATCTTAATATATCAACATATTTAATTTAAATTATTTCTTATGTAAAAGAAGTATAACTGTTAAAGAAAACTTTATTTAAAAACACTGGCAAAACATACTAGTTTTTCAAATTAGTGTACTTTTTTTTGACAATGATGTTTAATAGATTTGCATGGTTGGCAAGGAGTTGTATTAAGCTGCATTTAAAAGGTGCCTCAGAAGTAGTTACCCTGACAGCACGGAAGTGAGAAAGGCGTCATGGAGGAATGGTGGAAAGATATAAAAATACCTGCACAGAGAGATGGCATAAGTGATTCCTAGAAGCCCTGTCACATTATATCATGTTTATAGAGATTTTCAGTTGCAGACTTCATTTACATAATATTAGTGAGTAAGAAGTAGTTGCTGTGCAGTCTTCTGACCAGCAGTCATCTAATCTAACATACCCATTGACACAGTTTCCAACCTGACTGTGACTCGCTCTGACAAAATCAAAAAGTTTTAATTTTGTCTAAAGTTCAGAGCCAATAAGCACTCAGGCAATGAAATCAGAAACTATATTTGTCAAGTATGGTATTACCCCCAACTACAAGTAGTGTAATGAGCCATCGGTTTTAGTCAGAACAAACTGTATAGGTCCCTGATCGATAATATGAGGAACAAGGTGCATAGGATCTGCTCAAGATGCCAGATTCTTTAATTAATATTATTGGCTCAGGATTTCAAGGATACCTAATATCAGTGTAGTGGAGGAGTAGGCATCAGGAGGTTCAGTTTGAAATTATGACCCCAGAAGGTTGTTCACTAAGTAACCCAAGAATGGGGTTTAGCAGCCTCTTTTGCTTTGTGACATTGTGCATTATTATGGTGGAAGTAGCCATTAGAAGATGGGTAAATTGTGAACATGAAGAGATGTACATGGTCAGAAACAATATTCATACTGATCTTGGCATTAAAGCGATGATTGATCAGTATTAACAGGCTGAAAGTCTGCTAAAATAATATTCCCTACATCATTACACCACCACCACCAGCCTGGACTGTGTGATAGGTGCCTAACAGGACAACAGCTTGAAACATAGCTTAACAACTGTGCAGTAGCCATATCTCCAACTGTTTATTTGTTCAGTGATTTCACTTCATAGTACATTGAAGCTGGTTATGGTTCCTGGACCAGGCAGGCCTCTTTTTCTTATTTTGTAATTTTAACAAAGCTGCTGCTAAAAGTTTTCTCTTCACAGCTGAAAGTGACACTTGCTTACTTCAACTGCTGTCCTAGGAGTTGCCCATCATTCAAGTTGTTGACTCGCTGAAACTTGCCTTCTGAGTCAATGGTGGTTGCCAGGCCTATTCCTGTCAGAGATTCCTCCAGATTTCCAGTTTACTTTTGATGGTGTAGGAAACTGTACTCACTGACACCTTGGTTTCCTTTGCTGTTTCTCTAAATTTCAATGAAACTACACTTCTTTTACATGCTTTTTTTGGATTACAGTGATGACTACTGCACTGTGGCAGTGCAGGTCGGCTCTACTCTCCCTGTAGCATTCAGGAGCCTCTTGAACCGACTACTGCCAATAACTTACCCGAGAGATGAGCCTACCAGATGAGGTCACAACACCCAAAGTAAGGGGTAGGTGCATAAAAATGCTTTTATTAAAACAATTTAAAATCAAATAGTGTTGCAATAAATAGTGCAGTGGTCAAAAATATTCAAAAAATATCCATAAAAATGAATGATGGAAGAGGGTAAAAACAGTTCTAATAAATAAATCCAGGTTAAAACACAGAAACAGTCCACCAAACCTTGTGATCCAAATACCGCCCTTTTAAAGTTGGCGCCTCCACCCCTTCATCCCATTTGGTCCTTTTAGGATGAGGAGACACTGACTGAGAGGTACAGTCACCCTTCATATCCTGGGTCTGTTCCTTGACGCCCTTCCATTCGCACATGCAGGGCAGCCTGTTGAGCCACACACACCTCTCCTGACGCTCCCAATCAGCCCTTGTGGGAGAAGCTGTCAATTGGACTCCTACTACTCCCTAGGAATCACTCAGTAGAAGCAACCCTTTCTTCAGCTCCAGGCAAATGCAGCCATGAAGCTCACTATTGACAACCTGGTTCTCGCTAAATACAGCACAGGTGCTCTCACTCCTCTCTTCGTGCCTCTGTCTTCTCTCCATTTAACCTATGTCTCTCATTTGTTTTTCTCTCTCTGGCCAGGCTAATTTTCATCTTCTCTTTCCAATTTCTTTCTGACCAATTCTTACTGTGCCGGCTCCCTTTTTATCTGCCTTTGTGGGAACACAGCCTCTATCGCAAACTGCAGAATGCCAATGAAGCAACTGTGATAGACAGCACCCTCACGTCCAAGTGTGTCTTGCCCCAATTACCTCACCAACCCCCCACAGCTACGTAAGCAAGCTCACTCATGGAGATTGAGTCGGAAATTCAGTTATTATTTATTAAAATCAGCCATCTTTTTCTGACCTGCAGATCTGCTATACCACATGCACACAAACACATAAATTTGTTCTTATTAGTGTAGTGTGAAGACTGATTACAGAACCTCTGAACTTGCTTCAGATTTAGTATGTTATGCTCTTTTTAATTAAATAAATAAGAACATTTGTTAATACTAACCTGCTAAATCCATGAACTATTGAACCTACTTCATCTATTACTGGATCTTGGAAGAATCAAACCTATCCTGGTGGCACTGGTCACATATGGCTGTTCATTCCAAAACAGACCTACAAATACATCTGAAATTGCAAATCACTTATTTTTTTGGCAGGGACAACATGCAAAATTTATACAGAGGCTGACTTCCCAAAAATTTAAACCAAATTCTGAGGCAAAAGTACTACCCAGTAAATAACTGAGTTGCTCCATTAACCTCTAATGTCCTTCATAAATCTATGTCTTGTAGCTCACTTTCATTTACCTGATACTTACTGTATTTTCAGGTCCTTGCTGCAGACATGCATCAGTTTCCCATTCCATACATGGAACTATATTGTACAATTATTTGGAAAATCTTTTCTTAATTTTATTTGTTTCCTTTTTAGTATTTGATACTCATTGAACATTGAACCTATCACATAGAACCAGAAGGTTGACACTAATGATTTCACCTCAGGTTGTCTCACTGCATTGGGTACAAATGACAATAACCTTGATTTGAGCACATTCCTCTTATTAGTAGTTTGTTTATCCTGCTGGTAACTAATTTACAGGCTAGCATTACAAGTCACCTCATATGCCTGTACCTTCTGAATTCACAATTAATTCACTGGTTGGTATTGTATTCAAGAGTGTTATGATTTCATCTAAAACCTTTGCTGACAGTTCAAAAAAGTCTGCTATGCGAGTTCATTATTGCTAAATCCATATTTTAATTATAAAAATACCAAAAATGAAAAAGAATCATATAATTACATCCTAATAATTGTTATAAGATTATAGTTTTTAAAGATTGGTTAAAAAGGGTGCTTAAACAAAGTTTAAATTACTTCCAGACTACATGTTTCATCCTCAAAATAGCTACAAAGTAATCGAGCACAGGAAACAAAGCACATAATATGTGTTAAGATTGTTGAAGGAATAAAAGTTGACTGATGGACAAATAGATTTACGTGGAATTCCATCTAATTGATCATTTACATAAGGCCATAAATGGAAACATAAACCATAGGGGAGGGAACTGAGACAATGCTGAAAGCAGAATCTAATAACTGACCACATCATCTTAATGAGTAGGGTGATGAGTGAGATAATGTAATGCTTTCTGCTAAACATTATGTATTACTTTTAGGATCAACATGCTGTATTTAGGCCCACGTCACCCAGCACAATTTTAAATGTCAAACAAAAACAAGTCTGGATAAAACATGTAACTAACACCAAAAACAAGGAAACAATAAGTTCTTAAGAATGTACATTGCTTAAAAGATGCTCAAAGTTTTTTTTCTGTGATTGCTATTTTTACTAATGCTTTCATTTCACATGCTATTTTTACTAATGCTTTCATTTCACATAAAAATACAGTAGACATGTTAAGATTAAATACCCATGTTACATCCTAGGAGATATTTATTGAATTAGGTAATAAAAACAAACTGTTAGAAATGGTAAATACTTTTACTTCATTTACACTTCATTCTTTCTCTGCTAGAAGGACAAGTATAATAGAAATTCCATGGAAATCCAATTTTGATTATATGTGTAATTGTAGATATACCCCTTGAGTCATGTAAAATGCTAGGCTAATGTTTCATTCAAATTATCCCGCTCCAAACCACATTCTACTCCTTACAACCATCTTCAAAATGTATTAGCAGAGCTCATTAGAGTGAAATTTAATAATGCAAACATCAGGTGGATTTCAAGAACCTCCATTATCAATAGAAGATGGATGACTTATATATAGCTCTTGGGCCAACTGGGCACAATTTAGATTCAATAAACTAGCAAGCCTGAATTTGATTTATCTATTATAGTATGGTAGTTTGGTCTTTCTTAGTGATTTCCTATTACTCTTTAAAAAGAACAATTCATTGGTATTTTAGAAAAGCCAAGGAGGTCAGCGAGCAGAAATTATATTACAGACAAATGTGAGACATGTTATTAAAGTTCAGTATGCTATGAATATAACATTATTCATAGATACATATTTCTGCTTAATAACATTTCAAAAGCCTAACTTCTATTCTGTCAGTGTTCTTCAAGGAAACAATAACACAATTTAAAAAAAAAATCTCTCTTATTTAATTGTATTTACTACAAGCTGAAATAACATTGTAATCATACCAGATTGTTAAAAATATGGACCTTTTAAAATTTGGCTTTACAAAACAGTTTATTTTAATAAATACAGAATTAATAAATCTCAAATTCAGTTATTTAATTGTAATAAAAGTGCTGTAACCCACATGTGAAAAATATATCTGTTCATGCACATTTTTCTAAAAAGTGCTTCTAAAAGGACAAACAGATTCAGAACAAATAAAAACTAAGTGATACTTCAGTTCCATGGGAATCCAGGTAAATTTCATGTACAGTACACCTATGATCATTTTAAAGAAATATTTTACAAAACGGGTAGCTTTGTTAGTCTAAGTAAAATATAACCGTGTTAAGATTATAAAATACTAATAATAAAATACACTGAAAAAACTATATATATATATATATCATCTTGTCACAAGCGTGCGATTAAGAGACAGTTTACAGGCCCAAATAAGTGTGATGAGTTACCGAACCAGGGGTTGGCGCTGTCAGGTAATACTTTCTCTCATTCCTCTTCTGCAGACCGTCAAACAGAAGTCCAACCTGATGTTCCTGAACTCACTCAATATATATCACTGCAAAGCAATGCTCACCACATTAATGCACTTGTATGGGTTACAGCCTGATCTGGAGTAATAGTGTGTTGAGAACTTTGCTGCTATCCATGGTGAATTCTTCAAAACTGCACCAATTTGTTTGAATAGATAACAGTTGAAATGCATGCCAGTTATGTTTTCAGTATGACATAAAACTGGCAATGGGTAAACGAGAAAGAAAAAGTGTTACAAAGATAATGAGAATAAAACAGCATTTCATAAGAAAATTGCTTATATACCTGTTAAAAACTGTAGTTAGTATAGCTTGTTCTTAATGCTGAGTTAACCTACTCTTTTGCTGTGAATTAAGATCTCTGGAAGTTAGACACTGAATACATAAACAAGATTTTAGCTCTGCAGAATTAACATTTCACATATTATTGTACACTGGAACTGTGAGTGCTGTACAGAGTAGAGGCAGAACCTCTGTGTTTTTCCCAGTTGATTCTGGGGTTCATCAGGGGTGTGTTTTTGCTCCAACCCTGTTCAAAGCTTGCATGGATTGGGTGCTGGGTAAGGTCATGGTGCCCAGTGGCTGTGGGGCATCTATTGATGAAGAGAGATTCACTGACTTGACTTTGCTGACGATGCTGTGATCTTCACCGAGTCAATGGAGGATCTGATCAGAGCTCTTGAGAGACTCAGTGAGTAGTCTGAATGTCTGGGCTTGCAAGTGATAAAAACCAAGATCCAGGCCTTTAATGACCTCTTGAGCATAGTCATCAGCAGTGTGTCGTTTTGTGGGAAACTGTCGACTGCATCGAGAGGTTTACTTACCATGGCAATGACATTCATGTCTCTGGTGACTCTTCCAATGAAGTCAGTATATGGACTGGGAGAGCAAGGGGGGTCATGAGGTTGCTGGAAAGGGGTGTGTCATGCTCCCAATATCTTTGCAAAAGGGCAAGGTCCAAGTCTTTAGAGTCCTGGTACTTCCTGTTTTGCTACAGTATATGGTTGCCAGACATGTTCATTATCCAGTGACTTGAGACAAAGACTGGACACTCCTTCAGTACTGTGTTTCTTTGGAGAATACTTCGGTACCGTTGGTTTGACTTTATGTTGGACGAATGGTTGCTCACAGAGTCCCGATGAGGAATGTTCTCTGCATTGTGAGGGAGCATCAGTTACAGTACTATGGCCATGTGGTACGATTCTGTGAGGAAGCTCGCTGGAATCGCATTGTTGAGGACCTGATTGGCTAGACTAGACCAAGGAGACACCCACACAGCACCTGTCTGTGGCAGATAGATGGTCATTTCTGGAGGGTGGGACTGGCCCATATGTTTGCGTGGAGGATTCTCAACGGGGATCCCAAGCTGTTTCGTCATGTGGTTGGACCCGCCCCTCTCCCATCTGTGTGTCTCTTGGATTCATGCAAATAAATCTGTACTGCAAGTGAACAATGATCCATAGCACAATGAAAGAAGTTGCAAAATAAACCGGAATGTTCAAGCAAACTATAGAAAAAAACCCAATCTAAATCCGTTAAGTAGTTCTCTTGTGAAAAGCAGACAGACACACAGACGTTGGATTATATATACATACATATACAGAGAGAGAGAGAGAGAGAGAGAGAAAGAGTGAGAGTGATGTGTGTTTGATATACACAATATTTGTCATATGACTGGCTTTTCAGTAACTTTATAACCTGTGGATAGAAACACTCCCTGAATCAACTGGTGCCATGCTGCCAAAGATCAATGATCCTGTTTTCTAGTTCGAAAGGAAGAAAGAAATGTGACAGTGCAGGATGGCTGAGGTCTTTAATTACCCTGTTTGTTTTATTAATGCAACACATATTGTACAATTCCTAAACTGCAGGATGCCAGTAATATTCTGTGCAAGGCTTTACAACTTTAAACTGAACAGATGCCCCACTAGGTTGTTAGGCAGCTAATGAGGATAGACTTCACCTGTACACATATAATATATATAGTAAGAACAAATTGAGAAATGTAAGCTGACCCTAGAAATCTGAGAAAGCAGAGGTGCAGGTGAGCCTTCTTGGCCAGAGCCAAATTATGGTGTACCCACATCAGTTCATTGATGATAATCACTAAAAAATACTTGAAGTTGTTTACTCTTCAACAGCATCTGCTTTGATGTAGACAGAAAGTCTGCCTTCTGCTTCCAGAGGTCTATCACTAGGCTCAATGGTTTTGGTAACACTAAAGGTAAGATTACTGTCCTGGAATCACTGAGTCAGCAAGTAAACCTGTTCTCTGCAAGCCACACCACTGACAAAAAACTGCAATTAAGAAACGGACCAAGAGATTGCTGTTTTATTTTCTCCAAGGCATACTGTTTTTGTAAATGCTATTCTGAAAGTTGTGACAGATGTTCTCTCTTCTGTTGTTTAAATACTGTCTCTTCCACAGTCATAACCACTTTTCAAGATAATTTCCAGGCATGCCCTTCTTTGCTTACCTCTTTGATACCTTTTAGCTAACTATACTTAAGGTAGCAAAGGTAAGGTTCATGAAAAATTAATAAAAGGAAATACTAAATAACAAGCAAATATTTCTGCTACTAAATAAAAGCATGTGAAAAATATATCAATATGAAATACACTGCTGATAAATGTTTCATTCCCATATAAAATACTTGAATAACTAATATCATTCTGCTATTCATAAAATCTTTTCTATTTTATTAAACTGTGTGGACTCAGCTGCAACTTTATACATTTGTATTGCTTGTATCAATGGTGTGTGGATGCTTGAGACAATTTCAAAAACAACTTCAACCAACTCCGAAATATGCAAGCAGCATCCCTGCTTGTAAAAACTCATCTTTAAAACCGTATGTACAATAGCAAAGAGTGTGCAGAGCAGACGGACTACAGAGGCTCAAGCTACTTCCTTTGTCCTCAATGGCCCAAATATAAAAAACATGGCCACAGGCATGCAAAATGGTGACCACAATAAAATACAAAATGGTGTCACCACAGCAATACTAAAATAAAGCAGACAAAGTACACATGCAAAAATGGCCAAAATCAAAACAATTTAAGCAAGACTTCAAAAACTTGACACTTGACAAAAAAAGTCTATCCCATCATACAATTTCCGTTATTTTACCACTTCATAATTCTGCTTCAGTTTTTAGTACAGTACAAGTTTTCTATTAGGACCCAATTGATCTAAAGTTCCTGTGCTAAATGTTCCTGTTCATTTAAAAAAGCTGACAAAAAGGTCTGCTACCCATGTCTGATGAGGATCCAAGAAAAAACTGGGCTGGTTCGTAGGCATTGTCACAATAACTACCCAATCTCGGAGAAATGCAAGAAAAAAGTCTCAATGGGAAAAATGAATTGAAAAGTCCATACCAGCTATGTCTAAGTCCCTGTGTTGCTAGAAGTTACTAAAGCTACATTCATACTGCAGGGTAAAAGTAATGAATTTGCAAGCAATTCAAATCCAGTATGACTGAGTACTACTATCTATTCTGAATCAATAAATTAAGAAAAAATGAATTTATCAGACAAATGCAACCTAATAGACAACCATTAATTCCAGCCTCTTGTAGAATGCAAATTATTCACAGTGCAAGACTTTGCCAGCTTATGATGCAAAGTGTTCAAACATACTTTGAGTGTATTCATCACTGCCAGATCTGCGTTTACAAACCTATGGACAGGGGAGCCACTCAGTAAAACTATCCGATAAAAATACATGCATTTTAGAACGCATGAAGAGACTTGGCTGTATTAGCATGCTTTCAGTCAATTTTGCATTTTGCATTTCTCTGAAAAGACCGAAACTTTGTCCCATGAGTGGAAAAAAATACTGTTTAACAGCACTATAAACAAGTATTTGAAAGGGGAGCTTTTTCCTTTTAATCTGACAGTCTGTTGGATAGATTATGGCGATGGTGATGACATAATCATAACTGTACCATGCAGCTCTTTAAACATGTAAGATAAAACAGGTCCCTCAAATAAAATTACTATGATTGTTTTTAGACATTTACCCATAATTCCACTTTACCAAATTCTACTCTATGTATGCAAGGAATGCAATAACGCATTCCAATCAATCCACTATGTCAGGGCTTTTCCAGTGAGGCACAAACTATGGAGAACTATTTAAACATGCTAGAAGCGAATCAGTAGTGGTTTTGAACAATGCAGGCTGACATACTGTATGTGAGCCCATATGAGAGATGCTTATACTATGTTTGAGTTCAGATTTATTGCTATGTGTACATACTAGGGCGGCGCTGCTGCCTCACAGTTAGGAGACCTGGGTTAGCTTCCCAGGTCCTCCCTGCAAACGGGGAGAGTTTGCATGTTCTCCCCGTGTCTGCGTGGGTTTCCTCCGGGTGCTCCAGTTTCGTCCCACAGTCCAAAGACATGCAGGTTAGGTGCATTGGCGATTCCAAATTGTCCCTGGTGTGTGCCCTGTGGTGGGCTGGCGCCCTACCCGGGGTTTGTTTTCTGCCTTGCACTGTGTTGGCTGGGATTGGCTCCAGCAGACCCCCATGACCCATCTGCTTGTCTTCTGAGAACAGGTGATAATTCTAATCTCAACCACATCAGACTCCTCTGTGAACTGCTTGAGTGCACGTGGTTAGTCACATGAGGCTAAGGAGACAGCATTATCTGCAAACAGCAAAGATGTAACCCTTCGTCTCCCAAATGGGATATTCTTTAAAACACCTTGTTTTGATATACATTCCATTAAAATCATCCAAAGGTATGAAGACAAGAGTGAACCCTTTTGCTGCACAAGTACAGAGACTGAATGGTATTCAGAAGCAACAGCCCAGAAATCACCTTGTAACACTGTCTACAAGATCGCAGGATCAATGTCCCTTATTTCACAAATATATTAATAATAATTTATTGGATAGCTACATTTTATTTTGCAGTGATGGGGCACTTGCACAATATACAGTTGCTGTTTCTCACAACTTAACCATAATATATAGATCAGTACCACTCAAAATGGTCATCTGCAGACCACCACTGGTCCACTGGCCACCAGCTGCTGGTGGGTGGCAAGTCACTGGAAATAAAACTACACAATATTAAAACTGCAACAACACATTAACTTTCTTTCACCTATTATAATTCTCGTGTAGTTCGTAGTTTACATGTTTTCTAAAGGGAATTAACTACTAATCATTAAGAATTTTAAAAGTTGATCTGATAACATAAGGTTTATATTGTTTTGTCAATTTGAACAAATTAGCTTTAAAGCTAATATCTGGCATCATAAGAAATGGATTGTATGCACAAAGACGTATGACTTTTAAATCATTTAGTTAATGGTTTAAAAATCTGCTTATCTTAGCAATTTAAATGATAACAGATTTTATTTAGAATAGTCTGCATGCATTGTTGTGAATCGTAAAGGAAGAGATTTTGTGTGAATTTTCTGCTTTTAGGAGGCTGCACTTTAAATCTGCCTAGGAATGGAAACTTAACAAGGTGGGTAGTGGTGCAAAAGAAAACTAATGATATCAAATCATTAAAACCACTGCACTGGTATTGCTATATTTAATTATTTTCATTGCTCATCTATCCAAAAAAAAAAAGGGAAATGAACTAATTATGTCCATTACTCCGTGCATGAGTAATCCATCCATCCATCCATTTTCCAACCTGCTGAATCCGAACACAGGGTCACAGGGGTCTGCTGGAGCCAATCCCAGCCAACACAGGGCACAAGGCAGGAACCAATCCTGGGCAGGGTGCCAACCCACCACAGGACACACACAAACACACCCACACACCAAGCACACACTAGGGCCAATTTAGAATCTCCAATCCACCTAACCTACATGTCTTTGGACTGTGGGAGGAAGCCGGAGCGCCCGGAGGAAACCCACGCAGACATGGGGAGAACATGCAAACTCCACGCAGGGAGGACCCGGGAAGTGAACCCGGGTCTCCTAACTGCGAGGCAGCAGCGCTACCACTGTGCCACCATGCCGCCCTTGCATGAGTAATCACTGATAAAATAAATACTTGTAAATGTACATGAACAGTGTAAATATCAATTAATTAAATGAACTGGCACAAACTATCAGCACACCTCTGGTGGTCAAGCAGCATTTAAGCTTCAGCGGTTTGTAGTATGAGCCATAATGGCAATATCCTCCATGCAATATCTAAGAATGTGCGCATACATTCACATACTTACAAATATCGGTTATGATAAAATTTCTGAAGGTTGGAACAACCAAATGTTGAAGGTAAAACTGGGATGCACCTAAACACTTCAGGCAAAGTAATGACAACATTCATGTCACACATAGAAAGACATGAAGAAAAACTGTAAAACAAACTTTCATGCTGTAAAACACGAGTGGGCAGATTCAGTTCTGGAGAGCTGCAGTGGTTGCAGGATTTTGTTCCAACCCAGTTGCTTAATTAAAAAACAATCCTTCTCAATTATTTAATTGCATGACCTGTTAGTGCTTTAACTCTGTCATGTAAAGTCATTCTCATATCCTAGAATTTTTTTCCTTTCTAAGGATATCATCCAAATGATATGAAGTCTAAAACAAATGAGTTATTCTCAGTGCTTTACTTTTTTCTCTTCACTTTCCTTCCAAGTATTTAATTAAACCCAATAGTACATGATAAATCCACACAGGTGTAAATGGAAACAAGCTAAATGGAGAAATGCTGGTTTCTTTTATCATTTGCATCTTATTGCTAATAAGGAGCCATTAAAAACCAAGACTATAGCTGTTTAAGACTAAAATCAGCAATAAGGGTTCAAAATCTTAACGAGCAAGACAACTAAAGTGAAGCAGAAGTATTATTTGGGCAATAAGTGTGTCTTATAAAGCAATTGGGTTGGAACAAAAACCTGCAGCCACTGCGGCCCTCCAGGACTGAATCTGCCCAACCCTGCTGTAAAACAATAAACTTTCATAAAAATCTTCCCTTAACTTTTTTGCTTTTGCGTATGCATCATATGGTTTTTACATGCAGAATATTCAAGAAACACAGTAAAATCTGAGAAAAAATTGTAAAATAAAAGCCTAAAATATGTTTTATTTAACTGCCAAATTAACAAATGATCCCCTTTCTTTACACTACAAAAGCCATAGGGAATGTTATTTTCTTAATCTTTATAGACTCCACATGAGATTCAAATCAGTACATGGATTTCTTTAGTAAATTAGGCAAAACAATGAAAACAATGATTCTACATTGTACTGTCAACCAAAAAAAATTGCTAGATTTTTATTTTCTTCCCCATAAATAGTATTTCATATCTAACAAGTATATGAAGAATTTGGTGGTTGTCTCCTGAAAAAGAAACATTTTTCTGGGTATAATGGATTGCCTACTGTGGTTGCCATCTTCACAATCACTTTTCAAGATAACTCAAATACATTTATTTACAACATACATTTACATTTCAGTGAATTTCAAGGAGGGGAAAAACAAACATCTATAAACAAAAATAAACTCCAAAGTTCCAAAGGAATACAGATACCAATGGCAGAGTGAATATGATCACAACATTTTTCAACTGCCTGAAGGCATACTTGAATTTTTTAATCCTTTGTGATTAATTACACCAACATAATATCAAACAAACAAGTTATGTGGAAAATGCTGGCCCAAGAATATTCTGGTAACTGAAGTAGCCCAAAGTACCTTTGATACCCTATTAAGTGATGATTTGCTGATTCTCATTAGCTCACTGGAGACCTTTAATTCCTAAAGCAGTATTTGGAAGATTTAGGAGATCTGATTACATTTCATTTTTATTTTTCTTTGTTTTACTTTGCATCTCAAGAGTTATTGTCTTGCTTTGTGTACAACCGAGAATTCTTTGCATTATTACTTATAATGATGTGTCTTGTTCAAGAAGTTTACCTTCATCTTGGCAAAATAAATATACATTGCCTAAATGGTAAAGCTCTTCACTATATATAATTAGAAAATGTATTGAGGGAATTGCCAACTATTCATTACTAAAACAACCTAGTTTTATTGAAAAAAAAAACACATTACAATTTCAAAGAAATTTTAAATAAATAAGTGGGAGCGTCTAAGCCTGGAGAATCAAAACTCAAAAACAACAAACTAAAGGAGGAGAAAATTGTTTAAAAGCGGAAATCCACAAAGCATATTATTAGAATATTTACCTTAAAGAAGTAAATATGATTAGCATATCATAACAGCATTTTCTCAGAAAATAAAATGTATACTATTATATTAGGCTCCATTTAGCTGTGCTTGTAAACAATTAAGAGTAACAGCAATTTTAGACTGTCAACTAATTTACAAACATAACAGCATGCATTAGCGTCAATAAGGGTAAGCATTCTTTTGCCACAATTCCAAAACCTTATTGTGTCCATACCCAGTGGGACACCAGTATGTTTTTAGATAAATGATCCTGATAAATTGGACACTCTCTGTCTAGCCAAACATAAAAGAAACCACAACAAAAAAATCACATTTTATTTAAGCCAGAGGGCGGGGGAAATCACTAAAAATATTATATTTGCATTTAATTTTAAAAGCAATTTTAAAAATAATAATCAGACATATTGTTATTGGCCTCTTCTGTGGGGTGACACCAGAGTAGGAAAAAGCCTATATGTATATGTATATTAAAGACATCTAATGCTAAAGCCAATGGTGTGCACACAGAGATTCAGCCCATATTTATTTAAACTCCTACAGAAGCTCTGCTCTTTCTACACTAGATAACTTACTTTATATATCCTGAGAGCCAATTTTCACTGAAAAGCTTTACTGTATCCTGATCTCTCCCACTTATGGCATGTCATTCAAAAGGGATTTCACGTTTGTCCTTACATGTGAGGAATTCCCATGATTGTACCATGTAGCTTCTAAGAGCTCAGCCAGATCACCTTAAATGAATCACCTGGCCACCAGACATTCATAAGTGAATTCCATACCCTGGTTGGTTTGCCCTGGTACCCTGCTGCTGGGCGAGGTTCAACTGGACTTGCATCACAAACATTTTATCTTAAGATTGCTCATCATCTAGTCCTCTAGTTACACCAATTTGCAAATGATAACTCTATTAGAAGGACAAGGCCCTTGACGAAATTAATTACCATGTAGTGTGTTGGATAGTAGGGCTCCAGGGGCACTAAAAACTCAACTTGAAATGAGAAACACTGACAGGCCAAGAAAGCAAAAACAACCAAAGCAACATTCTGGGTTTTAGAGGAAATTTATGAAATTATGGATGCTGCTCAAAACTTTTTTTTTAGTAACGCTGAGGACATAATGAACTCGGTTTGGGAGGTATAAGGAACACATTTGAGGCAGTACTGGAAATGGGCCATTTTCTGTAACTGAAGCCACTGCAGAGGCTCGAATACTCATAGTGAAAAGGCCACTGGGGTGGCTGAGATATGGCTAGTAATACTAAATGTACTAAATACTATAGGGATGTCTGGGTTCAAAAATGGTGACTTGATGTCTTCAGACTAGCAGACTAAAGAGGAGTTTCTTTCTAGACTTGGAAAAGGTTATGGCTGTATACAGTGTATTTTTGAGAAAGATGCTATAAAAGAGTAGTAGGTTTCAGAGCTACTGCTCTGTATTACTATATTCTTATTTTGTAGAATTGTGGCATTTCTGTTTATTTCGAGTTGGGTCAGTTTGAAATGTCCATGAAAGACTAGGCCATGGGTGTGTTTTGAAGGTGCGGGTCTGGCTCCATGCTCCATCTTTCTGTTTTGAACCCAACACCATCAACAGTCATGACTGGGATGAGCTGGACAAATGAGGACACCAAATGAAGTAAGAGGAAGGTGCAAAAGTGTTCAAAACAGTGCAGTGAATCTTCCATAAATATATACATAATCCATAAAAACAGTGTCCAGTGGAGGTTGAAAATCCCAATACATAAATCTTCTTTAAAATGAGGTTAAAATACTGGCAGGAACAGCCCATTTTAAAACCCCAGTGCCTTTCCCTTTATCTGGTCACTCCTTTGCTTATCCCTTACAGGCCTTGCAGCAGAGGAGTCACCCTGTCAGCAAACGCAGCTGATCCTCATCAGGTCCGGTTGCCATCCGTCCCCTTACATTACAGGCTCCCTTGCCAGAATAAGATTCAGGTCCTCAATGGCCAGGGTGCACCCCCTTGGACTACCCCCCCGGCAAGCCTTCTCGACCCCGCTGCCTTCCTGGCTTTATGTAGCAAGTCGTTCACCTTCCTGGTCGCTCCTGCTCCTCTGAACTGCTCAGCCGGAGCGATTTCTTCCAACTGCCCCACTCCCCACCGATTGTCGGTCACACACTTTCAGGGTCTCTTCTCCAAGCTGCCTACTTTCTCTCTCACAAGCTTGTTTCCGTTCGCTTACTCACTCCCGTACCGACTCTTTTGCTTCCTGCCTTCTGTCTTTCTTGTAACCTCTGCCCCCCTTCTTTACTCGCGCTTCTCCTTTTAAAATGGGGATGTGGCATAGGTGTGGCAATTAGCAGCTCCTGGCATCAATTACGAACATAGGCGATTCTGCACCTGTGCACTTAAGTACGGGATTGCCCGCATCGCACCCGGGAACTGCTCTCACCATGCTACCATGCCCCACTTTCTTTAAAGCCACAAGTGTGGCAATTATTTATTTAAAATGTGCTGACCAGCTGCGGAGCTCACTTTACCACATAAGTCTCCTTTAAAATTCATAAAGGATATCAGGGTGCAGACAAAGTTTGGACTATGACTGTTTGTGCATGATGTTGTCATCTTGGCCTCATCAGATGATTATTTTCTTTACACACCAACCCAATTTAGAAATAAGTATGTCATGATGGGAATCTGAAGTAATGGTTTTCCACAGGAATAGCGTGACATGCTCTTCAGCCAGCAGAATAAAAATAATAATAATAAATATATAGCACCTTATCATACATTTACATGCAACTCAAGGTACTTTCCACAGATTAACTAACAAAAACAAAGATATGCCTAATTTACTTGGATTATTACCATAAATTAATACTACGATAATTTCTAATAAATTTAAGTATACTAAATACAAAATTAACCTTGTATTGTTAAGCAAAATTTAACCACTAAAGTTCAAAACAAACCTTCACTCGTATAAGGAAAAGGTTTCCTAATTAAAATATTTAATGACAATAGGACAACCAGATCTAATTAATATATATAAAAATAAATATATATAGTATCTATCTACATTTTACCTAGACAACCCATTTAGTAGAAACAGCTTAATGTTATTAAAGTTAATGAAAAGTTACAAAAGCAAATAAACAAATGATCCACAACAGTTTAGTTGATTTAGGAGAGCAGAAGTAGATCATAATACATTGATTTATGATTGAAGATACAGGTAGATGAATGTGAGTCTGAATCTTCATTCCTGCCTGTGTTTCTGAGGTTTTGAACAGTCACAAAAATATGTAATTTTGAGTGAAATGAAGCGAATCACTGTGTTGCCGCCTTGTTAAGGTGGGGACCTCAGAACAGAACTACTGTTTCTCATGATCAAGAGAAGGCAGTTGTGGTGGCTTTGGTAGGCAGCAAAGAGGGAGTTGAGGGCTTATGTTTGTACGGTTTGGCTATGGTATTCTATTGTTAAAAATCAACAGTAATTGCTATTTAAATCATCTAAACAGTAGTGTGTCTTTAACTTCATATTTATGTTTGACTAAATTGCGAAGTTAGTGTTCTGTCATCCTATCCGGCTTCTTCTTTGTGTAATTGTCCTCTTCCTTTGAGTAAGTTATAAAAAATTAAAATGGACATTAAAATGTCATTTTAGATATGGTTTAGTATACATTTTTCTGGTTTTCTCTCACATTTAAGTGTGGCCTGCCTATGTTTTAGAGATTAGAGATCTTCATGGTCACATATAGTGTGAAAGCATAGTGAAATTCTTTGGTCACAGTTGTGGTGATGTATAAATACAGTAAATAAGAGTAGCAGAAGAAAAAAAAAAAAAACAAACAAATAAATAAAAACAGTAAATAAGATTAAAAAAATAAATGTACAATACAATTATGTATCAACCAGCAGTTGGGTACAGTACACAGAACAGGTAGGATCGGGTTACTAGGAGTTTAGTGACCTTACGGCCTGTGAGAAGAAGCTGTCCCTGAAGTGGGTGAAGCGAGTGGCGGGGTTCTGGTCGTGTTTTCAAGAAGGAAGAAGTGAAAACAGGGGATGAGCTTAGTGGCTGTCATAAGGGATGATGGATTGAGCTCTCTTCAGGCGTCTGAATGATTAGATGGTATGAAGATGTGGAAGGTCAGTCCTATTTATTTTAGAAACTATATGGAAAGTCCTTAGGAAGACTGGCAAGTGAGGTTACCAAACCATACCATGATGAATCTGTCAGGATACTTTCAATAGTGTAGTGGTAAAAGTTCATTACTGTTTTGGTTCTTACCCCAAAACGTTTTAGCCTTCATGGGGGGAAAAAAGCCTTTGCTGAGACGTTTTCAGTATTCAGGAGGTGTCGACAGGCCAGGAAAGGCAGTTGGTGATGTGGATACGAACAGACCTAGAGCTGCTAACTGTCCGGGTAGGGGAGACATTGATATGGAGTGGACTGTAACTGCCTTTTATCTTTCTGAAGTCAACAATGATCCTCTTTGTTTTGTTGACATTCAGGGTGAGGTTATTATTATGACACCATACAGTCAGGTCTTTAACCTCCCTCCTTTAGGGAGCCTCATAAATGTACTCCTAATTCTTTAGCAGGCCATAACAATTCCACTGACTCCCATAAAAGGTGCATCAAGCATAGCCCGCTAGCAGAAGATGTAAGGGCAGATCTAAGATATACTACAATAATTACTTCTCTCAGCTGTCCAGGATATTGCATTCCGTGGGATGACACTGAGGCAGTTTCTTGAGATTTTGTGGCCCGCTCTGTCCAACACAGGCTGTTGTAAAAAGTCCACTGAAAGACACCCCAAGAGCAGATCTAGTAGTAGTACTAGTAATAGTAGTATTATTGCATATACGGAATAATGTGAAATTCTTGCTTGTACACGATATCTAACTAATATGCAACACCTTTCCATAATACATTTTAAAAGGACCACTTAACTCAGCTGGCTTGGGAGCTGTACAGAATTTCTTAGACCTATCAGACAACTGTTTCTAGAAACAGGATGGCCTAGTCATTTGAACACCAGAATGGGGTATCCAAAGTCAAGGAAAATTAACTGACAGTGTTCATTAATGATCTATTAATTTTGAGTCAAACATACAAGTAAAGTGAGCAGAAGGGTGGCTGACTACTTCAGAAAATGCTCCCATGACTAGGATTTGTTTTTGTCTGATTTCTATCTAGCTAAATGTAGTTTCTCCAGAACTCAGATTGACTTTCTTTGGGTATTTTGATTTTCTTTCATATCTTAAAGGCATGAATGTTAAGATTTGACAATTAAAGACTTTACATGAGTAATTGTGGATATGCAAATGTATTGGCTTCCCATCAAGAAGCAATTTCTGCCTTGCACCCAAAGCAGTTGGGTTTTTCTCAGCCTCTACTACAATTTAATAACAAGAATAAATAGTATCTCTCTATTATAAAAAAAAATTTGCGACAAGACGTGATCTTCTGAAGAGAGGTACTTTAGAGAAGCAGAGACACTTTCACTTCCCGCAACATGGTCATGTCACGTTATACTGACATCCATTGAAAGCATGTTCCTGTGAGATGGTGACTTAGGCAAGGAAAGTAATAATCAACCCCGAACAAGTGGAAGTGAACACTTTGCAGGTCCAAACGGGATCAGAAATAAAAGACATAGAGTAAAAGACACAGTAGAACTTCATAAAGACGTTCAAAAACATTGGTGGCATACACAAGCAGAGCAGTTTACAGATTATGAAAGCAGTGGAATTCGAAAGGCTCAAAAAAAAAACCTTGCCGCAATACACATGCAGAGCAAGTTCAAAAATATGACAGTACTAAAATTGAAAAGTGTCAAAGAAAAGAGACTACAGATCGCAGTCGCGCAAACAAACGGAAATTATTACTAGGTGAAATAACAGAACAGCAAAAAGAGATTGAATATTTGGGCATAGGTGGTATGTCGGAAGTATGTAGATATTGTAAGGCTTTAAAGTTTAAGTCAGAGACTTGTAGATCGTCTAATTCATGTTGTCATCAGGGAAAAGTACTGCTGCTTCCCAATGAAGTAGCGTTTCCACAAGAATTAAAAGATTTCTTGTTAGGTGAAAGTGAAATCCACAAACACTACAGGCAAAATATGCGTGTCTACAATAATCTCCTTGCAATAGCATCATTCAATGCACAAAATGTGGATTTACGCAATAATGGACCATACGCTATGAAAATCTGTGTTCCTGCAACAATTACAGCTACAACAAGTTTAATTCAGAAAAAAAACACAATTTGGTCAGGTGTATCTTTATGATCACGGAGAAGTGATGCAACATAGAATCAAAAGTGTTAAATGATCTGACGTAACAGAAATTATACAGCCAATAATGGATACAAATCCATACGTCCAGAAGTACTGCACCTTACACGAAATTTTCTTGGATTTCTATATGAATCCAAAAGATCACAGTCGCATCTATACTAATAAACGGCAAAGCCCTCACTCACTCACTCACTCACTGACTGACTGACTGACTGACTGACTGACTGACTCATCACTAATTCTCCAACTTCCCGTGTAGGTAGAAGGCTGAAATTTGGCAGGCTCATTCCTTACAGCTTCCTTACAAAAGTTGGGCAGGTTTCATTTCGAAATTCTACGCGTAATGGTCATAACTGGAAGTTGTTTTTCTCCATTTACTGTAATGGAGTTCAGCTGGAGGGGCGGAGTTTCGTATGACATCATCACGCCTCTCACGTAATCACTCATTACGTAGAAATGGCAGGAAGAACTACAAAATGCGCTTTAGAAAACATGCATTATATAATTAAGAAGGCAGCGAAACAATTAGAAGCGAGCGACTGACATATAAAACCATATTCAGCGGCTCACGTGAACTGACGCAGTGCGCAGACAAAAAGTAACAGTTCCAAAGAGTGCTGAACAAAAACCGAATTACACTGCTATGCTCAAATAGATAAACCACACGCAGTGGCGTGATAGGAAAGCATTCGCCTGTAGCGCCCACGTCCGAGGTTCGATTCCCGAGAGGGGATGCACTAAGTATGTACGCGCGCTTCTCGATTTATTTTAACCTCGCATCCCCTTAGTTTGAGACGTATGAAAACGCATGCGGTTAACGCAGAAAGACAGATCACCTATTCACCTATTGAAGCTTCATGAATAATGGATACTTTATTCGCAATCAATGATTGTTTTGGTAAAGCCATACTTAGTGTATTCATTAGATGAACGGTAAAAAAGTAAGAGCGAAGGGACGGTAACTTACTGAAGCACACAAGCAAAACCACAATAGCACGCGGGCTCGATGTACTGACTTGCGCGATCACATTCCAAAAAATATTTCTTTTCAAGTTCTATTTAGTCCATATGAGTCAAACTCAAAGCCCACGGGCCACATCTGGCCCGGCGTGTAATTATATCCGGCCCGCGAGATCATTTTATATACTGTATTATTGTTATTAATGGCCCGGGTATATGAAGCGCTGGTAACATAATAAACTACAGATCCCATAATGCAGCGCTTCAGCTGCCTTGCCGAACACTTACCGCGTTGCTGCAAGTTATTGCGAAGCTAGCCCACACGATGCCGAAGAGAAAAGTTGATTCTGAAAATCGAGCCTTTAAAAACCAATGGGAGGCTGAGTATATGTTTACTGACATTGCCGGTAAACCCGTGTGTCTCATTTGTGGAGCTAATGTGGCTGTAATTACAGAATTTAATCTTTACAACGACTGACAAACACAGAATGTAACTTGAACACAACACATCGTACAAATACGACCCTGATTGAAACAAATAATGATAATCGAATCCTTGATCACAGCAACACTCACAAAGCAATTACTGTATATTGACAATCATGTTACGTTATTTTTAAAATGTTCCCTTTTCTTTTTCATAGCTTATTTAACACACTACGTCTCCGCTGCGAATATATATATATATACCCCGATCTACATACTCTCAAATAAATAAGCCACACACCGTGGCGTAATTGTAGAGGCTTCGCCTCTATCGCCTACATCCGAGGTTCAGTTCCCGAGAGGGGATGTACTGAGTATGTATGCGTGCTTCTCGGTTCATTTTAACCTCGCATTTCCTTGGTTTGAGACGTATGAAAAAATATGCGGTTAACGCAGAATCATGTTACGTTATTTTTAAAATCTTTCCTATTCTTAGCACAAGCACAGCTGAGAAGCTTCGATGCATGTACTCCATAACAAAAAATAACGCATTTAATCACATTTTCAATTCCAAGCAAAGGGGAACTTTTGTCAATGCATGATTTCCTGGTACATCGATTACACTGATGCACACATCACAGCTACAAAAATGTTACACTCGGAATGAAGCGCGTTCCTGATCGGAGGAAAATTTAATTTCAAAAAAGTACCCGAGCGAAGCATTGATAAAAGCATGGTTTTGTGCACAGTTAAAACCAAGCAAAATTAGATGCATTACAGAAAGCGGACTTTGTGGCTCTTACTGGGGATCATTGGACTTCCGTGACCGTTAGTAATTCTAATTACATCTAATTACAAAATGTTCAATGATCACACTGTTTTAGCCTAATGTACAAAATAATTTTGGCTAAGGTTACTCAGAGTTTAAAGATTAAGTTGGTCAAATTGCCTTTTATGTTTCTGACTTATTTTTTTAAGAAGAAAAACTGCACTTTCTGTTGAAATTTTGGTTATTATTATTTAAAGACAATACCATTCTGAAAATGTACTTAAAGTACTTAAACTACCACTTTATTTTTAAGTCTGCCCAATTTTAACCAGGGATGATATTTTTGTTTCTGTTTTGAATTCAAATGCAGTTTAAAAGCATTTTTTTTTTTCAGGAATTAAAAGAGCTTGAGTTTACAATATTCCTGTCCATGTCTATTATTTGATTCTGTTGCCCACTAAAACCCTTTTAAATTAAAAAAACACATTTGCGATTTGGGGCAAATTTACATGTGCGATTACATACGATTAATCAAGATTAATTATTACACAGCCTCTAATTAATTGGATTAATTTTTTTAATCGAGTCCCAGCCCTAATATATATATGTAGATTTGTATATATATATATATATATATATGTGTATATACAGTATATATGTAGATATGTATATGTGTATATATGTATATATGTGTTTGTGTGTATATATATGTGTATATATGTATATATATATGTGTGTGTGTATATATATATATATGTGTATATATGTATATATATGTGTGTGTGTGTGTGTGTATATATATATATATGTGTATATATATGTGTGTGTGTGTGAGTGTATATATATATATGCCAGCAACACTCATGACAATGACAAAACAATTATATTGTCAATCATGTTACGTTATTATTAAAATGTTTCCTTTTCTTTTTAGTTCTCTGCTGCCAAACGCGGGTATTTTGCTATGT
>JANRMT010062854.1:68699289-68709318 GCA_026402145.1 Polypterus bichir lapradei | reverse complement strand
AGAGAGAGAGAGAGAGAGAGAGAGAGAGAGAGAGAGATGACAACAACACTCATATCAATGACAAAACAATTACATTAACAATCATGTTACGTTATTTTTAAAATATTTCCTTTTCTTTTTCATAAGTTCTTTAACACACTACTTCTCCGCTGCGAAGCGCGGGTATTCTGCTAGTTTATAATAAACCGACATTGACGAATTGTCAGTGATAATTATTTGAAAAGATGGAGATATCAAAGACAGAGTAGATATTCGTGTATATCCAAAGGCAAAGCATGATTCGTCATTTATGTGAAATACATCGCCACAGGCCGACCCTTTACTCTTTCCTTTGTTTTTCTTAGATGGCGAAACAGGATGGTCATACAATATGAAATAAACAAACACATTCAGAAAAACGAATAACACCCACAAAATATTTTGGGTCAAAATTAGCAAAACATTCCCATGTTTTTAACGCAGTTCTATCATCTCAACGTCTATCGCAACATTACTTTATTAATGCGTATGTAAAACTCGCAGCTAATCGTCTCTTCTTTATTAAATTTAATCAAGCTAAACTTAGAATGGAACATATGCAAGAGCTCATTAATCATGTTCAAAATTCAAATATCAATAGTTCAGACAAATTCAAAATAGGTAAAGTAGTAATATTACCATCATCAAATCAAGGTAGTCCAAGAGCATTGCAAAAGTTATATCATGATGTAATGTCAATATCCAGAACTTTCGGTTGGCCAGATTTATTTCTTACAATGACGTGCAATCCACAATGGCCAGAAATCCACAGCTTCTTGAGAACAATCCCACTTTCATAAGTAGATTGTTTTATCAGAAAATCTTATTTTTAATGAATTAACTTGAAACAGTGTTCAGGCAAAAAGGAGATCTTGAAATGCCATTCGTATTAAATCGTTTACAGTTTCCTGTGAGAATAGCTTTTGCAATGACAATTAACAAATCACAAAGACAAACATTTGAAAAAGTCGATTTATTTATAAGAGACAAAGAAACGATATTCACTCACGGCCAGTTATAAGTTGCATTATCACGCTGTAAGACCAAACAAGGAATTAAAATACAATGTGATCTTCAAGAAAAGTTCATTCCAAATATTGTTTTTATTGAAGTTTTAAAATAAAAAGTGAACATAATGCATATGTAGCAATTCCCATGAAAAAAACTTTAACTTGTATTTCCACAGGACCAAACCTGTGGGTTGGCGAGCGAAGCGAGCAAGGTGCGGAGCCTCCTAGTCTAAAAAAAAAAAAAAGTGTGAATTTCTTTTTAATAACTTTATTTCACTTGATTTTTTTCTGCAACTAAAATAACCATGAGGGGTGGATTTGTTTAGTTATAATGAAGATTTTTCCCATCTTGGAAGATCTCTGAATCAGGTGAATGTCACAGCTTTCTAACAGTTAACAGGATATTTGTGACATAAAATCATGCTGGAATATAGCACACTAGTCACACTACTTGCTGAAGAAGACATAATAAATTTTAAAATACTTGATATCTCTTGCCCTATATGTACTTTCAGAAAATTTCCTCTGTATTCTTTCTCGTCTGAACCACTCTTCAGTGACGCTCCCTCCATCAAACAAATACTTATACAGTGGTGTGAAAAACTATTTGCCCCCTTCCTGATTTCTTATTCTTTTGCATGTTTGTCACACAAAATGTTTCTGATCATCAAACATATGTAACCATTAGTCAAATATAACACAAGTAAACAGAAAATGCAGTTTTTAAATGATGGTTTTTATTATTTAGGGAGAAAAAAATCCAAACCTACATGGCCCTGTGTGAAAAAGTAATTGCCCCCTTGTTAAAAAATAACCTAACTGTGGTGTATCACACCTGAGTTCAATTTCCGTAGCCACCCCCAGGCCTGATTACTGCCACACCTGTTTCAATCAAGAAATCACTTAAATAGGAGCTGCCTGACACAGGGAAGTAGACCAAAAGCACCTCAAAAGCTAGACATCATGCCAAGATCCAAAGAAATTCAGGAACAAATGAGAACAGAAGTAATTGAGATCTATCAGTCTGGTAAAGGTTATAAAGCCATTTCTAAAGCTTTGGGACTCCAGTGAACCACAGTGAGAGCCATTATCCACAAATGGCAAAAACATGGAACAGTGGTGAACCTTTCCAGGAGTGGCCGGCCGACCAAAATTACCCCAAGAGCGCAGAGACGACTCATCCGAGAGGTCACAAAAGACCCCAGGACAACGTCTAAAGAACTGCAGGCCTCACTTGCCTCAATTAAGGTCAGTGTTCACGACTCCACCATAAGAAAGAGACTGGGCAAAAACGGCCTGCATGGCAGATTTCCAAGACGCAAACCACTGTTAAGCAAAAAGAACATTAGGGCTTGTCTCAATTTTGCTAAGAAACATCTCAATGATTGCCAAGACTTTTGGGAAAATACCTTGTGGACTGATGAGACAAAAGTTGAACTTTTTGGAAGGCAAATGTCCCGTTACATCTGGCGTAAAAGGAACACAGCATTTCAGAAAAAGAACATCATACCAACAGTAAAATATGGTGGTGGTAGTGTGATGGTCTGGGGTTGTTTTGCTGCTTCAGGACCTGGAAGGCTTGCTGTGATAGATGGAACCATGAATTCTACTGTTTACCAAAAAATCCTGAAGGAGAATGTCCGGCCATCTGTTCGTCAACTCAAGCTGAAGCGATCTTGGGTGCTGCAACAGGACAATGACCCAAAACACACCAGCAAATCCACCTCTGAATGGCTGAAGAAAAACAAAATGAAGACTTTGGAGTGGCCTAGTCAAAGTCCTGACCTGAATCCAATTGAGATGCTATGGCATGACCTTAAAAATGCGGTTCATGCTAGAAAACCCTCAAATAAAGCTGAATTACAACAATTCTGCAAAGATGAGTGGGCCAAAATTCCTCCAGAGCGCTGTAAAAGACTCATTGCAAGTTATCGCAAACGCTTGATTGCAGTTACTGCTGCTAAGAGTGGCCCAACCAGTTATTAGGTTCAGGGGGCAATTTCTTTTTCACACAGGGCCATGTAGGTTTGGATTTTTTTTTCTCCCTAAATAATAAAAACCATCATTTAAAAACTGCATTTTGTGTTTACTTGTGTTATATTTGACTAATGGTTAAATGTGTTTGATGATCAGAAACATTTTGTGTGACAAACATGGAAAAGAATAAGAAATCAGGAAGGGGGCAAATAGTTTTTCACACCACTGTATAGTCTGCTTCTCAGACTGTCATTTCAAGGTCCTTTGCTCACTTCCTATCTGCTATTATACTTTCCATTTTTGAAAGCGACTCTCAGCGTACTTCCTACAACCTTGTCGCCTTCTTGTGCATCTCACAAATATACTTCCTCTTTCTATCGTGTCACCAAAGCCAAACTGACAAATCAGATTGCTCTGACACACATGACACACACAGACCTTAGCCTTTTATTATATACTAGATGAGGCAAGACTACAGTAGATCTGTTCGCTGGTTGAGAGCCTGAAAGTCCTGTTGATAAAAGGCTCAGTCCAAGGTGGTACCAATCTACAGCATGTGTAATTCAGTATATGTAAGTATAATGCAGACAAGCGAAAAATTAAAATTTTATTATAACGTTTAATTCCAATTATTTACCAAATGTTCTTGAAAACAATTTAACAAGCGCTGCGAACAACTTTTAAGAAAAAAAAAAATTAAGCTTCATAACAATAACATGCCCACCGCTAATCAAATTATATTTAACAGAAAGCTCCCTATTCCCCATTCAATGCTGCCTCAAATGATTCAACCAAAATGCAATCTTTTGTCTGGTGAATTCATCATATAGAAAATATAGGAAAATATTTTCCAGATGCAGAACAAAAAAAGACAAAAAAAACAAAAAAAAAAACCACCAAACAGAACATGACTTTCATTCACATAACCCCCCACCTTCTTCACATAGCAAAGCTCCATATGTCTTTGTGCACTTACATATTTGGCAGAGCTGATAAAACTATTCCATAAGTATAAAAATATATGCATGCACGAGCACAGGGTTCTGTACAACAGCATCTAAGGCAACCTCACATTTCCCCATACCGGACAACAAAAAGGAAAAAAAAGAACAAAACTGAAAAATACTATATTTTGTTTTTTATTACTCTACCTTTAGATTTCATAGCTAGATTGCAGAATTCTGTTCCTTAAAATGGCAAGATGGGACTAAGACAAAATGGGGGAGAGGGGTGAATAATACACAGTATACACATTATATTGTAAATGTCACTATGAAAGTAAAAATCAACATTCTAAAACAAGAGTGAAAACACATGTTTTTTAAATAATTTAGCATATAGTATATAGGCATTTTAGCGGAGGAATGTCTGCATGTAATTGTTAGAAACTGATTGGAACCAGTTGTTAAAAGCTAAAAATTCACATTAAAACCTGCATGCCAAAGCTTACTTCTGTTGTGCAGTTGCAAACAGCTGTGACTGCTATGATGTTGCATAAAAGAAACTGCACATTACTGATTTAACATATGCAGCTGGGAGTAGAAGTGTGAAGTATCAGTAACTGGAAAAAAGACACAACAGGTAAGAGTTCTTTAACTTTTAGATATGTTATCATTATACAGTAATTCAAAGTAAACCGAACAGGCAATACACCAAAAGAATACAGAAACAGATACTACTCTATCAAGTAGGCTGCATTTTTCTCATAATGAACTACTTCACAAAACAACTGTCCTGTTTTAGAAACAGATGCCAGATGTCTCTACAAAACCCAGCCCAAGTATTCCTCCCCTACACAAGACAGTAATGATTTTCAGATTGACAGCAGTACTTGCTGTCCAAAGAACACAGCACAAACTACTTAAAAAGGTACCAGGTTTTTAGAAGGGGGTGTTAGTGATGCTTGGGGTACATTGTATATACTAACTGAAATGTCATTCAGTATTGCACTTAACAATGAACAGGTGGTCTCAGAGAGGAAAGTGAACCAACTCTGCTGCCTTGTGACCCTACACCTGGATATTAAAGGTGAAAGAAGAGCTGATGTTGAAGAGATTTATGTTTATAATGAAGAGGATTACTCAGATTATAAATTATGTGCCCTTTATTTTTTGAGTGATGTTACATCAATCATTATATTAACCTTGTTAGAAGGTGGACAACAGATGTTTAAAAAGATGCTAAGTGTCTGTACAAAAGGTTCTGAAATGGATAGAGGGAAGTCCAAAGAAGATGGAAGGTAAACAAATCCAGCACATGTATACAGTACACATATAATTCTGTCTGAATATGAAGCCTCTGCCAAACTACTGTGAAACTAAATGATAGCACAGATGGAAATATCTTAAAATCTTTAGTCAAACTTAATGCTGAGTATAGGCGTTTATCGGCACGCAAAAATGCTTACTACAAAAAAAAAAAAAAAGTTGCCATTTTCTCTATGTGGGCTTTACATTGTAATTCATTCCTACTGTATTTTTCTCATTTTATCATTGAAATGAAGAAAATAACTATTTGACACATTTTTCTCACAAAGATCAAAGCTTTTTCTTTTTAAAGAAAAAAGTATAACAACATTCTGGCTTTATACATTTTCATTCGTCCATGTGAGTCTGTTTGGTTAATCAGTGGCAAAAAGAAGACTGTCCCCACAGCATCAGGGTCTGCAATTCTTTTTGATATATTTACCAATGTAAAAACGTGTACTCCAGGGTGTTCTTCCCATAACATATGCTCTTCGATAACCACCAAGAACAGAACTCACCTAAAGGTATAATGTTTGAAAATATTAAAGGCACACACTTAAGAGCCAGTGTTGTCTTATTAAAACAACAAAAAACATTTCTGAGCTTGCCAAAGCAGACATACATATAGATTTCTGAGCTGTGGAAAAGGCCTTAAGCAGGCTCTAGTAAATACGTCTAATGTCAGGGGAAAACGATCAGCTTTCTTTTTTGGTTCTGCAGAATTTGCGAGAGTAAAGATAAATAAAGGACAAGGCTGTTGATGACTTGCAGGGCTGAAGGCTTCACTGTTAAAGCTACATTAAAGCAGCAGCCTGCTTTTACCCTATGGCCAGTAAGCTACTGCTCTTATAAGAAAGAAAAAAAATCACTAAATCGAAGCTCACAGTAATTATTGTATTGGTAATGAGTATTATAAGAATTCAAAAGCACTGTCACCATATAACTCTCCAGTGTACTTCAGAATATAGCTAACAGAAATGTGGACACTTAAAGTTAACAAATGGAAGGAAAGCACTGCAATAACATAGCATAATATTCAGAAATGACCAGAAACACAATGTGTATCTCAAAAATCAACAAATTGATTCTAATCAATTAATCAAAGCAATAAATAATAAGCAAGGCTGCACAAAAATGGCAGTTTCTAATATATAACTGTAGGTCACACTCACACCTTCATGAAAATATATGTACAAATATTTTTTTTTTACAAAAGATACAATTTCTGACACATTAGAAGAATTAAACCGTTGATGTTCATGGGGTATCATTGTCACTGAAATGCTGTTAGTGTGACAGCTGGGATGATGAAGGCAATAGGTTAGTCATATCTTTACAGTGTGCTGCACACAGTTGTCACTAGGTGGCAAGATGCCATTTTAGCAGCAGACCAGCAAGCCTATAACAGCACTGGCAGTCTTTAATGATCCAAATAAAATTAGATTTAAAATATGTTTTAAATCTATACAAGAAAGGTGAGACACTCAGATGTGGTGCATACCACACAAAATCAAAAAGACAGAATTCTCCACAAAGTATTAAGGCACATTCCAATGACTATCTTTCATCTACCAAACTTATTTAAAAAAAAACCACTCGTTCTATATCATATTTTAATTAACATTTGTTGCTTCAGTTTCTAAACTTCTTGAAAAAAATCAATTGATGCTTAAAAAGAATACAATCGCTGATTTCAAATTCTATCTTTTTATGTCACAAAGTTAATTCTTTTTCAACTTTGTAACTACACAAAAAGGGCAGACAATTCCTGTAATAGGTTTTAATGTGATTATATGAGACAGCAAGTGAACTAAAATTATGTTACATATATAAAATATTAAACAACAAAACCTAATTAAAATGAAAATTCCTACAAATTCAATATATTATTCATAAAAGGGTGTCCTTTTTGATTTTAAGCCATTCTGCTTGTTATGATTCTTCATGCACTACATAAAAAAGTGCACTTCTACATACCCGCACAGTAATTAACAGAATCTTGTGAAGCATTTTTATCTATCATGGAAATGCACAGATCAGATAGATCAAACTACAGCTGACATTATATACAGATAAAAAATGTTATAAATAGTGTGTACATGCACAACAGCCTGGGATTATATTTATGATTTATGCTTAAATCTCAACAGATTGGGAATTTACCATCCTTTCCTTGTTTTGTTTTTTTTCTCCCAGGCAACATTTTTAACATTAATAGATGAGCTAGCAAAAGCCAATGGACAATGAAAACAAGATAATTACAATTCTTTTCCCCTTCTCTTTGGTCTGTTTCATAGTGAGAACTATTTCAAAAAAGACTAGAACAAAGTAAACTGTGTAAATTTATCACTAATACATTTTACAAAGTGTGTGTTTTAATTTCCAGTATCATAATGTTCTGAATAAAGAACACGAAAAATGTGACTATCAAGGTTTGTTTTTTAGTGAATTTCATAGAGGACACTAATAGACGGCAACAAACAAAGTAATACCAATGTTATTAAAATGTACCCTGTATAGTGCCTTTAACAATGACCATATTTTAGAAAAAATGTACAAATAATCAAAACCATAATTACAGTTAAATCATGATTTGAGACATTGCCCTTTGAAGTTACAAATACCACATTGTCAAGCTGAAAATCAGTTAATAATTTCACTATCAATGCTCCAGAAGGGAAATGTTCCAGGCATGTGATTAGTTAAAAAAATAACTATATATTTAAGTTGATGCTTTGTATTTAGATTTTCTTTTTATTAACAAAATGTGTAAATTGGAGGCACTGACATTCTCTTTGAGGTTTGATATTTCCTGGAATCCACTCTTCCCTGTTTTCACACAATGTATCCTGCACCACTACCTGCCATACAACCCCAGAGTCTAATAGAGCCATCCCAGTACTTAAGTGTTGACAAAGTATTCTTTTTTTCAAATGCTGTTCCTTTTTTCCCCGCAAACAAACCTTTCGTGGTTGTAGTGAATGTAGAGCAGTACACCACTACTAATTTCTCAGCTAAACCTACCATCAGGTCACCTGTAGTCATATCAGGGGTTTGCTTTGCTGTCCTGCAAAGTATTTGAGCTGTTCTATCTGTCAGTTCTCTTCCAGATATTGCCTTGACCACTACAGTTCCCCTTAACTGCTGTTACATAATGACTTTTCAAATAGTAGAAACTGTTATCTGGAAGCGATATGATATCTGTTTAAAACTTTCCTTTGCTTTGTAGTCATCATATAGTTTAATTTTCAGATCCTCAGAAGAACCAATGGTTTTGAGTGATACATTCTTTTACACTTTAAACTTTGTGTATTAGGTGCTAGAATTGTCAGCTGGCAATTCCTAAAGATACTTCTTGACCAGACTATCACCTAACTAGTTTAGCCAGTCCAGACTAATGACCTAACAAGTTCTAAGACCTTAAAACCGAAACAGTACCAAAACCTTTGCAAATGTCACATTTACTATCTGTTTTTTTTCTTTTTTAACTTTTTTAGTTCATCAAATAAAGTGTAACCGTATATTACCATTTACATAAAAATAGCATTGTTTTAATTTCAAAAGTTGTACTATTTTTTTTTTACTTCAAATGTCAACAAAATATGCAATATGGTCAGATCTCACCTCTTCTGCTTTCCCCTTTGCTGTGTAACATGTCTGTCTATAAATTTAAACACAGTTTTACAACAGTGTGAAATTCAACTAATGTAGAAAAAAAAGTAAATGAGTGTATATGTGTCCAAAAAGGCATTTGTGTATTAGTAGGAATCTTTGCAGCAACACCTAGTGGCATGAAGAGTATTTAGTACCAAGGTAGGGAAATGAAATCCAAAAATTGGCCAAGATTTTTTTTTTAATTTTGACAGCCTACAAATAGCTTTAGTAATCTGTATTGAACTATGTAATCTTGAGGGGGTGAAATCATATACTGTACGTGAAAGAAGAAAATGGAAACAAAGGGAAAAAAATGCAATAGCTTGTAAGGATGACTATTTTTTTTAATTTATTATAAAGCAAATAATGTCCAATACCATATACTGCCATTAAAATTTACAATTTTGATTACAAGGTATTAAACTCTGTAGTACTTCCCTAACATAAGGTTTATTTAACCGTTGCTGAAACAATGAAAAATACTAATATAGAAAATTTTTCCATTGTGATGTGGAAAAAAACTAGAAAATTTGATTTCAATGCATAATATACAAATTAATACTGTATAACAAAAATATGTTGTGGAAGGTGTTGACCAGGCTGGGACATAATCTCAAGGTAGAAAAACAGGGTAGACATGGGCACAACAGATTGTTTTCATGTTGCTGACAAGATATTCTGATTGCTCTGCCAAAGACTCAGATGCCTAAAGGGCAGGAACTAAACATATGCAATTTCCAGGTAGAATACAGTATTACTAACACTTTTATTCTGGTGCGAGTTACGTAAAGAAACCTATTATGTCCACAATGAAAGAAAAAATAAACAGAAAATAGATGCACAGCAGTTTCTGTCTAACTGTTTAATACAGAGACTTTACAGATATTGTGTTGCCATTCAGCTACACATGTCAGCTGTTGATGAATTCAAGGACAAAGGGAATTAAAGAGGAAGAGCAAAAATCCCAGCAGAACAGGTTGAGACAGCACAGCTGGGAGCTTTATGAAGTGGTATCTAGAATGCTAAGTTGTTTTCATTGTAAGACTGATCAAGCTCTAAATAAGGAAAAGGTATCATTTTAGGCATGGAATGCAAAGACATTATTCTCAATATTTGAGATACTA
>JANRMT010062854.1:68674289-68694289 GCA_026402145.1 Polypterus bichir lapradei | reverse complement strand
AAGCGTGGTGATTGTAAACGGGTACAAGACCACAGCCTTGTTCGATTCCAGCAGCAACATTTCCATTGTTGTGGTTAAAATTAAAGACCAGTATAACCTTTGTCCACAGAGAAATCCACTAGTAAAGGTCTGCCTTCTGTGTCATCAGTTACGGAGGATCGGTTCAGAAATTAACCGTGGCGGTCCTCCCAGATCCACCACACCCGGTGATACTAGGGCGGGACTAAAATTAAAAGTGGTGAGACACATAACACTCCTTGTGTTAACTTAGGCCTAGTTATAGACGGGGATGAGCTGTCTCAAGCTGACTCCAAGCCGTGTAACCAGCCGGGAGAGAGAGAAGAAATGGCCTCCCTGAGTGACGTGGCAACTCCCGGACTGTTGCGTGCCAATACGTCATCCACCAGCGCTGAGATGAAATGGGAGGAAACCATGCCCCTTGAGGTTGGCCTGGACCCTCTCTCTCTTTTGCAGTTTCAATTTAGAGAAACGCCGGCTTCTTTTAAAAGGGAGCAGTGGAATGACGATTCCCTGAAGTTTGCCAAAAATGCAGTGTTCCTGGTCAATGGCCAGTGCACTAACCAGTCAATGCCACAGGGTCCTCACTTTGTGTTAGAAAACGGCCTTCTATATCGCGCAGTAGAGCATGATGGGCAGGAGAGGAGGCTACTGCTAATCCCGCGGACCTTCCGGCGGCAGGTCTGTGAGTTAGCACACGCTCACCTCCTAGGTGGCCATTTGGGCACCGAGAAAACCCTACATCGGATCAAGCTCCGCTTTTATTGGCAGGGAATCAATGAGGAGGTTCATCACTTTTGCACTTCCTGCCCGAAGTGACAATTGCAACAAATTCCTAGGAAGGACCCTGCTCCTCTCGTTCCTATTACCCTGATTGATGTTCCCTTCCACAGAATTGGGGTCGATTTATTCGGACCACTAGAGCCCTCAGCCCGAGGACACAAGTACATTTTAGTCCTCGTGGATTATGCTACCAAATACCCCAAAGCTGTTCCATTGTGCTCAGCTAATTCTAAAGCCATCGCACAGGAATTGGTAGGGGTCTTTGTGCGTGTCGGCATAGCTAAGGAAGTTCTGATGGACCAAGGGACGCCCTTTACCTCGGAGACGTTCAAGGTGACTGCCAAGATACTTAAAATAACGCATCTAAAGAGCGCGGTATATCATCCTCAAACCGACGGTTTGGTAGAGAGATTCAATCAGACTCTCAGACAAATGCTTCGTAAGGTGGTCAACGAAGATGGAAGGAACTGGGATCAGCTCCTCCCCCTCATCCTTTTTGCCTACCGGGAAGTTCCACAAGCCTCCACAGGGTTCTTCCCTTTTGATTTATTGTATGAGCAACAACCCTGGGGCATATTAGACATCCTAAAAGAAGGATGGGAAGAAGAGGCTCTTCCCTCTACAAATATACTGGAGTATATCGCGTAATTATGCAATAGATTTGGTAAAATTCGGCCCCTCCTTAAAAGTTACATGGAAGAGGCACAAGCAGCACAGGTCCGATATTACGATCGTGGCATGTCTCTCTGGGAATTCCGCCCGAGAGATCGGGTCATGGTCCTAGTACCTACCTCCCACTCTAAGTTGCTTGCCCATTGGCAAGGTCCCTACGAAGTTAAGGAGAGGAAAAGGACTCATCGACTATTTGGTGAGTCAACCCAATTGTCGGCCGAGGAAGTGGGTTTATCATGTAAATCTGCTGAAACCGTGGAAGGACAGGGATCCCGATCCCTCCTCCGGTCAGCCCCGTTCACTCTTTGCTCACAAGGCTAGCCTTAACTTCGGTGCAGATTTAAGTCCCAGACAATGACGGGAGCTGGAAACAATTATCCTGTCCGTCCTGGAGGTAGCTAGTGAAAACCCCAGAACGACCTCTCTGATTGAGCATGACATTGTGACAGAGCCCGGGGTTATATTCTGAGAACGTCCGTATCGTCTTCCCGAGGCAAAGAGAGCTGAAGTGGAGCTTGAGATCAAGCACATGCTGGAACTAGGAGTAATCGAGGAAAGTCATAGTCCCTGGTCCAGTCCCATTGTATTGGTCGCTAAGCCTGATGGGAGTTGGAGGTTTTGTAATGACCTCCGTCAACTTAAATCTCCCAATTTGATGCTTATCCAGTGCCACGAGTGGACGACCTCCTCGAGAGGCTTGGACAGGCTCAATATTTGACCACACTGGGCATGACAAAAAGGTACTGGCAGGTTCCTTTAACGGATTCCGCAAAGGTTAAAACCGCGTTTAGCACCACTAGTGGACACTGGCAGTATCTTGTCCTTCCATTTGGGTTACACAGGGCTCCGGCAACCTTCCAGCGTCTGGTGGACAAAGTGCTCAGGCCTCATAACTCATACAGTGCTGCCTACCTGGATGATGTGCTCATCTATTCCAGCACATGGATGGAACACCTACAGCAGGTAAAAGCAGAATTGTGGACACTTGGTGAGGCCAGGCTTCAGATTAATCCCAAGAAATGTTTCTTGGGATTAACCGAAGCCAAGTGTTTAGGCTACCTGGTGTGTCGGGGTACCGTGAAGCCACAGTGCTCCAAAGTAGATGGCATTTTGAAATGGTCCTGTCTGCAAACCAAGCGGCAGTTCCAAGCTTTTCTCAGGTTAGCGGGGTACTACCACTGGTTTGTGCCCCGGTTCTTGGAGAGAGCGGCGCCCTGATTTAACAAAGAAGAGGGCCCCAACATTGTGGTATGGACTGAAAAGACAGGCACTGCATTTAGTGACTTGAAGCAGGCCCTTACGTCTGCACCTATTTTGAAAGCACCTAACTTTTCTTTACCTTTCATCCTCCAGATAGATGCTTCGGACACAGACCTGGGGGCCGTGCTGAGTCAAAGCATCGATGGTGTGGAACACCCCATCACTTTCCTGAGCAGGAAACTGTTGCACTGGGAGACCAGGTATGCGGCAGTGGAGAGAGGAGCTTTGGTGATTAAATGGGCAAATACTCAGCTGAGGTACTACCTGTTGGGCCGGGAATTCACCCTTGTCACAGACCATGCATCTTTACAGTGGATGGCTCTGCACAAGAAGTCGAATCCGCAGGTCACCTGGTGGTTTCTTGACCTCCAGCCATACAAGTTTTCACTCATTAATCGTCAGGGCACTCTTCATGCCAATGCTGATGCTCTTTCTCAGGTTCACGACCTCTCGGTCAGGGTCGCCTGACCCGTGGGAGGGGAGGCCTTGTCACACACATGCACATGGGAGGCAGCTAAAGGGCTTGAGTAAGGGCAACTCCGAATCATACTGGGATGTGGCAGAGTGCACTGACTCTTTTTCTCTCTTTCCTGCAGACCATTCACGGGAGATTCTACCTGGCCCTTTTGACGTCACTTCAAGACGTTGTTTGTGACAATCAATCAATCAATCAATCAATAAATAAATATGGCATGTCATGTTAAAAGCAAGGTCAAATATTCTTCATGAAGAGGATATTTTATTGGCCATTACTTAAATTATTTCTACACATACAGTGTACATTGCAAAATGGCAAACAAGCCCTGGAAGTTTTCTATTAATTTAATTTTCACTCCTTCATTCACCAACAAATATATATGAAAAATAACACTTTACTTTGTAAATAATGACAATGTCTTAGTGCTACACAATAAAAAAAGATACTGTATACACATAAATATATTTTAAAGATGCATTTTTAAGACACAACATCATAATCTTTTAAATAATTCAGCTATATTACATGTACAACATTTCAGTGTTACCATGACAGGCCTCTTTTTCAGCTTACTACATTAAATTTTTACCATGGTTCAAAGTGCCATGAAAAACAGAGCAAAATGTACAGAAAGCTCTTAATGTCATTTTCTAATGTGTAATGCACGCAACAGTTTAGAAAGACACATATGGGGTGGTTTAGCCAAATAGACATACTATATACAATAAAGCTGCTGTAAATTGGACTCCAAGAAGAAGAGAGAACAAAATAAAAAAAAGCTTGGTTGACACAATTTAAGAAAGGCTTGGCAACTGACTCTGTTTATTACAAATGGCAGATGAAGTTTATTTTGGCAGTCAGAAGCGAAATTAAGCTTGACAGTTTGTCAGGAAATTTGAAAAATTCTGTGGCAAGGCCTACATTCAGGATGATCCTTTCTTTCATCTCCAATTTTACAAATGCCAAGCTTCCCTAGATCATGAAGCAAATGCAGTGGATGACAAGTGTTTTGACCACATCAAATCAAGGAAGGAAAAAAATACTGCAAAATGAGTACAAATGGATACAGAACAAAAATGTCATAAAATGTTTGTATTTTCATTCAGCTGTTCCAAAATAAAAGCTTAGTTGGGTAAGAATTTAGACTTCAGTTATACTCAGTCTTCACAGGAAATAAAAGACTAATTCTGGACTAAATTATTCTTTGCTCATTTCAATGAATTAGGATTTTAATGTTTTCATTCAGTATGTTTCAAGCAATAATTAAACTGAGGAAGTTAATTTTAAAACGAAAATGGCTTGTTCCCGATTGTCTTAGTGGGAAAGAATATGCACCAAAGGAGGCAACTGCATTTTAATAAGCAACTAATATAAAAGATCATGAAAGCCACAGGACTTTTCAGTATCAACTTGCCAAAAGGTATAATTATGAATCATTCCTTCATTAATATACTGAGATCTTTTTTTTCAGTTACAGGTCCTGCTGAGTAAAAATCTATTGTATCAGCATCGGGAGGTCAAGGGAGGGACCAATCCTGAATGGAACTCTTACCAGTCAGTTTACAGTAAGCCACTGATTTCAAAAAAGGCACTTTTTCAGAATATTAGAGTAAATCAAAAAAATAGTTTAAAAAAATATAAAATGAATATAAGTCAAGCTTGCAAACCTTACACAGAAAAGAAATCAGATTCTGGTCCCTGTACTGCTTAGGCACACAATACTACCTTAAATATAAATCAGTCAATTGCTATTGTATATACAGTATTGCTTATCACAGCTAGCACATCCACAAGGACTCAATATAATAAATGTACTAACATTAAGGATTTCTGGGTGCCTATGCAATATTTACAGAATTAATTAATATGAAACAGATAATGAATGAATGAACAAATGAGGGAAAATTACATTCATTAATTTAGATAACTTTCAAGGAGTCTTTTTCTTACCAGTTGCAGAATTGCGAATGACAAAGTTTATTTAAACAGAATTGGCTAATAGCATTACACCTGTAATCCTTCACTATCTTTACCTTACTAAATGGTTCTTCCAATAGTGGCAATTTCTAGAACAGTCAAAAACAGCACCCTCAAGATCCTCTTTGCCCTTCATCTAAAAATTCTGTGAGCCAAAAATAGTCAATAAAATAACAATGCAAGACTGATGGCATCCACTGTACTTTGGAGTGGCAGTACATTATAATTATAAATAAATAAATACAGTCCGGTCAAAATCACCCTGATCTAGAGGTCTTCCATAAATTGCATATGTATGGTATGTATCTATCTATGTGTTATTTATATAACTATGTGTCAATCTATGTATGTATGTATGTATCTATGTATGTTATCTATCTTTTGCAAGAAATGCCAAACTTGTATTCAAAAGGCATTAGATCATCTGCACTTACCGGTTCATTAAAAAAATACGTTGTCTAGAAGTAAGTAATCAGGTAAAAGCCAATCAAATCAAAATATACTGTACCTTGAACTCAGACAAGCTTATGGAATCCACACTTTAAGTTTGAGTTCTGGGATCCTTAACAAATCATTCATATTCTCTTTTTCTCACTTGCATATCTACTACAGATTCACTAACAACTTGAGACTACCTAAAGTAACAATGATTCTGGAATACAAAGTAGAGTAATTCACTACTACAATAATAGTTAAAAAAAAAACTATTTTAAAGTCTAATGTAAACAAGGAGGGAACATACGCTGCCATTGCAGGGCAAATTTCTTAACTCACACCAGACCGGGGTACCAGATGTGTCGATCGCAATCGACCGGTAGATCGCAAAGGTAGTGCAGGTAGACTGCGTTGTATTCAAAAAAAATTTTTTTTAAACGTTAGTCTATCATATATCCTCCCTATGGCATTTGCCACTTGATTGACATACAGGGCGGCCAGTCATATCTCTTCTCTTTTAACACACTGGTCATCCCGCACG
This sequence comes from Polypterus bichir lapradei, assembly GCA_026402145.1. NCBI lineage: Eukaryota > Metazoa > Chordata > Cladistia > Polypteriformes > Polypteridae > Polypterus > Polypterus bichir. The sequence goes on along the minus strand of JANRMT010062854.1, from coordinate 68,688,125 downwards.
CACGATCAAACGCGCAAGCTACTGCAAAACTCTGGCTGTGATCTAGTTAGCCTTCCAATTTATATCGACTAAAGTAGGGATTAAAAAAAAATGGTTTGGGGAGGGTATGGGCTGGATGTGGAATTGGAAGAGGATTTTTTTTCTCACAATGTCACAATCAAAGTGCATTTGTCTGATCTGTCAATCTATCATTGCTATACCAAAGAAGGAAAATGTGGAAAGGCACTTTCGAACTGTTCATAAAAACTATGAAACTTACTTCCTTCCGAAAAGCAACCTGAGAAAGAGACAGGAGAGGGACTAAAAACTAAAATCACAGATGGACCACCGTCATTTTTCACTCGGCTGAATTCAAAAGCTCCTTGACTGCATTACTACTTATTTATGCGAGTCAGCCTTTTCCACATCACGATTATTAAATCCAAATGCTGTAGTGACCATAACTGTATTGAATTGCTATTATGCCATAAAAGCTATTCAGTTATGCAAGGTACGACAACGTACATTTTATGTGTGTGTGTATGTATATATATATATATATATATATATATACACATTTTATGTATGTATGTATATATATATATAATTTTTAATGTAGGTAGATCATTTCGACCTGATCATTTTAAAAATAGCTCGCAAGCCGAAAACGTTTGGGCACCCCTGCACTAGACAATTATAGCATATCCCTTTGTCCAACAGCACAGCAAAGCTTTAGACTAAAAAGTTAATCAATTATACATGGGTAGGAAAATATGCCACTGGGAATGTGAAAGTATGGACTTCTCTTCATAACTTTGTATCTGTTGGAGAGATATGTCACTGTAATGAGTGGCAACTGTCTTAATAGATCTGACAATTACAATGTGTTTATTTCATAATCAATAAATAGTCTTGTAAGATTTTGCTAAGTTGTCCATGCACTGTGCATAATACTACCTAAAAAATTAACTTGTATAACCCAGGCATGTTGCTGCACTGCTAACGATTTTTAACATAATTTTTTTTTTTCATTCTCATTAAAAAGCTTTTCAGGACTAGAGGTAACAAAAGTGAATAGGAATTCAGCTATTACTAGACTTATCTCTACATTTTTTAAGAACCAAATACATGAAACACAAGAGTATAAGCTAACTGAACAAGCAAGACTAACAGAATGATTCACACTTGTTTATAAATGTAAAACAGTTGAAAGTATCATAGAAAAAACGTTTTATCTGACACATATACTGTACATATACCTTATAATACAGAAAGGACATGCTGCCATGATGCCAATAAGAATTCAAAGCAATCATCTGCTCTTAGCATATATATACACAGTATATACCTAGTATATTCTAAGACCATGAAATTAAGGCAGCGTATTAAAGGGGAGATTTTGTCTAGAGATCTATGGTAAATAGTGCAACAGACCCCAAAATGTGCTACAGAAATATCATGGTAATAATAAAAACAGAGCTCTAACTGCTTGAGAAGAGGCTGAATCATCCCAAAGCAACACCTGAAGGTGAGCTGATAGCTTGTGATGTCATGCTATATCACAAAGTTCAAAGAAGTGAGGCACAGTTTATTTGATGAGCTCAGCTTAAGCCAGGTTGATGCAGGCCATTTCCAATATCAGTGGCACACCTTTTCCAAAAGGAACATGCCCTGGTTTTATCTCTTACAAATAGCAATTATCTACAAATCATGTCAGTTGAAGCATGATGTCTGGCTTTGCTAAATTACAGACAGTTGTAGACTGGTTCTTTACATCACCTCTAATTGTGGAATCAACACTGTCATTTAAATGTACATGGAACGAGTCAGACAGCTCACTACTGTCTGTTTGTAACACTCATATTTATGATGTGTTGGGCACAGCTGTGCACTCTCATAAGCAATAAGGCTGCCCTTTTCTGTGTATAATCATCAGATGGGCCATTCACATACAATACAATATTGTATACAGATACCTAATGTGCCACAGCCGTATTTTTCACTCTTCTTTTTTCAGTTTGCTAGCATCTAACATAACCTCCTTTCCAGAGTTAACATTTTGTCCTGCTCAGTCATCTATACCATTGAGGCCAGAATAATATATCTTTGGTTCATGATTTTCAGGACTCAAAAGATCAATATAGTCCATACTGGAGTAATAAGTAAGTGATACACTACCTATAGAAAGTATTCAGTCCCTTAGAAGTTTGCATGCTGTTATTACACAACACTGAATCACAGTGGATTTAATTTGGCACTGATCAAAAGTAAAATACTCTTTAATGTAAAATTTAAAACAGATCTCTGTAAAGTGGATACAATTAGTAACAAATAAAAACACTACATAACTGATTGCACAGGTATTCACCATTGTTAATATGACACACCTAAACCATCACTCATACTTTTTAGAAGTAGAAGTAACATAATTAGGCAAATGGAGATTTTAGTTAATTTTAGTAGAAATGCACCTTATCTTGAAGGTCCATCTTGAGCTTAGACAGTGGACTAAACTACACAATGAAAAGAAAAGAAAACCCCAAGCAACTCTGAAAAAGTGATTGAAAAATGCAAGTCATGGGTGGATACAAGAAACTATCCAAGTCACCCAATACCCCCTTGGGGTCAGACATAAAGAAATGTAAAAAGTAAGGCTTAACGCACTGTATCAGCGCATGCTCCCAACAGCTGTAAATATGCCTAGGGAAGGCTGTTCACAAAAGCCAAGTGATCATGCAAAAAGACGACTGGTGAGAGATGCTACCATGAGACAAATGATAACTTTTAAAGAGTCATTAGCTACAGTTTCTGAGCTTGGAGAGACTGTGCATATAATAACTGTTGCCCAGGTACTTCACCAGTTGTAACTTTATGGGAAAGTGGCAAAGGAAAAAAAAAACACTGTTAAAAAAAAAAAAAAAAAAAAAATGCTTGCGTCATCTTGGCAACAGTTTGTCAAAAGGTAAATGGGAGACCTTGAAGTCAGATGGAACAAGGTTATAATTAGAAGAGTCTAAACTTGAGCCTTTTTGGTGAATGTTAAAAACTTCAATCATCAAAAACACACCCTTCACTCTGTGAAACATGGTGGCAGCAGCATTACGCTGCGGGCATGCTTCTCTGTAGCAGGCCTTTGAAGGCTTGAGAGAGTAGAGGGTAAAATGAATGAAGCAAAATATGGAGAAGTCCTGGAGAAAAACCTGATGCAGTCTGCAGAAAACCTGTACCTTCGAAGAAAATTTGTTTTCCAGAAAGACAACAACCCAAAGCATAAAGTCAAAGCTAAACAGGAATGGCTCAAAAATAACATTAATGTCTCAGAGTGGCTGAGTTAGAGTCCAGATCTCAAACTAATTAAGTATTTGTGGATGGACTTCAATTAAAAATAAGAATCTGGAAAAATGGCAGTGTCCAGATGTGAATAGATGACAAAGATATGTCCATGCAGACTCGAGGCTGTAATTAATGCCAAAGGTGCAACTACTAAATATCTACTTGAAGGGGGTTAATATTTATGTGATCAGTTCTTTTGTGTTATATATTAGTGATTAATTTAGGTTCATTTTCACTTTGAAATTAAAGAGTTATTTTCTGTTAATCAGTGTCAAAAAAGCCAAATTAAATTCACCATGATTCAATATTGAATAACAATACAGTTTGAAAACTTCAAAGCGGGTAGATATGTTTTATAGGCGCTGTAGCTGTGAGCTAAATAAACATGTCAAGTCATTTGCATAGTTTTAACTCTCAATAGAATAGCCAACAAATGCAATGTCATAATGTGGATTGAGAGAGAGAAATAAATAACTGAGCTCTTTTTTACTCTAGGTCACTTTAACCACAGTTTTTGGTCATTGAGCTACAACATAATTCAGCTTACCAAATATCACATTTAAGTTGGCAGTCTAGAATAATGGCTAATGTAATGGAGTTTAAAATCACAAGACTGCTAGGTTAGTTCAACTCTAAAATGACTAGACATTAACATTAAATGATTGCTAGCTTAGTTCACCACTTTGACTTACTGTGACACGGAGTAAGTAATTCAATCTATCTGCGCTCTAACTTAAAAAAAAGCATGCAAACAAACAATTCTACTATATTCTGACTTAGGTCAGATAAAGCTCAAGTACCAGACAAATTTATTGTAATAATATTATTAATACAGTGTTTAGAGCATTTCAGTTCCATCAGTCTTATTATATTCAAAACAAAAATGGCATCCTCACACAACAGCTTTAAAACAATTTATTGTTTCAAATGTGTTTTGCCATGTTATCTGTATTCTCACATTGATACTTCCTCACAGCTCATATACAGTACTTTTTTCCTTTACTCAAACTTGCATAAAATACCTTAATGCTGTTTATCTGAGCTTGTCTTTATTTTTGTTTATACTGGCAACTAGGAAAAATAGTATGAACAATCAGCAAAATGTTTTATCAAAAAGAGAATGTGTGAAGACTGAATCTGATTATCTTTGTTATTTTAGGGAATGTTATGGAGTACATATCACAAACTTGTATTCTGGAATGTTGAGATCAATAGCTTTGCAACTTGACAGCTGAATGTTTTTAGAATATTTTTTTAATCTAATTGGAAGCCGACTGAGATGAAAATATGATACAACACAACAGAACATTCCTAATCCCATTTAAACCAATTCAGGATCACTCATGGCTAGAGCCAATTCTGGCAGCAATGAGCACAGGTACAGTGAATCCGGAAAGTATTCACAGCACATCACTTTTTCCACATTTTGTTATGTTACAGCCTTATTCCAAAATGGATTGAATTCATTTTTTCCTCAGAATTCTACACACAACACCCCATAATGACAACGTGAAAAAAGTTTACTTGAGGTTTTTGCAAATTTATTAAAAATAAAAAAATTGAGAAAGCACATGTACATAGGTATTCACAGCCTTTGCCATGAAGCTCAAAATTGAGCTCAGGTGCATCCTGTTTCCCCTGATCATCCCTGAGATGTTTCTGCAGCTTAATTGAGAGTCCACCTGTGGTAAATTCAGTTGATTGGACATGATTTGGAAAGGCATACACCTGTCTATATAAGATTCCACAGTTCATGTCAGAGCACAAACCAAGCATGAAGTCAAAGGAATTGTCTGTAGACCTCCAAGACAGGATTGTCTCAAGGCACAAATCTGGGGAAGGTTACAGAAAAATATCTGCTGCTTTGAAGGTCCCAATGAGCACAGCGGCCTCCATCATCCGTAAGTGGAAGAAGTTCGAAACCACCAGGACTCTTCCTAGAGCTGGCCAGCCATCTAAACTGAGCGATCGGGGGAGAAGAGCCTTAGTCAAGGAGGTGACCAAGAACCCAATGGTCACTCTGTCAGAGCTCCAGAGGTCCTCTGTGGAGAGAGGAGAACCTTCGAGAAGGACAACCATCTCTGCAGCAATCCACCAATCAGGCCTGTAAGGTAGAGTGGCCAGACGGAAGCCACTCCTTAGTAAAAGGCACATGGCAGCCCACCTGAAGTTTGCCAAAAGGCACCTGAAGGACTCTCAGACCATGAGAAACAAAATTCTCTGGTCTGGTGAGACAAAGATTAAACTCTTTGGTGTGAATGCCAGGTGTCACGTTTGGAGGAAACCAGGCACCGCTCATCACCAGGCCAATACCATCCCTACAGTGAAGCATGGTGGTGGCAGCATCATGCTGTGGGGATGTTTTTCAGCAGCAGGAACTGGGAGACTAGTCAGGATAAAGGGAAAGAAGACTGCAGCAATGTACAGAGACATCCTGGATGAAAACCTGCTCCAGAGCGCTCTTGACCTCAGACTGGGGTGACAGTTCATCTTTCAGCAGGACAACGACCCTAAGCACACAGCCAATATATCAAAGGAGTGGCTTCAGGACAAATCTATGAATGTCCTTGAGTGGCCCAGCCAGAGCCCAGACTTGAATCCGATTGAACATCTCTGGAGTGATCTTAAAATGGCTGTGCACCGATGCTTCCCATCCAACCTGATGGAGCTTGAGAGGTGCTGCAAAGAGGAATGGGCGAAACTGGCCAAGGATAGGTGTGCCAAGCTTGTGGCATCATATTCAAAAAGACTTGAGGCTGTAATTGCTGCCAAAGGTGCATCGACAAAGTATTGAGCAAAGGCTGTGAATACTTATGTACATGTGATTTCTCAGTTTTTTTATTTTTAATAAATTTGCAAAAACCTCAAGTAAACATTTTTCACGTTGTCATTATGGGGTGTTGTGTGTAGAATTCTGAGGAAAAAAAATGAATTTAATCCATTTTGGAATAAGGCTGTAACATAACAAAATGTGGAAAAAGTGATGTGCTGTGAATACTTTCCGGATGCACTGTAGGTAACAGGCTCAGGTAGAGTGCAAGTACACTGTATTACACTGTGTGTGCTTATTCTCACACACACTCTCATTCTCAAACACACAGGGCCATTTTGTTAATGTCATATAGCCTAACATGTCCTTATGGATGTGTGAGGGGAAAATGGAGTATTTCTGAAGACAGCCTATGCTGTCAACTTAGACAATGGCTGGATGAAGGCAAAGCAGTACAACTAACCACTGCGCTACCATGCTGGAGAGAATATGATCAGTGAAACAAAACTTAAGGAATAGAAGAGTAAAAACTATAACATTTAGAAGACAGCTACAGATTCTTGCAATTATACTTAGGGTGCAGCAATTATATCTTGTAGGCCAGAGTGATATTTCAAACACAATGTTTATGGTATATCAATCCTTCTGGGCAATGTGTCTCTGAGGTACAGTTAGCACATTCTTCTGAAGTTGGCATGGATGCCAAAATTTTTTTTAAGAAACACTTAGTCTCTCAGTATTTTCAAATATTTTTTTAAACCTTTTGTGCTACTTCTGTCCACTGTCAGGTGCAATGCATTATAAACATATTTTCTATGGGCCATTCATTCTGTGTGTGACCTGTTTCATACTGTATCATTACCAGTTAGAACAGCACTGGATCTTTTCACAGATTTCTAATTTCAGATCAATAATCTGTGTGCTAAAGTTACTGCTCTTTACCATTCTCTCCTCTGCATGTCCTGGAGTACAAAAGAAACAGCATACAGCAACATGCGGGGACTGGCAGGGACACTTAATAAGACTGAATAAAAAGAAAATCAAGTGATGGTGAGATACGAAGAAGGCAGCTTCGCCAGCGTTTGTGTGTCAGAACCCTTTGGGGGGGGAGTTAGTATGCTTCCTGGTACACTACAGAGCTATAGCGCGTCTTTATGTGAACACAGCCGTGTCAGATGGGGTTGTATGGATTGATTGTGAACGCGAATGAGAAAATAAAAAGTGAATTAAAAAAAAACAAAAAACAAAGCTAACCTTTACAAGGATCATAAATTGCACCGGCTGTTACAGACTGAAATCAAATGTATGCTTTTATTGTAAAATAGTAAGACTAAGACCAGTTTACTTCTCAAAACGGACCGGTACAGGATCGAACTTGCGACCTTTTGATTCCCAGACGGGAACTGATTCAATTGCACCATGGAGGCAGTTAAAATAAACGGCTGTCAATGTCGCATGTTAAGGCGGCTTTTTGTTTCTGCTGTTATAATTTTGAATAAAAGCGCAATTGTTGTGTTATATTTGGAACTTTTTTTAAAAAATATTTCTTTGATATTTGGACTTATGCTTCATACATTATATAGTTTATGCCTACATTTTGTCATCTACTACTAGAATATAAAAAACGTTTCTGTTTTAACAATGTGTTTACACAGATTACTGTAGAAACGTAACAGACATGAGATGCGTGTGTTCCAAACAACGACCTATTATTTCCACTCTAAAACTCCATTTCACTCCCAGATACTCAATCAAGGCATGAGCTGTTTGTGCACGTTCTAAATTGGTGGGGGGATGGAATAGCCGGCTGCTCCTAGCTTCTCTTTATCAGCACATTTAGAGGACGAAGGACGCTGGCGGAGAGGTGTGAAGGGATTTAAGAAGCGATTTAAGGTGGGACGGAATTACGAGTTTTTTCGTAGGCTCTGGTAATTCTAGTATTAAATAACCTTTGTAATATTACTGCTATTTGTGATGTACTTTAAAACTGAATTCTGCTGCAATCTCTTTCACACCAGCACCACCAAGGACTGTCTGTAGCACGTTCCAAAATAAACAGCACAATAAGTGATCTAGTAATATTAGGCCCTTTAAAGAAAATTACAACTACTGTACTGTATACATAAAAGTACTTAGTTACAGATAACTTCTGATAAATCTTATTAACTAATGGCACTATAACTGAGACCCAATGAAAATTTCCAGGTGAACCCAGGAATCACAAATGTGTAGATATCTATTTACACAATTCTGGAGTTTTAGCTATATTATATTTTAAATGGTATATAGCATGCCATGGTCATAAGTGTAAATTTCCTTTATTGCCCAGTGTTCTCCCCAGAATTTTTTTCCAGTTTGACACTTGTGCCATAATATTTTTTATTAAATTTAAGAAGTATCCAACTCAGGATCCTGCAACCCTAACAAAACTTTTAAATAACAATTGTTATGACATAAACCAAGAGGCACAAGTATTGTCGCTGTCGGGAAGAAAAGTGAAAACAATGAAAAAAATATAGGAAAAAAATATAGGAAACGTAATGAAGAAAAATTTAAAAATATTCTTCAAAGCCAACTTGCATATGCAGAAGGTGTCTTCAGTTAAATATTTATTCTTCTTTTCTTCTTAGAGGCCCAGTTGTCTGAAGCTTTCCCATAATCAAAGTCCCCAGGATCTGGGCCCTCCAAGGAGATCACTCATCATACACTGACATAGTGACTGTACTGCAAAGTCATCAGACAGCCATCTAGTGTCACTGGCCATTTTCAGCTTACTCTGGGGAATGTTCAGAATATTTTGAATTTCCATTAAACCAGCTATCGTAACTGAAGAATTTTGAAAGAAACAGAAAAGGTGCCTTAAGATGTTCAGTTTTGTTAAATAAGGTACAGCAGCTGCTGCTGCTTGGGCACTTGCAAGGGCCAATCGGTGGTTTTACACAGTGGCAGTTGACCAAGAGTCCAGATGTTTTATCTGTAAGCAGTTTTGCGACACCTTTCTGTTTCCCAATCATAACGGCCGCTCCATCTGACCCTAGTCCAACCAGATTAGCAGTTTTCAAGCCTCGAGTGTCCATAGTCTCACTCAGTGCTTTGCTTATAGTCTCCGCTTTGCCGTCAATCATATTGTGGGTTGATACAAAACTAACTCTGACCTCTTTAGTGACCTGGCAAACATATTTAATGTAAATAATTGTTTTATATCTGAGATATCTGTGGTTTCATCACACAGAATACTGAAAAACCTTTCAACGATTATTCCTGACTAGCAAAATACCTGCGCTTCACAGCGGCGAAGTACTGCATTAAAATTTTTATTAAGAAGAAAATTTAACCTTTTTAAACTGAGGGAAAATATACCAATAATTATTTGTTAAGGATCTCTTTGTATACCATGTTGTCAGTTCGGCCCTCCGGTTGTAACATGACCAAGCTGTGCGCTGAGCTTACTCTTGAGCACGCAACTTACAGTTGGCCATATGAACAGTAATCTTGTCTCAGATCTCACAGCTTGGATTGATGCTGTCATAATCAGTTTGAGGTTCATGGTTTGTTTCAATTACGACAGTATTTGCAGGACTTGTGTTGAAGTGACATTTGGCATCTGTCAAGCGTTGTAAGCTTACAACCGGTTTCATCGATAACTTCACATCCAGCTTTTGAGAGTTTAAACATTCATAAACATCAAAGTGTCCACTACTGAAATCGTCACCTGTGAATGTAAGATGTTTAAGAGGCATTAGCGGTTGTCGAAAGGTGTAAAATATTTGGCCATTTCGGTACACTTGAAAGCACCAACCGAACAATTCAGCGGCAGCCATCAACTCACATGCAGAACCATAGGTGAAGGGCTTAAGCATTTCACTCTTCTAGTGCTCCTGTGTAGTATAATTATCTCCTGTATCGTCATCAGTCCACACCTTGAACCTGTCCCAGTCATTCAATACATAAGACACAATGTTCTTCTGGATATCAAGAGTGAGCCTGATATGGCCGTGCAATATGTAACACAGAGAATGGAAAAGGTAGGTGCCATCTCCGGGATTGGAAACCACTCGGTAAGTGACAGTTCTTTGATCAATGGTGATTACCTCGATAGACATGGTAATGGGGGTTGGAATGGTGAAGGAAATGGGTACCTGAGTAATGTAAAGTAAGTGTAAAATACCTATACAATAACTATAATTGTAATAAACAAACAATAAAATAGCGGAGAAGCCGTGGATTAAACAAAAAGGCTGTAGTTATCAGCAGGGAGACGTGAATCCCGTGGCGAAGCAAGGAAGGGAATGTAGAGACTAGAGCGACGGACGGCCTTATATAGGCAGGCAGCCAACAACGTGGGAGGCGTCGGGATGGGGGATTAAACAAAAAGGCTGTAGTCATCAGCAGGGAGACGTGAATCCCGTGGCGAAGCAAGGAAGGGAATGTAGAGACTGGAGCGACGGACGGCCTTATATAGGCAGGCAGCCAACAACGTGGGAGGCGTCGGGATGGGGGACCCAACGCCGCCTCACATGGTGACCAAGCTGCAGGCTATGGACGTATATATGTACGTAAGTAGGATTCAGTTAGCGTTGGGAACCCGTGTACCAAATTTCTTGAAGATGGGCCCATAAGTAACAAAGACTGTTGAAAAGTTCAATATGGCGGCCGACAGTGGCATCATAGCACCGAAATAAGTACGTACATTGGTTTCGGTTCGTGCAGGGAAGCCGCCTACCAAATTTCGAGAAGATGGGGCCATAAATAAGAAAGTTCAACATGGCGGACGTTGTTCACCGTTATGACCGTTACGTGTAGAATTTCGAAATGAAACCTGCTTAACTTTTGTAAGTAAGCTGTAAGGAATGAGCCTGCCAAATTTCAGCCTTCTAACTATACGGGAAGTTGGAGAATTAGTGATGTTGGAAAATTCAATATGGTGGCTGACAGTGGCGTCATACCACCGAAATAAGTATGTACATTGGTTTTGGTTAGCTCAGGGAAGCCACCTACCAAATTTCGTGAAGATGGGGCCGTAAATAAGGAAGTTCAACATGGCGGATGTTGTTGACCGTAATGACCGTTACGTGTAGAATTTTGAAATGAAACCTGCTTAACTTTTGTAAGTAAGCTGTAAGGAATGGGCCTGCCAAATTTCAGCCTTCTACCTACATGGGAAGTTGGAGAATTAGTGATGAGTCAGTCAGTCAGTCAGTCAGTCAGTCAATCAGTCAGTCAGTGAGGGCTTTGCCTTTTATTATTATAGACTAGCAAAATACCCGCGCTTCGCAGCGGTGAAGTACTGCCTTAAAATTTTTATTAAGAAGAAAATTAAACCTTTTTAAACTGAGGGAAAATATACCAATAATTATTTGTTAAAGATCTCTTTGTATGCCACGTTGTCAGTTCGGCCCTCCAGTTGCAATATGACCAAGTTGTAGCTGTGCGCTGAGCTTACTCTTGAGCATGCAACGTACAGTTGGCCATGTGAACAGTAATCTTGTTTGAAATCTCACAGCTTGGATTGCTGCTGTCATAATCGGTTTGAGTTTCATGGTTTGTTTCAGTTACGACAGTATTTGTAGGACTTGTGTTGAAGAGACATTCGGCATCTGTCAAGCGTTGTAAGTATACAACCAGTTTCATTGATAACTTCACATCCAGCTTTTGAGAGTTTAAACATTTCTAAACATCAAAGTGTCCACTACTGAAATCGTCACCTGTGAAGCTAAGATGTTTAAGAGGCATTGGCGGTTGTCCAAAGGTGTAAAATATTTGGCCATTTTGGTACACTTAAGCATTTCACTCTTCTAGTGATCCTGTGTAGTATAATTATCTCCTGTACCGTCATCAGTCCACACCTTGAACCTGTCCCAGTCATTCAATACATAAGACACAATGTTCCTCCGGATATCAATAGTGAGCCTGATATGGCTGTGCAATATGTAACACAGAGAATGGAAAAGGCAGGTGCCATCTCCGGGCATGGAAACCACTTGGTAAGTGACAGTTCTTTGATCAATGGTGATTACCTCGATAGACATGTTAATGGGGGTACGGTTGGAATGATAAAGGAAATGGGTACCTGAACAATGTAAAGTAAGTCTAAAATACCTATACAATAACTATAATCGTAATAAATGAACAATAAAACAGCGGAGAAGCCGTGGATTAAATAAAAAGGCTGTAGTTATCAGCAGGGAGACGTGAATACCGTGGCGAAGCAAGGAAGGGAATGTAGAGACTGGAGCGACAGACGGCCTTATATAGGCAGGCAGCCAACAACGTGGGTGACCGAGCTGCAGGCTATGGACGTATATATGTACGTAAGTAGGATTCAGTTAGCGTTGGGAACCCGCGTACCAAATTTCTTGAAGATGGGCCCATAAGTAACAAAGACCGTTGAAAAGTTCAATATGGCAGCCAACAGTGGCATCATATCACCGAAATAAGGACCAAATTTCAGCCTTCTACCTATGAATAAGAAAGTTCAACATGGTGGACGTTGTTGACCGTTACGCGTAGAATTTTGAAATGAAACCTGCTTAACTTTAGTAAGTAAGCTGTAAAGAATGAGCCTGCCAAATTTCAGCCTTCTACCTACACGGGAAGTTGGAGAATTAGTGACGTTGGAAACTTCAATATGGCGGCCGACAGTGGCATCATACCACTGAAATATGTACGTACATCGGTTTTGGTTAGCGCAGGGAAGCCACCTACCAAATTTCGTGAAGAAGGGGCCATAAATAAGAAAGTTCAACATGGCGGACATTGTGAAAATTAGTGACATTGGAAAGTTCAATATGGCGGCCGACAGTGGCGTCATACCATCGAAATAAGTACATACATCGGTTTCGGTTAGCGCAGGGAATCCGCCTACCAAATTTCGTGAAGATGGGGCCATAAATAAGAAAATTCAACATGGCGGACGTTGTCGACCGTTATGACCGTTACGTGTAGAATTTCGAAATGAAACCTGTTTAACTGTTGTAAGTAAGCTGTAAGGAATGAGCCTGCCAAATTTCAGCCTTCTACCTACACGGGAAGTTGGAGAATTAGTGACGTTGGAAAGTTCAATATGGCGGCTGACAGTGGTGTCATACCACCGAAATAAGTATGTACATTGGTTTCGGTTAGCGCAGGGAAGCCGCCTACCAAATTTCGTGAAGTTGGGGCCATGAATAAGAAAGTTCAACATGGCGGACATTGTTGACCGTTATGACCGTTACGCGTAGAATTTCGAAATGAAACCTGCTTAACTTTTGTAAGTAAGGTGTAAGGAATGAGCCTGCCAAATTTCAGCCTTCTACCTACACGGGAAGTTGGAGAATTAGTGATGTTTGGAAAATTCAATATGGCGGCCGACAGTGGCGTCATACCACCGGAATAAGTACGTACATCGATTTTGGTTAGCGCAGGGAAGCCACCTACCAAATTTCGTGAAGATGGGGTCAGCCTTCTACCTACACGGGAAGTTGGAAAATTAGTGACGTTGGAAAGTTCAAAATGGTGGCCGACAATGGCGTCATACCATCAAAATAAGTACATACATCGGTTTTGGTTAGCGCAGGGAAGCCGCCTACCAAATTTCGTGAAGATGGTGCCATAAATAAGAAAGTTCAACATGGTGGATGTTGTCGACCGTTATGTGTAGAATTTCGAAATGAAACCTGCTTAACTTTTGTAAGTGAGCTGTAAGGAATAAGCCTGCCAAATTTCAGCCTTCTACCTACACGGGAAGTTGGAGAATTAGTGATGAGTCAGTCAGT
>JANRMT010062854.1:68643544-68664746 GCA_026402145.1 Polypterus bichir lapradei | reverse complement strand
TATATATATATATATATATATATATATATATATATATATATATATTTATATATGTATATATATATATATACCCCGATCTACATACTCTCAAATGGACAAGTCACACGCCGTGGCGCAATTGTAGAGGCTTCGCCTCTAGCGCCAACATCCGAGGTTCGATTCCCGAGAGGGGATGCACTGAGTATGTACGCACGCTTCACGATTCATTTTACCCTCGCATCCCCTTGGTTTGAGACGTATGAAAAAATATGCAGTTAACGCAGAATCATGTTACGTTTTTTTAAAAATGTTTCCTTTTCTTAGCACAAGCACAGCTGAGAAGCTTCGATGCATGTACTCCATAACGAGTTAAAAAAAATAACGCATTTAATCACCCCGATCTACATACTCGAATAATGGATACTTTATTCGCCATCAATGATTGTTTAGGTAAAGCCATACTCAGTGTATTCATTAGATGAACGGTAAAAAAAGTAAGAGCGAGGGGAGGATGACTTATTGAGGCACACAGGCAAAACCACAATAGCACGTGGGCTCGAAGTACTGTAGTGCGCGTCAACTCGATCTGAATTGCGTGATCACATTCGAAAAAATATATCTTTTCAAGTTCTATTTAGTCCATATGTGTCAAACTCAAGGGCCGCGGGCCATATCCGGCCCAGCGTGTAATTATATCCGGCCCGCGAGATCATTTTATATACTGTATTATTGTTATTAATGGCCCGGGTATATGAAGCGCTGGTAACACAATAAACTACAGATCCCATAATGCAGCGCTTCAGCTGCCTTGCCGAACACTTACCGCGTTAATCAAGTCTAGCTTATGATGCTGCAAGTTATTGCGAAGCTAGCCCACACGATGCTGAAGAGAAAAGTTGATTCTGAAAATACAGCCTTTAAAAACCGATGGGATGCTGAGTATATGTTTACTGACATTGCTGGTAAACCTGTGTGTCTCATTTGAGGAGCTAATGTGGCTGTAATTACAGAATTTAATCTAAGACGGCACTATGAGACAAAACATCAGGATAACCTGAAAGACCTGAATGCAATGCAGAAGATACAGAAAGCAGAAGAGTTAAAGAAGAATCTGACACTTCAGCAGACGTTTTTACACATGCACAATCACAAAGTGATTTCAAGTGAAGCTGCTTTTATGGGAGACACAAATGCACCAGTGCAACTTGCCCCACTTTCCCTGTTGCCAAGTAATGTTGAACCAAGTCGGCACAACGGTGTTCCCAAATACGCACTTTGCTGATAAACTGAGCGCACTGCGCACTGAGTTCACACGGCGCTTTGGTGACTTTGAAGAACAAAAAAAGAATTTTGAGTTGTTTCGCAACCCATTTGCCGTCGATGTGTAAACTGCACCTGTGCAGATTCAGATGGAGGTGATTGAGCTGCAGTGTAATGGTACACTGAAAGCAAAGTATGATACTGCAGGGCCCGCACAGTTTATTCACTCCATTCCCGCAGAAATGCTCCAGCTCCGTCTACATGCGGCTCAAACCTTGTGCATGTTTGGTAGCACATATCTGTGTGAGAAGCTCTTCTCAGTGATGAAGACTAACAGAACAGCACACAGGCGTTGCCTCATTGATGAGCACCTGCAGTCCATCCTGAGAATCTCCACAACACAGAACCTCACACCAAACATAAATGAACTTGTTGCCAAAAAAAGATGCCAGGCGTCCAGCTCTGATAAAATGACATATGAGCAAAGACAACTGAATGATTTGATTTGTTATTGTTGAAAAGAACAAATTTTATTTATATTTCCAGGTTTTGTTATGCAGCATGTTCATATTTGAATTTGTATAATTTTGACAGGATATATTTTTATGGAGAGCAAAATCTTTTGGGATATTTAAAATTGAAGTTTATTTTTTATATAAAATTACATAAGAGTAAAGAAATTTGAATGTTTGTTCTTTTAATGGTTACTTCATTTCTAACTTGTATAATTTAGACAGGATATATTTTTATGGAGAGCAAAATATTATAAGTTATTTAAGGTTTGAGTTGATTTATTCAGGAATAATATTCCTGTCTGTTTTTATTCATATTTATGTTCAAAAAAGTTAAGTTTTAAAAGTTTTAAAGTTTTAAAAGTTTAGTTTTAGTGTGTTCAATAAATCTTTATCCTGTTCGGCCCGCGACCTAAAGTGTGTTTTGGATTTTGGCCCCCTGTGCAATTGAGTTTGACACCCCTGATTTAGTCGACACAAATATCTTTGGTTGGAATGTAAGGTGAATTTACTCTTTACATTTGTATGGTGAAGAAAAATTTATGCAATGATGCCTACATTTAACTTCCATTCCTACCAAAAATATTTCTGTCAACTAAATAAAAATTCCTTCTATTTAAAATTTAAATAGAACTTGAACAGATACGATAGTTCATAATATCCACGCAGACTTGCACGTAAGAGCGGGAGTCATCCGTTTTAACAAACAGCGTATTGCACTGATACGAAATAGCCTGCCCATTTAATTACTTAGGAATGGATAAATAAATTAAGATTTTGTACAAATAATGTTTTTCATTTTTCTTCCTTGATGGATTCTGCCATCCCCAGCAACAGTTGCTCGCACCCCAAAGAGTGTATGTATGTATATATATATATATATATATATATATATATATATATATATATATGTGTGTGTGTGTGTGTATATATGTAGATATGTATGTATATGTATATATAAGTTTATATATGTGTGTGTGTATGTATATATATATATATATATATATGTATTTGTGTGTATATATGTGACAGCAACACTCATCACTCACAACAGTGACAAAACAATTACATTAACAATCATGTTACGTTATTTTTAAATTTTTTCCTTTTCTTTTTCATAACTTCTTTAACACACTACTTCTCCGCTGTGAATGGCGGGTATTCTGCTAGTTATGTATAAAGTTATTGTTTAAACACCTACTAGAAGGCTAAGGAGTTTAATGCAGAACAAATGTAAAAGCAACTACAGAATCTTCCTTTCTTCCAAGCAATCAGACTCTTTAAAGCTGCTTTTTAAACAGCAAGCTATTCAAATCAGGTTTGTGACTTTTGCTGTTGTACTTGGTTAATAACAATTAGGGAAGAGTAATATTTAATGGACAAGTCAAATTAACTCGATTCTCACAACCTGCTGATGCTTTCATTTTCCAAATTTTTCTCTCCTTTGAATATTTGTGGAAACCTTAAGGCTGCTTTTGTAAATAAAATGTATTTTAAATCAAACTTGTCAATTTAAGTTTTTTTCCCCATAATTCATATTGTTTCAAGCTGCCTAACAAAAGTAATCAGACTGTATTATTTCTTACACCCGTGTAGTTAACACATTATTTGTAACCAAACTGAATAGCAATAATTACTCAAAATTGGATGCTGCATCCTATTTATTCTCGTAACATCTAAATATGTGTCAGTCATGTTTTCACAAACGCGAATATCGCAAGAGTTTCTTTGCAGCCTTGTTGATTTTAGCAAAGCGTTCGACTCAGTTGATCGAACTGCCCTGTGGGACATCCTGAGGGTTCGTGGGATCCCCTCGAGGTTGCTGGATATCATGGCTGGCCTGTACACTGGTACTGTGAGTGTTGTGTAGGACCTCTGTGTTTTTCCAAGTTGATTCTGGGGTTCATCAGGGGTGTGTTCTTGCTCCTACTGTTCAATGCTTGTATGGACTGGGTGCTGGGCAAGGTCGTGGGGTTCAGCGGCTGTGGGGCATCTGTTGGTGAAGAAAGATTCACGGATCTTGACTTTGCTGACGATGCTGTGATCTTCGCAGAGTCAATGGAAGGTCTGATCGTGGTGCTTGAGAGACTGAGTGAGGAGTCTGAGTGTCTGGGCTTGCAAGTGTCCTAAATAAAAACCAAGATCCAGGCCTTTAATGACCTCTTGGGCACAGCCATTAGCAGTGTGTCTGTTTGCGGAGAAAGTGTTGACGTTGTTGAGAGGTTTACTTACCTTGGCAGTGACATTCATGTCTCTGGTGACTCATCCTATAAAGTCAATAGATGGATTGGGTGAGCATGGGGGGTCATGAGGTCGCTGGAAAGGGGTGTGTGGCACTCCCGATATCTATGCAAAAGGACGAAGGTCTAAGTCTTTACAGTCCTGGTGCTTCCTGTCTTGCTATATGGTTGCGAGACATGGACACTATCCAGTGACCCGAGACGAAGATTGGACTCCTTTGGTACGGTCTCTCTCCGGAAAATCCTTGGGTACTGTTAGTTTGACTTTGTGTGGAATGAGCGGTTGCTCATGGAGTCCCGAATGAGGCACATTACCTGCATTGTGAGGGAGTGTCAGTTATGGCACTACAGCCATGCGGCGCGTTTCCCCGAGGGTGATCCAGCTCGTAAGATCCTCATTGTTGGGGACCCGAGTAGCTGGACCAGGCCAAGGGGTCGCCCACGTAACACCTGTCTGCGGCAAATTGAGGGTTGTTTCCGGAGGGTGGGACTGGACCGCGTGTCTCCCTGCTAGGATCCTGAGTTGTTTCATCATGTAGTGGGTGCGGCAATAAATTGTAGCAGTGCATGCTCCCCAACTTGACTTGACATGTTTTCACAATGCTTGGCACATATTAATTTTTTCTAAGGAATAAGCACAAGTCTGATTTCAAAAACATGACAAGTGACATAAAGGTAGTGCTTATTGATTCAGTTTTAGTATTTAAATATTCTTTCTAAGCAGCCCTGCTAACTGAGCTCATCCAAGATTATGCCCTTCCATTAACGCATTAGATGTGGCATCATTAGGGATTTGCTTCACAAATGTCTGGGCAACGAGGACACTTTGAAAAACTAACTAAAAACAATTTACTTTGTAAAGAACATATGAAGCAGGTTATTTTGACACCACTGTGGACATGCATGCGAGGTTGGTGCCCATCTTATGTCTAGTTCAGTGTTTCCCAACCTTTTTCACATTGCCAGTGTATTCATGACCCACCTCCCCCCTCCATGTATTTAGTATGACCCACCGTCCACCTTGAAAACTCATGAATTTAGTGACATCATCTCACCTTGGGTGGTCCCCCTTGGTGAATCCCACTATTTTCAAAGTGGGTTACATGTAATCAACAGAGCGTCAGATGAATCAAGTGTGATTGTCAATACTTTTCCTCCTTAGTTAATTGAGCATGATCTTCTTGGGGAAGTTGGGGAGGTCATCCAGGATTGGCCACGATCCACCTATGATACTGCCAATGTAAATCGAGCACAACTGTCAGAACAATAGGTTGGGAACTGAGGTTTTGTCTGGCGTCAGCCACGGCAAACCAGTGGGCTGTAGTCCACAGGTTGGGACACACTGGTCTAGTGTAATGGTCCCAACTATCCTGAACTAGATAAGGCAGTAATTAAACAGAAGGGTGGTTGGACTCACAACTGTAGCCATGTTCGTTACAATAAGAGGAAGAATGCAGAGTCTCTTTTCATTTATGAGGGCTATGAATGTATTCAACTCCTTCATTCAAATAAGTGACTGTAACTGTTAAATGACAGGTCATTTCATTACACTCTCATGTCAAGGATAAATATAATGGTTGCTATTTTTATCTGTAAAATTCTAAACGCCATTTTAACCGTGCTGAGAAACTGGATGGATGGATGAATTAACTTTGGTAGATAATGAAAAACTGAGCACACAATTTTTCCTTGATCATCTTCACACAATTGTACATTTTATTAAGGATACTTTGCCTTGCAAACAAATCATCTTTTTGTTCTAATCTTGGTCTCCTTGACTTTTGCTTGCTTGTGCAGTCTAAGCCAAGCTAAACAAAACAATCTAGTCAAATAAAACATTTCCCGTTACTCAAAAAAAACCATGAGTGGATACTTGTGTTTGTTTACTGTTAAATTTAATTTTACAAAATAACAATGCTAAAGTGAACAATTTCAGTTGTATAACAATACCTTAATTTTCCTATAAAAATAATATAAAATTCTGTAAATATTGTTAAGAGTATTACAGTTGGAAAAATTGCTTTGTCTGAACAAGCTTGAATATTTTTCTGATTTTTTTTCAGTGCTGACCTACTTTTCACATTATTCGTATACACAGAAGGCTTTTTAAAATAATATTTATTGATATATACAAAAAGGAAAAAATAGGAAATAGCCCCATTACAAATTCACAGTAAAAAAGCAGAAAACACACTAGTGTTGTAGGTTAAACAGGATCTGTTGTGCGTAGGTCAGCTCAAGGTCCCAGGCAAACATCTTGCTTGTTTCCTGAAGCACTGTTACATTTGGGCCTCGTTCCTCCTCTGTGGACTTCTTTACAGGGCTGCTATACCATATCGATCTCCCTTAAACCTCCTGAATAATAAATTTCAAAACAACACAGTGCAAACCAGCTAAAACCCTTTAATTACATCACCGCTGAAAGGAAATCATTGATCAATGGCATTATGGGAAATTAAACTGCCCCAACCCCCGCCCCCTCAGAACTGGATCAAAGTCAACGAAACAGCTTACTAGCTTGTCCCCGACCGGGACCTATTCCGGATTAGTGCTGCTGGACAGGCAAAGGCAGGCCTGCTATTGTGAACCAGCTACACTTTTTTTTTAAGCTTTCCCTAGCAGGTGTCATGCTCTGAGCATGGTTTTTGATTGCTCTAATTAAATATAATGCTATCAACAGACTTTTATATTGATCTCCTAAAATCCCCTACTAAAAAGAAAATTAAATCACCCAGAGAGGGCAGGAAAGGGTAACAGGGTTATTTTAATGAGCAAGGTCTCTTTAAGTTTTCCAAAGGCTGCTCCACACTGACTTTTATTAACATTAAATAGCAGCCACAAAGTTATCCTACTAAGCAATATTAAAAGAAAAAATACGTAATACATAATACTTAATATAAGTTGCTATTTAAAATTGATAATTTCCTGAACAATTTTGGCCACGTGTGCAAAACAGCAAAAGGTGATATAACCTGGGACATCAAATTTGAAATACAGTATAAGGGGTCTGACTACAAATAACATAAAAAAGAAAAAAAATGCTTTCTTTATTTATAGATTAAAACTCTTTATAAAAAAGGGTATTAATGTTCATCAAATACAGGACTGAAGAAACCTTCTCTAAGAAAAAAGGCTGAAAAAAAAACTAATTGGAGAACTAAAAACAGAGATACAGACATAAACTAGCAAACACATACTGTATTTTAAAAGGAACTTTGTAGGACTATCCAAAATAAAATTGAATTAAATAAATAAATGTCACCCTCTGTTTCTTTCACAGAAAAAAGAAAATAAATCTTTTTATTTATTTAAGTATTTTACTTACTTCACCATCCAACTTTAACTGCCTCCCAGCTTGAGCCCTAGGCTTAAATTCTTCTCTGGCACTTTGTGCATGGTGTTTCAAATCAAATACAATATTATTTATTAGTTATTATTATTCATTACATATTTACAATTATATTAATGATTCTGTGCATCTCCCTGTATCTGTTTGGGTTTTCTTCTGGTATTCTAGTTTTCTCACAATTACCTAAGATTTACAGGTTTTAGGTTGAGTGAAAGCTCTAATTGCGACTGGTTTGAGTTAAATGTGGGTGTTTAGGTTAGTGCATTCTTAAATGTATTGTCGTTTTTAGTATTGGTCCCTGCCATCATATCCATGTACTGGAATAAGTCAGTTCAGAAAATAAATCAAAAACAATTGGGAAAAGATAAGAAGAATACTGTATAACAACAACAGGGCCATTAAATTTAATAGTAGACAGAGGAAATATAATCATATTTTTAATTTGACAGTGATACTTTTTCTGTCTTTTATTCACTAGACTGATATATCTGGTTATTATGTATTTCCCCTGTGTTTTATTGGGAAAAAATCTATTTCCAGTGAGTTTGCATGAAAGCTACCAGAACTGCTCAAAACCTAATTGGTTCTGCACATGAGCATAACAAACAGGCTAGTCATAACAGACTTTTTTTTGGCAGGATCATCATCAGCATGTATGAAGCTAGCATTCCAGCATCATAGCACATTCATTTGTGGATTGATTGGTTATCAGTGAGTGTACATAATTACATAGGATTACTGGAAATGTGTCAATAATATTTCTAAATTTATAAAATATGTTTAGTCCTTTATGTGTCTTTTTCTATCACCAACCTGAATGTCTGAAGATCTGAACACTGGCTGTTGCACCACCAGATCATATTGTTTCAGAATATCTATAAAAAATAACCAGATTAAAACCAAAAACAGATACTTTATTTATAAGCTTCTGAAACTGGATTTCACACAGCACACTGTTTCTGCTTGGTTATGTTTGTGCCCGGCAAAAGAGTGCTATACTTATCGTCAGGTTTACAATAATCACTGGCTCCCTGTGACCCTAAACTGGGCCGATTAAATTTACCCCTCAGCACTTGCAGGATTAAATGTATATACCTATAATGCCTGCCAAATTCTTGTCACTTAATTGTACTCTATGCTTGTGTGACACCTATTCTTCACTAGCTGTCAACTAGGTGACTGGACCATACGTGAGCATGATGTTACCAACGGCAGCAGGTGAAATTCTTTTTTTAAATAAAGTTATTATTGCAAAATAAGGCACTTTTTATTTCTATGTGGCAGGAATAAACTTCTACAACATCAAAAATAAAAAGAATGAAATTGGTGTGGAATGGTCCATTACAGTACTTCAATGTAAACTACACTTTAATGATACTGTAGGAAATTGCTTAATGAAAGACTTTTACTATACAATATAACGAACTGAAATGTATAATAATATAGAATCAAATGCATTAATGTACTGTATTTAATATTATGTAAATATATAAATGTAGAGTAAAATGAACAGGAAATTGAATGAAGTGAACAACTTCAAAAATATTTAATTTTAAACTAAACACATTGGCTCAAATGAAGTAAACAAGCTTCACAGGCAGACAGGCTGGCAGGCAGACAGACAGGTACAGGGTTGGCTTAATGTCTGCGTGCATATGGACCTTTACAGATCTATGTGTATGTGATAATTTCCTTCTCTTCATCATTTAACATGTGCCCTGGAAGGACAATCAAGCTGTCAGCTATATCCACTGATAATTTTCACTGAGTGTGTGAGTACCTCTCTGCCTATGTAAATGTATATTTAAATAAATTATGCATGCCAAAAACTACTGGTGCAAAAATCTGCAAATCAACAGGCCTAGTCCCATATCTAAATGGAGCACATTGCAAAAAATCCAAGTTAAATTAAACATTATCTATGACAGTTATTAATGGACATAGGTCAAACCATTTTTGGAGGATATGGGGATAACTACTGGAGCAAAAACAATAGGCTTGAAACCTGTAACAAGACAAACACAATGTAACTTGTTTGAAAATGATACAATGTTTTTGGAATATATTGTTGAACATACAGTAGCTCTTGGCATTCAATTGAAATATGTAGAAAACTCTTCACTCTATATTTTTCTATCTTTGCTGAGATGTATTCATCCAAGAGCTCTACGCAGCACAAAAAAGTAGCACTTTCTGATTTCAGTTTTCCCAGAGAGACAATCACGCACATATAGACACACATATAGATACCAGGCTAAAATCAACTCTTCTTGACATTTTGAAAATCATAGAATCAGAATCTGAATTTCATTCAATAGCAAATTTCTAACCTCATCAACAAACTTCTATTTACATGGAAGTAAAAACTATGTCAAAAATTTCCTACCTCCTCATAGAATTTCAAGGATTTGACTTAGGAACTGGCTGAAGACAAAATCATGACTGAAGGGATATGCCTCCAACAAGCCTGGTACCTAAAACCTATCTTGCACCTGTTGCTTTAAGTATAGCCTAAGGGCAAGTAAAGGAAGAACTAGGAACATTTTCATGTTATTATGACCTCAGGCACACCAGAGGGATAGGCAAAGTTTTGAATGTGCATCTGTAAGCTTGATGGTTCAGGTCCAGGCTATGTGTGGCTGGCCCAGTCAAAACAGTACATCACCTGTCAGGTGCTTAATTTGCTGGAGAATATTGTGACTTTCCGAAAAATTCTCACAACATGAAGTATTCAGATCATAATATATTTCTTCTGGATTGGCATTTGTTTCTGAAGACAGTAAATCAATGCCAAAAAACTTAATTCTCTTTTCAATTTCATAACATTCTATTTTACTTTACTGTATTCATGATTGCTACGCAAATGACAGAGAAAGTAATGAAACATTTTTTTTTATTTTTTTTTACACCTAATCACCCATCCATTAAATATCGTTAATGGCAGAAGAAATGTTAATATGCATACATATCTATAAATATTTATGTTTAACTCTTCTATTTTACATGTATCTGAAACCTATATCCGATTGCCGACAGGTCAGAAGATGGACAGCGCGCTGATTAAACCTACATCTTATTCCCAGAGGATGACAACTAAAATGCAACAGGACGCATCATTTTCAAGCGTGAATGGAAATCTAATTACAATAGCCTTTCCAGTCCAAAGAAGAATAACTAAATGGGTTATTTCTTTAAGTGGAGGTTAGAACAATTTGTTGTTTTCTTTCTCATATAAAATTTAGAATCCTGTTTTTTCGATTTACATTGTTTCCTTTCAGAATGACACTGCAGAGTTCCAACTGTTTGTAAACTAGCTGTCAAATGAATAGAAAGGTTTCAGTTTCTCATATTAAAAAGATGAATACAAAGAATGTGCAAAGAAAAAACCCAAAGATTTATTCCATGAAACAAAGAATTTCCAGAAAGGAATTATTTAAAGAAGAATAAACCTGTGGAGAAAAAAAAGTGAACCTCTCCCAGATTAGGTGAATTGTATTCTTAACTTCCCCAGCAGCAATACTTCACAGAAAACTAAAGGTTTGTCAATACCCCATTATTTGCACCCCACCACCAACAACCAGGTCTGCTTTTTGGTTTCCCTTTTCCCTCAGCTAGAGCTTACTGTGTAAAACCAAATGGCATCAACCTGTTGGGAAACCCATCTGGTAAAAGAAATAGAAAGAAAATCACAGCTAGCCTGCTGGCTAATTTCATACCAGATTAGCATCTTGAGACCATGCCAATCTGCTGCTCTATTTCATTTGTGAAAACCCTGCCCAACAGGGTCTACTACCACCACTAGCATCAAGAGACTACTTTCTTAATAATTAAAACCCCAAATATGGGGCCATCATTTCCAGCACCACATGTGTCCAGCATAAAATAGCAACAGGCAGTTTTCTGAAAGCATGTCTGGGGCACAAGACTAGGCCTGCACCAAAAAGAAACATTTTATTTATTTTTTATTCACAGAAGCTTTCAAATAAAGCCGTATACGATCTGTTCTGTAGCAGGTCTAGTACATGGATGAACAGGTTTGTGATGTGATGGTACTGCTCACTTATTGAAAACAGTATTAGGGTGTTGTACTGTGTTAGCCATTATGGACGTAGTGAGAAGTTAAGCAAAATGACACCTTTTATAGGCTAACTAAAACGATTACAATATGCAAGCTTTTGAGGCAACTCAGGCCCCTTTTTCAAATTCATGTACTGTATATTTGCCAATAAAGGTAATGGAGATGTTTAACTACATGGCTGATTAAGGACTAGGCCTAGGCTGTAAATTTCTTATGTTTTTTTTTTATATTAGAACAATATCTTGTTTAAAAATTCTATAACAAGATGACATACAGTCATAGACAACACTACATTATCCCACAAACAACAGGCAATGCAATATATTAAACAGCTTTCATTCGTATTGCTGTTGGTATAAAGGAGCCCCAGTAGTTTTCCTGAAACACTTCTGTTGAATAATTCATTGGAAGAAATACTCAATGTTAGAGTGTCAGAGAGGATATGCAGCATTGTTCATAATGGCACTCAGTTTTGTTTTAATTTCTTACCTTCACTACAACATCCAATGCCTCAAGTATGTCCCATAACTGGCTTTGCCTTTTCAGTTAGTTTGTAGATTTGGCGAGGCTCTTTTGAAATGGTGTTACTGGCCCAGTACAGCATGGTGTAGAAAATCACACTGGCCATCACAAGTAAAAACAAAATGTAAAGGGTGTCACTACCCATATTAAAGGAGTGCAATCTCCTAAATAAAAAAAGTTATGCTATAAGATAGAAACAGATGAAATAAGCCTTGCTTGCTGGGGTTTCTGAAACGTGTAGACGGAAATAATAAACTTGTCATAAACTATATATAATTACACTTTGGTGATGTGTTTTCAGGACCTTAAGGATTTTTCTCCAATAACTGAAAGATGTCATTGAGTATACTCTGCATCAAACAGCTCTTTACATCCAAGCCCTCTTATAATGCTACTTCTATATCATGCAGACTAACAACAGTGCTCCAACGTGACAGAAAAAGACTTGCTATACGAGGACTATAACATTCTTGTTTTTTCCCAACTTTGATGACAAGCTTGACATTAAATGCTCTCTTAATGTGAAGCGTGTGAAAGGCCCACAGCCTCTCCTACATTAACCTGCTTGTACTTTCACATGGTTCTAGGTTCTTACTGAATGAGGTCCCAAAGAAAGCATCAGAAGTTATCCGCAATTACGTTTAACTGCATATCCTCTTAATGCAGTCGTTGAGCATTTCTGTCTTCACAGTGGTATATTCAATGTATAGATATGAATGACTGCTTTGCTTTGGATGTTTCTTTGAAATATGAGTTTGCCATTTACCTTGCTGTGCTTTCGTGCCTTCACACAACATAAATATGAACAACTGTTTTCTACTGTACATTTCTCACTAAAATATGAATTAGTTATTTATCATACTGCTATTCAGTAATTTCTTTCTCCTTCAATTGGGACTAAAATCTCAACAGATATGGGTTTGGTGTCTGTCAGCTGCATTCTACGAAAAATATGTTCTGTTTGCATGCATTCAATTATTGGCTTTCTATATGTTTAAGATTTGTACTTTCATTGTTTTTATCCAATAGTATTTGGAAGTTTCTTGGGCTCTGATGGAGGAAAGGAGGGAAAAGAGTCTGTATAAACTCCAGGTTTAGTCACTTAAGCTATCTATTTCAAAATGTTGGCATGTAGGTGTAATATGTTTTTTACAACAGGGAATAACTCATTTATCTTAATATGTTTTGTCCTTTGAATATTCTCTGTCTGACACTCTTACCTTAACTCTAACTGATTTGGTGATTCTAACATTGAATTTGAGAACTTTGGACTTACTGTAGTATTAAAATAATTAGCGTCCTGGTTATTTATGACATAAAAGTGTGAATGCAGCCTGTATCCAGTAAAGTGCCTGTATCATCGCACTTCTCCAATTAGAGATAACAAGTACTTACGTACTCATCCAACATTTCTTATAAATACTAGGTTTTAAATATAAATGGATACAACCTGCCTGTTAAAATACATCAGTTGGGCTTGGATTTTGTGGGCAGACCATGAGTTTGACGGAAAACTTATCTTAAGGTGTGCACACTAGAGTATGAGATGATAATTGGTCTAGATGTTAATGCTTATATGAACCCGTCACAGGCTAAGTCCACTATCCCTTTGATTCAAAGGGATCCTCAATTCGAACATGCATTTAAATCTGTTTTGGATTCAAGTTTAATATACGTTTGTAGACTTTTGGATCTTTAAGATTTCTGTTCCTCTCTAAAATTGACTAAATCTTTACATCTCAATCTACTTCACCTAATATTATGGAAGTTAATGTCCAAAGTCCTATTTAAGCTCGATCTTTCTTCTTTGCTTTAGTAAGCACAAAGATGAAGCTTCAATCTCTCTCTCTCTCTCCCTCTATTAAGAAAACCTAGCTTTTTAGCTTAAAATCTATTGCTCATGTTGAAGATTTATTAATATATAAATCAGGCATCTGAGGAAGATCCTGGATACATCTGGCTTACCATTAAAGAGATGGTAAGACATTTCTCTATCTATTACATTGACAATTTTTCCAGACAGAAAACACATTCAAATTGAGAAACTGAAATCAAAGCTTACAACTTTGGAATATACGCACCATTATGTTATTGACCTAAAATATGCTGCCAAAAATGCACTTATTTTTGAATGACTTTCATTTGTGTATTAATGCATATTTTGAGCCTCTGAAAGTTCCCAGACGAAGTGAAGATGATACCTGTAAACACAATTTTCCTCTATTTAATTTGGAACTGAAAGATCCATTTATTCAAAGAGTAAGTGGAAGTATCCAAACCAGATGGGTTTCTAGCAGAAGAAATCTCCTTTTTCTAGATGCCTTCACTGTTATACATAAATAATTCAGTGATTTGAATCATAGGTGAATGGTATTATTAACAAAATCCTGCTTATCCATCCTCAAAAACAGCATAGAGAGCCATCAGACTGTACTATATCTAAACTATTAGCAAAGCTACTTGTACAACAGCTTCAAGGAACAAAACAATGTTTAAAATACCCTGATCGGACAGACCTGGTTCAGGATTGTTTTGTCATAAATAATATAATACCTCCTGCTTTATATTATTAGCAGTTCTTCCAATTTACATAATGAACGTATTAATGACTTTAATGTGTTTTGGTCATAACTTTATAAATACGATTAAAACATGATATTCTTCTTCTTGTGAGACCAAGCTTATATATTCTACAATATCTCCACCTTTCACACTTTACCAAGATGCCAGGCAGGGGTGTCCTCTGTCCCTGGTATTATTCAATATCTATTTAAATAATAGGCAAAATATTTGAGTCAACATCTAGAATAATCCCCAAACAGAGTTTGTAGGGTGTCAACCAACTCATTTCATTATATGTAGGGGAGTCAGGATATATTTATTATATTTACTGAATAATTTGGAAAACATCCTTTGTTTTCTTGACCTTCTTAACTCTTAAGAAAAGTCACTGGATTCAAAATAAGCTGGGCTTAGTCATCTTTTTACCTTTGAATGGCCTTGGCTAGAATCCTGATATACTTCTGACATAACTCTGTTCCAGTCACAAATTTGTTTAAACACCTAAGCACACAGATATTTGACATAATTGAGAATACACAGCAGTTTAGACGAATTACAATAAAGCTACAAAAAAAAAAAAAACAAAACAAAAATCCTCTCAATTCCATTGGACACACATTCCTTTACCATTTTGTGAGCAGTTTGCCATAAAAAATGAATATTATATCCCACCTAAATTTAACTAATGCAGTACTTACAGTACTTCCACACATAGTCGTCAAAGTCTTACAGAGGAGAAGGTAGTCAGCTCATGATACCTACATATGCTCTCCCTCATGTTAGTTAAACTGAGATTCCACTGGCCCACTTAAGCATCTGATACTGACACTGGAGTGGCATGGACAAGCCCCCTCCAAATGGTACCTCATGGATTCTTCTTCAAACCTCTCAAACCTGGCCATTCTGTACCACAAAACACTTTGGAATTTTTTACCCATATGTTCTGGGTCTGTTGCTTAGTTTCCCATTTTTGGGCGGCCATTACAAAATGTAAATGTTGTGCTTTAGCTGACATTTATTTTTGATAATGTAAACATCACAGAGATGGGTAAGAGACAGAGACACGGGTATAATGATTCTCTTACAAAATAAGACACCGCAAGTAGCTGATCAATATCAATAAATTAAAAAGTGCTTTTGTCTGCTGCCTGTCACACTAGCAATCATTTAATTTTCCAACTCCTTGTTTGTCAATGTTTTAATCATTAAGTCCATCACATGAATAATTATTACTATTTATTTCTTTTAACAATTATTTTCATAAACTAAAGGCCTGTACTTGCTGGTTTATGTTTAAAATGTCACAGTAGTGGTGAAAGACATGTTGTCTAGTTGTTCAAATGCTGAAATAAGGCTCACAGTTATTAGTTATATCCTATTAAAATAATAAAAGGACCCTTGCATTTTCCAATCAGTACATACTTGTATGGGTACATAGAGAATAGCAAAAGTAAAGTAATTTCATAACTTTTTACAGGAAGTAATAAGCAAAGTAATTAACTGAAAATTTGAAAAAAGTCATTAGTAATTTGTAACAGATAACTTTCTTTGAATATCCCAATACAGCAAGCCTCTCAGTCATTGACACTGATAGAAAATGACTAAAAGTTCATGCAAAATAAAAAGGAAGCATTTCTTTGTCCAGTGGTTAAAGTGTAAAAAATTACCAGCCAATTAGTGAGTGAGTGAATGAGATGGTACTCAGACAGCTTAATTATAATGTAACATTTTTGGTGCTGTCAGTAAAGTAAATCAACGCCACAAGTAAAAATCTGCTACAATGTTGAACTAGTTTATGCTGCCTATATGACTATGCAGCAATTCAGCAATAGAGTGAATTCACACAACTTAAGCTTCTGAACAAGACAAACTATTTCTGGGCTATCATTTATGGATTAATGATGTGGAATGTGTCAGACAATGAAGAAGATGAAAATGTCAGCCTGTAGATTAACAAGATGTGTAATGTCCATGAATTTATTATGGATCATTCAAATGCGGTAAATACATTGAACTCTATTGTAGCATTGCATCTCTATTCTTCACCTATTTCACTGCTATCAATGCCAAAAGCTTTGAAGGTAAAGCGTTCAAAGTTTATAAATAAATAAAATAGGTAGCCGACTCCAAAAGTACATGATTTCAAAGTCCAGTGTCAATCACTATGCTTGCTATACTCTTTCTGTTTCCATCAAAATTCCCACAGGTTTGTTTCTCTTTAATAGTCTCCTTATATATTTCTTTCAGACTTTTTTGCCTACTGTAGTCTGTTATCCCTTTAAACACAATTCTATGTTAAGGATAGATCAATCCATTTATTTTCCAGACCAGCTTTATCCAGTAAAACACTGCTGAAGCCTATTCTAGCAATAACTATTAGTACTGAGCTCACTGACTAATCTTCTGTACATCTATTGACCATCTTGAGATAAGGGGTATATAAATAAAAATCATTATTATTAATAACATTATTTATCCTACTGAGATTTTGTCATTCAATGGATCTGTAAACTACTGATTCTAAAAATGTGTCTGTCGTTTAACTTGACCTCTCTTCTTCATTTATTGCTTTCTTTTTCAAATGATTTCTATAAAGAGACCTAATCTTGCTTATATGTAAAATACTGACACTGTAGTGTTTTCCATTTCCCTCTTGCTTAGGAATTTTAATCATGTTATACATCTTGTCTATCCCCCTTTGTTAAGTTTTCCTCTAAAGTACACTTTTGTTGACAACTGTATATTTATAAATAATCATCGATTATGGGATAAAAAAAAGTAATTCATTTATAAATTTGATAAATATCAACATTTCTTGATTGTCTTGAATTTTGTGGCAAAGTTAAAAGATTATTCATAATTCTATGGTCATTTTATTACACTTTATTCTTGATGTTGACATATACAACCATAACAAAACCATAACCCACTGTCAGCTATACAAAGAAATGATTCCAAATATTGTGTTTTATAAAGTAATGTTATTATAGTACAAATGAATGAATAAATAATGCAATGTAAGCTGCCACCTACTGTGCATGTCTTATCTTTGAAAAAGCTCTTCCTAAATATTTAAGCAACAGCCCAAAAAGATTATTCTTTTATACACAATTAGTGTTAGGCAAAATTCACAGTGTTGAGGTAACAGACAAGATCCCAGTTATAGTAGGACAGCACCAGGGATCTTCTGTAAGGCCTTACATCTTTGATTTGGTTATGGATGTGTCAAGATAAAAGAACAATCCCTTTGGTGCATGTTTTTTTGCCAATGACATTGTGTTGTGTAGCACCAGAAAAAAGAAGTGGAGAGGAAGCTGGAAAAATGTAGAATAAATTTGGAAGATAGAAAGTTGAAGATAAATAGGAAGAAAACAGAATATATGAGGATTAATGATGATCAGGATTCAGAAGTCAGCCTTCAGGGAGAGCTACTGAACAAAGTGGATTTGTTTAAATATCTAGGATCAGTGGTAGCCTGAGATGGAAAATTAGATGCAGAGATAACCCACTGAGTGCAGTGTGGATGGAACAATTGGAAGAAGATATCAGGAGTATTGTGTGATATGATGGTTAAAGGTAAGGTTTTTGGTGAGACATGGGCAGTAAAGAAAGCACAGATGAAAAAGTTAGAGAGAGAGAGAGTTAGAGGGGTTGGGAGCAAACAATGATACAGCAAGTTGCCGCACCCACAACACAAAGAACCGAAGAAGTTAGATGGGGCATAAATAAGAATTTTGAAATGAAGTGTGGAGTTATAAAAAAGAACAGAATAAGAAATGAGACAGTCAGAGGTACAACACAAGTGGGAGAGAGATCTAAGAAAGTGCAGGAAAGTAGGTTGAGGTGGTAAGGACATATGATGAGAAGAGACAATGAATATGTGGGTAAAAGAGTTATAGGAATGGAAGTACGTGAAAAGAGTAAGCGATAGAGGCCAAAGCAAAAGGAGATTTGAAGGAAAAAGGTCTGGCTGGAGAGGATGTGCAAGACCGAGCTGTACGGAGAAATGTACATCAAGCACATTGACCCCACATAGAAGTGGGAGAAAAAATGAAGAGTAAGAAGAAGAAGAAATAAAAAAAATATGCTTTATTCATAGTGCCATGCTCTACCATACAGGCAAACTAGGCAGTCAGACATGGTTGTGAAGGAGGAAAGCATGATGAAATGACTGAGCATGTGTATGCCGTATCACTCAATTAAACAGCTGATTGTCCCTACGCCAAAATCACCACTGGGAACTAGCCATCTTGATCTTCCATCCATGTTACAACTCAGCAAAACCTTGAAGAGGATAATCAAACATTAATGCTCTATGATCTGCAGTTATGTACAGTCATGGCCGAAATTATCGGCACCCCTGGAATTTTCCCAGAAAATGCATCATTTCTCCCAGAAAATTGTTGCAATTACAAATGTTTTGGTATACACATGTTTATTTCCTTAATGTGCATTGGAACAACACAAAAAAACAGAGAAAAAAAGCCAAATCTGACATAATTTCACAAAAAACTCAAAAACCGGGCTGGACAAAATTATTGGCACCCTCAACTTAATATTTGGTTGCATACCCTTTGGAAAAAATAACTGAAATCAAGCGCTTCCTATAACCATCAACAAGCTTGTTACACCTCTCAACAGGAATTTCCGACCACTCTTCTTTTGCAAACTGCTCAAGGTCTCTCAGATTTGAAGGGCGCCTTCTCCCAACAGTAATTTTGAGATCTCTCCATAAGTGTTCAATCAGATTTAGATCCGGACTTATTGCAGGCCACTTCAGAACTCTCCAGCTCTTTGTCTTCAACCTTTTCTGGGTGCTTTTAGAGGTATGTTTGGGGTCACTGTCCTGCTGGAACACGCATGACCACTGACGCAGACCCAGCTTTCTGACACTGGGCCCTACATTGTGCCCCAATATCTTTTGGTAGTCTTCAGATTTCATGATGCCTTGCACACAGTCAAGGCGTCCAGTGCCAGAGGCAGCAAAACATCTTAGAACCTCCACCATGTTTGACTGTTGGTACTGTGCATCTTTTCTTCGTAAGCCTTATTCTGTTTTCTGTAAACAGTAGAATGATGAGCTTTACCAAAAAGCTCTACCTTGGTCTCATCTGTTCACAAGACGTTTGCTCAGAAGGATTTTGGCTTCCTCAAGAACATTTTGGCAAACTCCAGTCTGGCTTTTTTATGTTTCTGTGTCAGCAGTGGGGTCCTCCTGACTCTCCTGCCATAGCGTTTCATTTCGTTCAGATGTCGACGGATAGTTCGAGCAGAACAACTTGAATATGTTTTGAAGTTGATTGGGGCTGTTTATCCACCATCCGGACTATCCTTCGTTGCAGACTTTTATCAATTTTTCTCTTCCGTCCACGTCGAGGGAGATTAGCTACAGTGCCATGTGTTGTGAACTTCTTGATTATGTTACGCACAGTGGACAAAGGAACATGAAAATGTCTGGAGATGGACTTGTAGCCTTGAGATTGTTGATATTTTTCCACAATTTTTATTCTCAAGTTCTCAGACAATTCTCTGCTCTTCTTTCTATTCTTCATGCTTAGTGTGGCACACTCAGACACACAACAGAAAGGTTGAGTCAACTTTTCTCCATTTTAACTGGCTTCAGGTGTGATTGCTGTATTGCCAGCACCTGTTTCTTGCCACAGGTGAGTTCAAACAAGCATCATATGCTTGAAATAAAACGATTTACCCACAATTTTGAAAAGGTGCCAATAATTTTGTCCGGCCCATTTTTGGAGTTCTGTGTGACATGATGTCAGATTTGGCTTTTTTCTCCGTTTTTTTGTGTTGTTCCAATGCACATAAAGGAAATGAACATGTGTATACGAAAACG
Organism: Polypterus bichir lapradei; assembly: GCA_026402145.1. Classification (NCBI taxonomy): domain Eukaryota; kingdom Metazoa; phylum Chordata; class Cladistia; order Polypteriformes; family Polypteridae; genus Polypterus; species Polypterus bichir. The sequence continues at coordinate 68,644,393 of JANRMT010062854.1, read as the reverse complement.
TTTGTAATTGCAACAATTTTCTGGGAGAAATGGTGCATTTTCTGGGAAAATTCCAGGGGTGCCAATAATTTCAGCCATGACTGTATACAGCAATTGCTTCAAGACTATTTTCACTTTTTCCTAGGGCAGCAAAAAAACTAACAGCCCTGTGTGTTTGCTTGTGACCTTGTTCACAAAATAATTTCCTGTAAATTTGCCGTGTGGACAGCTTAGGCAAACATTTGTTTAACAAGCATCCCATGCTTGCATTGTGAGGTCAGTGTGACATCACAGAACGATAGCAGCCATGCGCAGAACTTTCACTCATGCTTACTGTAAGATTACTGCCTGATATAATTCAAGCATGGCAGACGTCATGACACTATAGTGCTCCACCAAGTGTCTGCATGAGTAGTTGTGTCATGTGTGGCTACCGTAGTGTTTGAATTCATACAGCTTGTCAAAGTTTTCTTTGCGATGAACAAAAAAGTAAGAAACAGCATCAATTTATGCTGTGAAAAAAAGTTATACAGTAATCCCTCCTCCATCGCGGGGGTTGCGTTCCAGACCCCCCCGCGATAGGTGAAAATCCGCGAAGTAGAAACCATATGTTTGTATGGTTATTTTTATATATTTTAAGCCCTTATAAACTCTCCCGCACTGTTTATAAATATTCCCCGCAGCGTTATACAGCATAATCCCTTTGTATTCTCTTAGATATTAGGTTAGATTCATTGAAATTATGTATATAAACACACACTGTTTATATACAGTAAAACCTAAATATTATTTTAAAGATATTGAGTGTCTCCGATATCACATATGTTACAGCCATTACGATAGACAGGTCACCAGCAATAAATACGTACA
>JANRMT010062854.1:68558450-68623544 GCA_026402145.1 Polypterus bichir lapradei | reverse complement strand
ATATATATATATATATATATATATATATATATATGACAGCAACACTCATCACTCACAACAGTGACAAAACAATTACATTGACAATCATGTTACGTTATTTTCAAAATGTTTCCTTTTCTTTTTCATTACTTCATTAACACACTACTTCTCCGCTGCAAAGCGCGGGTATTTTGCTAGTCCTTACTAAATTAAATAACAAATTTAAGCAGAAAATACCTCCTTATGCACAATATCTTGAATAACCACACTGTCTTCATTGGGAATTAGTATTCTTTACTTTTTGGTATCAAGAACGTTAACTTATTAGCTCTCATGGTTGCTCTACACCAAGTAAAATATGCTTACAGGCTGAAAAGTGTGCAAACACGAATGCAATATTATAGTTATAAACACACACATCTACGTCAGCCTTAAAATCTGTATTCTGTATGTGGGTGGTCCAAATTACATGTTCTGATGTTTATTACTACTATCATATTCACTGCATTTATTTGTACATGTTGCAAAATGAATTCATATCTGGATATTGTATAGCTTTATAGTATATGTTGCCATATATAGTGGTTCCACGTATTTTGAACTTAATTTGTTTCAAGAGGCCATTTGAACTTTGAATCATTTGAGGTCCAAATCAATTTTCCCCATTAGAAATAATGAAAGGTAAATGAATCTGCTCCCAGAACCTAAACAATACCCATTTCAATAAATGTAAACAGCATATACACATGATTTAAAGTAAAAATAACAACATGAAAACAATACATAAAATACCTAAATACTGTAAAATAAAATGGAAATTACATTTACTGTTACTTAATGAGGAGTGGTGATGACCAATGTAGCACGTTTATGCTTTGCGATAAAGTTCCTTTTTCACCTCATCGATATTACAACCTTCCTCTTAGGTTTCATTGTTCCAAACTGTACTTGGATGCCATGGTTAATAGTTAGGATTAACCAAACACACCAACAATAAAGTGAAAAAAGCACTGAAAATGCACAAACATATTGCATGAGATGCTTTCACAGCAAGAGAGATTAACAACTTGGATGCACAACAGATGTTTATGCTTACTATGTAAGCGCCATCTGTTGCTGCATTGTTTTCACTATGTGCAGTTCAACTCCAAATAAAATTTCTCTCTAATTTAGCGCTCGAACTCTGAAACGTGCGAAGTTAAAAGTACGGTGCACCACTCTATATGGAAGGAATAAAACAATAGCTGGCCCATTGCACGATAAATGTAAGGTTAAACAGTCCAAGTACATTAATACTTTTAATATACAAATAGTAAATTCATGAAAACTAATTTCATTAATGGCAGTTAATGTAGCAATTTTCTTACCATGAGAAGACTGATGTATAAATGTGCAAACAGACAGTAGACAGAATGGAGCACAGAGCTGACAGAAAGTGTTTTACTACAGTTGTAAGAATGTAAATGGATTATGATTACTTGTAAAGGATTTGTTTTTGTAAATGAAAAAAAAGGCAATGAGTCTTGGTTGTTGTATCTGAAGGCTTTAGGGGTTGTCTGTATTTTGACAGCTAGATGAGAAGAGATGAGTAGAAGTCAGATCCTGAAAACAATTTCAAATACTTCTTGTGGAGCTTAGTCAATAGCTAAGTGTAGCAGCACTGAGCCAGCAGAGGAAATCTGATGTAAAGCCTCACACATTGCCAGTGTCGGCCCTACTATTCATTCAATTCTTTTTTATTAACTTTGTTAATTTTATAGTTCATCATTGTACAATCCCACTCACATCTTTCTTTTCTAATCATTAACATTAGCATACAAATTGTACAGGGCAGAATGTACAATATCTGCATTTTTGATTTATTTAATTTTCAATTATTTACATTAACAGTTTTACACAGAAAATGAAACTATTATCAATACTTAAAAAAATAAATTATATAAATATATATATCTGTCTGTCTGGCAGTTACAATCTGTTGGGAATATTAACATCCTTGGTATTAACCCCAAGTGTGACAGTTAAAACCGAGTCAGAATTGAGGTGATGTGTAATAATATTCTTTGCAGTATTAAGCCCAAAAACTCTCGGGACAATGTTCTGTTGCATTCTAGTGGATAAAATAACATCATGCTGTAAAAAGATGAATACTTCTATGCTTTCTGCCACTTTAAGGTATCTACAGTATAAGTATTTTATCAATATTCATGAGTGGGGCAGAGACTATAACAAAAAGCACAATGGCAAGTGAAAAGCCATAAAGGTAGTTTTAGAAGGAGCTGAAACTGAACTATTGCTTCAATCAAGCAATAGTGATGACAATATGAGTTGGTCTTCAAATGTTGACATGGATAGGGAAACTGATGCACACAGTACTGTACAACCTAACTACTGTGATATTCCCAGTGAATTTGTTTGAGTGAAGCTTCACTGTGGTTTGAAAGTATCTACGTGTCAAAATTCAATAGAAAGCATATCGCAAACATTAGCACAACTGCTAAGAATCCTATAAGAAAGACTGAAAAATTGCATTCACAGATAAACTGAAACAATAACTTAATAAAGGAAAAATTAAATGGACAAAATTAATACAGCTATAAAATTCAAATATATATACATAATATAAGCTGATTTTTGTCTGGCATTTAAACCCAGTTGGGCATGTCCTGATTTTATATTTGCAATATAGCATGTACAGTATTGGAATGTATGTAATAATAAAATGGATTACACTTTTAGGTTTACCCTATACGCCACTTGGGAATATATGCGTAAGATTCAAATTTGTGCATTCTAAAGTGTCATCATTAACTATGCATAGATATAAAGATACACACATAAACACACATTGCTTTCAAAAATAACAGTGGTACCATTAAAGCTGAATCGATACCTTTGGCTGGACTGTTGTGGAGTTTTACAAAAAATTGGCTGGAAGTTTGTTCCAAACATTTTGGGGAACTTGGAGTCAGGAGAGTCCAAGTCCTATCCTGGATGGCTACAGTGGCTTCAGGTTTTCTTTCTTGTCACTAACTTATTCAGTGACTATTTTTTTTAACTGTTAATTGATTTCAGTCTTCTGAATTGCCTCTTTTGCAGCAAAACAAAAATGAGATGCGAAGTAGGCTTACAAAAGAATAAGTCAGGGTTTCAAATTCCAACCAATTTCACTCCAAACAGTTTCTTAATTAGAAGTCAGTTCTTGTGGTCAATTAAACCTGCTATTTAATTCCATGACCTGTTGCTGCTCTCATTCTGCCACAGCAGACACTTCCAAATCTGTTAATTTTCTTTTGTCTAAGAATATGCTGGTGACCTGAGCATATCAACATTGCGGGGATCATCACATTTTTTTTTTTTTTTTTCAGATATTGTATAATGGACAAAGGTTAACTGGTCATGTGTTGTTTCACTTTTTATTTAACTTTGCTTCACTGCTAATTAAGTAAGAAAGAAGCAAATAACTGGTCTGAGTCTTAAATAGCAAGTCAATTAAAATGAAAGGAAATGAACTTAATTAGAAGCATAATAAACTGGTCATTATTTAAGAAAATGGTTAGAATGATAAGATGCAACCACCGTGATCCTCCAGAATCAGAGTTGGACACTTCCTGTTCTATGTAACAGCTGTTACAGAACACTAACGCAGAATACAGTAATGCACATCTAAGGCAAATATTTACGTAAATAAGTTTAGGGTATGTTATATAAAAAAATATATATATATAATTAAAATATAAATAAATAAATATAAGTAAACATGTCTTAAAAAATGTCTTATATTTCCTTACATTTTTCACATTCAGAAGCCTAATTCAAAATGCATTAGTGTAGGCGTTTTCTTTCACTGATATACGTGACATTCTCTAACCTTTAAACATAAAAGAGAAATTTAAGAGACTTAAAAAAATATATTTACTTTTAGAAGACAGTGAAAATGATCACCTAAATACACAAATGCATGCACTGTAAATATACAGTATACAGAATTTAAAATCATACAAGAAATAAGTAAAATGGGTAGCTGGATGTTTACAAATCAACACTTAAAATGAAAACCAATACTAACTGCCCAAATGATTGCTGACTACATTACACATCTTAGTACATTCATGATCAAAGAACTGCGTTCTGTACTTCATGGCAATGCATTCTTGAAAAGGCCTCCTGTTCCACAACGAAGCTTTAATTAAATGTAAGCAGTTCATAGTAAGTCCGAATTAAATATGAAACTCCAAGTCCAATATAAACCCTTCCATGCTCTTTACTGTATCTCTTTAGTTAAGAAACATACTGCTCCTCCTTTCCTAGACTTTTCTGAACATTCTTTCCTGTGTATTTATTTCATATACAACATTTAAATTATGTACATCATTAGGTAATTCTTCCTGTGATGTAGCTAAAATAAAGAGAAAGCCAGAGCACCTGGAAGTAGCCTACAGGGAAAATATCAACATACAGAACTCAAACCTAGGATTCTGGATGTGTAATGTGTCAGCGTTACAAAGTACGCCACTTTGCTGGGAAAATAAATAAGGTGAAATGAGTGAATAAGAAATAAATGAATATGTAACATAAATATATCTGACATAATCTTTTGTTGTGGCACTGTCACTAGACATAAAAGAATCCATCTAGCTCACTTTATTCCACAGTGTAGTTTGGCAAACATTTTCTTGTTCATTTTTAAACCCATTTGAGAGTGTGTGTGGGTGCGTGTATGACAGTATCACACAAAAGACTAGCACCCAATCAGTACAGGCTCCTGCCCTTGCACTCAGTGCTACTGGAATAGGCTGAAGCTGTGAGGCCCTGGCTTAAAGAAATGGCACTATACAATATCACTGCAAAGTTTTTAAAGGACTGGTTAGACAGAAAAGGCAGAAGACTGGCAAAATACATTGAACAGCATCAAAAAAACAAAATTACTGCAAAAGGGAGTTGAAGAATGTTATTTCTTTACTTATTTAAGTCATATAAAGTTAAATAAAAAGAGCAATTTGAAAAAAATGAAGGCACAATATTGGTATATGTTAAGCAATAAACATAAAAAGGCCATGTTTCTAAATTAATATTTATCAAGATTTCTTCTAGTACATCAGTTCCACTTCAGCCAGTGTTTCAAAGCAATACTGAGTTGAAGTGTAAAGAAACCCAAAGAGCTATTTACAACCATACTGCTAGGCAGCTGTTCTAGAGATTTACACTTATTTGAATGAAAAAAGGTTTAACATTTGTGTGAAATCTCTGCTTAACCAGCTTCCAGTTGTGCCTCCACCTTCTCGTTAAACAACCTACTTTAAAGAAACAGCTTGCATCCACTTTAGTTATTCTCCTCATAAGTGTAAGCACTTCTAACAGATCACAGCTTCTTCAGTCTTTTCACATAACTCATATTCCAGATATAGCTTGCAAATAATACTGTAAAAAACACACTATACCACTTAAAGATAATCTATCCATAAACTTATATTCTATTTGGATTCAGAACTAAGTGTGATTCTTTACTTTGCAGCTAAAAAAATGAGTAAGGCTAATATCTGAAGAACATTCCTGGTCATATACTCAAGTTTTAGGTACCAAGAACTTAGTAAAACCAGGATTAAAAGACTTCTGAAACATTTCTTTCCTGGTTAACTTTTCAGTTAGAATGAAATAATAGCTATTAATAAAATGTAATTTAGCAGAGCACAATTTTACTTCTCCAAGTCCTACATGGTATGCACTAGCTATAAACTCATTAACATAGTTATTAATACCCGAAAACCCAAGATGAATGGCATGAACTAACCACATTACCGTCTGTACATTACATTTAATACTACGAGGCTTTAGCATTCACAGATGAGTAGTCCAACTATCATATTAAGAATAGCCATGTTTAATGAGAGGAGATAAGGATGTCTTTCAATACTACATTAATACTCAAGAAGCATAATAGCATACATTGTAGCCATAATTCTTCAAGTTATTCTACCTCTTGAATGCTAGGTGTGAATTGCTAGCTTGGTGGTGCATGAAACCTATCTGGCAATATGCAGACAATTCTTTTTAGCATTCCTGTCAGACTGTATATTCTATCTTTTACTTTTATAATCTTGACTTGTAAACTGTGCACTTCTGTCTTCTTAGCTGTGTTCAAAAATTAAAGCAATATCTGCACAGGATCTTGACCATAAAAGAGAAAGTTGATCCGTAAGTCACCCAGGTGTGTAAAGGCCTGTTTAATTTTTAAGAAAAACTGTCTTTCAAGAATCAAAACAAATAAGAAGTATATAAAATATTATACTGACTGACACAAAAAAAGGCCTGTTTAATTTTTAAGAAAAACTGTCTTTCAAGAATCAAAACAAATAAGAAGTATATAAAATATTATACTGACTGACACAAGAATTAAAATAAACTTTTTATTGATATTATTGAAAGCAAGCAACGTTCCATACAAGCAAGTGTTGCTTAACAAAACTAAACAACCCCCCAAGAAAAAGAGAAGGTGGCCAAATGGCCTTTTATTAATTTGAAAGTCTGATGAAATTTAAAATACACAAACTGACAAAGAGCAAAACTTCCTTTAATTTAATTGGGGGCTTCTGAGCATAAGAAAGAATATTGAAATTACAAATATGAAATCTCAGCATTTATTTTTTTTTCTTTTAATCATTTTAGCTTTATTTATTTATTTGATTTTTCTTTTCTAAATACAGAACATTACAACAGCATATTTTCTTTTTTGTTTTTGCTTTATTTTACTTTTCATTTATAAAACCCAGTGCTATATTACATAATAATATATAAAACCCATAAGCACTTCAATAGCCCCGAAGTAAAGCAATATTCAAAAACAGATCAAAAATTGCATGACAATGCATTTTCTCCATGTACTGTATACAAACACACAAAATATAGAAAGTAAAGGATGGTTAATCTATTAAGATCACCTAATCTCTTTACCTCTCATGTTCTTGTATACAAAGGAAAGGAGAAGGGTGCAGTACTTTTGATGTAAAATCTATGTTCCCTTTCATAATGAAAACTGAATGACTCTCACTATGTGTAAGCATCCCAACTCTGATGTGTAGAAAACCACTGACCACTGACTGATCTTTGTTATGTGCATTGTTTTAGGCACAGTACCACTGTTATGTTAGAGCTGGTGATATCTCTGTCTTCATTATAAAAAGTGTAGTGCCAACAAATCTTTCAAATATTTAATGCCAGGTAGATTAGGAGATAACACTTCATCATTTATGTTATTTTATTTTTAGCAAGATGTTTTGTGGGGTTACTGACATTACTGAAGGCCTTAGCAAAATATTCTTGTACAGCTAGAATAGATTATGGCTTACTGAAACAGTGTAATGTGCAAACAACCTTCAGAAAATGAATGGATGGAAGAAATCTACAAGACTCTTTTATACTACATTACAAACTATCTGCATCAGGCTAAACATAAAAGACACATAATTAATATAACATTCAATAAAAACAGGTCAAATTAGTACATATGTATCAACTTTGTATCACACTCACATTGCATTGCAAACCATGAAGATTTTATGTTAAAACTAACTGATGGCTTTCTGCTGAGTACCTATTTTTTCTTTCATCTTTGTATGACTAAAACATCTTACATCTTAACAAGGGCACTAAAAAACACATGCTAAACCATTTTTACATCCTTTCTTTTTTAATGCTACTGAAAACTTTTTTGCAATTTTCTTTCAGGAAAAGCATTAAAACAAAGTGATTGAAATTATGTGTTATTGAATAGTAAAATGACTAAATTTACTTAATCTTATTTTAAAGTAATTCAAAACTTTAGGAATTATACTTTTGTGGTTCAAATTACAAAATATATGAGTTAAAAGAACTTATGGTTGACCATGCAATATGAACTATAATTAAGGCAATGTTCTATGGGGACTTTTCATTGGAAGTTAATTGATTTACAAAGTTTAACAGCTAAAAATACTCATTTGTTTTTATTATGGTTAACCAGATTCATAGATTGCTTCAACTTAAGGTGACACTGTAATATATAAATATACGAATAAACAAGTAGTGAATTTTTGTATAAAAGCACTGTTAAATAAGGAATACATTAATGGTGGGTATGGGGTACCCCAAACTGCGAAGGAACTAACAGGAATTCAAAACGTTTAAGTAAAATATAAAAAAAGGAATGTATTTTCAAATGATCTTACACCAACAAATACTACATAAATTGTATGTAGTGTTTTTAATAAAAATGTTTCATTGATACAATTTCCTGATATTGTATTGTTATAGGTAATTAAACTCTGGCAAACAAATTACAAAGTAATAGAGACGAGAACATATCGCACTGCAGTTAAACAGCCACAATAAGAATTCAAAATGTACTGCGCATACACAATAAACAACATAGATACTCTTACAGAAAATGAAAAGGCCAGTCAGATTTTAATAACAGCTACGTAAATAAGCAAAAAGAGGCAAAATTTGCTTGACTTAACTATCTGGATTATACATTAATCAAGAGGAATACATGAAATAATTTACAGTACTGACCAGAACATGCAATGGTCATTAGTAATAATGTCAGTGCAGAGATCATGATTGGAAACCATGGTTTTCTTAACACATTGCCTGCCATTCACATCCAACACTAGGTTATCTAACTCTTTAAAATTCAGCCTGAAGAAACAGAGACAGACATTTATGCAACCTGATTTGCTGCTCCTCAGGAAAATTCATTAAACATCCACATAAAATACTTTTCAACTGCTACAGAGAATCATGCAAGTCAACAGCTCATAATCACCTTTCAATCTGCAAGGGCATAAAACATTTCATCAAAGATGAACATCCTCTTTGACTGCTGGGATGAGAATCAAAAAATTATTAAAATCTAGTTTGGCGCAGGGTACACATTAATCAGAAACTATAATAAATCCACATGCTTCTTTTGACAGTACATTAGTCAAATAGTTTTGTATGATAACGACATTGAGTAATGGGTCTGGAGTTGGAAGGGTCAATCATAAACTCATCAAATGCTTCATTTAATTTCTTAATTTAGACAAACACAATTTGTTTATGGGAAAGATATCAGGTGTTCTTGAATGAATAATGGCCATGAAACTAAACTCCATTAATCAGTCCTTGATTACAAATGACTTAGAGGTTGTTTATTCTAATTTCATTCATTTTGATCAACAAAGAAAACATAAGCAAATACAGCTATTAGAAATTGGGATGGCACAATTATTCGGTCATATTAAATGCTCAAAAGTCATTTGAAACAAAGGGGCCTTTTTATCAAGCCAGCTTTAAAATACCTTTAAATAGCAAAACATATTGTATAAGATTGATTAAAAAAACACCATTTGGACATAAAAAAAGTAAATTATATATATATATATATATATATATTTATATTATTTAAACATTAAATACATATTATATTTTATCATAAAATATACAAGTGTGTTGAAGTGTGTGCAAGCTATACGTATAGAAAAAATTGTGAAGAGCTGAACTAACAAAATTCTCAAAAAAGATATTAGGGAAAAACTTTATTCAATAATAAAAAACAAAGAAACAAATTTTCTAATATTTCCTTTATTATTTAGTGCAGAATTAACTTTACATATTTTTTCATTTTTAAACACACACATAGTGGCAATATTTATGTGTGCATGACATACTAAACAGTATTAATGAGCTTGAAACGGAACAGTCCTAATTGCTTCAAAATTAACTTTGGCAGCATTCCACTACCAAAACTTTTTCACATGTAATAGTACTTGTGTACATTATAATGAGCAGAGAGTGTACAGGCAATGCTTAAGGTCACACAGTCTTTAGAAACTGAAATTTAATTTGACTTGATACTGTATGTTCTGTCTTCTATAGAAGTAATGCAGGTTCTAAATGGAAAATCAAAATATTCAAAAGCTTTATGATTTTTAGGTAATGACAACACATTACTGAGAAAAACAACCTTCTTCTGTATTGTTTCTAAAGATTCATTACATATAAAGATGGAAAAAAGGAGTAGTATATTTTAGGCATTCTTCTCTATGTTAATCACAAGTAGTAAAGTCTATCATTAAAATGAAACGTAAACATAAAACTACTCTCGAAGACATGCGACTGTTACCAATTAACTATCAGGATAATTGAATAATTATTAGAGAGAGTAAATTTCAGTCTTCAGTTAAAATTTAAAAATGTACTGTACATTCATAAAATATATAAAGGATGACTATATTTAAAGGCATGTACTTCCTACTTCCTAAATTGTAAGATAATAATATAGTTTCTTATTGCTCAAAATATTTAATTTGAGTCCCGGCCCAATCACACTTTGTCTGCAGTTTGCATGCTCTCCTCATGTCCATATGGATTTTCTTCAGGTTCTCAGTTTTCCTTCTGCATTTTAAAGAGTGTATTTTTGGTGAATAGGTTGATGGAAAACTGAATTTACTATGGTTGCTGTTGCATATAATTTAACTGGCATATGTGCCCTACAATGGAATAATGTCACATCTAGAGATTAATTCTGCATTCAACTTGATACTGTTGTGATACGCCCTAGCTTTCGAAAAATGCTATACTAGAAAAATTAGTGGGTGGATGAATATTGTTCACACATTATATTTTATATTACAACTATTGATAGTCATTCGACATGGCTCGGTATCCAGCAAAGTCAGTGCAGCTCAGGATGAATTTAAATTGACTATTTATACAAAGACATTGATTACAATCAAAGAAGTTACAGGTGTGAACACTCTTCCTTAATTTGAACCTGTGTGTGCCAACTTGTGTGTATATTATCAGCCCCAAGATTCAAAGCTATGTAAACTTTTTATCAGGCCCATTTGAGTGATTTCAGTTATCATTATGATTTAAAAAGTGCACAGGACAAACACGATTATGTGATAATAAATTACCCCGCCTGAGCACACTCCCTAATTAAAATGAAAGCTTTCTGCATGACTACTTTTATTTTACAAAGAATGGCCAATATTTCACAAATTCTGCCAGGGTATGTAAACTTATGAGCACAACTGGATGTGTGGATAATTTGGACTTTAATGTGTCCTTATGAGCATCAATAGTTGTAAACACAGCTTTAATCCAAAGTAATTTATACAAATGGTTTATTAAAACCACTTAGCCAAAGTCAAATATGCTGTCAATTCACAGAGGATGTGTGTCAGAAATTGCATTACCCTTTGAGTAAAACAAACATTTTTGTTGTCCAAAGCAAACAAAGTAAGAGATGACTTGGACATCTTCCCAAAACACAGAGAGTTAGTGAGGTGTGAAAAATACCTTAGTGAGTGCAGTAAATGCTTCCTCCCTGAATAATTTCCTATATAATCAGGAAATGTGTTCCACATGCAGTTCATAGCATATACAAAAACCATTTAAAAGCCCTGGATCTACAGCAGACAGAAATAGATAATTAAATTACTTTGCAAAGTTTACTTAACAGTAAATGGTTAGCAAAATTTAAGGCAATGGCAAATTTGCTTTCATTTAACATCAATAGCCTGTCTGTAAGATTCATCTGCAAATAATTAGCACATACATTTGCATCAAAATCGTTTATACCATATGCTGCTAAATTATGGAAAACAGCAAATTAAAAATAATTCCTTTTTGTGTTATGGTAATTTTGCATATTGAAAACGGGGAGAAATCGCTCTGGCACCATGTGGCTGAAAATACTGATCTGACAAGGCCACTGCTTGTCAAGAAAAAATAAATTCAGTTTTAGACTTAGCATACCTTCTAGAGACACATGCAAAGTAATCAACAGATGCTATTTAAAAATGGTAACAGCAAGAAAAATGTGTTCACTTCTTTTTAAATGGAACTTGGAAATATTTCACAGTATTTTTTTCTTTTCTACTAAGAAAGTTACTGACATTTTATTATATCTTATTCTGTGGTAAGAGTGGGCTAAAAAACTAAAATATGCATGCTATATATTTGCCACTCATTAGGAAGATATACCTCACAGATAAAAAATAAATAAATAAAAAATCTGATTGGCTTCATTGTACTTAACATTAAAAATATACATGAAAGATGCTTTTTCCCTTTATTAAGCAACATTCTCAGAATGACAAGGAAGTTCTGCTAGCTTGCTCACAAATATCTTCACCTTGCTTTTATTTTCTCTTTATTCTGCCTCAACTCACATTTAATACTTAACACAATTAATAACCGATGTGATTTTACTTCCGGCACTTTTACTTTACTATATCTAGTTTAGTTCCTTTTTTCTTTGGCACTGTTTTACACTGCATTTGCTTGTTCTTTTAAGTGGTGTGTCAGATTGCACACAGTGAAAGATAACATTCTCAAACTCAATCCAATTTAGGGTCATGGACAACTGAAGCCTACCTTGGCAGCACTGGGTGGAAAACAGGAGCCTGCTCTTGACAGAGTGCCAAGTACATTACAGTGCCCACTCACTCACACACACACACAAGCATTGGATCCAGTGAGAACTGCCAGTCTATCTAACATTAAAGTCTTTGGGACATTGGAAGAAATCTGGAGCACTTGTAGAATGATCCAAGAAGACACATGGAGAATGAGTAGAGACCAGACAGAAAGTGATCAGGTGCCAGATTCAAACCCAGGATGCTGGACCTGTGAGGCAGCAGTGCTAATCACTATACCATCATACCAGCCACATAAAAGGTGCCATATAAGACAAAAATTAAATCAGATCTTTTCAGTGCGGGTTGTTGTCATGGATTAGGTTAATCAACTGAAACATTTATGAAGTATGCTGTAAAAATACAAACATATTTAAATAATAAGCAAAAGTCAGCAGAAAAGTTATTCAAATATTAATTCTCTGGGGCTCAAGATATTGGAAGATATTTTAATAGCTATCAATTTTTATAAATAACAATAGAAAAATTAAAGGACACACAATTTAGTGACTTTTAATGTTTAAAGAAAAAATACTGCCTTTGAGGTCACAAATATTATAAAAAAAAAAAAAATTCAGCTATTAAAAATAATTAAATGAAAAGCTTACAATTTAAAAATGCTACTACTAATTACTAAAGACTAAATGTCAACAGTAAATCTTTTTAGATGATTAGTACCATGGAGCTCTCTGGTCTTTTGTCATATTTAATTATATCCTATGGCAGAAACTGTAAAGTAAACAAGAACATACTCCACACAAACTAAACCTATCAATAAATAACCAGAATTACAGACTGAACTAAACACTTGACAAGATTTACAAAGGAAATCTATTTAAGTTTTTGACAAAACTGAAAACGACATCATTCTGAGCCTTTTACATCGTTTTTACAGTAAATACAAACAAATTAATGGCATGTCATGATACTAAGCAATGTTCTCAAAATAAAAAACAAATCTTTTATCCTTTGTTAACCCATTTTTTTTAATTGATTGAAATTTCTTATCTTTTCTCACATGCACTGAGCATACTTAGTCTATAATAAAACACTAAAAATCACAAATTAAACAAAAAAAAGAATCTATTTACATTTCAGAGTTAGAAAGGTTTGCTTTTATATCACTGGATTTAGACTCATCTGATCAACAATATTAAAGTTAATGTGTATTTGTATTGTAGTATATCAATTCATGCAGTGAACAATTCTTGAAAGTGACACATATGGCAAGTGTGCATTTTCTTTGTTCTTAGTACAGGACAAAAAAAAATAACATAACATCTTTGAAAAGAAGATACTCTTAATTGATACGTACATAATATACAAAAGGGCTAAAATGTATTCTGACTAGATTGTAAATTAAGCAATGTACACATTAGATATGATTATTTTTCCACAGAAACACGCATACATCTGGTATATAAAATCTTTGCACATAAGTCATTCTCATTGTCTTCCTATGTGCAAGATTTTAAGAAAAAGTGTGTGCATCTTATTTAACTTAGCAGCTTGTAGAATAAAAACAGACCTCTGAAAGTACTGAATGATCCCATTAGTTCCACCAGAGTAAAATGATACAGTCTATGTATGTGGTCTCTTCCACCACATCTGTTATAGGCTATTTCGAAGTTCAGGCTCCTGCTGAGTTCAGAACACTTAATACCTCTATTTACTGTGTAAGTATTAGTCAAAACACCAATGCTTAATTTTTCTTTCAGGAGCAACTCTTTATACTTTACACATAAATAAAATGCATGGTGGCAGGAATTTTTTAGATTTCATTCCTCTAAATGTATTCCAACTAGAATGTGCAATTTGTTCAGGCATAACTTTAAAGTAAACATTAAAATGAACATATATATTTCAATATGATATTGTCTGCTTGAGTGCATAGGAGTGTGAAAAGTGATAAAGTCATAAATGCTCAAAAAGTAGATACTATTGGTGGTGTCATGATGGTAAAAGGTACATTAAAATTGGAAAAGAAAAATACCTATTAAGTGCACAATCACATAATTTGTAGTAGTATTTTAAAGGAAAGGGTTAATTGTGATTGAAAGATGCCTATAGAAGCATACAATTAAAAAATATATATATTATTAAGGAAAGCTGCTTTTCTGAGCATTGTAGTTTTATAAAGAACAGACACAAGTGGTTTGAGGAGCAAGTGACAGAAGCTCAGATAAATCCTCTGTTTACACTAGGGATTATATGGATGGATTGTGAGTGGCAAACTGAGCTGTCCACGGTCAAGGGAAACTTCTCTCTGTCGGCCCAAGGGGCACAAGGACAAAGGAGGGGCCTGGTAGGAAGTGACCCATAAACATATCGCTACAATGGCTTTATATAAAGCCAGTCTGCCTCCCACAAACCCCATATGACCATTAACCGGCCTGCAAGGCCTGCCAGGAGGCCTAATTACAGGCCTACAGAGCCCAATAACAAAAGCTGAAGAGCTTTAGCCAAGGGATGATCTGCTTTATACTGACTTGAGAGAGTCCATATAGAGTGACAAAAAAAGAAAAGGGTCCAGCTTTAAGCATCTCTGGAGACTCAAAATAGAAGAACAAGACTGGCAAGCTGCATGCAAGTCTACATAAGACAGACTAAGACACAGTTCTGTTGCAATATTAGCATTCAACAACCTCTTGTTTAACATCTGCTCAAAAATAAAACCCAGAAGGGGGAAAAAACAACACAGAATGAGACAACAAAAAAGAAAATTAAAAAGCTGTAGTGCTATTTTTTGCAATAAATAAAAACTGATTTAATAAAGTGTTAACTTTTTAAAACTATAGAATTATTCCAGAATAATGACACTAAGAATATGGTTAAGTCAAACATGGCCAAATACAACAAATTCCAATTTGGAAAACTAATGAATGAACTGTACTGTGAAACAGTAGTGTAGTAAATTTAGTATAGGTAAACAGAATTAAGTTCAGAAGACCTCAACATATTTTCTGACAGCAAATACAACATCTGTAACAATAAAAAAGGCAAGCTAAGGGCAAACCATATTACTTCATAGACAGAAACTGGAGAATATTATACTTTTATACATTTCTGAATGCTTTCACTTGCTAAATATTTTCAAAAAGTGCACATATTTCTAGACAGGCTGTTTACAGATTTCATAGTCTCAGTTAACTAATTATTGATTAATACTTCAGACTTGATTATATTTGATGCAGCATCAAGACTTTTTCTCAATAAACATGTTTTTCACTTGTTCTTTCACAAACACATACCAAGTGAGCTTTGAACCTTGATGGGTACCTGCTAACACCAATTTAAATCTCTACCCAAAAGATCTTGATAATATCATACTTGTTTAGTTATCCTAGCCTATTAGACATAAAGGTGACTCTAAGCACTGAACACTGCTAAACCTCTGTGTTTTAACATCTGACAAATACTTTTTTTTCACATATTAAGCACCAAAGTACACAGCATTGTAGTTCACTAGATAAATAAAGATTTCTGTGGCCTTCAGATACAATTATAACTCGGAAATGTATACACTTAACTTCAAAGTCGATGTGTAAAATATACATAAAACATGCATTTCCCAAAGTATGCATTTCTCAACTTAACACTTCAAGATAATTCTGGAAAGATTATAGCTAGAACAGTATGAGATTAAAATATGTGTGCTTTTCCCCACCAAGGAATCAAAAAACAAATATTGTGTGGAGGCATGGTACTTATTTCAAAAGCATTCTTAATGAAGGTTCTATAAGCTTCAAATGTCTTCCAAATTCCATAGGTTCTGAGTTGGAATGATATATAACTCAGAGTACCTTTAATACATTTTCAAACTGTAAAATTAAAAAATGAAGGGTGACAGCTGTGAGGAGTATAAACAAATTGTGCTTTTTGAGCTTCAGGCTGTCACATCTGTTTTATAATTATACACTTCAAAGATGTAGAGAGTAATATATACAATTTAAATCATGAAATATGAGACTGTTTTTGTTTTGTTATTGAAAATATTGTGAATGTTAACCAAGATATGGCCACACATATATTACTTTAAAATGATTTGCAAGGATATTCTTCATGATTTTATGTGATTAATGAATAATGTAAAACAACTAGAAAAGAGTAACACACATACAGTGATGTGACTAAAAGATTGCCATTTTCTTTTCTAAAGTTCCAAAATACAAAAAGTGGGAATGAAGACATTATTGCCAATGAAAATTACCGATATCACAAAACTGCTGGCAGTTTAAGACCAATAAATGGCCTTTAATCAGACCTTCAACAACTACACGGAAGTACAAGAATATAAAAAGACACTCTTAACAAAAAAATAATGAATCAACTTATTAGAACACTTAAAAAAAAATCTAACAATTCAAGAAATTCAAAGGAGTGAAAACCTAAAGATTATATTAAGGTTCACTGTCTTTTAATGAAACAGTACTTTTGGCTAAAACTAAGTCTTTCTAAGCTTAATACGGTTTGTTAATTTTTAACTTTAAGCAAAGTTAAATGCATAGTATAACCTAAAATTACTTGTAATTTGAAAATAATTATATAAAAATGTAATAATGATAATGACCATTTCATATTAAAAATGGTACAAAATGTTATTAATCTTACTGAGCAGAAACTCAAGATAAAATACAAATGAAAGAAAAATCTAAATAAAAAGTATCAGGAAAGTGAAATGTCAGTTTCTACTATGTACTTTTACAGAAAATCTGTTAATATTTCAGAAATGTAACATTACTTTTAAAATGTAATTTGAAAATAACTGAGCTTTATGCTAGTATGTAAACATTTCCGGTCTATGACATTTCATGTTTGTTTCTGGACTGCATGCCATTATACCAGCTGAGGAGAACGAAAACAGTCAATAGACTAAATATTGCACACACAGTAGAATACTTCTTACCTGCAGCCTGAAGAACCATTTGCATTCTTACTTTAGCTTGTTCAGCAGGAGTCTACAAAACAAAGTATTTACTTAATAAATCTGACTCAGGAAATAGGCTAAAATTTGACATTCACATAAGATGATGAATTAGAGCAGAGCAATTCATAATAGTCATTTTGGAGATTATTTCCTGTTACTTAATGCATTGTTTGCTGAGTAATCCCTGTTGTCAAAGTCAATAGTACTGCTAGCAGGTTCTTGATGCCAAGTTTGAAAAAAACACAGATTTAATAGATGCCACAGAAATGAAGGCAGGAGCTTAAAAGCTAAATTAAGCAATAGAAACACGGTAAATATGTTAAAAAGTGAGCACACAAATAAGGTTTTGTGTAAATGTGAGGGACTGAAACATATAAAACCCAATTATGATACAAACTGGATAACATCCTATATATAATTATTATTACTGGATAAAATCTTGTATATAATTAATACTGCTAAAGTAATTTTAAGCAATAAAAAGCTTAAACTACAAATGCAAATAAACAAAAAAAAAAAATAAATAAAATAAAAATCCCAGAACATCTGAAAATGAAGCAAAGGAGTAGTTAGTTATATGAATACAGGACAGGGCAAGACAGGACATAATTTTAATCACCACTAGAAGGAATTCTGTAAATATGACAAAGCAAACACGTATCATGAAAACTATGTTTAGGAAAACAGAAGGACACCAAAACAAAGCTACTCTATAATTCCAAAGAAAAGCTGACAAAGAACAGAAAACTGCTATTATTAATTACTTATTTCAGTAATTACAAACAGGGAGAATATGGTTGTCTTTCTTCATTAAAACAATATGTAAAATACTGTATGTGTAACATACATCATCATGTGTAACTGATGATATGATAAAAAAATGATAGTTTCACACAGATTCAACTTTAAATATATATTTTCTGTCACAATCCCAATAAGACAAGCCTATTGCTGTCATCTTTTGAATAATACAAAGTACACTAATAGACTGTACAAAATAAATAAGAGTATTAAAAAAACTGATCATAGTTATTATGTGAATATTTTTGATATGTCCTCTATTAATTCCATTTTTTAGGGCTTTTAATCAATGTCACTCATACATGGCTGATTGCTTTTGCACATGGGGCACATAAAGCTGACCAATGACGCTGTCATCCTTCAATAGGAATTGTCATCTAATACATTAAGACATTGTAATGTCTGTCTAATAACTTAACAATTCCAATATGCCTGTTCTGTACTTCCATGGTTGTTAAATAAAATGGAGCGTCCAGACCACTCTGCAAATACAGCCAAATTAAAAGGCAACATTTGTTCTTATTGCATTGATGTGTACTTCCTGTGAAGGAGCATGTCATTGGCCTGTTGTGCTGAATGTTTTGAAGGTAAGACAGTGGACATTAGCTCGCTATGAGTAACACGCTGTCCACAACAGCAAAATAAAAAACACTGCTTTACCCCACTCTCATCTTTGTAATTCCATTGGCCTTACTTACTGATTTTTTTCTCATTATATAAACATCTGAGTTTCAATAAGGGCTAGCATTCAAGAAATACTCCTTCAGATGGGTGTGAAACATCACCCACGGATTACACAGTGGGTCAGGTATTAATTCCTTGTTAGTGTTATAAATTCAAAAATTAAAAAAATATCAGCCTAATTTTTATGACAGAGGAAAGTGAAAAAAATCTTTTAAAGCTCAAGTTGTGCCTTCATTCATTAGACTTATTTGCTTATTTTTAAGTATACTAGGGAGCTTTGCCCCCTGATTGCTTCACTTGCAACCCCCCACCTCCCCCTGCCTGCGCTACGTGCCATTGTGAAGCAGGGGGGCTGAACGCCTTGTCTTAAACGTTGATACAATGGGAAACCAATACAGCATTTTTTTTTTTATTTCCTGTTTGCTCGATGAGTTGCTGGCTTGCTACTGCTGCTGTGCGGCATGATCTGCATCTCATGTGGCACTTTGAATGTTTAAAAGCCTGTACAGCAGCTGTCCTTTTGTCTCACTGCCTTGTCTCTCTTCTCCCCCAGACATCCTCAAACACCATTCGATCTCTTTTCGCTGTTCCGTTATTTCACAGAGTAATATTTTCCATTTGTTTTCGTTAATGTGATCTTTACTATAATTTTTTTGAGATTTTCCTACTTTCATTATTTCTAACCTGCTTTGCATGTGCAAGGCCAACGTTTTTGAATTCTGTACGCTGTTCTACTTTGTCATCTACTCTTTGTCTTTTTCCAGCCCCAGGCGTGATTAAATCTCTTGGCACAAAGTCTACTCTCGCGGGACGTGAAAGTGTCTTTCTGAGAAGGTCACATCTCGTCCCAAGTTTTTTTTATATAATAGAGAGACTAAATGTCATATTCTTATGCAGCTTACATTCTAATGTCATCAGTATACTAAGTCATTTAGTACCGAATGCATCCTCATGTAGATATTGTATATGATCAAAAGTTCTATTAATTTTTACCACCTAATATAACAAAAAACTATTTTGTAAACATGTGTTTTAACCATGTTCCTTGAAAGCCTGTATTTACATAACAGTGAGTAGACTTGATGCAGAATATTTGCCAAATTTTGAATGGAGTGTTCTATGCATGTGTAACAAAAGAGAAGTGTATGGCACAAATCATAAAAATTTCGGTTCTGTTGATTTTCTGAACCTGCTTTTTCCAATGCAAGGCTGTGGAGAGCTAGGGTCCAGACAGAAATAAACCTTGAATGAAATACCAGTCCTCTTCACAAGACACTTAAGCACACATCCATACTCATTCATACCATGCTAACTTAAACATACTAAATAGCCTAACATAATATTTTTTGGGATAAGAAGAAACAGGAGTAAAAGAAAAATGAAAGGTATGTGGACAATAAGAAAACATGCAGACTTCAGAAAAACATAGGCCAGAATTTAAACGTAAGTGATACATTTTATTCCTCTTTAATTCTGTATCTTGACATTTTTTTTTTTAACTTAAAACATTATATTTCTTCAACACACCTGGACCCTTTTCAAAGTAGCTTGCAGTATGTTAAAAAACTAAATTCAACTGTCACAATTTTACTAAAGCAAACTCCTAATATATCATAATACTCTGATACTTTTCTCACATTTAAAGTATTAGAATGATACTGAAATTGAAAGGTGACCAGAATCTGTAAAGTACAAACTAATTGACACTATAAAGTAAACATACCAAAAAAGCATTTTACACTTTTTTCCCTCAAAGTAGTTTGTTATGACATTCATAATGCCCTTTATAAGTGTCCTTTAATTTGGCCTTGTTATTTCTACTAGAACTTTATTACAAAGGTCCTTGGATGGTATCATTCACAAAAAAAGCACTCATCAAAAGCACTGTATCAAACAACATAAAAATAAGCATTTCCGTATAATATTCAAAACTAGAACAGTAATGAACAAGGTCAGAAACAACATGACTCTTTGCTATGGTACTAAACTTGAACCACAAAAAACTGAAAATGAATAGATCAACAATTGTCATATCTGTCAGTGGATTGCCTTGAAACAATATACAGTTTTACATTACATAATAACAATGTAGGTTTAATCGTAGTAGCACTGCATAAAATACCGCATTTCAATTAAACAGGCTTCAAAAAAAGGAAGTCTGTTGTAACTAAAGGAAATTAATTAATCAATCTTTTTCCACACCTGCCCCTGTCCCACAATATAATTAAAAAACTAAAAGAAAGAACTGGATATTTATTAGGGCATATCTTAGCAAATGTTTACATTATTAATAAAATGAGAAAAATCCACAGATTTAAAAAACTTAAGTAAGGAATCTTGTTTATCCAGTTTATTTCTGCAAATTAAAAAAATAACTACAAAGCACAAAGTCTTATATATAATTTAGATGGTCAAAGTACAGGTTTAAAATATCCTTTTTCCTAAAAATATCATATAAAGAGCCAACAATGCCTATATAGTTGTCAAAGCTAAGAGATTATTTTAATGGATTTTCAAAAGGCTGTGTAGGATTAGAAAAAAATTAAATGCTAATAGGACAAAATTTGTATGCTGTGCTTCAGAATATAATTTAAACAATGCATTACATTAGAGTATCGGTGACAGTGAGGCACACATTATTCAGCACAAATTTGATTTATCAAACTGTAAACTTGTCACTTTGTAAAAATGTCACTTTTCAGTGGCAGCAAGAAAATATAATGACCCACTTTAATGTAAAACTGTCATTCTTCTATGTCTTCAGCTTGAAACAAATCACACCTTTAAAACTCAATTGCCAGTATCAGAGCTCTCTTTATTTTCCTAAGGAAATAATACCATCACAGAACCTTGACTGCTTTGGGCTCTTTGTTAATCAAACTTTCCTTTCCTCCCATCAACACTTTATGTCAAAAATATTTTCAATGTAAATATAAAGTAATTAAAAAATGTAACAGTCAAAGACAAAATAGCTCTAAAATCTATTGAAGCTATTTTATTTCCTGGACTTATAAAACATCACTGGAAAAGACATTTAAAATGGAATCAAAACTATTCAGTAAAAAAAATCCAGAACTGCATTAACACAGAGTAGTTATGAAGTTGGAATCTAGAAGCTATAAAACAGGTAAGTTGTATCACCTGAAATTTGCCATTTTTCTATGCACAACATTCTTTGGCAGCTATTTTCATCCAATACAGACCCAGCTATACACTGATATACAGGGATAGATGATTCAGATCTTACAACTGAATTTAACAATCTTCTATGATGCTATTCATCCGCAACATCTTCTATATCCTTTGCCTCTTTTTTATCTTTCCCTTTTTCCAAACAAACACAAATTTAACAAGAGTAAAAACAGTCTAATTAAATAAGTGAATGTTAATTAGGTGAAGTGAGAAAATTTAAAATACTTTAGTAGATGGTGGAGAGTAAGAAGCTGAGAATGGCTTATGGAAAAACAGTAAATGGAGTAAAAAGAGAATTAAAAAAAATTATGTGAAGGTCACAAAAAAACAGATAAAGCTGTTACATAACTCACTGCACTGAAATAGAGAGAGAGTTGGAGCTGTAAGAATGTGGTTCTATGGTTAAGCTACTGTTTTTAATTAATGGCTGCTTTAATATCAAAAATCAAACGCACAGCATAAGAACACTAGTTGCTAAACTAACTAAAAGTACTATTAAGATAAAGAAAAAAAAAGAAGTTTAATGTTAATTAGTGGGGAGAACAGCTAATAATGAGAGGTACTTTAAATTGTCAACCACAAAGTACAACATAAAAATGGCCAAGCACATCAACACATGGAAAAGCAGAATTGTAACAGCAGCAACATAATTAATGGGGAAAATAGAAAGAAAAGCAAACATCAAAACTGTATTACTCTCCAAGAGTTTTTTTTAGCTTTTAAATCTTAAGGAATCACTCTGCCTTTTCTACATCATTAACTTCCCAACCTGAATAAACCAAAAATTATATGTGGTGGGATTATTGTTTTGCAAATGCAGGGGAACCACCATAGTGGCTAAATGCTGAGGGAAAGTCTCTGCCTTGTGAGGCTTTACTTAAACTCCAGGCTCATCACTGGCTCCTCATATTGCTTTTTAATAATTGTAGCAGTTATTAAATTATTTTCACCACCTATTACCAAGTCTCTCCAATTTTCTTTCTTTTCTAGCTCCCTCATGATGGCAATTGTTGTCTCTTGTCATTTTTATTAATTTATTCCATCTGATCTTAAAATGAGACCTTAGAGTGAATGTGTCATTGTCAATGACAGAATCACTGTCAGGCCCTTTGTGATATTCTGCTGGAGTAGTCCTTGTCTGCCTGCTCCAAAGTCCTCAGTAGAGCACCATAGTGAGGTGGAACAACCAATTGTGCTGTAACACTTGGGACCAGTTTAATCTGGTTTTATGAAACAAACATATTGCACAAGTAATCTTCGTTTGATTTTTTTCCAGATTGACATTTAACAGTAAATGCTCCCTTCTGATGCATTCCTTCACTCCCACATTTCAATATGTTGTACAAAGCCAGGTTTCTGACTTTCAGTCATTGTAAATTATCTACTGCACAGATAGATAACATATTTAATAAGAGAAAACAAAGCTCAAATGTCATGGTAATTTTGATTGCTGTAATTGGTAACTGGTAATGTGTATCAATAGAAAATGGAAAGTTTATGGCTTATTAGATCTAGTAAAGACTAAAATAATGTAGCATAATTGGACACCATTCTCATAAATTTTCAAAACAGAAGAACACTGAAGTGTGAACGGTGCGGAAAAGAAAAACAAAGGTCACTGCAAATCTTACAGAAAGAATTTAGACAATGCCAACAGCCCATTTTAAAAAATCAAAGTTTAAACTGAAGTGATTGTGAGTGAAGTTATTATGTATGTAATTGTCTTACAATGTAATCTGTATAACAATTCATTACCAATTTGAACTTCTTAACATTACTTGGTTTGACCATACAATTAGAACACTTTAAAAAGAATAAATTGTATTATTGTGCAGACGATAGAGATTTCCTGTGTATTTAGTAAGTAATGATACATCTAGCTCAATAAACTTATTTTAAACTCAGAACAGCTCAATTTACAGGGATGCAACATCAAAATGAAAGCTATTTGCTAAATTTGATATACAGTATTCATATGCTATACTATGGGCACATTATTGTCTTTTTCCAATGACTTCTTCAGCTAAAAAATAAGTGTCTATTTTCTGAATTAAATATGAACATCCTGAATTTTAAAGCAAAAAATTAAAAGTGCAAGTACAGTTATTTTCATGCTTATATATCTTGATCAAGATATTTAAATGCGTGTAGCATGCATTAAAAACAATGATTTTTGTTCTTATAATAGCAAAAAGGAAGGTGCTTAAGATTTCATGTAGGATATTATGAACAAAAATTTCAAGAACTATTAGACATAATACTGATACTGTAGTTCAGGAACCATTCAATGAATAAGAAGGCTGAAAATATTAGTAAGGTTTATAGGGTAGACCATGACACATTGTTTTGCTGACAAAGACTTCCTTAGAACACTATGATTTAAAACTTTATGTAAATTATAGGCTTTTAATATTAATTATTTATTAGGTAAAGAATTATATTGTATAAGTAAGTATATAGGTTCTATTAAGCTGCATAGCCCCTAATCAAAACAGTTTTAATCTATATAATTAAATGTCATTTAACTGTAGCAGTTGAAACATTATGAAAAGACCAAAAAAATAAATTACACTGCTGGATTTCAAATATTTAAATATTAATTGGTAAATGTAGTGAAATGATGTGTTTTATTATGTTGACCTTTGCATAGTAACTTGTCAGTATTTGTATGTTTTTTAAATGTTTCATATTTTAATGTATATTAAATGATTGTATATACTCAGTTTTCTCACATTCTTAAATTATCTTTTAATATCCAGCATAATTTGCATGTTATATATTTGATGTACTACAACTATTTTACCTGTGTATGGTAACAGTAACAACGAAGTGAGAAGACCAGATAGGACTTTACTTTCCCTAGAATAAAACTCCACTATCCAATTCCCATGAACTCCCAGGACAGAGAAGTGATATAATCTGTCTAATATTACTGGGCCTGCAATAAATTTCATCCAAGAGGGCCATGTTCACAATAATCAATTACCAAAAGAACTTTCCTATAATCTTGTATTTGGCTAGGTGTGCTGAAATGTCTAGAAAAGGAAGTGTGGAATTTTAGAAAGGACCATGTTAAATGCCAGAAATGCTGTAGTGCTGTCAGCTATCTACAAGGGAAGTCATGAGAAGATCTGATGTGCTCATTTAGCATACAGGGTCCTGAAATGAACTATCACACTATGGAGGGCAGCCTCTAGCCTTGCATCTAGTGTCATGAAGGCTCAACCAGTAAACACATTCTCTATTTTTCAGCATAAAAAAACACCTCAGTAATGTTTATCTTTTGCACATGCTTGCTGACACAACTCTTTTACAAGTCTCTATACTGTATTACTTTTTTTCCTTTAACCACTGCTTACTCTCTTCAAGAAACTTAACACATTTACTGAAATTTAAAAATAAAAAATGAGGATATAAAGTAAAATCACACAGAAACCTATAATGTATCAATGTTTGTGGTATTGTGGTCAGACAGCAATACAACTGTTCTTCACAAGTTTAATAATAAAATTATACAAAATGTGCTTACCTACTGTAAGTACAAATAAGCTAATCAGAATGTTTTGAGTATGGTTCAAAGTACAGAATGTTTTGAACTAAGGCTGTTCTAATTTCCTTCTTCACGTACTGAAACTGAAATTCAGGTACACAACAGGCTTAGATCCCACAAGACATTTTCAAATATTTGGTCCAAATTTAAGTTATCAGGTTTCTATGAATGATACCAAAGATCTTATATGGAATAATAAATCCCAGAAAATTTTACTGTTTTTGCTACTGCATCATGTCTTCTCCAAGCCATCAACTGCAGACTTACAAAAGAAAGAAAATACTAGGGAAGATGGCAGTTTCTTCTCTGAACTTTCTCAAATGATTTTTTTGTCCTTCCTTCACACTATTTTACAGAAATGAATCCAGAATTCTAGGTCTGAAATCACCAATGTATTACACAGCTTCAAAAACAACTGGGCTAATCTTGTAATTCTACACACCAAGATAAAAAAGCACTGGCCTATTAGCACTTTTAATTGCTTATACATATGCATAAGCAAACGTAACTCTACAAGTCAGCACAGTAAATGCCCAATTTGGAATTAACATGAATCTTGATTTGTTTACTCTGGTTCATGACAAATCTCAGCTAAACAGGGCACATTATGAAGACAGCATGTCTGCCAAAAAAGTTGGACTAAGAGCCAAGTTCTGCCTACATATCTAGGAAGCAAATGTCAGCATTTAGATGAAAGGGAAAGACTGTCGAGACTCTGTTTCTCAAGTCAGATTTAAACAGCATAATTTATATTTGAAAAAGTGGAAAACATGAAAATCTATGGCTCTGTGGAATGCTTTGACATTATCGCATTTGCTGTGATTTGAATAAAACTGTTTCAATAATTAAATACAAAACCAACACAACATATGTCTCATGCTTCAGGAGGCTTGAAATTAGATCAAATATAAAAGGACAATATTATCAGAATATAAGCACCAGATATATAGAGTATACATCATACTGTATTGGTCAAAAATGTTTTAAGGTGTTTGTGGAAATTATGTCTTTAAAATGCCTGAGTTTATTTAAATAACTTGCTCATCACAAAATAACCAAGATGGAATATGGGCAAGGATGTCTCAGACTCTGGCATCATACTGATGTACTTCAACCTCAAAAAACTTGAAAAACAGAACTATTTTGTTATTTTAATAAACTAAAAAATGGCTTTCAAAAAGATGTACAATAAAATTTATCCAACTACAGTACACCCTAAAACACTCAGAAGAGCAATTTAACATTAAGATTCATTCTGATAGGATGCATTTACACTTTAGAAGGAAATTACTGAAAGAAAATGCAGGAAGACAATCCCTTCATGTTGATTCTACACAAACTACCAAGATATGATACAAGAACAAAGTGGTTTAAATACAGGCAAACTGTGTATGCCATAACATATTATAAGTACAGTATTGTGAAGGAGAAACAAAACATTCTTTAACTTGTAACTAATATCATAACAAGTTAACTGTTAAAAGAGACGGACTTATAAAACTACCATAAGAAAAAAAAAATGAAGACATGATAGAAGTACCTCAAAAATTTCTGAACAACAAAAATAATCTGTCTGTAACTCACATTAATAAAAATAACAAGTGGAAACAAATGTACAGCAGCCACAGTCATGAATCTACACTGAATTACACAAACTACAAGCAATGAAAAAGTGAAGAAGCTATAAAGAAAAAAAAAGCAGTGTTCAGTTTCAATTCACAATTTAATACCTCAATATAATGCTTTGAATACTCAATGAAGTGCTACATTCACATCCTATATGCTAGCCTTGACCTACACTAACGAATCTTGCACATATTGTCTTACAGCACAGTATGAAATTAGTTTTTTTAAAGCCACGCCTGTGCATGCAAGTTCACAGAATGATAGTATAGTTCTTTAACAAATCTCTCCATATATAAAAGAAAATCCTGGAATGTAAAAGCCAGGCGACGAAACATGATCTTCTCGGAAGTTCTCGAAAGACATTTTAAAGACCCGCGAGACAAAAAAGACTGAGAACGGAGCGTCTCACGGGGCCATGGAACATAAGATTCTTGCAAGACACACCCTCCTTATCAAATAAGACCAAGGACAGCCAGCAAAACATTCAGTCATGTGAAGTCACGTGGCACACACAGATCCTGTGCCTTTAGCAAAAAGGAAAGAGCAGTGCGGAGAAAAGACATCCAAGGTGCGATACATATGCAGAGAAAGGTACGGAATGTGAAAGCAGCAAGAGGCGAAAGTATAGTAGTGTCCCAGCCAAGCTGAACCCTTTTTTGTTTTAAGTGACTGTTACGTCCGCTCGAGGGAGGGCAGAGTACAGCACGGCATACTGATAGCGGAGTGCTGATTGATGCCGTAAGGGGGAGGCGACACCCGTGGGAGGAGGGGTTGGAGAGAGTGCTACAAAGTTGTGTTTGGGGTTACGTAGTCGGCGATTGTTAAAGTAGAACTTCTGTGACACTTTATTACGTCAGTCGCTACAGTATCAAAAAAAAGATAGCACAGATCACACTGACAAAAAACAAAAGGAAATTAGTTTATGTCAGAGAATTTCAAAAACGGGGTTTAACTCAAATGCATCTATTGGTTACTTTGTAAAAAAATTATTAACTGCTGATGATGTGGATTTTTTTTATCTGTGCTGAAATTCCAAACAGAGAAACCTATCCTAAATTATGGTACAAAGTCATTAAACAAAAGTCTCACAGACCTCATTTAAAAGATTCAGCATAGTGGGACACGAAAGATTCCAAATATCGTTTTTACAGAAGTTCTGAAATAAAAGTGAAACTAATGAAATAGTAATGGGAGGGCAGAGTACAGCACGGAAGACTGATAGTAGGGTACTGATTGATGCAGTAAGAGGGAGGCGAGACCCGTGGGAGGGGGGGTTGGAGAGGGTGCTAGAAAGTTGTGTTTGGGATACGCAGTCGGCTTTGTTAAAGTAGAACTTTTGTGCCACTTTATTACGTCAGTAGCCACAGTATCAAAAAAAAGATAGCATAGATCGCATTGACGCTAACAAAAGGAAATTAGTTTAAGTCAGAGAATTTCAAACACAGGGCTTAACTTGCATGCATTTATTGGTTACTTTACAAAAAAAATATTAACTGCTGAAGATATGGATCGTTTTGTCTGTGCTGAAATTCCAAACAGAGAAACCTATCTTAAATTATGGTAAAGAGTCATTAAACACAAGTCTCACAGACCTCATTTAAATGATTCAGCATATTGGATACAGGAAAGATTCCAAATATTGGTTTTACAGAAGTTCAGAAATAAAAGTGAAACTAATGAAATAGCAGCAATTCAAAGAAAAAAAAAACTTACAAGTATGTATCCAGAAAACCAAACACGGGGGTCGGCGAGTGAAGCAAGCAGGGGGCGAAGCCCCCTAGTGTCAATAAAAATCAAAAGTAAATAACAAATTGCAAATATATTATTCAGCTGCAGATATATATTGCATAAACATGTAAGGAATAAAATGATTTCCAATTCAACTGACTGACAGTTTTTAGAACAAGTACCTCAAAGGGCACATACAAACACACACCCACACACAAGGATTTCTTTAGGAAATAAATGCTGAAATTACCCATGAAACAATATAGATCATGGTACATTGCTCCTGTTGCATAACATTTCTGAAAAAAAGATTTTTTATCAATTAAGAGTAGGGCTGATGAAGAATGTCAAAAATAAAATTTAACTGATCAACACTGGTATAGTTTAGAGCTAGAATATGCTTTATTTACTGTAATTATTTGAACCCATACAAATTATTATAAATGATTTTGCACATGTTATGTTAGAGCATAAGTAACAGCTCCCTCTGTATTAGGCTGATAATGGATATTGTACATGATGCATGCACTTAATATTTTCATTGCTTGTTTGGTACATCAGTAGTGCTTTTACCATAAAAAACAACCTTCACAATTCTTTCCAATGCCCGACTTTCAGACTGTGGAAAGAACTCATTAATAGTAAAATCCACAAAGTCTTCCTTCTTATGACTCTTCTATACTGTAATACTTGGCACTGTTTCTGGCACTATATTACACACTACCCTCAAGGGGAAAGCAAAATAAAAGTATGTCTTGTTTAGGACCCCTAATTTACCCTTTGGATCCCCTGGAAGACTCAAAATCAGAATTGCACATAGGATTCCTGAATGTAACTTTTAAAAATATGTTGTATTGGTATAAATAACTCTGTGAACATTCCTCGGTTTGCAAGAAATATGCTCAAATACAAACTTAAAGAAGGTATTTGTTAGTTTTATTTATTTTTGTTTGTTTTAGCCTGCTTAACCCCCAAAATGCAGTGCTTCTGTAATCCATATGCTTAGCTAACTAGGACAGCAGAGCTGGTCTGTGGTAGGGTGGGCACTGTAGCAAATTAGTTCATAACACTGAATTAATCTGCATGATGAAATAACATTTTTGGCTAGTGATGTTTTGTTCAGTATAACTCTGCAATAATATTCTTTTGTAAAAATCAAACAGAGTAAATGAAAATATCCTAAACCAAAAAAAAACAACCAAATACTTTACTGGTGTTGAAGCAAGCATCAGCACTGCTACTGACGCTTCCGTTCCCCTACACAGAAATACATACTCTATGCGTCATGCAAAGTTGTTGTTTTGTGTGACGATGGTTAGAAGTACAAAGTAGAGTGGTTTTTGTTTGCAGGTTACTTATCGATGTATGATGTGATTAGTATACTAATACATATCCTGGGTGATGGCATTTTACATAGCTAATGTATTCTATATTGCATAGTACCAGAGTAAGATTTCAGGAATAATCCAACAACTAAGGTTTTTCTGGCCTCGGCTGAGAATGGCATATGCAATGTTCTTTCCAACTTTCCTGGACCGTCAACTGGTTTGTCAAACTACCCCCATGCATTGACCGCGAGTGCTCTCGTCTACGCGGTGGTGTGCTGGGGAGGCAGCATAAAGAAGAGGGACACCTTACACCTGGTCAAACTGGTGAGGAAGGCAGGCTCTATTGTTGGCACAGAGTTGGACAGTTTGACATCCGTGGCAGAGTGACGGGCGCTAAGCAGGCTTCTGTCAATCATGGAGAATCCACTGCATCCACTGAACAGTATCATCTCCAGACAGAGGAGCAGCTTCAGCAACAGACTGCTGTCACTGTCCTGCTACACTGACAGACTGAGGAGATCATTCCTCCCCCACACTATGCGACTCTTCAGTTCCACCCGGGGGTTAAACGATATCATTATACAAAGTTGTTGTCTGTTATACCTGCATTTTTATCACTCTTTAATTCAATATTGTTTTTTATCAGTATGGTGCTGCTGGTGTATGTGAATTTCCCCTTGGGATTAATAAAGTATCTATCAATCTATCTATCTGAACTTCACCTGAGACACTGCACCAGCTGTCATGTTCTTCATTTGCCAGTGCTGCTCAATCTAATCTGTAGACTTTACTGCTAATGTTGACTGTAGGACAACTTGATATCACACCTTATCATTGTTGGTCAACTAATGTATCCTAGGGTTAACATCATGACAAGCATTATCCACCTTTTGGTCATAGTTAATTACTTTGTCTACACCCTATGCCTTCTTCTGAGGCAAGACCCAAACTTATTTCAAGAAGAGACATTTATTAGTCTTTCTCAGCAAACCCCCAGATGGCATCAGAGTCATGCAGGTACATCAGTCTGATCTAATTGACCAGCAAGTCATGATCATTTAACAGTTCAGAACCTCTGTTTCCTTGAAGAGCACTGAGCCACAGATTAAAGGTGGGAAAACACACTAAGTAGACCATTAACCTTCCAATCACACTCTTCCAGGTATTTCCATCACTTACATGGACACTAACGTCTTCCTGAAAGACTACAAAGTTAGTAGGCTTTTGCACTACCTCTAAAAAGCCTTAATACTTGTTTGACTCCCAAAAGCGAAAAATAATCACGATTTTTCTGTCTATAACTCTAAGCTCCTTTGAGGTAACCTACTCATCCAAGTACTGACTTGTGAATACTTAAATTACTCTTGGTAAGTCCCACCATATCCATCTTCTATTATTCAACCTTTAGCAGGTTCCGGTTAAATTTTAACAAGATGAATGAACTTTCTCGTTCAAAGAAACAATGTCTGCTGCCAAGGTCTAGTACTCCTGGGTTGGTCCTTACATGTCTGTCATTTTACTGGCATTTACTGTATTCTAAACCCCATTCTTCACCTTCTGGATAATGAGCCCACAAGATTTACAGTTAAGAGTCTGACTAAATTGAACCATCAGTTTTATATAGCAAAACGACTCTGAAACAAACAAGTCCAAGAGTAAAAGGATTGGCAATAGGTGGTGTTATTTGCTACAAACAGAAAGAAAATTTCAAAAAGTATTAGAAATGGCTTATCTGCTGGTAACAGTATAGTGTTCTAACCCTCAGGTATGGATGAAAATTATAATTAAGTCAATATAATAAATATAAAGCCTACAGTTTTTAAGAAACGAATGACTGATAACCCAAAAATGTGCACAAAACTACCCACTAAAGCAGAATTAACTTTTTACTAAGATTTCAATTAGTTAGTATTCTTTCATTCAAGAAAGAAAGAAAGAAAAATATTTTCAGACAAATTCCCATACAGATAAGCAACTGTTAATGAATTATTTCAACAATTCAAGCATCATGGATGAAAGTAAGCAACAAGCATACATTTGTCTACTGAAACACAAGCGGGAAAATTAATAACACAACACTGATAGCAGAAACTGAGTCTGTACAATTCTGTAAGCATAATATTGTTATCAGATGTCTATAGTTTTATACATAGGGAGGATCTGGCAGATGAAGATATAAGTATCGACCCCTTAAATGACTTTTGATTCACCGAAGGTGAATGGACAGCTTAGAAGGATGTAGAGTAGGAGCTTCATCTTAGCAGGTAATGCTTCTGTATTCATGGTATTTCTATGCCAATAAAAGAGGAATAGTATTTCTGGACTAAACATACCACTGCATGTGACAATTAAAGTATGAAGAAAAATCCTCTAGGATACTGTTAAAAGTATGGCTTTATTAAGATCTTTGGGGTGCTACAAACCTGAAACTTCATTTGCCATTTACATTTCAGAAGTTATCAAAACTATATGGGAACATTATTTCCCTTGATATACTGTACAGAGATGTTTCTCGGTATATGCAAGCCAAACAAGTGGTTTGGGTTCTGTAGCAAGTTCCCTAACCAGCACAGAGAGGGCAGAGTTTTTGCATTTATCCATTCCATTTGTAGCATATTGTAGTGAGAATAACAGAACTCTTAAGTATGATAATTTCGTACACTAGTTACTTTGAGAAGAAGATTTATATAAATGTTTGTCTTTATTTTAAAAAGCAAATCATGCAAATGACATCGACTTTGGCAAAAAATGCAGCAACCCTAAAAATAGTTTCCTACAAACTGTATATAAAGAGATAGCAACAATAACCAACATATTAAATATAAGTTATTGCGGCCATTCAGAGGACAACACTGCACTGTGGGTGACTATTCAGTTTAGACAATATTTTTGCAACATACTTTATTCTTATTATTACTACTATTTTCATTTAAAATAACATTGGATTGGCAAAGTACAAAAAATGTTACAATTAGCAATGTTTTACAATGCTTTGATGTAACTTAATTTTAATTTCTGACATTTATTGAGAGTTTTTTGTGTCATTCTGAAGCATTTTTAATGCTTTTATATATACAGAATGGTTTATACAAATTAATTAATGCTGTTATTAACAGAAGACATTTTGTGTGTACTAAGGGTGACTTTGCTGGAGAGAAGGGGACCCCAAAATAGCTATATGGTTTAAGGCCTCAAAAGGCCTAATGTACAGTTATACATTAAATACTATATCCAACAAATTAATAGATTTGATGTAGAATATTTAAGTGATAAAGCAAAATCAATTTATCAAATAAATAAACATTACCTTACAGCAGGGTTTCTCAACGTCGGTCCTGGGGACTCCCTGTGGCTGCAGGTTTTTGTTCCAACCCGCTTCTGTTTTTAATTGGACTCCTGGGCTAATAATGTGAAGTGTTATTTCTCAAGTTCTGTGTTTTGGGAACATTATAGTAATAGGAAAATGAAGTTTGGTAAAAACCCAAAAAAATTAAAATGTACTAAGCAGTTATATGGGAATAATGAATTTTTTTTCTTTTTAACAATATTTTCATCTTGATGTTCATTCTATTTTTCCGAGTTGTTCTAATTGTTTAATTAATCATTTATTTACTAATTAGTGGGTTTGATGCTAAAGTAGTCTTTCATGATTCAGTGTTGATCGCCTGGGTGTCTGCTCTGCTCCTTTTAAATTGTCACTATTAAGATACAAGGAAGGAGGAAAATTGCACAGAGAAAGGGTAAAATATAATGAAAGCAAGTTAAGCATTTAAATCTATAGCAAAAGCAGAACTATTTCTAAATGTCTTATAAATGTAAAAAATACAAGAAGAGAGAAAAAAACAGCTAATTAATTGAGATCAGTTTTACCAGTTGTTGTCACTGATTATGAATCTGGTTGGAACAAAAACCTGAAGCCACAGTGGGCCCCCAGGACTGACTCTGAGGACCTACAGTATGTATTACAGAATACATAATTCACATATACATATCAGTTCATTTCATAATTTGGTTTATTACACAAAAATATAAATACAGTATAATGTAAGCAGAGGTACATCTTAAAAATGCAACATGTTTATGAACAGTAAAACAAAACAGACGTAATTAAATAGAATGATTTATAATAAAAGTGTTGGTGCTGTTGCTTTTTATAATAATGAAAATTAGAGATTTAACCCAAAAACAACAAAAAAATAAGTTAATTTTATTAAATATGAATACAAATATACATATAAAACTAAAAGAGGTACAAAAGCATCAAAGTAAACACCTCATAACAAGGACCAACTTTTGATAGTTACTCTGATGGGAACTCCACACATCAACATCCCAAATTTTAAAAGGTGTTTTAATTTAGGAGAGACAAAACAACATATCGTTTTGTCATGATGTTATAGATTAAATTGACATAAAAAAGGAGAAAGAGTGCCTAACACAATTGGTGATTTTTTTATTATTTAACTATTCAATTAAATGCTTTTAACTTCACTGGAGGAAAAAACAAACAGAACTGTTACTTATCTGTATTTGATTATTACAGTCAGCAAAAAGCTTAGATCATGTATAACCTATCACCTCATACCATGACAAGTTACACTGAAGAAGACCAGTTCATCAAAAAGCCAACTATTTCCAACCCGAAACAGCAGATGGCACTTCATAATACCAGAAGCTTTACCATAATACATTTTTTTCAGACAATGGGCTAAACAAATTTTCAATGTAAACACTGTGTTTATGTCAAGAGACAAAGCACTGTACTGCAGGTAATACAAAATACAAGTACTCATACAGAAATATGTAAATTAACCAAAAATGTAATAATACAAATAAAACACTTCTCATTCTTCTTTTTTCTATTTTTAATACAGCAATCCAAAAATATACATACTGCATACACTCATGTAAAGGTGATGCATTGAAACATTTCCATAACCACACTACCATAATTTGGATCTTAATTCATGCAAAGACACAATTAAAAAAAAAACAAAACAGTTCAGTATATAAATATATGCACATGCACTATATAAACAGATTATATATACATATTTAATAAGTATATAAAAAATACACATAATACACAGACTGTACATCTCTATCTATCTCTACATACACACACACATATATGCATAAAAAACATTTTATATACATATGTACATCTGAGGTTGCCTTACAAACGCAGCATCAGAAATCTTTTTAAACCCACCACACTTCGGGGTGCTGCTAACAACATTTTACTATTCGGAAGCAGTTTATCATGTCTCTATAAGGCAGAGTTGGTGCATAATAATGTAATTTATAACGCCTAAATGTTATTTCAGGAACATTGCATCATTTCTCAAACTTCATGACTTTTACAATTTCCCAAACTTTTATTCCCTTCATTATTCTGAACAGATTTCATTACATATTTTGAATGTAAACAACTCTGAATAATGATGGGACTATTCGGCACTCATCGCTCTGACATTTGTGCATGGAGCTGAGATGGAAACCTAGTGCATTAATTTACCTCTCATCTTCAGTAACTGTGCGCCCGTAAAAAAGTTTTATGCTCAACTCACATAAATCATGTAGAAGAAAAATGAGAAAATCTGGTGGCTAACTCATCTTCCACCATTCTGCGAAAATGAAATTCACTGAAATACCTATCAAAACTGCAATCATCAAGAGATAATATCTTCTTTGGTCTATCTGCACTTTCCGATTTAATTTCCTCCATGCCCTTGACATCCACAGATACCATTAAGATTAAGCGCATACAGTAACTGAGTAGTTTTCAGATTTTGATATATGAGGCCCCAACGCTAAATGTAATATCATCATTTGAAAATTAATGCAATATTTCTTTTGTTAGTTTTTTTTTTTCTCCCCCCTAGAAGCAGGATGAATACTTTGGTTTCACTAAAGTAATTTCCCTGTCAGAATGACATGCAATTATGACTAGATATGCACCCGGTCAGAGGTCAGTCAAATTACTACATCATTTAACGAGGAGTGAGATCAAAATAAAGAGCAGTGTAGCTGCTAAGGGGCTTTGCAGCCCTCTGCATCAAATATGATGAAATCATTATAGTAATAAGCATGGAAATCTGTTTGCAGATTAACTCACGGTTTTATACTCCTTTTATCTAATGGGGTGCTATGGATATCTTGTCAGGTTTTTATCGACCACAATCAAATTACTCAAAAGCCACCGACATAGCAATTGCCAGAAAACAACAAATTATTATGCAGGTTTATTTTAGTATTTTTTTTTATTGATGTTGCTTTTCTGAATGCTACTAATGGCCCAAATTTGGCAAGACACTTCGCCTCGTCTCATGGCGGTTTTTCCATTTCCCATTTCAGAAACATTAGTATAAATTTATAAAATGCCTCAAGTAATAAGAGATACAGGATTTAAACTTTTAATGTTTGATATATTTTTTGTGTTCATGCTCTGTATAGGGAATAATGTAGAAACTGTTTATATTAAAATTTCTCTCAAGGAAGTAGTATACTGCAGTCTATCTTATGTTAAGTTACAGCTATTGGCTAAAGAAATCATCATATTTTAGGAAAATGTGAGTAACAATAAGTACAGATGGTTTCCTGTAAAAAATTTAAAGATGTCAAAATCAGGACAAATCATAGAAAAACAATAACATTTTAGACATAATATTAATAAAAGCAGGCTACACAACCTGTTAGCTAAATGAAATGTATTACAGTCTAAAATTCACACTTCACATTTTTTTTCCAAGTATAATTTACTTAGTTTGCCATTAGATAAGGGTTGTTCAGCTGCTTCATCTAAATTGTGAATTAAGAAACTTTAATTACCAATTCTGAAAATCATGTGTAAAAATATGACTGCATATAGTAATTTTACATTACATGATTTTGTTCTGGAAACTTTAAAACAGTAGCAATTCTATTAAAATATTTACTTAAACGGCAAAAGTAAACAATTACTTAACTACTGGACACAGAGATGCAACATTCTTATCAGCAAACTTTTGCTCTTTACTGCTTTTCACTCATTCATTAATTTTTTTAACCCACTAATCCAGCTCCACTTTGTTGAAGACAGACAGAGACCAACCAAGGAGTTCCTGGTGCAGACATGGACAGAGTCACTAAATACCCACAGTCACGTTTGAAATGAGGTGGAAAATAGGCAAATTTAATTTGTGTTTACATTCAACATAGAACAGGCAAAATAAAACAAACAGGAAGCCAAATATATTTCAAAAAGTTTTGATATGACCATCATTTGCAATCTTTTTGCAGTATCTATATCAATGAAGAGTTAAATCCGAGGTTTAGTTAGACCTCTCTTAATTTCTGGTAAAAGGAAATAATCACAAACAACCCCCCTATTTTTTCATGTAGCACAATTTAATATTTCTTGCAAAAAATATTAACAAGTCTTGAATTAACTGAATCATTAAAATCTGTGCTTTTTCACAGACATATTACACAGACACTTTGCCTTAAAGGATTTTTGAATGAAATGTACATGTTGTCTCACTAATTTACACAATTACCGAAAGCAGAAACCTGACTGCATAATTTATAAACTGGTTTAATTTTAGACTCATACAAACATCAAAGTACATTTAAAACACACAACTATAAAAATCTACTTCAGTAACTGACAACATTAAAATGTTACTACTTGAATAACTATTAAAGTTAATACATCTGTAGATGACTGTTGCATATCACTGGCAAAAGCATTAAAAAACATATTTGCAAACTATATTAACTGAGGTGGAGTAATAAAAAAAAATATGCAGAAAACAAGGCTCATACTACAGACCATATGAAATCAATTTAGATTGGCTATATATTTAACTTGATTTTATTGCACTGCATATTTACACATTTAATACAGATGTGATTCTGGCCAAGATACTGTATTTTTTTTCTTCTGGTAAATAGCATCTACAGTTTAAGGAAACAGTTTATAAACAGCTATCAACATGTTGTGAAAAGCAGGATATCCCTAATTCACAGAAAAATTTTAAAGGCCTTACTGAAAGATTCTGCCAAAACTAAATAGCTGAATATCTACTCGAAACATTAAGAAAGGAAAATAGTGCAAATTCAGCTAACTTTTGTTGGATTAAATTGGCTATAGAATTCTTTAACAATCATTAAAAAACAGCTATTGTTAATTCTTGAAAATTTATATTGGTAAATTAATTTTTTCCCTCATTAATGTACACACAGCACCCCATATTGACAGACAAAAAAAAGAATTTTTGAAATTGTTGCAGATTTCTTAAAAAAGAAAAACTGAAATATCACATGGTCCTAAGTATTCAGACCCTTTGCTCAGTATTTAGTAGAAGTACCCTTTTGAGCTAATACAGCCATGAGTCTTCTTGGGAAAGATGCAACAGGTTTTTCACATCTGGATTTGGGGATCCTCTGCCATTCCTCCTTGCAGATCCTCTCCAGTTCTGTCAGGTTGGATGGTAAAGGTTGGTGGACAGCCATTTTTAGGTCTCTCCCGAGATTCATCTTTCCCTCGATTGCAACCAGTCGTCCTGTCCCTGCAGGTGAAAAACACCCGCACAGCATGATGCTGCCACCGCCATGCTTCACTGTGGGGACTGTATTGGACAAGTGATGAGCAGTGCCTGGTTGTCTCCACACATACCGCTTAGAATTAAGGCCAAAAAGTTCTATCTTGGTCTCATCAGACACCTGAAGGACTCTGAGATGGTGAGAAATAAGATTATCTGTCTCTGTCCCCACAGTGAAGCATGGCAGTGGCAGCATCATGCTGTGGGGGTGTTTTTCAGCTGCAGGGACAGGATGACTGGTTGCAATCGAGGGAAAGATGAATGCGGCCAAGTACAAGGATATCCTGGACAAAAACCTTCTCCAGAGTGCTAAGGACCTCAGACTGGGCCGAAGGTTTACCTTCCAACAAGACAATGACCCTAAGCACACAGCTAAAATAACGAAGGAGTGGCTTCACAACAACTCTGTGACTGTTCAAGAATGGCCCAGCCAGAGCCCTGACTTAAACCCAATTGAGCATCTCTGGAGAGACCTAAAAATGGCTGTCCACCAACGTTTACCATCCAACCTGACAGAACTGGAGAGGATCTGCAAGGAGGAATGGCAGAGGATCCCCAAATCCAGGTGTGAAAAATTTGTTGCATCTTTCCCAAGAAGACTCATGGCTGTATTAGCTCAAAAGGGTACTTCTACTAAATACTGAGCAAAGGGTCTGAATACTTAGGACCATGTGATATTTTAGTTTTTCTTTTTAAATAAATCTGCAACAATTTAAAAAATTCTTTTTTTTGTCTGTCAATATGGGGTGCTGTGTGTACATTAATGAGGGAAAAAATTAATTTAAATGATTTTAGCAAATGGCTGCAATATAACAAAGAGCGAAAAATTGAAGGGGGTCTGAATACTTTCTGTACCCACTGTATATATATATATAAATATAAACATGTACATATAAATGTGTGTAGTATATATGTGTATATGCATACTTTATATATATGTATACTTTTTTTTTCTCTCTATCCAAACGGGACTGTTTAACATCATACCCCTGCTTTATTGTATTAGGATTGTACTTTTATACATTATCTGCATCTCCATGGGTATGAGTTTAACTTCATACCCTGGGTTTATTCTTTTGAGCCTGTTCAAGATTATATTCTAGGTTTACAGTATTTGGACTGCATTGCCAATAGATCTCTCTACTCCGTTCCTTCTACACAGCTGCTTGGGAGCTTGTTTTGTTCTGGACATACTCTGTCTCTAGGCATGTAGGAGGACAGGGACTTCGTGAAGTGTGGTTTTGCCTCACTTGGGGAAGCAAAATGGGGGGGGGGCCCGCCACGACCGGGGGAAGAGAGAAAGAGAGCAAGCTATTTCTTCTGATGTATCCTTTTCATCACCACAATTGTAAGCGCCAACACAACAATAGGCTTCACAGCCATAACTCCTGGCAATATTGGAAATTAAGGTTAAAGCTATAATATGCAATAATGTACAACCTTAAATTAATTGCAAAATGACAACAAAAGTTCAGAAGCAATGTCTCTATGACCAAACATTGAATTTTGTGAGCTGGGAGGTCAAAGGTCTTAATCACAAATTAAAGAGGAAGAAAGTATTTTCTCACCTAACAGGTGTACACACCAAGATAGTATTTTTACAGGAGACTCACTTAATCAGCAAGGATCAGTTTTGGTTGCAAAGAAACTGGACTGGCCAAATATTTCACTCCAGCTATACAAAGAAAACTATGCTTGTAGGAATCTTAATTCATAGAATAATTTCACTTGCAGTATCTGACATAGTATCTGATCCTGAAGGGCGATATGTTATGGTGATGGGTAAATTTATTTAATTGTAAAGTGATTTTAATAAATATCTACACATCCAATGTCGATGACACAGACTTTATCCAAAACGTATTTGCATTGATTCCTAACTTGAACACTCACAAATTTATAAGGGCTGGATACTTTAATTGTGTTTTAAATCCAGAACTTGATAGGTCTTCAGCTACAGGGGCAACAACATCTAACACTGCAAAAATAATCACACAGTTTTTAATTGATCATAACTTATCAGACACATGGAGATTTCTAAATCTATACCTAAGAGCACATTCCTTCTTCTCACCAGTACATTGTTACTCAAAAATTGATTATTTCCTTATAGATAAATATAGATTCGCCCCCTGCTCGCTTCACTCGCCAACCCCCCTGCCTGTGCTACGCACCAGCAACTTTGCATCTCTGCCGCTCGCAAACAACAAAACTTTTAATTCTCCTGGATAGGCCTCTTCTTTGGGAAGAAACACTACTTTTCCCTGATGGCAACACAAATTAGATGATCTACAAGCCTCTGACTTAAAGTTTCAAGCCAAAAAATATCTACATAATTTTGTCATATCACTTATGTCCATATATTTGATCAGTTTTCACTTTTACCTTTTCATCAATATCACACTGAATTTTTATTCTGTTTGGAAGTACATCATGATAACGCAACGTATAACTGCCCGTAAGTGAATATCGTTTCTTTCTCTCTACACCAACTGTGTCTGACAATAGCATTCACACAAATGAGAAATGGTTGAACCATGTACGTAGCTGTAAATGTTTTAGATGTGGGCTAGACTTTTTCCAAATCTCTTTGCATAAAGTCTTGTCTCATGGGGCTTGAAATTTTCTCTCACGGGATTTCAATTTCACCAAACAGCCAATCTTTTAATTCTCGCGGATATGATTCTTCATTGGGAAGAAACACTACTTTTCCCTGATGGCAACACGAATTAGATAATCTACAAGTCTCCGACTTAACAGAACAGCGAAAAGAGATTGAATATATTGTTCGGATTTAAACTTTATTTCACAAAGTAATAATTTCCATTTATTTGCACTAATGCGATCTTTACTATCATTTTTTTGAGACTTTCGAATTTTCGTTCTTCCATTATCTCTAACCTGCTCTGTATGTGTATTATGCCAACATTTTTGAATTCTTTACAACGTTCTACTTTGTCCCCTACTCTTTGTCTTTTATTTCCGGCTCCAGGGGTGGTTAAATCTCTTGGCAGAAAGTCTTATCTCACGGGATGTGAAAGTGTCTCTCTTCAAAAGATCATATCTCGTCACAGGATAAAAAGTCTAGCCACCCAAGATTTTTTTATTATAATAGAGAGACAATTTCTTGACCATGATCAAATCTTGCAAATACAACACTATTGTTATCTCCAACCATGCCCCTCTGATTATGGATCTCACGTCACTATGCCCCACATACTCATCTCGCAGCTGGTGTCTTAACCCCCTGTTATCAGTTGAGGAGAACTATACAGAATTTATATATCCAAGCAAAGTGATTTTATTATTTATTTTTTTTAGAGACAAATGCATCCTCAGAGGTTTTTGCAGGAATACTCTGGGAAACTCTGAAGGCATTTTTAAGAGGACAGATTATCTCATATCTTTCCCACAAAAAAAAAAAATCGGAAACCACGAAGGCCTCAGAGTTAAACAGTGAAATTACCAGAATAAATCAAGAACATGCCAGGTCTCCAAATCAGGCACTTTTTAGGAAAAGACAGGCTTTGCAATCAGAACTCAATGTTTTGACAAGAAACACAATAACTCATTTTTAAATTGCAACATCATTACTATTAACATGGAGAAAAGGGTAATAAAATCTTAGCTGAAAACATCCACAAGCAGGACGTTTACAATGCAATATCAGTAATCACCAACAAAGACACAGATAGAATCATTGGTCATAAAAATATAATGCATACATTTAGAGACAACTGTCCTTCTATTCTACTCAGTTTAAAGAATACAAGACACAATCTTGTAGCAAGCCTACATAACACTACAAGCAGGTTGGCTTTCTGGACTGGCAGTCAGTATATTATATGGTCTGG
Organism: Polypterus bichir lapradei; assembly: GCA_026402145.1. Lineage (NCBI taxonomy): Eukaryota > Metazoa > Chordata > Cladistia > Polypteriformes > Polypteridae > Polypterus > Polypterus bichir. The sequence goes on along the minus strand of JANRMT010062854.1, from coordinate 68,580,844 downwards.
AGGTTGACAAAGAAATATCCCTTCAGGCGTTATTGTGGACGACCCAACTATGACAACTGAGCAGGAAATATACATTTCCATGGGAATCTTATCTTTTTAAGGGGAACGGTGGACCAAGAAAGAAGGTGGGGAGAGATGCAGAAGGTGAGGGGCTCGGCCATCCGCACATAAGAAAATATTACGATCACCCATGGACGTCCGCTATTTGTAGGTGGCCACCCAGAAGTTGGAAACAGTGAGGCAAATCCCTGATAAGAGACAAGGGGTTGTGGTATATGGACCTGTTGTTCTCTGGGTGCTCCCGATGGTGAGTCAGTCTTGTATTTCTAAATTCTTTGGGGTAGCAAGAAGACAGTCATACTCGCTCGAGGACCATTTTTTCCTTCATCAATGAGAACTGTATAACTGGATTCATCGCCATTTCACACAGACTATGTTTAATCTTTCTCCTTTTGAATTGCCTTTTATTTTGTATGTGTTTCATAAAGGGGATTTAAGATTTGGCCACTGAGGGTATTGAGGAGAGGGAGGGCGTCCGGGGAAAATGGAATCACAAACGAGCACCCAGACACTTTTCACGTAAATGCATAAATATCCATCCATCCATCACTCAACTCGTTATACCCTAACTATAGGGTCAAGGGGGTCTGCTGGCACCAATCCCAGATCCCAGCCAACACAGGGCGCAAGGCAGGAAACAAACCTCAGGCAGGCCGCCAGCCCACTGCAGGGCGCGTACACAAACACACACTCACACACCAAGCACACACTAGGGACAATTTAGAATCGCCAATGCACCTAACCTGCAGGTCTATGGACTGTGGGAGGAATCCGGAGCACCCGGAGGAAACCCACACAGACACGGGGAGAACATGCAAACTCCATGCAGGGAGAACCCAGTAAGTGAACTCCGGGTCTCCTAACTGCGAGGCAGCAGCGCTACCCACCATGCCACCCTGCATACCCTGAATTACAATACACTTGCTTATTTAACCAAATGAACTGCCATCTGGGTTTCTGTCAAGCATTGGTGGGTAAGGAAAGGGGGGGAGAGAGAGGGATCGAAGACCGAATATTTTAATGGTAATATATCCTATGAACATTGTCCACTTCCCTTGTGGGTGGTAGAGTGTAGCAATTACGCCCCTTTTGTGCGATTGTTACAATCTAATGCATTTTTTTTTATACATTACGGATACCACACCTAGATGGTCTCAGTGCAGAATTACATAAATCTCTGACACTATTAGAATTTCTAGACACTATAAACTCACTTCAGAGAGAGAAAGCACCAGGTCCTGATGGCTACCCTGCTGAATTTTATAAAAAAATTCAATCAAGTTAGCTCCCCTTTTATTAGCAACTTTTATAGAAGCCAGAGTTAATACAATTCTACCTCAAACATTTCACCAAGCAGTAATTACTGTTTTTCCTAAGAAAAATAAGGACTTATTAAAATGTGCATCATAGAAACTAATCTCACTTTTAAATAATGATGTTAAGGCACTCTCCAAAGTCCAAGCTAGAAGGATTGAGAAAGTGCTCCCTTCAGTAATATCACAAGACCAAACCGGATTTAATACAGGTAGGCATGTGGCTTTCAATCCTCAACGCCTATTTAATGTAATATATTCATCCATAAAGTCCAACACTCCAGAGATCTTATCATCTTTGGATGCAGAAAAAGCATTTGATATGGTTGAATAGGATTACCTATTCACCACTTTGCACATATATGGGTTTGGCCCTAACATATGTGCATGGATCAAACTACTGTACACCAGTTCAGAAGCTTCAATTTGTATTAACAACACAATCTCAGACTACTTAAAACTAGAGCACGGTACTAGACAAGGATGTCCCTTGTCACCACTGCTATTTACAATCGCCATTGAGCCATTGGCTGTTAACTTTCGAAATGCATCAGAGATAAAAGGGATTTTCAGAGAAGGACTTGAACAGAAAATATCACTATATGCAGATGATATGGTACTATAAATATCAGACTCACAAAATTCAGTGCCTGCAGCCCTAACTGTACTAGCAGAATTTCAAAAGATATCTGGACTCAAAATTACTTTGAACAAAAGTGTGCTTTTTCCAGTGAATTCTCTAGCAAGACTCGTATCTAGGGGTAAACATCACAAGTAAATATAAATATCTTTTTCAATAAAATTTTGCTGTTTGCATTGACAAAATTAAACAAGACGTGCATAGATTGTCTATCCTCCATCTTACTTTGCAGGGAGAATTAACATTGTCAAGATGAATATCCTCCCTAAGCTTCTGTTTCTATTTCAAAACATCCCCATATACATTAAGAAATATTTTTTTAAGAAATTAGATTCAATCATAACCTCATTTATTTGGAATTTAAAATATCCACACATCCAAAGGGTGACCCTACAACTACCAAAATCAGAAGGTGGCATGGCTCTACCTAATTTTCAATTTTATTACTGGGCAACAAACATACAAGCTATAAAAACCTGAACACTGACACAAACAGATGAACACACACTAGCTTGGTCTGCAATAGAAATGAAATTCTGCAGTACCTCTTTATGTTCCTTGCTTTGTACTCCAGTAAATGCAAGGTATCAACAATATACTAACAACCCAATTGTCCTTCATTCATTCAGAATATGGAACCAATGTAGGAAGCACTTCAAGTTAGATAATATTTTATCTGTGGCACCTCTACATGATAACCACTTTTCCCAACCCCTCAAAGTTGCACAGTATTTAATGTTTGGAAAAAGTATGGAATTAAATCATTTAGAAATTTGTATATAAATTATGTATTTGCATCCTATGAACGATTACACTTTAAATTTAGTTTCCCATCAACATAATTTTTCCACTATCTCCAAATTATAACCTTTGCTAAACAAAATCTACCAATTTTTTCTCACCTCCCACCTTGTTCTATTCCAGAAGAGATATGGACCAGTCTTGAAGACTCAGACAGCATTTCTATAATATATAAAACAATTTTAAACCTTCCGTTTAAGGATCCCAAAGTACAGTGGCAAAAGGATCTCTTACTCAAAATTTCATAAAAGGAGTGAAATGCAGCCATGCACAGAATTCACTGTAGCTCACCATGTGGAAAAAATTTAATTATTCAACTAAACATTTTTATCAAGCACACCTATTTAGTTTAAAATTGTCCAAAATGTTTCCAAGGCAAGATCCCACGAATGTTGCAATCAAGCTCCTGCTTCACTAGGCCACATGTTTTGGGTGTGTACCAAATTAACATCATTCTGGACAAAAATTTTTTTAAATGCCTATCAGACAGCCTTGGTGTCACAATCTCTCCTAATCCATAATATCTGTGTTTAGTGTACTCCCAGATGGACTTAAAGTGGAGAAGGACAAACAAGCTATAATTGCCTTTACTTCACTATTAGCATGTAGACTTATCTTGCCCAACTGGAAGAATCCCAAACCACCTCGGTTAAGTCACTGGGTAATATTTGAAATTAGAAAAAAACCAAACACTTTCTTAGAGGATTTGTTCAAATGCTTTTTAAAACCTGACAGGATCTAATCAATAATATTTTAGAATATGCACTTATATTGGGGAGAAAGACTTTCCCTGTACTATTCTCAAAAGTTACTCTGGCTGTTGGCCTTTCTCTCGTTCTCATGGGTGGGGGTTGAATTGAATTTAGTTTTTTTAAGTTTGACTTGATTATATGGAATGTTACATTGCTTTAAATAAATTCAAATAATGCTTAAAAAGTGTAAAAATATCTATAAGTATCAATTGTAAAATTTTAAATATTTTTAGTAGTCATTCAATATATTCATTTTCATGGTATTGATTCTAAAGCCTACATCACGAAAGCATTCATTCTGGCTTTTTACAGTTGAGCTAGTAGGTTCTTATAATAACTTAATTCAAAATTATGTAAACATTAATCACTATAAGCCCTTAAGTAGCAGATATACTTTGTTTTATTTTATTAAGTGTGATTTTAAGCTTAAATTACATTTAATCTCATTTACTATACAATGTAAGGTGCTATAACTTTTCAGTGCTCAATTACATGAACAGTGGCACTAATCCTCCGTGTGCTTATATACTCTGTGTATTATAGTAGAAACTGAATTGTGTAATGGTGACTAAAGTAAAAATTATTTGGATTTGGTTGGCTGTGGTAGCCGCTTTATGGATGGGGTCTGCGCGAATGCAGCATCATGGTGCACTTTTCTTTCAGCTGTATCATGAAAAGCACCACTCAGCACAGCAATGATTGCTATTTGAGGATTTTTTGTGTGTGTGTATGTGTGTTTTAAATCTATCTTTTAAATAACTTTGAAGATGAACCTTATTTGTGGCAATTTCCTCATACTGTTAGAGAAACCCCCTCAAAATTTAATTCTGCCTACTGTATATAAGATTAAGACTGCAGGTGGATAGGAACTGTAGCTTTTGTGATGGGCCGTAGTGTGCATTAAGATTAAGGCCAAGATTGTTAACTTCTACTGTAGTTAGTTATTTCTATGGGTTAATTACTAACATTTTTATTATTTGTTTCCATCAATGAAAAGATTTCAATGCATACAGTACAGAGGTGTCACTTGTTTATATAATTTTTTTATTGAGTTACATTATATACTGATTTGGCTGTGTTACCTGGCATCACCTTGGAAAGTTTTTAAGACAAAAGGCCTCCGTTACACTGTCATTTGTTCAACTAGATGTATCAGAAGTACTATGTAACTAAGTACTTTTCTGTATACAATATTTGATTTTTTTTAACAGGGGCTAATATTATTAGTTCATTTCAGCTGCTTACTGTAGAACATGCTCCATGCAATTGCCCATGAGTGAAACATTTCTGCTGTAGATCAACTACTTCTTTTCCTAGTGACTTGGCTTTGTTGATGGCCATTGCAAAACAGAATTTCACAGTACTGTATTCCTTTAATTGAAATGGGTAGTCAGTAGGAACATCTTGGTGGTGTTGGTGTGAAAAAGATTGCAGCAGAACTCCTTATTAAGGGACATCATCAATAGCTGTATTAAGAAATGTTATAAAGTGATCAAATACTCACTTTGCCTATCTGTCCAAAATGTTATTAAAATATTGCAAGACTTAATTAAAACATTTTACAACCAACATTCATAAATGGGATTTGTTTTTCTCTGCTCTTGGCTCTTGTCCTTTTCTTTCGGGTGGGGAATGAATTTTTGTGTTGTTAGGTTTCTTTTTTTTTCTTTTTGTTTTTTTCTATATTGATTTTGAAGTTATTTGTTTTATATGCTTTGGAAATTGTTTCTGTTTGATTGCATCTTATTGAAATAAAAAGCGTTGTAACAGAAGAAGGTATAATATAATTTATATAAGGACAGTACATAATAAAAGTCTATTTAAAATAAAATAAACTACAAAGAAGAAATAAATACAGTATGTGAAGCTGTAATATAAAACAGTATTGTTAACTGCTTACAAATTTTCAATGAAGAATATTATAATATTTATATTTCCAAACAATAAAACTCCATGAACATTACTCTCTGGATATACAGTACAAAACCAATACATAGTTATTAAGTTATGATGCACAATGCCATGTTTTGTGAAAACCAAGGACAGTTTACCACCATAAGATGTATGTGAGGTGGAAAAGATCAACACAGGTATAGTGTTGCATTATTTGTGGTTGCAATATATTATCAATATATTTAGAATGAGTATTTCTTGATTGCTTTGTTTCAAATCCAAATATTGTGTTACTGTCCAAATACTTACGGACCTAACTGTAAATCTGGCCTCAGCTAGGACAGCAAAAAAACACAAAAGCACTGCAACACATCATTTGATGCATGATGCATAAAAGATGTGCAAACAGCATAGGAGTTTTATCATTAAGACATGTCTGTGATAGAGAACAATATACCTTTATTCTTGTCTACTCGATGTGTATAAGGAACAGTCCTCTTCATATGCCACATGCAAGAAATGCAAAATTCTGTTATTCCGAGAATCTCTCAAAGATGACCCAAGGCTTGCCTGGTATTTTGACACAGATGAAGGAAGAAAATATTGCTGGAGTAAAATCATAAACAGAATTGAAAAGGGATAGTGTATGAGATGGCAGACAGTATAGGGATTAGTATTGGGTCAGTTTAAACTGCTCTCCTTTGACAAGTAAAAATAAGGTATGTGCATCTTGGATGTTTGGAATGTTGACTGCTGAAGTGAAGCAGTATTACATCTAATATTCTCCAAGGGCATTATTAAGCCAATAACTTCAGACAGAGAGAAACTGAAGAAGCATTTCACAATTGGGAAAATAAAACTTGGATAAAGAACTGTAACCCACAGTAGGAATACTCCAATCAGGTTTATAGTGCCAATACTGTTACAAAAATTGCCCAGTTATTATTTTTTTTCTTTTTCTCTGTCTCAGATAACAAAACCATTTACCTTCCTTATTCATCTCTTTTACAAAATTTTTCATCATTACACATTTTATATGATAAGGAGGCAAAAATGTTTCTGTTGGGTCAACAAGTGGTTTATTTGCCACACATTTCTGCCCTGGAACGGCAAAATGCTTTTATGTAGTGAGACTATTTAATATGGCTGTCCTATTTGCAGATGAAACAACAGTACTTGGTATATCTGAGAAGACTTTTTGGTAGCAGTGCCACTAATTTTAGATATTCTAGGTGTATTTCTTGTAAGGTATATGTTTCAACAACAGCTCCATGTTTTTGTAGCATATTGTTAAAAAATGCTTCTTTAATACATCAGCAGCTTCAACATTTACAAACATTCTAAGCAACCAGTCCGTTTGTAGTGCTAACTATAATAGCAAGGATAACGTAAATAGTAAGGTGGAAAAATGTAATACTAAGGTGAGAGCTGCTGCTGACATAGTCACACCTGAAAAGACAGTTGAAACATCTTCTAGCATTGTTATACCATGGAAGATCCAAAGAGTGTCTGATTTGAAGAGAACATGCCGTAGAGCTGAGCGTAAATGGAGAAAAAGTAAACTAACTATCCACTATGAGATACTGAAGGTTAAAATAACAGAATACAAAACATAGTCCATCTTGAGAGGCGCTGCTATTTCTCTAGAATTATAAATAATAATACTAGTAATCCCAGAGTCTTATTCTCTACGACTATTCGTCTGCTAAACCCAGGTCACTCAATGGAATGCCTCCAGAATACTTCCAGAGAAACTTGTGAGGATATTGCTGCATTTTTTAATCAAAAAATGAATGATATTAGAAATAATATAGTAAATCTCCCAAACACTGCACATCCTCTTATGCCCCAGTACTCCATTATAAACAAATTTAATTCTTGCACCAGGATAGATTTACCTGATTTATATAAAATAATTTCTCAACTGAGACCCTCCACCTGCGTCCTTGATCCAATACCAACAAGTTTTTTCAAAGAAGTATCGTGCGTGCTAATTGATAGTATTCTTGACAAGGTAAACTCGTCATTAGATACGGGGGTCTTCCCAGACTGTCTTAAGACTGCTATAGTTAAACCCCTACTCAAGAAAAGTAATCTTGACTCCTCTGCTTTTTAAAAATTTTAAGACCTATTTCTAATATGCCTTTCTTAAGTAAAATTCTAGAGAAGGCAGTCATTATGCAGCTAAATGACCACCTCAATAAACATGCCATTCTTGATAAGTTTTAGTCGGGTTTCAGAACAAATCACAGTACAGAAACTGCACTCGTAAAAGTAGTAAATGACTTTGATACCATTGATCACAACATTCTTAGAAATCGCCTTAGTCAGTAGGTGGGCCTCTCTGGCAGTGTCTTAAATTAGTTTGAATCCTACCTGGAAGGTAGAAAATTCTTTGTTAGCTGTGGTAATTATACTTCAAAGACACATGATATTCTATATGGTGTTCCACAAGTCTCTATCCTGGGTCCGCTGCTCTTTTTGATCTACATGCTTCCGTTAGGTCAGATTACCTCGGGGCATAACGTGAACTACCGCAGCTATGCTGATGACACGCAACTGTATTTATCAATAGCACCTGATGACCCCGACTCTGTTGTTTCACTAACACAGTGTCTTACTTGTGTTTCTGAGTGGATGAGTAGTAATTTTCTCAAGCTAAATAAAGAAAAAAATGAAATTTTAGTGATTGGCAATAATGGATATATTGAGGTTATTAGAAATAAACTTGATGCATTAGGATTAAAAGTCAAGACGGAGGTAAAGAATTTAGGGGCAACTGTTGACTGTGACCTGAATTTTAAATCGCATATTAATCAGATCACTAGGACAGCATTTTTTCACTTAAGAAATATAGCAAAAGTTAGACCTCTTATATCATTGAAAGATGCTGAGAAATTAGTTCACGCTTTTGTTTTCAGTCGACTAGATTACTGCAACGCACTCCTCTCAGGACTACCCAAAAAAGACATAAATTGACTGCAACTAGTGCATAATGCAGCTGCTAGAATCCTCACTAGGAAAAGAAAATCTGAGCACATTTCTCCAGTTTTCATGTCACTACACTGGTTACCTGTGTCATTCAGAATTGACTTTAAAATACTGCTTATGGTTTACAAAGCCTTAAATAATCTCGCTCCATTTTATATATCGGAGTGTCTGACATCTTAAATTCCAAATCGTAATCTTAGATCTTCAAATGAGTGTCTGCTTTGAATTCCAAGAGCTAAACTTAAAAGAAGTGATGAGGCGGCCTTCTGCTGTTATGCACCTAAAATCTGGAATAGCCTGCCAATAGGAATTTGCCAGGCCGATACGGTGGAGCACCTTAAAAAACTGCTAAAAACACATTTCTTTAACATGGCTTTCTCATAACTTAATTTTAATTTAATCCTGATGCTCTGCATATTCAATTAATTATCATTACTATTCATGGTGGCTCCAAAATCCGTACTAACCCCTACAGTACTCTCTCTTCTGTTCTTTTTCTGGTTTTCTGTGGTGGCAACCTGCGCCACCACCACCTACTCAAAGCACCATGATGTCCCTACATTGATGGATTAAAGGCCAGAAGTCCATGTGACCGTCATCATCAAGTCCTTCCATGAGAACCTTGAATACAATGAGGACTGATCATTTATGTTAGGTAGAATACCTGGAGGGGGCTGGGAGGTCTAATGGCCTGGAACCCCTGCAGATTTTATTTTTTCTTCAGCCGTCTGGAGTTTTTTTTGTCCTCCCTGGCCATCGGACCTTACTTTGATTCTATGTTAGTGTTCTCTGATTTTAATTCTTACTTTGTCTCTTTTCTCTTTCTTCATCATGTAAAGCACTTTGACCTACATTACTTGTATCAAAACGTGCTATATAAATAAATGTTGTTGTTGTTGTTCTTTCATGTGTACAGCATAGCCAAAGGGTATTGAAGAAAAGACACTGCCATTGTGTAACAAGACAGCTTTCAGGCTTAATGTCAAATCCTCTTGATGACTCTGAAAGATAGAAATTTTCATACCCTGCAACTGCAAAGCCCATCTTTGTTGTCGAACCAAGTAGTTCTGCCTTTGCTTTTGACAAACCTAAGTTCCTGATTAGGTCATTTAAATTTAAATTGTGTTATAAAATAAGGCTCACCAGACAAACTGTTCAAAAGCTGGATCATGGTCATATCCCTTGTGTATTGTTGCATTTTTGTCTGCCTTGTCTTGGCTACATGTCACTGGTGGGTTCAGTACTGGCAAACTGTCATTTGCAGCACTTCTCTCATGGCTAATGTCGGTCAGGTTATTCAATAGATTTCTTATTTTTAGTAGAGAAGCCTCAAAAATTAATCAGACAGAAGTACCAGACCGTCAAGTGATTCTTTTATTCTTGCCATATCATCAGGCCTGTGAACAGCCTGACTTTCATGTACCTTTGAGTAAGGCTCGCAGATTGACAATGCATATTGCACAACAAATGTAGGGAGCCCACAGTTTGTCTTGATCACCAATTGTACAAATGAAGCGGTGCTCATATACTTTCTTAACAAGTGTGGTCGTACTGCACCTTTGAGGCTTCAGTGTATACTTGCCACATACGCAATAGAATGTATGGCAGAGGTTGTGCCACTAGCAAGACATTTCTGCTGTAACAAATTGTACTCTAGACAATAAATGTTATGTATGCACACTATGCTATGCCTGTAGAACATGTGTGTCTGCATACATACAAACTGATGATGATGTAATGTAAAGCAGCTGTGTATGTATGTAAGATGCTTTTATATCCTAACCTATCAGAACCCATCCTGACTAAATTTGCCAAGGCATGCCTAAGCCTTAGGATATCCACTGCATGTTATCCAACCTGCAGCGAGTGCATGCCCAGGTACGCCTGGACCAGACAAAAGAGCTCACTGCGTGGGGTAACATGCAAGTAGACTTAAAATATAAGAGGAAATGACAAGAATAGGTGCTTGCAATTAAACAATATATTATAGGATAATTTAAAGACGACTTTTGTGATAAACAGGCCAAAATCAGTAAAATATACCAAAGACTGTTAGGGAAGCAAAATCTTAGTTTTCCAGTGTTATTACTCCACTTTTTTAATGTAACAGCCCATATTCTGGTCTTCTCTCTCTTCTAAAACCCACCTGGCTTATGAGTATTTACAGAAAGTACTGGCAGTAAAATGATACATGTACTCCCTCAAATACCATAATTGTGTATTCATTGTGTAAAGAAGAACTACAACTAAATCACCGAACAGCTTAGAAAAACAGAAGCTGAAAAAAAGGTTTTTTAAGATTGGCCAATTTACTCAACAATGATCAAGTCTTTTGGAGTAAAAATCAGCTGATTTAAATTGGCAGTTGATACACAATGGAATAATGGAAGCATGGTGATTCTCCCACACCAAATAAAGTTAGTGTCAAAGTCACTGGCTAAGAATATAGACCATATATATTTTCAGGTTTAAAAAATGTACATAATAGGTCAATATTACACTGATTTATTTTAACGTTTGCGACAATCAGTCTGAGAAAATCAACAAGGAAAGCTGTTGAATATTCTCCTGCTGCTTAATGATAATGCCCAAAAGAGTTGTCACATTCACCCTACTTTCTAGATGAGGTCCCAGGTAATTAGCACCTGCTTCACTCTGAAGAGCTACTACCTCCAAGGGATATGCCATGCCAATAACAAAAATTAGTCAGACACAGAAGAATTGTTCAAGGAAGACAAAATGTTTTGGGAGGCTCAGATAAGCATTGTGAATACTAGAACACGTACTGAAAAATAAAAAGTTTTTGATTTACTTATTTTTCACTTAATTGGTCATTCTCAAAACATAATAATAAAAATAATACATTTTACTTATATAGCACCTTTCCCATACTGAAGGAGCTTCACAGATTCTTAGAAAGAAATGGCAAAGTATATTTAACATTGGATACAAATATTTCCTAAATAGAACACTAAAACAGATACAAAGAGTATACAAAGCATTAAATAGATTAAAAGACCATAAACTAGAGTAAAAATAGTAAATTCAATACTAAAAGAAAAGCCTAACAAATAACATCATTTGTGATATATCACACACACACACACAAATTATACTGAGCATCTGAAAAGAGAGGTAAACTGAAAGAAGGGACAGAATGTCAGGTTAAGTTAAAAGCCTCCGTCATCCCCGGTTATATTTTGAGCTAAATCAAACAATGTTTTGCCCAAATGGTGAAGAGTATATTTTAATGTATGGCTGACTTCTATTCATTCACGACTTAATATTTCCAAGACGAAAGATATGGTTGTAGATTTCAGGTGCTTTTCACCATCCACTGTCTTAACTTTAATTAAATAGGAGACAATGGAGATGGTAGAGCAATACAAATATCTGGTAACAATCATTGATAAAAAAACTAAACTTTGATCTTAACGCAGTACAAATCTGAAAAAAAAAGGGGAGTCACGACTTTTTCTTCTTAGGAAGCATGACTGTTTTAATGTGGATAAAACCATAATGTCACCTTTTTTTATAAGTCCTTTATTGAATCCACTGTCACACTTACTTTTACCCATTTGTTTGGAAACCTCAGAAACAAGAATATAAATCATCTTAACAACATATTTGCAGTAAAATTATTGGTTCACAGCAGATGCCTATGTATTGCAAATAGATTAGAAATAAACCAACTCAATTCTGTAAGACAGTAGCCAACCCCTTTTCTCTAAAATCTAGGTGTTGTAATCAGACTTCAGATTTATGTTTCAGAAGTTAAGAGCAACAGAGTTAAGAATTCTTTTATTCCTAGAGCTGTAAGCATTTTAAATTCTGCTAAATGCTAAATGTTAAATTCTACATTATTATTTTGTGTATATGTAAGCCCATGCTGTAAAAAAAAGCCTAGGGTCCTAGAAACTATTGAAATCGTCAGAAAAAAATTGAAATGTAGAGATGACAGATAATTGAAAGGAACTACTCTGGGCATCTCTCTCCTAGGAGGTTTCATTTTGCCGATGTGCTCGCATCGCTTTTGTATTAGCAGCTAAGCGACTTTGTCTTTCTTCGGAGGTTTCATTTCGCTGACGTGCTTCCCTCACTTCTGTATTAGTGGAGGGAGGAAAAGTAAAAGGGATACTGTTTTGCTGATGTGCTTGCTTCGCTTCTGTATTAGCAGGTAAGTGAGTGACTTCGGAGGTTTCATTTTGTAGACATGCAGGCCTCACTTGAGTATCCTTTGAGGTGGAGCCCTTACCCTGACTCCACCTCTCACTTCTGGGCCAGACAGACACGCACACTTCTATGCATAGACGTTTATATATAAGATACTGTGGAAAGTAATTATTCTTCTTTGTCTGTTTAGTTATGTGTTCAACATTTCTTGCCTCGCATTTCCAGTCATCCTACATTTACTCAGATTGTTGTAGACACAGAAAACACAGACAATGTATATATTCCAAATAAAAATATATTATTAACCCAATACAATTCCAGACACCTCACAACCAGATAAACAGACTTGAGCTCTGAGAATTTTGCTTCTGACTTCAGTTGCATCAGTGGGGGTGGGATAGCAGGCTGCTTGGTGCTTGTGCTGATTGACACATTTGCAAAACAAAGACGCTGACGAAGAGGTGCAAAGGAATTTAAGGTGGCCCAGCATTACAACTTTTTTTGTAGACTTCAGGGATTCTAGTGTTAAGAATTGGTTGGCTGAGTATCAAAACCACTACCTGCCAGCAAGGGTCTTCTTTTGACCAAGTTGTAGTGGTGAGTGTTTGGTGTAGATCAGCCTTAAAGTGCATCAAGCATAGTGGCTTGTTCTTATTTTTGCATATATTTTCTTTTGCATACATATAAATATCTCCTAGTAACCATATAGTTTTAGTGTAGATTATATGAATTGGGTTTGTGGTGCTCTAGGTTTTTTGTATATACACTGATTTTTCACTTTGTAAATATTTTTGTTGTGGATGTTATTATTGGAAGGACTATGTTTTTGTGTAGTATCTTCCTGTCTACATTTTATTTTTTTTTATATATACATTTATTGATCTTGTTTAATTTTTATTTGGGGATTTGCCATACTCACGGTAAATATTGTAGTTTCACCTTTTCATTTTTTGGACATCGCTTTCTAGTGTTTTATGTAGCAGTTTTGTTAAGGAATGTGGAAAAACCCACCTGACACTATTTGTAAATAAAAAAAACACTTGTTTTTGGAACCTAATCTTTTTAGTGTCCGTGCCTCCCTGTGTAACATCTCTTATTTCTGATCCCGATGTGTCCCGAACTACAAGATACCCAGTGTGTAGTGTGGTGTCCTCTACACAGTGTGTCACATGGTTTAGACTGGTAATTCTAACTATAGCTTTATTGCATCAAAAAGGTATGATTTCTGAAGCAGACATGGAGAAAAGTTTGGGCAAGTTTCTTTATAGAAACTCGGCGATTTGTCAATTAATTTCTTTTATTTAACAAATTTCTTGCATTTAGCATATTTCTGAAGTCAGTCTTTATAGAGAAAACTATAAATGGAGGTTGTACCGAATTTAACAAAAAAGGGATATACAGTCCTGTTTGATGTTGTTCTTCTTGGAGGCTTGCTTCCAGGAGGCTAACATAAGTAGGAGAAGACAGATAATCCAATGCTACAAAATCAGGGGGCTGAATTTAAGGAGAGAGCAGTTAGCTTGTCTTATAGTAGAGAAATGGAGGATCTTGTTCCGGTGACCTTTAGTGAAATATTGTGTACCCATTAATTGGTGAAAGAGAAGAGTTCAGAAGACAAAGCGCAAGGTCAGAGGTACATACTGTCCATAGATATGAATCCCAGAGATAGAGGTGTCAAACCATTTTCAAGATCTAAAAGAACTAGATGAAGGTTTTGACAATATTGAGGTATTATACAGAAAAAAATAACCCAAATGGCAGTTACTAGAAATATAGAAACAGTGCTAGCTGGGAACATGGTTATGAGTAGGATTAAAATTCAAGTCTGCTCCAGGGACAGTGTTGCCTTCCTGGTGCACAGGTTAGTAATGTCCCTGAATGGGTGGATAGTCCCTGGCCAGAATGGGGACTGTATCCAGTTGACATTGTCCATGTTGGAACAAATTAAATAAGTAAAAGTAGGCTTCCAGTGCGGCATTTCAAAATTTAAAATTTAGGTGCTAAGCTCAGGTGTAGAAATGAGAAGATGACCTTCACACAAGTTCTTCCTGTGTCACATGCCAGTCCAGTTAAGACTGAGGAAATCAGAAAGTTTTAATGTGTGGTTCAAATCTTGGTGTAAGTTAGAAGAAAGTAGGATAATGGGAAAATGGGGCATCATCTGAAACACATAAGACATGTACTACAGGGAGTTTAGGAGCCAGGTTTATAATTTCATACAAAGGAAAGAATAGTGGTGCAGAAATGTAAAAGATAACTTTGAAATTTCTATCCCAAGGTCAAAAAGCTGAAGTAAAATAAATAGTACATAAAATTGTCATGCTTTAATGTTAGAGAAATAAAACACAGCAGTTGGGGTTGTGTACAACTGCACATAATTACAATTTTCTAGAAATAACAGAAACCTGAGTAAACCAGAGGAATAGGGATAAGTATAGCATAAAATGGTACATACTATTTAGGAAAGACATGCAAAATCAAAGAAAGTGGGAAAGTAACCCTTTATGTAAAATGAGTATTTGAATGCATGCATGCTTTAATTTTTGAATCAAAAAACTTAAGGGCCCAGAGACATGATATTAGAAGGGTGTTAGAGACTCCCTAGTACGGACAATATTTTTAATATGCATCTTTTTAATAATATTACCTGTGCAAGTTTACAGCAACATATTATAGTCATGAAAACTACAATAACCCAAATATTAAGTGGGATAACCTTACAAATGGCAGATCAGTGACTGTGTATTAAAAACAGTATTTTAAAACACCAATAAGTAGAGAAGTCTGTCCAGATTTAGCATTTTATAATAATAAAGATAGAACTCAGGTTGAAGAAGTGATCGAACCATTAAGGTGTAGTAACAATAAAATATTTCACTGTGTTTTGTTAAATTTAGGATTAACAGGGTGGGCAACACTGAGGGCCTAACTGCACCTTACAGTCAGTTTTGTTGACTGAATGGCTTTCCTTTAAAGAAATGTGAATCATTGGTTGTAACTGTGTGTATGTGTGTCCGTGGTAGTAATGTTTTTATCAGTGGTTGAACTTTAGTTTTTATTTATAGTGTATGTATACTGAAACAATTGTGTGCCAACTTCCAGGAGGTTTTTACGTGCACGAGCTGTTTCTAGCCTGCACAGCTTTCTAAGTTTAAATTCGGCGCTCTGGCCAGGCGTTTGCATGCTGACAGACGGAATCACATTGGTTGACTTTTAGGCAGACAATATTGGGGATGCATTATATTTAAGTTCAATATCTGGCTAAAGGTTTGTTCAGTCTTTTTGATTGACTTTATTTAGTTTCTGGAATCTGTGTATTTCTTTTTGTGTTATGTTAAAAGCTGCAGTACTACACTAGGTTTAATGAGGTCAAGAGTTATCTACCCTCGAACACAGAGGCAGGATAGGTGGGAGATAAAGCTTTCTCTTTTATAAAGGTGGCTGAAGTGTAATGTGGTGACTCAGTGCAAGAAACGAGGGTATTACTCCAATGAGCCAGGTTAGGCTCCTGATTTATTTGGAGAGGAGCTTTATTAAAGAGTTGTGGCTAAGTTAGAAGTTTTGTTTAATTATTATTGAAGGGATGCGATTTTACCCTTTCTTTATGTTATTCAACTGCGTAAGAGCCCTTGTACATAGGATTGTTTATCTCTTCAACTATTTTTAGTGTACCAAAGTGGGGTTAGTTTTCAATGTGTTTTTGTTCTGTAAGACCCACTGTGTGTCTCAGCTTGAAATGTATTTCTGATACTGACCAGTTGCACTGCAAATATTTTGCTCTTCAAGAACTGTCCTTGTTTAACTGTACTATGTTGTTGAATATAATCAGCCTTCTTCATTTTAACATCAACTGCCACCACTGGGCCATTTCTTTTGTGCCTCTCACATCACTTTTACTCCTTGTTGGTTCTGACTACTGGCAGATCATCTGCTCCACAGGGGGCTTGTGACAGAGTTTATTTTGAGCAGACTCATCAAATTCTATAAAAGGTAAACCGAGATAAGCTTTTAAATGTGGAATAGTGTTGGACTGGTACTGAAATTTTGACTTTGGTATCAATACCAGATTTTGGATCTTTTTATCAAAACGGTTCCAAATCAAATAACAAAGAACTCAAAACACCCAACCCTGCCGACTTATTCCAACCTCCATAATGTGGAACACAGTTGTTCCCCTCCTTGGTGCACCAAGTCAATGCATCACACTGTACACCTCTTCCCTCTTGAAGCTGTGCAGTTCCGATCACATCAAACAAATATCCCCCATCAAGTCTCGATTGTGTCAAAGCAAAAGCAGAAGGTTTTTTCCCATGAATTTCTACTCACGTCAAAGAAACAAAACCTTGTGAAGTCCTGATCGCATCAAAACATTCTCCCTGTGAAATGTGGATGCAGGCACTTTTGTTTTGTGAAGACTACAAAATTGGATAATTTTCCATAACTACAATGATTGTCAAGGGAAATTGGGGTGGTGGCGAGGGACTGAGAGGAAAGCTGATGTTTATTTCTAAGACCGAAAATTCAGAAATACTGATACTAAAACCGTTTTGAAATTTGGGTTTTTTAGTACTTTTGCAGTTCCAGTATACAGTGAAACATTTGTGTGGAATCAGTTGAGGAGTTGTGAAGCAGATTTAAAAGTGTTTACATATAATGCAGGACAAGATCATCCCAAAGTTGGAACTTCCCAGGGGATAAATAAGGAATTAAAAAAGAGGCTATGTAAAAATCACTGTATAAGGAACACCAGACAACTCTACCAAAAATAGCAGGGTATATAAGTGCATGAAAGGAACAATTAAAAAAGAAATTAAAAATGCTAACAGGCAATTTAAGAGCGGCATTGCAAAAAAGGTAAAAGATAACCCAAAGAGATTATTTTAATATTTTAGTGGGAAAAAACAGTAAAGGAGGTAGTAAATGTATTAGGAACAGTGAAGCTGAACTTTACTTACAGTGAATTCTTTAAATAGGCATTTTTTTTAAATTGTCAATGTGTGAAGAAGTTGATACACTGCTGGCAGTTACTGGGACTGAGTAATTAGGAAATTCAAGAGAGAGAGAGAGAGAGAAATGCTGCTTAGAATAAAAATGCTGGGACTAGGTAACACTTACCCTAGACAGCCTAAGAAGATTAGTGAGAACATACAATATAGACACCCCTGGCATATTTTTTTTAAAAATCAGTGCACAATGGTAAAGTTCCCAAAGTCTGGAAGCTAGCAAATGTTATTCCATTATATATAAAATGTATTCAAGCTGATCCAAGTAGCTAGCTTAGCACTAACAAAAACAGGTATATTAGTAAACAGTCAAAATTAGTTTAGATGGGACAGATCAAGTTTCACTAACTTGCTTTAATTCTGTAAGTAAGCAACAAAAGCATCAATCAGAGAGATGCAACCCTGCAGAAGAATTGGAGGTTAGGTAACACCATTCCGTCATTTGCTTTAGATCTTTTTTTTTAATTTCTTTATATCTTCTTCTGTTTAAAGTCAATGAATGAAGTTAAAGTTTCATCCAAGTGTTTTAACTGAAGGATTTGTTATTATCTATTGGAAAATATTGAAAAAATATAGTACTTTTGCAAGGATATTTACTTTGACAATATTAATTCTGCCAGCGAATGTAAGACAAAAAAATGACTAGTTGATATAGCCTTATTTTACACTTTCTATCAGATTGTTAAAATGATTGTTCACTTAGGATTTCTAGGTATGTGAAAGGTTTTAAGACTATTAAATAAACCTGAGGAAATTTAATATGTGAAGGCATATCAAAAGGAAACAGAAAGGGAGACACTGTTGTTCTTTCTAGTTGATAATGGTCTTGATGGTAGGTTCTTTGTATCTTATAAAAGGGTAACTAGTTTTGTGTTTTTATGTTTGGTTTAGAGCTACTCACTTACGATTGTCAATTTTGTAACACTGTCCTGTAAGATATGTTTCAAAGTAATCCCCAGACTGATGCTTACTTGACTATGCTGGCCTCTTGTTTTTATCGTTTTCGTTAAAAACATCTGCTAAATGAAAATGTAAATAATGTACTCTTATTTAAAATCTCAGAGATTCTACACAACTGCTCCAGTACACACAGAGCATAACAGATTACAATAGTTTAATTCATGCACATATAATTGGTCTTAAAATAAGCTTGCATAAATACAGTGAACAAGTGGTCAAATTGAAATGTATCAAAGCCTTTTACTGCATCCCAGAAACATCTGACCTCGGGAAGTTTTGTTGCCACAGGGGAATGAACTAGTTTGAACATATACTGAAGACATGACAGTAATTATCTGCCTTAAACAAATATTAAGTTGATCTTGCAAAATAATGGAAGTATTTTCCTATAATCATTTTGTGAAAAAACTGGCAAGAATCTTAACATTGTTGCTCAGCAGAGAAATTGGCCTGTAGAACATGCCTTGTAAATAGTTTGTTTCTTTTGGGGGCGGGGGGTGGAAACCAATGCACATTGTTTTAGAAGCTTTTCTTTTTTGCTTTCATGACCATAGGTAGCTTTATCAGGCCTAATTTAATAGTGAGTTTTTAATAAAGTTCTACTTTCGGGGTCTATAGCTTTTCCATTATGTACAAATTTAACAGCATTTAGGATTAAATGTCAATCAAGCTTGTCTGTACATGATGCCTGGAGCTATGGTATTCCTTTACCATTTAAAAATTTCAGTGAAATTATTATTTTCATTATATTCCACTTACAGTTTTTCTTGAATACCTTACTTATTTCTCGGTGTTCAACAACTGTGATTTAAACTGCATTGTTGATTTCTGTGATAGCGTTCTTAACTTATTTCTTATGTATTTTATGGGCCAGTTCTATGTTTTTGGTGAAGACTACAGCTAGCCCTTGAGATTCACATGTTTATGATTCACAGATTTGCCTATTTGCTGGTTTGTTATCAATAATTAATTGGAAATTATTTTTCAGGTTTTGCAAGTAATAAACAGGATTTAATTTCCAAAATTTTGTGTTTTTGAATTAATGACAGGACTCTCGACCGAGTATTGTGGGAACGACATCTATTTTTTGTTCGCTATGAGCACCTCCTTCACAGGAAGTAATATTTTAGCAATAAAAGCAATTATTTTGCAGTTTTTGACCATATGTCTGTAAATTGGACATGTGGATTATGCAGTACAAGTTAAGTGAGAATTTGTTTTTGTTTTATTTTATGGCTGTTTATCACACTTCCTGCCACTGCTCAAAATTAGTTACCGCCTGGCGCTGTTGGGTTTGAATATTCAAGATGCAATTACTCTACAAAAACATGAGATTCAATTTTTTTTCTCGCCCACCATTACAAACAAGAGGTAAGTAAAAAAATAGTTCCTAGGTGGAGGATCCCTTTAATGAGTCGACAATAAGGTATAACAATGAAAAAGGGTAGAGAATCTGTGAAGTCGTTGCTGCAGCTGCACCAGTTAGCGCGAACACTCCGTATGTTACTGGTGCAGTACAGTGATTACATATTGTTTTAATATTTTTGGTGTTTTTTATATATACATTGTGATGGGCGGCACTACCTCCCATGGGAAACTATAGGGAAGCCCTCCTGTGTGGCTGTGGCACCATTGATTCCCACAGGGCATGCTGGGATTTGGAGTTTGGCACAGCCCTGCTGGGGTCCATGGGGGATGCCAGGGGGCGCTGCACAGCCCTATAGTGGACTTCCACCACACCTGGGAGTGATTCCAGGCAATACTGACGAGCCTCCTGGAGCACTCCCAGAAGCTGAATAAAAGGAGCTGCCTCACTCCATTTGAGGATCCAGAGTCTGGAAGAAGTGGATGAAGCTTGCTGGGAGAGGAGTGGAGGCGGAGAGAAAGAGAAGAAGGAAAAGAACTGCGCCGTGGGGAGCAGAGAAAAGTTCTCCCCAACTGTAAATAAACATATCTGTTGGTCTGGAACTTGTGTCTGCCTGTCTGTGTCAAGTTGGGGAGGAAGAAATATACATATATATATGTGTGTATGTGTATATATATATATATATATATATATATATATATATATATATATATATGAAATATAGTAAATGTATATACACATATACAGTAATCCCTCCTCGATCGCGGGGGTTGCGTTCCAGAACCCCCCGCGATAGGTGAAAATCCGCGAAGTAGAAACCAAATGTTTTTATGGTTATTTTTGTATATTTTAAACCCTTATAAACTCTCCCACACTGTTTATAAATATTCCCCGCACAGTTATACAGCATAAACCCTTTCTATTCTCTTAGATATTAGGTAAGATTCATTGAAATTACGTATGTAAACACACTGTTTATATACAGTAAAACCTAAATATTATTTTAAAGATATCGAGTGTCTCCGATATCACATATGTTACAGCCATTATGATAGACAGGCCACCAGCAATGAATACGTACAATGCAAGAAAAATTGTATACAGTAAATGTGTGTACAGTGACACTAAACGTACGTACATGTACTAAGTACTGTAAGTAGAAAATTAATTATGGTTACTCACCAACAATGACACGATGACTTATTAATAATAATAATAATAATACATTTTATTTATATAGTGCCTTTCCCATGCTCAAGGCACTTACAGAATATAAGAAAGAACGGCAGGGTATACAGTATATAGCATTGTACAAACCAAATAAATAAATAAAGAAGATTAAGACAATAAATTCAGAGAAAGTCTAACAGACAACATAATTGATGGTTTAGCACACACATACAGGTTACATGAGCATCTTGACAGAGAGGTAAACTGAGAGAAGGGGAATGAAGTCAAGTAGAGCTAAAAGCCTTCCTGAACAGATGAGTTTTGAGTTGTTTTTTAAAAGAATTCATGGAGTCCGATAACGATGAGTTTAGTTTTACTGCACAACAAAGGAGATCGTTACAGCTCTTCTAAAAGAGCCTCTTCTGGCGGTGTAGGACCACCGTTGTTCTTCTTCCAACAGTCTTCAATCCAAATCCCTAAAGCAGATTCCATCCAGACTACTGCCTTATTACATCCACTTACAACTCGTTTTGCACCCTGGTTAAAAGGACACTGCGACCATAGATCTTATATTTCTTTCCTACTTTTTAAATAAAAAGAATCGTAGCCTCATTGATGCCGTAATGGCGCCCTACAGCGGTGTAGCTTTTCCCTTCCTTCAGCATATCTAAAACTTTTACCTTTTCGTCAATCGTTAACATCTTCCGTTGGCGCTTGGGCACAACCCCTGAAGCAGTAGAAGGAGCAGATCGTTTTGGAGCCATAATGAAGGGCTGGACTATGCACAAAGATAAACACAAAAGAGCACAAAAGTTAACTCTTTACACAGCGAAACACATTGATGCTGAATGAGCGAGACAAGACTTCCTGGTTAACGCAGCGGAATCGAATTCGGCACTCCGTCGCTGAGCCATTCAGCACACAGGAACTTAACTGCGTGCTCTGGTTAGCTTCTCAGCCATCCGCCAATTGTGTCCCTTGTATGAAATCAACTGGGCAAACCAACTGAGGAAGCATGTACAGGAAGTAAAAAGACCCATTGTCCGCAGAACCCGCGAAGCAGCGAAAAATCCGCATTATATATTTAGATATGCTTACATGTAAAATCCGCGATAGAGTGAAGCCGCGAAAGTCGAAGCGCGATATAGCGAGGGATTACTGTATTATACATTAACTAGCAGAATACCCGCGCTTCGCAGCGGAGAAGTAGTGTGTTAAAGAAGTTATGAAAAAGAAAAGGAAATATTTTAAAAATAAAGTAACATGATTGTT
>JANRMT010062854.1:68545032-68557899 GCA_026402145.1 Polypterus bichir lapradei | reverse complement strand
GTATGTAATCGCACACGTAAATTTGCCCCAAATCGCAAATGTGTTTTTTGAATTTAAAAGGGTTTTAGTGGGCGACAGAATCAAATAATAGACATGGACATGAATATTGTAAACTCAAGCTCTTTTAATTTCTGAAAAGAAAAATGCTTTTAAACTGCATTTGAATTCAAAACAGAAACAAAAATATCATCCCCGGTTAAAATTGGGCAGACTTAAAAATAAAGTGGTAGTTTAAGTACTTTAAGTACATTTTCAGAATGGTATTGTCTTTAAATAATAATAGCCAAAATTTCAACATAAAGTGCAGTTTTTCTTCTTAAAAAAATAAGTCAGAAACATAAAAGGTAATTTGACCAACTTAATCTTTAAACTCTGAGTAACCTTAGCCAAACTTATTTTGTACATTAGGCTAAAACAGTGTGATCATTGAACATTTTGTAATTAGATGTAATTAGAATTACTAACGGTCACGGAAGTCCAATGATCCCCAGTAAGAGCCACAAAGTCCGCTTTCTGTAATGCATCTAATTTTGCTTGCTTTTCACTGTGCACAAAACCATGCTTTTATCAAGGCTTCGCTCGGGTAGTTTTTTGAAATAAAATTTTCCTCCGATCAGGAACGCGCTTCATTCCGAGTGTAACATTTTTGTAGCTGTGATGTGTGCATCAGTGTAATCGATGTACCAGGATATCATGCATTGACAAAAGTTCCCCTTTGCTTGGAATTGAAAATGTGATTAAATGCGTTATTTTTTGTTATGGAGTACATGCATCGAAGCTTCTCAGCTGTGCTTGTGCTAAGAATAGGAAAGATTTTAAAAATAACGTAACATGATTCTGCGTTAACTGCATATTTTTTCATACGTCTCAAACCAAGGAAATGCAAGGTTAAAATGAACCGAGAAGCACGCGTACATACTCAGTACATCCCCTCTCGGGAATCGAACCTCGGATATAGGCGATAGAGGCGAAGCCTCTACAATTACGCCACGGTGTGTGGCTTATTTATTTGAGAGTATATAGATCGGGGTATATATATATATATATATATATATTCGCAGCGGAGATGTAGTGTGTTAAAGAAACTATGAAAAAGAAAAGGGAACATTTTAAAAATAACGTAACATGATTGTCAATATACAGTAATTGCTTTGTGAGTGTTGCTGTGATCAAGGATTCGATTATCATTATTTGTTTCAATCAGGGTCGTATTTGTACGATGTGTTGTGTTCAAGTTACATTCTGTGTTTGTCAGTCGTTGTAAAGATTAAATTCTGTAATTACAGCCACCTTAGCTCCACAAATGAGACACACGGGTTTACCGGCAATGTCAGTAAACATATACTCAGCCTCCCATCGGTTTTTAAAGGCTCTATTTTCAGAATCAACTTTTCTCTTCGGCATCGTGTGGGCTAGCTTCACAATAACTTGCAGCAACGCGGTAAGTGTTCGGCAAGGCAGCTGAAGCGCTGCATTATGGGGTCTGTAGTTTATTGTGTTACCAGCGCTTCATATACCCGGGCCATTAATAACAATAATACAGTATATAAAATGATCTCGCGGGCCGGATATAATTACACGCCGGGGCGGATGTGGCCCGTGGGCCTTGAGTTTGACTCATATGGACTAAATAGAACTTGAAAAGAAATATTTTTTGGAATGTGATCGCGCAAGTCAGTACATCGAGCCCGCGTGCTATTGTGGTTTTGCTTGTGTGCTTCAGTAAGTTACCGTCCCCTCGCTCTTACTTTTTTACCGTTCATCTAATGAATACACTGAGTATGGCTTTACCAAAACAATCATTGATTGCGAATAAAGTATCCATTATTCATGAAGCTTCAATAGGTGAATAGGTGATCTGTCTTTCTGCGTTAACCGCATGCGTTTTCATACGTCTCAAACTAAGGTGATGCGAGGTTAAAATAAATCGAGAAGCGCGCGTACATACTTAGTGCATCCCCTCTCGGGAACCGAACCTCGGACGTGGGCGCTACAGGCGAATGCTTTACCATCGCGCCACTGCGTGTGGTTTATCTATTCGAGCGTACCAGTGTAATTAGGTTTGGACTCTTTGGAACTGTTACTTTTTGTCTGCGCACTGCGTCAGTTCACGTGAGCCGCTGAATATGGTTTTATATGTCAGTCGCTTGCTTCTAATTGTTTCGCTGCCTTCTTAATTATATAATGCATGTTTTCTAAAGCGCGTTTTGTAGCTCTTCCTGGCTTTCTACGTAATGCGTGATTACGTGAGAGGCGTGATGATGTCATACGAAACTCCGCCCCTCCAGCTCAACTCCATTACAGTAAATGGAGAAAAACAACTTCCAGTTATGACCATTACGCATAGAATTTTGAAATGAAACCTGCCCAACTTTTGTAAGGAAGCTGTAAGGAATGAGCCTGCCAAATTTCAGCCTTCTACCTACACGGGAAGTTGGAGAATTAGTGATGAGTGAGTCAGTCAGTCAGTCAGTCAGTCAGTCAGTGAGTGAGTGAGTGAGTCAGTGAGGGCTTTGCCGTTTATTAGTATAGATATAACCCCTAACCTCCACGAATTATAAGGGATAACTGCAGATGCTTGTTAGTATGACAGTCGCTCCCTTGAACCCTTGACCAAGACGTCAGACACGAGGTAAAAGTGCAAATATTGACTTAATTCAAACTGCACAGTGCACAAAGCACCCTACTCTCCACAATACTCATAAACACTACAATAATCCAATAATAATACAATCCTCCACTCCCAGACGTGTTGCCACCCTTCCAACCAGCTCAGCTCAACTCTCTAGTGTCTCTCTCAGTCTTTTATATTCCCTGACCTGGAAGTGTTTCCAATCCTGAGTCCATGATTCCTTATCACTTCCGGGTCAGATAAAAAGTCTTCTTCTTTACCCCAGAAGTACGTCATTCCTCTTGTCCATGTGACTCGGACATACTTCCGGGACTTAAGGCAAACAATCGCTGTTCCTCCCTGCAGCACCTCCTGGCGGCCCCCATGGTATCCAGCAGGGCTGTGAATAAAGACTCCAATGTCCATGATGCCCTGCTGGCCTTCAGGGCACCTCCATGCTGCAGGGTGGGCTCCACCTGGCAGTGTGGGGGTATTGGCCGGGATGAATGGCCGGCCATATATCACATTAGTTATATCTTCCATTCATTTTCTTAAACTACTGATTCATGACAGGGTTGCAGAGCAGCTGGAGCCTATCCCAACAATCATCAAGAGGATGTCATTTCCTTGTATATAAAAATCCTACAAATTAATTGGGGTATTCTTAATTTTTCAAATGAATGTATATTGGTATATGTTGTATATATAAGAATATATGAGGCTGCACCAATACTACTTTTGACAGTAAACAGTTTCTGTCCATGTCATAACAAACAGAAAAGGATTTTATAGATTAAGGTGGCAATTTCAACATTTTAGAAAGAATGAAATGTGATTATCATACCTTAACTTATGTACCTATCAATCAATCAATCAATCAACATTTATTTATATAGCACATTTTCATACAAAAAAATGTAGCTCAAAGTGCTTTACAAAATAAATAGAAAAATAAAAGACACAATAAAAAATAAACATAAGTCAACATTAATTAACATAGGATAAGTAAGGTCCGATGGCCAGGGTGGACAGAAAAAAAAAAAAAACTCCAAAAGCTGGAGAAAAAAAAAATAAAATCTGTAGGGGTTCCAGACCAAGAGACCGCCCAGTCCCCTCTGGGCAATCTACCTAACATAAATCAAACAGTCCTCTTTCTAGTAAAGTTATTCACTGATTTTACTCATTGACAATTTTGTTTCAGTAACACAAAAATAATGTTTAATCAATACTATTAAAAAACAAATTAAGCATTGTTTACAAGACTTTTGTTATTGTTTATGTCTGTGCACTCATCCAGAATTAGCCCTAAAGTAGGACTGACTTGGACTGCATTCCTATATATCATCCATCTATATTCTTACAAATGCAGACTGCATCTCAGTCAATCCCATATTATTTACAAATATGCTGTATGTGAGGTCCCTCCTTTTATAACATTTTAGTTCTTAAAGTGACAAACACTTCAGTGCCTTCAAAATAAAACACGCTGTTAATTTAATCTTTACCAATTGCTTTTTAGCAATGAAATAACTCACTTTTAGCATCTCAATTAACTGTGTGTCTTAGTGAGAATGGCCTGCTGGTAACACATTAGATATTGTATCATGAGACAAGTCTCTCTTAAACTTCCACTTCAAAGAAGCATTTTGAGCTATGCCACTGAGTGCCTTGTGAGTGTTGAAGGTTTAAAGGATCAGCATGTAAATTTTAGTTTGGAAGGAGCAGGACATGTAGAGTTGCCCTTTCCATTATCAGTGCAAAAAACGCTGGACCAGAGAAACAGCTTAGTAAGGAATTTCTAATCATTTTTATCTGCCATAAGTAAAGATTTTATCTTTAAACTTCTACAGAATTAATGTAAAGTCTCCGCTTTCTTGTATGGACTAAAAGTACGAACTACTCACCACTTGTTGCACTTTCAAAACAGAAACAAAAGCATATTTTTTATTTCTGAACTTGCATAAAAAAACAGAAATAACAATAGGCATTTATTTCATTTTTTTACCTTAAGTGCAGCTTGTTTTACACAGATACACATATATAAACATACACACACACACACACAGATATACATGTATATATAAATATGAATACGGTTCTTGTATATTTATTCTGGACAGATGTAATGAGAAAGTAAACAAAACACAATTGACCAACACAAGCTTGCATCACTGTCCTGAAAAATCAACACATTTTACCAAAAATAAATACATATTTGGAATTAATTACATACAATGAACTATTAAACATTTTACAATACTCAGACTAAAAACAACATTAATGTACTATAAATATCCTACACTTTACACAGCTCTAACACAGAAATTAATAAGACATACATCAGGTACATACAAATTAGATAACACTTTGAAAAACACTTATCTTTTTGTTAATGTATCAGCAGTTTGAGGATTGCAGTGCCTTTCATCATCTTTTACATCAAATAGTCATTTAAAACAAAAATTAAAATTCCCTTGAAACGATGAGATAAATGAAAGTGTAAGTGCCTTTACAGAATAAAAGTAAAGTTGACCCTCTGGGAAAAGTGTGGCTTTTCTCAAATCAAGGTATTCAAAGCCTATTCCACCATGTTCATTTAGGATGCAGATATCAAAGATGATGCAAATGCTGAAGAGAAAATTAGAACTTACCAGATGTTCTAATCCCACTTTGATGTTTCCAGCACTCCTGTAACAGAACAACAAATTTCATAAACTGTAATTTTTTTTTAGCAGCTGTCTTATACAAAATGAAAACACAGAGTCTTCTGTGAGATTATTTTTTAATCAACAGCACTGGCTATTTACAGTTCTAATAAAATTTCAGCAAAACACCACCTTATTTCTTTGTTCATTAAACAGTTAATGTCATATTGCCAAGACCCTAAACTGCTAATTTATGTAACAGAGATAATGTCTTTATCAGCTGTAAAAGGACTGGAGGTCCAAGATGGAAAACTTAACATCATCTAGCTGCTGTTAATGAGCAAAAATAAAGGCAAAGATTGGTATGGGTAATACATAATATACCATTATGATCACTATAAAAAAAATTTTCTTACTTTTCTTTTTGAATATATGTTTAGCTATTATTATTGTAAAGCACTTTGTGCTACTTTCATTTATGACACTGTTATTTATGTACAACTTTTTTTTACAGAGTGCCTTGAAAATGGTCAGTCACTATGAACTTAACAGAGGTAACAAAGAAGTAAATTAGTTGACATTATTCATCAAATAACCTTGCTTAATCACAAAGACTGTAAATATAAAAGCAATTAACAGCAGTATAGACTTTGAATCCTTAAAAGATTTTTTTTCTTATGAAATTTAAAGTATCACCCAAAAAATTCACAAAATTCTACTGTAATAAAATGGAAAAAAATTCATCCAAACATGAACACACTCATGAACAACCTGGAACTGCAAGTTTATCTAAAATATCTATCTTCAATATTATGGAAGAAAAACTTACACAGACATGGACAGTGTGGACTCCATATAGACACTGACTGGACACAGGATATGTACCCAGGACCTCAAATCCTTAAGACGCAAACTATAAAAAATGTTTTTTAAATGTGTAATGTTTTAAAAAATGAGAAAGCCCACATTACCTCACTGAATATTATAACAGTTTTTTCCTAAAAAGTGCAAGAGTTTGGAAGTACTTGACTTATGATTTTGAACAAGGCAATTTTACCTATAGGACCAGAGAACAGATTCTGGACTCACTGAGAATTGGGTATACATAAAATAAATGAACCACGGTTGCCATAATATCTTCTGACTAGCAAATAAAAGATTTACCATCTATTTCCAAATAATACGTCATTACTTCAGGCATCTGCAACGATGCTTGGTAAAGTATGAATAACTGATAACAATCATAATACACCTTACAAGAATCCAGAATAACACAGTTTACTTCCTTATTTTTGTAAAATACTTACTACTCATATATTTAAGGAATTTGTTAAACACTGATCAGATCTACACGTGGATAAAATGTTGATACAACAATGTAGGAGCAATTACAATTTCATGCTATTTATGCGGGTGGAAATGGTCATAATAATATACATCTCTCTTTTGTATTAAAAAATTTTTCTGTAGTGTCCGCGTTATTCAGCCTAGACCACTCCCCTCCACACTGGCCACCCAAGCATTAATCCTAGTACACACATCCTTTCTCTGTACCACCCTGTGACACTCTCAGTGCTAACTTGTCCATCAACGCACTTTTATCCGGAAAAAGCAAATTATCTATTCAAGAATCTTGAATTTTAGATTGCGGTAGAAAAATAAAAGCATCAAGAGCTGATAATGAATGTCAAGAAAATGTAAAATGGACAAAAAAGAGCTGCCTACAATAATAATCATCAAGAACAAACAGAATCTTTCAATAAACAAAAAAGAGAAAAATATCCCAAACAATATGTGAACAAAACTTCAAAAAAACAATGTTTACAGAAGTAAGTTAGTTAGAGGACAAAGTAATGAATAATATTTTTTTTGACGAGGCATTAATGACATTTTTTTTTATTACGTTTTATTCTGTTTTACTTTTTTACTTCTGTTTTTACTTTTTATTATTCATTGGTATTTAAAACAGACAGCTTTAGTGAAATACTTAAGTAACTGATTTTCTATCTATAATAACTAAGGATCAAACCGTCTTCATCTCGCACCCATCATACTTTTGTAAATACCATCTCTTCAAATACAATCACTTTCTCTAAAATGCCCCTGAGGGCTGGCAAG
Organism: Polypterus bichir lapradei; assembly: GCA_026402145.1. Taxonomy (NCBI): domain Eukaryota; kingdom Metazoa; phylum Chordata; class Cladistia; order Polypteriformes; family Polypteridae; genus Polypterus; species Polypterus bichir. The sequence goes on along the minus strand of JANRMT010062854.1, from coordinate 68,550,525 downwards.
TGAAGTGAGCAGGGGGCTTAATCCAATAGTTGTAAAATATAAAAAAATGCCTGTATTGTGATTTCATTCTGCAATATAAATTATAATATTCTCTTGTTTTGTAACTGAAGTTAAATCTACAATTATATTCCTGTTGGCAAAAATTGGTCCACTTATTACATACAAAAATAAAAATCCTTGAATTAATTCATCCAAATTGAAACTACATGAAAGGATTTCAAATATCACAATAGTTATGGTATGGTATACTTAGTTATGGTAATGTCCTTAAAAACCACTTTGGTACATAGAATAAAGTTAACTTTGAATGACACTAGCCATTATGTTTGAAGAAGGGCTGACATCTTAAGCCAACAGTTGAGATTTGAATGTGCTACATAATAAAAGTAATTAACCAAATTCTCTCACACATTTCTCAAGCAAAAAAATATATATGCCAGGCTTTGTCATTTTTTCTAATGGTCTTCTTCACAGTTCATGCAAGGTTTATACTTCACATAAGCAAAGTACACTTCTCCTCACCTATACATAACAGTGTAAATATTTTCAATTTCCCTTCAGTTTTATGTGTGTGTAACTGTGAAGTATACGTACATCAGATACCTGACAACCAATCACCCCAGCTGAAAAGGAGGGTAGAGTCAAGCTAAAATGGTACTTTTTAATTTGAAAATGAAAATGCGGTTCTTTTTCATTTGACACAGTGAGGTCCATTTCATTGATAACAGGTGAAATTATAAATCAAAAAGCATAAACAGGCCATTCCTGAAAGTGATTTGTGAAGCCGAGATTTCACTCTAAAATAATTTGCAATGTTGCACTGCATATTCAATTTATTTTGAATATTTAAACTGCTACACCCATTCAGTATGAAAGCCACAAATATGACCATGATAAATCTAGCATACAGAGTGTCAGAAAGCTCAATTTTCATTTTACAATGCTAGCAAAATGAATGTTTCAAATCTAACTCTTCAACATTGTGAAAAACAAAATGAACCCAAAGCTTTAATTGATCTATAGTATGAAGATTCTGATATTTCAGGATGTGCAACACTATGCTGCAGATGTTTTATGAGTGTGTGGGTGCCAGTGCTATTTTTTTCAATGTGGCGTGCTTGTGGGGGCAACATGAAAGTGGCAGACATTAAGAGGCTAAAAAAATTAATTCAGAAGGCTCGTTCTGTGGTAGAAGATAAACTGAACAGCTTATAAACTGTGGCAGATCAGAGAATGGTATAGACTTCAGTCTATTATTGAAAATGCTAACTTCATTGTGTTGTGGTTGGATAGAGGACTTTTTTCAATATTAGACTGACTAGCATAAACTGCTTCACTGAACGTCACAGGAAATCCTTCCTCCCCACAGACATCAGACTGTATAACTCCTCTTCCGGTCAATCATCCACATTACAAGCTCTTTCCTTTTTTTCTAATGGATATCCCACTACATTTTCAACTACTTATATGTGCAATAACTTGTATGTTCTTCTCACGTAAATAAATTTTTGTTCTCAGAATGTGCAATAATTTCACTTAACGTGCAATATTATTATGTGAAATAATTCAAGCTCAGTACTCAATGCTGCGTCTGGCAGTCTGCTGGACCTTGCTCCTGGCAGTCCTAAGAAACTGCAGATTCTTTTCGCTGGGTGAATGCTTGTACTTGGCGAGGGCAGCACACTTATTTTCAATGATGGGAATCATCATAGCTCACCTGGCCTCAAACCAGTCATTGTTCTTTGAGATCTTTTTTTCCCAAAGGTAATAAGGCTACATGATGCATGGCATCCAACAGAATTTCCTGCTTCTGTGTAACAAAGTCGCCAGGCTGCAGGGTGCCAAATTATTTCCCAAAAGCCTCTAAAAACTGCTGCACTGGTCAGGCTGAGACATCTTACTGATGTCAATGTGAGGGTTCCCTGTTCTAGTACAGTGGAACTTTTTTGGTTGCAGAGCTCAGTGAGAACATCCAGACAGCTACCATAACAGGAAATATCAGGGGAATGTATGACGGCATTAAGAAGGCACTAGGACCAGCCCAGAGCAAGGCTGCTCCCCTTAAATCTTCCACTGGGGAAGTAATCACAGGCAAAGGCCAGTAGATGGACAGATGGGTAGTAAACTATGCCAACTTCTATTCCAGTGAGAAAACTCTGTGCCCCTCTGCTATTGACACTATTCAGCACCTGCCAACAATGGATGAGTTAGACACAGACCCAACTGTAGATGAGCTCAGCAAGGCCACTGACCGCCTGGTTTCAGGCAAGGCCCCAGGTAGCGAAGGGATCACTCCAGACTTAATCAAGAACTGTAAGAATACCCTACTGCTTTTACTGCATGAAATCCTGTGTCAGGGCTGGCAAGGAGGAACTGTAGCATAAGGCATGAGGGACTCTAAGATCATTACCCTCTACAAGAATGCAACAACTACAGAGGCATCTCCCTCCTTAGAATCGCTGAAAAGACTTTGCCCGGGTCATTTTGATCCGCTTACAGAAGCTGGCAGAACATGTTTACCCAGAGTCACGAGATGAGAGATCAAACTAGACATGATCTTCTCCCTTCGCCAACCTCAGGAAAAATGCAGAGAACAGCAGATGCCTGGTATGTTGCTTTCACTGACCTAAGGTGGTCAACCTGATCAGCAGAGATGGTCTTTTCAAGGCTTTCTGAAAGATTGGCTACCCACCAAATTTGCAGAGAATGACTGAATCCTTCCATACCAACATGAAAGGAACAGCACAGTTCAACAGCAGCTTGTCCGAACCCTTTGACATTTGCAGTGGTGTCAAACAAGTCTGCATTCTAGCTCCAACACTCTTTGGGATTTTCTTTCTATGCTCCTGAAACAGGCCTTCAGAATTGTGCAAGAGGGAATCTACATGCAAGCTAGATCAGATGGCTGGCTTTTCAACCTTGCCTGCCTCAAAGCCAAGACTAAGGTATCAAATGAAGACACCATCGACAACTATAAACACAATGTCATCCATCAGTTCACATACCACGGCTCCAACATCACTAACAAGCTCTCCTTAGATACTAAAATTGACAATAGGATTGGGAAGGCAGCTACAACACTTGCACGCTTCACAACTCGAGAGTAGTCAAACCCCAAGCTGACAGTGAAGACAAGGATGGCAGTGTATAATGCGTACATCATCAGCACATGCTATATAGCAGCGAGACCTGGACCACAAATGCCTGATAGGTTAGAAGACTCAACACCATTCACCTGAAGTATCCACCATATTCTGGGTATATCCTGGCAAGACAAAGTGTCTGGCGCTGAGGTCCTGTCCTGTGCAGGCCTTCCAAGCATGTATACCCTGCTCAGAAAACAGAGACTGTGCTGGCTGAGCCATGCCCATCGTATGGAGAACGTCTGCATCCCAAAAGACATCCTCTATGGAGAGCTGGCATCTGGAAGGAGAACCACTGGCTGCCTACAGCTGCAATACAGGAATGTCTGCAAGAGAGACATGAAGGCACCTGACATAGATACTGAGTGCTGGGAGGGCCTTGCACCTGACTGCATGAGGTGGAGAAACACCCTAAACCAACATCTCAAGACTGGGGAAGAGAAGCTGATGAACATAGTAGCAGATAAGCGGGCACGCAGTAAGAAGCATATGAACTCCAACAGACCAGATACTGCACGTGGGTGTGACTTCTACAGCAGGGTCTGTCACTCTGGCATTGGCCTCTAAAGGCCACAAGCGATGCTGCCCCCACCGAGTAAACAACCAGGACAAATAATAATAATACAACAATAATAACGTTATCAACATGAGTGAAGGAGAATGAACCACCCATGGTCAGCCTTGACCAATGGAGGTCTACTATTTCAAGCTCAGTATTCCATAACTGTCTAGTATACTTTGGATTTTATAAGATACGCACATGCATAGTATTTATTGTATTTCATTACCATGTATCTGCAGAGTTTAGTGAATGATGATTTATTGTACATTAGTTTGATTTTTATATTCTATTTATATTTTTATTTTACATGCTTACTTTTATACTTGCTCTTAGTGTTACCTGTGCCTATGTGTACAGTTGTAACATAAATAATTTCCTTGAGCTTAATGCAATTTTCTGATTACTGCTAACTATTATTGGTTGCCATAGCACCTATAACAAACAAAAACAAAAAAAAATTCACAGGCCATTTATATCAAGACAAGTTGGAACAAAGTGTTCTGAAAGCCACTCAGGATGTTTAGAAGCAATGTCTATGTTATGTACATACCAAATTTGAAAAATACTTAAGTTAAAATGCCAACAAACAAATACAAAAAAAACCTGATAAACTATTGCAACAAAAAATATTACAATATATTACCATTTCTTCCCTGACCTCCAGCTATGGGTTTTTATTATCTCTCCAAAATACAGTGGAGCATATTGTGAGGAATGTAAACTTCAATCATGTCAAAACACCACAGTTAGTCCCTTATACCCAGTAATTCACCAGAGCACTGCTCCAAGTAGTAGGCAGCAGCAGGGTTACACTCTTCCAACTTTATTGCTTGGGTAAAACAAATGGAAAAGATAAAAAGCCAAACTGGACTGAAAAAAATTCACATTTTCCAAACCTGAAAACTAGCAGTGTTGACAGCTTATCATTTGCTCACTCCCTATTTCCACAAAATTGGATAGAAGAAGACAAAGAAAACTTTGCATTTATATAAACGTATATCTATTTTTCAAGACTTCAAAGTGCTTTACATAAGGGGGGGGGGGGCCACTTCAACCATCACCAATGTGCAGCATTAACCTGGATAATGCGATGGAAGCTATTTTGCGCAAGTAAGCTCATCACATATTAGTTATTAGGTAGTGATGAGATGAAAAAACTAGTTACACCAGGGGTGCCCACACTTTTACGGCTTACGAGCTACTTTTAAAATGACCAGGTCGAAATGATCTATCTATATTAAACATAATATATATATATTATATATATATCACGCATTACGTAGAAAGCCAGGAAGAGCTACAAAACGCGCTTTAGAAAACATGCATTATATAATTAAGAAGGCAGCGAAACAATTAGAAGCGAGCGACTGACATATAAAACCATATTCAGCGGCTCACGTGAACTGACACAGTGCGCAGACAAAAAGCAACAGTTCCAAAGAGTGCTGAACAAAAACCGAATTACACTGCTACGCTCGAATAGATAAACCACACGCCGTGGCGCGATTGTTGAGCATTCGCCTGTAGCGCCCACGTCCGAGGTTCGATTCCCGAGAGGGGATTCACTAAGTATGTACGCGCGCTTCTCGATTTATTTTAACCTCGCATCCCCTTAGTTTGAGACGTATGAAAACGCATGCAGTAAACGCAGAAAGACAGATCATCTATTGAAGCTTCATGAATAATGGATACTTTATTCGCAATCAATGATTGTTTTGGTAAAGCCATACTCAGTGTATTCATTAGATGAACGGTAAAAAAGTAAGAGCGAGGGGACGGTAACTTACT
>JANRMT010062854.1:68480350-68525032 GCA_026402145.1 Polypterus bichir lapradei | reverse complement strand
AGAGGGTATAACGGTGACGCGAGGAATACATTGAGTGTGGAGAAACTCTAGAGACAGCGTGTGTATTAACTTGTGGATTTTTCTGTGAGTATTTGGTGGCAGTGTGATGAAGTTGCTTCGGAAGACGGTGTTAGCCGCGGTGCTCAGCTCAGAGAGTAATGAGGTGAATGGGAGGGGAGAAGATGACGTCACTCCTCCACCCGCCTTAACTGTCAATCCCCCCACAAACACAGTATCTCAGAATTTGCATAAGCACAGCCTCTCGACATCAATTTGAACTTAGTTACAAAGTGATCAAAACTGTCGTTTATACCCTGCATCCTCTCATTAAACTTGTATCCCGCATTAGCCGTGGGCATGACAAATGCCAGCGGCAGCCTGTCTATGAACTTAATTTAAACTTTATAGGTTTACACCGTACTTTGTTTCCGCAGTAGCTGCACTTATGAATATGCATTGGCCTCGCTCACTGAGTGCAAGGGAAAAAAATAAAATGTAGTCTATAAGTTATTAAAAGTAAAACATTAACGTTTTGTTCAGTTTCTTGCTACAGCAATTTTAACTCCGATACAAAGCGATCCAAAGTCTCGTTTATACCTCGTGTCTTCTCAGTAAACTTGTATCTCGTAAATAGCGTCATTCGCCGTAGGCATGTCAAACGGCAGCGGGAGTGTGTCTATAAACTTATTATAAACTTACGGTTCACGCCATGCTTTGTTTCCGCAGTAGCTGTACTTATGAATATGTCAGTCGCTCGCTTCTTATTGTTTCGCTGCCTTCTCAATTATATAATGCATGTTTTGTTCAGCGCGTTTTGGAGCTCTTCCTGGTTTTCTACGTAGTGCGTTGACAGTCAGTTCACGTAATTACGTGGGAGGCGTGATGATGTCACACGAAACTCCACCCCCACGGCTTTCAAGCTCAACTCCATTACAGTATATGCAGAAAAATAGCTTCCAGTTATGACCATTACGCGTAGAATTCCGAAATGAAACCTGCCCAACTTTTGTAAGGAAGCTGTAAGGAATGAGCCTGCCAAATTTCAGCCTTCTACCTACACGGGAAGTTGGAGAATTAGTCAGTCAGTCAGTCAGTCAGTGAGTGAGGGCTTTGCCTTTTATTAGTATAGATTAAACTAAAATCTCTAACAACCCACATCTCAAAATTTTACCACACTTCTTAATTTAATATGTATAACAAGAAAGTGGCCATTTTTGGCCATTTTAGTTAGTCACTCCACTGTGGATATTGACTAAACTTGTGCTTACTGCCAGAATACAGAAACATTTAGAAGTGGAACACCTCTTTCCCCAACTGTTGACACCCCTTTCCTCACCTTTTGATGTGGATTGGTCATTGGATTACTTTCAGTTTTTTCATAAAAATAGCGTGGTTTCAAATTGACTTAATATACACAGAGATGTCGCTAAGCGAACTGCAATATGTTTGCTTTGCTTTTAGTTATGATACACGATCAATGAATACTTTTGTATTGTATTTTATACTGACAGTAATTTTGCATGTCATGGTAAAAAGCAATTGATAGTTTGGTGGATATGTGTTTAAATATAACTGATTAAAACTGTGCCAAAATCAAATGTCTTACTTGGGTTGCATTTAATTTTTGCATAAATACTCGTACTCCATAATTTCAGACCTATCTATTTTCATTTTCCTATAACCCTCTGGTTAGAACACCTCTCTTTTAAGTTGGGTTTACTTAATAAAATTAAATAGCAATGATAAGTAAGATAGACAAACTGTTGTTGGCAAAGTTATGTGAATTAATTTTGTGTTCCTGGAAGATTCAATTTGCCATAAGTTCTTATTGGTTTAACACCGTCTGTGGTTGAGTGTTTACTGGATTACACAAGTATGTTTTATTTTCACTGTAGTATACAGTGCATTGGCACATTGCTTATGCATGTTTGAGAATGCTTATGAAATAAACGTTTCAAATTGAAGTTCCTTTATTTTAGGTGAAAATTGGAGAAATGTTGGACAGCAAAGTGAAGTTCCCATTTAACTTCATCCAGCTATAGTAGTACCAGAGTTATCCTTTCATGCAGTGGCATTTTGTGCAGACACCATTGATTTCCACCACAAGTACACTTAACAGATCAAAGGCTTGTGGTTTGAATACTTAAATAGATATAATTCATCCATCCAATAAGCATATGCTTGTTAAATATACTGCAAGTGTTTCAGCAGGAAGAAAGTGACAGCCCAATATTTTGTTGATCTGGTAAAATGAAAATGCTAATTTGAAGACCAAATGAAAAGGAAAAATCTCATAAAAACCACAATTTTATAAACCCAACTTAAAATTATTCATATCCCTTTATTTTGTGCATATTCAACTTTCTCTTCGATCACACTGTGAAGATGATCCTTTTAGTGTTTTATAATGTTGTATCATAATCTTCTTTGGGATTTTTGACTATTCCTCAAGGAAAGGAGAGTTGCTGCTGCTCCATCATATTTTTTCGATTTTGTTCGTGAACCGCTTTCTTCAGTTCAAATCACAAAATGTCAAAATGCTTTTGCAAACATGTGCTTCTTTGTTCTGATCCAAAAAAGTAGTTTTCTTTGTCATATTACTATGTGTAATGTTTAACATTTTACACCTTAATGCTGTTTTCACGATTACTCCCTCCTTTCTGCATATGTAAGATGTTAACATGATTTCTTCTGTTTGTCTTTGAATTTGTAGCTGCCTTCTCATAACATTTTAACAGTCTTTTCTAGTGCTTTTGTGCTGATAATGTAGCTCTAACTGAATACTGTAGTAAAAAAATAGTTTTCTTTTTTTGTTATATTTTGTTAGGTTTTGCACCCTTCATGGAAATCAGCAACCCTTTGCTTATTTATTTCTGACAGGTGTATTGCCTTCACTATGACAATGTTATTAAAATTAAAATTTTACTTTCTTTTTTGCTTAATAGGAATATATGGAATTTTATTAAAATATCTAAAAGCTGTCAATGAATGCCTAAGAAGCCATTATTTGCTTGAAAACTACTATTAGTATTAGGATGGTCATAATTTATATTTGATTATTTTTTATATATAAACAGGGTTAAACAATAGAGTAGATTCAGATTTTAGAAGCTATTTAACTCACTGAACTAGTCGTAGTAATGGACAACAATAAATGACTTGTATATTAGAGTCACAGTAACAGAGTATTTTTAAATTCTTTTTTTCTCTATGTAATATGTAAATGTGAGTTGTTTATTCATTATTTAATGCTGTATAGTTGAAGTTGTAGTAGTAGTTGTAGTATTATTGTCTAGTGTACACGGCATCTGCATAAATAAAATTAGAATATATTTTTAATGCAGATTTATAAGTCATATCTTAAAGAAAAAAATAATGGAAAAATAAATTTAAAAATGTATATGTTTACCAACACATTTTCAGTGCTACTTTTTGTGTAATAAAACATTTGGCAGGATATTAGTGAATATCAGGCTGGGATTATAAATAGTAGCACACTTTATACAAATACATTAAAATAAATATTCTGAAGTTTTTCTGTAGTCTCAAAACCTTTTAGTTTTTCATTTTAAACTTGGCTTGTGCTCCTTGTTTGTCGGCTTCCCTGTTAGAGGCAGGTCATAAGAATATTCATTACATAAAAGGGTTAAGCTGAAAAGTCAGGCGCTCAGCCTTTCATACTGTAATGCATTGCTGATGAGCAGTGTGCTAATGGGGCTTCCTGTTAGGTGGAAATAAAATGACTGGCTTTGCATTTTAAGTCCTTGGTTCCTACATTGACTGACTAAAGATATTCATCTCAGCCATGTCAAGTAGGGAAAAAAAAAATAAAATAAAATAATGCAATTATTTGGAACACCACCACAAAATGACAATTCATATAAAGCTTTGGCTTTAATTAATTTCATGCTATCTGAAATCTAGTCTTAGATTAAAGGAAGTTGTTGTGGAGAAATTTAGTACCTACGAACATAATAGTAGCCTTCAAAATTAGTCGATAATGATGTCAACATGGGACTGAGAGGCTGGGTTTGGAGCCGAGCAGCTCCCTTGACATGAATGATATGCTAGACATTTCCAATTTGCCAATATTGACTGCAGAAAAAGCAATGCATTAAATTTAGCCCTTTAACACATTAACTTGTTTGTCTTCTATTACTTAATTAAATATGAATAAATAGTTCTTTCCTTTCAGAAAAAGAAAATGATTATTTCCATGTATGTATGATGCTGCTTTAATTTGTGAGAAATTTTTATAAATAAATTATGCAGAAACATTACATTTTGTACTATTCTTACTGGATTCATGCCCTTCATTGCCGCAGTCTTCTGGAACAGGTGAAATGATTTAATGCCTGCTAAATTAAATATCTTTCTTTTAGGTAATCATTGACATACTATAGTGAAGTTATTGAGTTAAGGGATTATTTCTTGAACATCATCAATTTATATCATCAGCCTTTTTACTGTTGAGGCCATGTTGGTATCTTTCTTAAAAGTGTTAGCAAGCCATGAATGTGATAGTGCTTACTCTGTACTATATATTATTTGGATTGACTATCTTTTTCAGTGTTTTGTCATTTTGAAATTTAGAAGAAAAGGTTACAGCCTGAGAAAATAATTGTATTATGTAATATTATTTCTTTAAATGTACTTAGAGCATGCCTATGTACGGAACAAAAGTTACCTAGTATGAACAGGCCATTTCTGTCAGTTATGTAGTAGCTTGCAATAGAGAGGACACAACCATAACAGCCCTAGATGATTTCTAAAACCTTTTTTTAATTCAGTATGGACATGATAAAAGGCTAAAGCATTACCTTATTTCTGTTCTTTGTTAAGTTTTGTTGTGATATTAATAAATACTATAATAAAAATTAGCTCTGTCTTTATTGAACAAATGTTTGTGCTTATTTGAATAAGAAAAGATAAGCAAATAACTGATCACTGCTTTGCTATAAATTTGAAGTTTTCAGATATGAGACAGTTAAAAAGGACATTTGATTGCATTAAATTGAATATGTTAATTTATTATGTACATGTGTGTTGTTCCCACCTTAATATTGAGAGTTAAAATAATTTTGTACATACCTTTTTTCATATCTATCTATCTATCTATTAAACCTAATTAGAAAGTCTCTTTTTTTTGAGGAAATTTACGCAAGTGCAGAAGACATTTTCAAAAATATTGTCATATCACTTATTGGTTGATTCGGCAAGGTTTTGCACATCCTTATTCTTAAACTTATATCTACTATTTTATAGATGTAGCTTTTGTATATTGTTTCTGTATATGCTTTTCAGGTATTTGGTGGTGGTTTCTTTTGTCTTGTTCTTGCACAGACCTATCAGCTTTAGCATGTTTCTTGTGTGGATGTCGGGGACAAGACACCATATTTTGATATAGTAAAGCAATGTGTGGTAACTGTAAATCAACCATGAAGAGGTTAAAAAATTTTGGTAATAAAGGTGCTCCTTGATTAAACGTATAATAATATTGTGATACTTTAATTTTTGAATGAAGTTCATACTGTACAGCTGCTTAAAAATAAGTGCTTAAAATATATTCACATCTTAGCCTATATGGAAGCCGTTCATTCATTTTTAGATATACAACTTCTGCAACCTATATTTTAGCCTTAGAACTTCTGCTTTCAGTGCTCTTTTTGTTCCCTACTGATTTGAGATTATTACATTATCAAACAGTGTTTGTTTTTTTTCACTCTTTAAATGAAATATTGCTGCCACTGTAGATAATATATACAAAATCCCTTCTGAGCTGCCAAAAGATTAAATGCAACTTCCACAGATAAATAATTACAGCTCTTTAAAGCTGTGCAAATTTGCCATCTGCAATAGTTAATTACTATAAAATTGCCCACCGGTGGCACAATGACAGGGTGGTGTAAAAAGGCATGCTTAAGTTTACTATGGATGCTTTGCAAGCTTAAACACAAGATCTTTTAAGAGAAAATTAAGATACAGGATTACAATGAAAATGGCTATCAGTTTTATACAGTGCAGAAAGGAAAAAGTATGAATACTTTTTTTGTACTGAACAAAGGTTACCCACTGATTACACTATATATTGTTACTTACTGCTAAAGGAATACTTAAGGCTCTCAACACCCCAACCCCCACCACTCCCCTCAGTGAGTAATGTACAGCTGATGAAAGGCAGTTGTAGTCAGTGGCTTATTTCTATCGAAACCCAGCTGAGATTGAAATTGACAGGTGCCAAGGGGCTTTACATAGGCCGGCCTCAGTATCATCTCTGTTACTTTCATAATCTGTGCCTTATGAATGTTCAACCAGTACATTTCCTGCTTGAGAGCTTCGTGTTACACCAATATTACTATCTGTGCTGCTTCAACTACAAATTGGATGAACAGCCCCTGACACTTTTTCAATATTATTACATTAAACCAAGTGGATTTTGATTGATAACCTAATATTCTGCTAATGCAAAACATCAATCATGGCAAGTATATTAATTATTTAATATTGCAGTCTAATTCAGAAATCAATGCTCTGCATGAGGAAAAGAAAACTCAGAGTTCCCAGCAGACCTGAATGCAGTGGATGATAAAGAAGGACCTTATGTACTCTGGGGTGCTTGTTCGATACAAATCTTTATTCATTTGCCAATAATCTCTTCCCATTTTCCACTTCAGGACCATTTTATCAGTTTTGAGTCCCATAATTGAATTAGGGCTGTTTTTGGCATTACAGTGCTGGGAGGGCTGTAAAAATATTGATAATGTAATGGCAGTGTATACTTGCACTGAATCATTTTGTACAGCATCTATACCTGTGTAAATAATTGTTTGAATTCATAATGATTCAATGCAGCTGCATGGGATCTGTCTGCTAGCTCTAAAAGAGATACAGGCAATCAGAATACTACAAGATACAGAATGCATATTATGAATGATGTAGAGACACAGAGACTAATCAGAGCTACCTATGTCGTGACACATGTACCACTGAGGAGATGATTAAATTCAGATATTGTTTGCTGTGTTGGACATTGTCCGTTTACTAAAATCAGTTTTTGGGATAGAACTGCTTACTAACATTTATAAGCTTATTTTATTAAATTCCACTTAAACTAATTCTTAGATGGTTGCTCTGTCATAGGAAAACTGTAACAAAATGCTGTACTATGTGGTGTTTTAAGAGAAAAAAAGCAGGTCATTTATTCTTGTCATCTGATTAAATAGTTGTAATCATTTAAGTTTCATAACATGAATACTTAGAGATAAACAGACTGCTTAAGTTAAGTGTGCTTTCTTTTTGCTCATTTTCACTGATCAGTTAATTTGCAAAAAATGTCACATTAAGCAGAAAAAAAGTTATTTGCATGATCTGAAGCATGTGTATGGCTTGTTTAAAATATACTAGACTTCTATTCCCTTTCTGAGCACTTAGTAATGCCACATGCATTAGTTGCAATGATGGTTGTGGGGATATTGTTCTGGTAGTTAGGTCTAGAGCTATTATTGTCCAGAATCATAACTGCTACCTCTAGGCTGTTAGTTTACCTACCATAGATGATACATAGTGTTTCCAAAAAAGATGAAAATTAAGATAATATTGTGAAGTTTTAGTGAACAGCATAGCAGTAAAGATGTTAAGGGAAATACAGGTTAAAGATGTCTGGAAGGTGGATGCAGAGGTAAATATTAGGGAGATATGTGTAAAGAATCAAATTATTTTATTAATCTTGCAAAGGTAGAAGTTTTTTTAAAACCAGGAAAGAATGAATGTATCCTACATTTTCTTGAAGGAGAAATTTTTAGGATATAAAAAAGATCAAGACAACAGGTAATTTTATATAAAGTAGAGCTTGTAAACATTTAGAAAAACAAGAGATTTACAGTCATTATATACTTAAACACGTGCAGTATGAATTTAAAACACTATGGCATTATTGCTAACTAAATGAGACCTAACACCTCTGGCCTAATTTGCTCATCTTTAAACCATGCTTCCATAAATGCACCACTATTTATTCCTATTAGATTTTGAACATTACTTGCTTTCGTGAATTTGTAGAACTGTACCCCCCAAGTCTGATTGGAAACACACACATAAAGTTGAGACCATGTTGTTTATGATGGATTTACAAGTACCTCAAACTAACAAAAGCAGTTGCTAGGTATTCACAGCCTTCCAGCAAGATTTCTGAAATTGAAGCAATGAAAACTCAAAAAATAATCTGCACCTAATGCAAGACTCACTTTCAAATTTATGTATGCCATCAGGGAACAGCATTTTTTAATTTGGGAATCATAGAACACTTTCAGGGTATTTGGTCATCTCCATTGTGAATATGGCTGTGTTTGGAGAGAGTTGTTTCACCAAACTCTATAGGGTGGGTTCAATGTCATGGAATTTTTGCTTCTATTATAAATTATTATTCCTGTTTACCCTAATCTAGAAAAGCAGATAAAAAAAAGAACATTTTGAATAAGATAATGGAGTGAAATAATTCCTGGCCACTATGATTTCCTTAGTTTGCCAGAATTATTTTTTTACTGTTACTGGTGGTAAAGATAACTTCTGACTTGCAGTTTTACATATTGCTTCTGTGTTCATTTCTGATAAGTATTTTTAATTGGTGCATAAACAGATCACACATCTTCCTTATTATTATAAGAAATGGATCATCAGACACAGTTAAAATCAAAATAACATGTTTTTGCTTTGTCATTATCAGTGGTATCTGTTTTGCTATACACAAGTTTAGTCGGCCCACTAAAAGGTATAGCCTTTTTAGACCATTAAACTGAAAGAACCTGCAGTGTTTCCATTTGAGTTGATGTAAAATGTTTCCAGCTAATTCTGTTTCATTAGTGCGACTTCACTATGCTGTCACTTGCGTGACAAATGAACAGTTCTCTAATTTTTCTTCTTACTTATGTATAATTAATGCTCTTGTTTGTTACTTAAAACATAGCATAATTTGAAGTAAATCAAGTATTTCTTATGTGGTCACATATAGTCCACACTTGAATCATAATAGAACTAACTACAATGCTCTCTTTTATAATAATGTTTTAAGGATAAATTGTGGAGGAAACAAAAATTTTTTTTTTTCATTTTCATTCAGCACAAACAGTTTACCAGTTATTGATATGAATGCATTTACAATGTTATATTGGTATAATACTATAAAATCAGCTAATTACAACAATGGATGCTACACTAGACAATGATATTCATAGTTTATATTCCTCACATGAAAGGAGTGGAATGTGTGAGTTCCCCGGGGGTCAGAATCCCTCTAATAAACCCTATGGACCCCCTGAATGTCTGTAAATTAAAATTTGGGGATTTCCAGAAAAAAATATTTAAGATCATATTACTGTTTTATAAATTAGTCAGTGTGTCTTACTGAGTTTGTGAGAAAATAATGCAGCGGAATGGACAAAGCTGTTTATAGGCAGGAGTGGAAAGGTGGCTGTCATGTAATTGCAGTGTTTCATAGGCTGGACTGGGCAATGTGACTGTATTGCAGCAGTTTAGGTGGTGCTAAATATTTAATTACAGCAGCCCACCAGCAAAGAGCATCCTTTAAAACAGGAGGTTTTGATAAAGAGGACAGAGATTTTATTATGATATAAATAAATCTGAACCCAATGTGGGTGTTAGTACTCACCTGTATGGATCATCGTCTAAGTGAAGATGAGCAGTATAATGGTAATTGTTGATGGCATGATACTGCTAGTGTTTAAATTAGGAACAGTGTAAGCCAGCAGCATCTTGCTCCCTGTTTGTATCAGTTTTGAGGGATTTCCTGTAACCTATAAAAATGGGAAGAGTTAAATTGTCGGTCTTATGCTCCCAAAGTGCAGTTTTACTGTATATTATTGTTCAATAAACATGCAGGAGTACATTGGGTAGGTGCTCCCTTTTAACGTTGTTGGACCACAGTCAGAGTGGAGCTCCACTGGTCTTTGATAGATAGTATGTATGTGTCATAAACTGTGTTTTTTTTCTCATGATGCTGATGTGGTTTTTGTTTGCAGACAGCATATCCATGTGTAATGTGATTTATTTTGTATACAATAAATTAAAATGAAGAAGATTGTCACATAGGATGTGTACTTAAAAAGCTGGCAAGCTTAAAAAAGGTTAAGCACCAAATAAAGGAGTCATTTCTGGACTTTCCCGCATTTAGGGTATGGCTCTCAAACCATTGGACAAACCGGAGTGTGTGCAAGTAATGTGAATGTTGACTGACTGGATACCTTTGTGCTTGCTCACTGTGTGAACATGTACTAATATGGTCTGTCAAAATGCCATATCATTGCAGAATGACTTGGATAGCATACAGGCTTGGGCAGATTTGTGGCAGATGAAATTTAATGTTAGTAAATGTAAAGTTTTACACATAGGAAGTAAAAATGTTAGGCTTGAATACACAATGGGTGGTCGGAAAATCGAGAGTACATCTTATGAGAAAGATTTAGGAGTCGTAGTGGACTTTAAGCTATCGAATTCCTGATGGTGTTCAGAAGCCATTAAGAAGGCTAACAGAATGTGAGGTTATATAGCACGGTGTGTGTAGTACAAGTCCAAGGAGGTTATGCTCAAGCTCTATAATGCACTGGTGAGGCCTCATCTGGAGTACTGTGCACAGTTTTGGTCTCTAGGCTACAAAAAGGACATAGCAGCACTAGAAATGGTCCAGAGTAGAGCAACTGGGCTACAGATTCCAGGGCTACAGGGGTTGAATTATGAGGAAAGATTAAAAGAGCTGAGCCTATACAGTTTAAGCAAACGAAGATTTAAGAGGTGACATGACTGAAGTGTTTAAAATTATGAAGGAAATTGGTACAATGGATTAAGACTATTATTTTAAAATGAGTTCATCAAGAACACAGGGACACAGTTGGAAACTTGTTAAGGGTAAGTTTCGCACAAACATTAAGAAGTTTTTCTTTACACAAAGAACGATATACATTTGGAATAAGCTGCCAAATAGTGTGGTAGACAATAAGACTTTAGGGACTTTCAAAACTGAACTTGATGTTTTTTTTGGAAGAAATAAGTGGATAGGACTGGCGAGCTTTGTTGGGCTGAATGGCTTGTTCTCGTCTAGATTGTTCTAATGTGAATGTGTCAGCCAGCACTGTTAGGGATATCTGCTAATCGTCCAGGTTAAATGGTGTGATTGTCACCCCTATTTGTTTTGCTCCTGCTTCAGGCCTATTAAGAATGTTAAACCTACAAAGAATGAATGAAATGTTTCAGGCTACTTCCCTACTTGTCCTGTTTCCCAATCTCGCCACCTAGGTCTAGAGATTTAGAGGGATACTCCCTCATTAAGAAAACAGAGTCACAGTAGCAGTCAACTGTGAACTATGATCTGAGATCAGAAGCATACCTTCATGATGAAAAGAGGACCAATTCATCACTTTAAAATGGGACGATATAGGAGTCATTTCCTGCTATTTAAGAAAGATGTAGTGTCTTACTGGATGTATATAGAAATACAAATTTCCAGTTAAAAAGTACATTAAAAATCACTTTTGGATTGTAAACATCCATTCATCCATCCATCTATTCATCAATATATGCAGTGGTAAATAACTTATAATACAATATAATTACATACATATGTTGTTTTTACAAATAAATACAAATCACCAGGAATGAAATTGGTTCATAACCCAGTTATGTATGCAAATCTGAACTTGCTAAAATAATCCCCATTAATGAAAATTGGACAAAAGATGCATAATGTTTTTATACTGATTTACAGTAAAATGTAAATGTCAGTGAAGCAATATTACTTTGCAGTCTTTAACATTGATCCAGAACCTCATATAATTGAAAATGCATAATTACCACCAACTGATAATTGTGAAGTGTGAGTCACTCAGAGTGTTGCTTCCTCATTTCAGCAGGTGTTCGTCCTGAGACTGCACAGCTGGAATGCATTCTTACTATATTGGGAATTAGAAGCCACAGCTTCTACCACACAGCTAAATGCCCATATACCCATATCTGTGGAACTTCTGTGAGTCAAGACCACCATAACCTATCATATAATCCTAACTTGTAGTACTATGTTCAAATTGTAACTTAACTTAACTAGGACAAAGGCATGTGCAAGACATCTGTTGTTTCTAGTGTGGCAGTCATTCTTCTCTGTAGACTCCTGTCCTGCACTGTTTAGGGCTATCACATGGTAAACAATTTGTTTTGGAGTACTCATATTGAAAAATGAGTAAATATGTGAACATATGTTAGAAGGTCTTAGTGCTACTATAGTACATGTACATTTGTAATTAACAGGCTTTTGTATGCTTCATTATTATTATTTTACCTCTCAGTATGTCTGCAAAATTTGCAGTGCTTGTGACCCATGCACTGACATACCCTTTACATGAGGAACGCAGCTTGTCACAAAAGCAGAAAAGTGGAACCAGGACACTTTACATACTGTACCCGTAATGCATATATGAAACTGATACAAAATTGCTCACACTTAATACAAATTACTTACATACCTATAATGCATATATGAAGCTGATACAAAATTGCTCACACTTGATACAAATTGCTTTACTTAAATATGTTAAGCAGTTGTTACTTTAGTCCTCCGCATACTACCCTCCCATCCAGCGCTCAGTATTTTGTGCTTGCTATGTGCCTTTCTGGTTTTCAGTGCCCATCTATGTTATTACTTTACATGGTGAATCTATTCACGTTTTAACAAAATGTAGTTACTGAATGTACTATATGCTACACTGTAATGATGTGTATTTACTTCTCATTATATTTTTTATTTGGTAAACACTTTCATTAATAGCAACCTAAAATTTCTTGTGCTAAATAAAAAGTAATACACAGGAACATTTTCAAAAGAAAATCACAAGAAGTTTATGTTATAGTTTAAAATAAAGAAAGCTTTTGGAAGGTAGATCAAGTGCATGGAGCAGCCTGATTTGATGAGTTTTTTGAGCAGGATGCTGGTCGAGTGTTGCAGCTGGTGTCCAGTGATCAAAGAATAACATGCAGGATTGAACTAAATGGAGTTCTTTTCCCCCCTTTACAGATTTTAGCAAAAATATGACACATGTAACCTTAATACTTATTTTTCATTAGGTTCTTGTTCTAGGAATTTTGATTAAGCCAGTAGCCTCCAAAAGATACCCAGTGGTTGAGATAGTTCTCCTGACACTGCAAATGCTCTTTAAAATGGTGATGTAAAGCCATTATAATAATAAAAGGAACATTCGAAATATAGTGGTTATTTTCCATTACATTTAATGAAAAAGGAAATCAGCTTTTGTTTGCTATGATAAATGCTTAACAGTTTTAAAATAAAACAACAGCAAATCATAAGTTCCATGTTCAGGAGAGAAATAGATCTGGAACAAGAGCAAAATGCTACTTTTAGGCTGCTGGAAAAGTATTTAAAATCTATTGTTAGTACACCTGTTAACCAGGAAGCAGAACAATGTGGTACAAAAATCTGTCTGTTTTATAAATGACAATACAAATTAAAAATTGAAAAATGTTGGTTGTGGAAAAGATGTGCAAAACACCTGCAAAATACATAAGTATTACAGCCTAGCATGTTTCAAAAACATGTGTGAGGTAAAATAAAGGACCATTATTTTACAAATGAATGTCAACTTTTGCTTTCAAATAAGAATTTTTTCATATAGATTAAAATTATATTTGAATAGCAATATTGGATCTGATGGTTCTAGTGCTGTTACCCCTGACAACCTCCTGTCGGCCAGGTACCCTTCCACACAACAAGAAAGCATGTGCTGTTTCAAACACAAACTTGTTTGATTGTATTGATAACTTTCTTCTGATAGTATTGGGATTCTACCATTATTATTATTATAGGCTCTACAATAATATCACCAAAAATGTCTCTTCAAGGAAGACATACTTAAGAGCTTGGACTTGCCACTCATGATAGTGTGTCCTTCTAAACCCATGATGCCTATAGCAGTTGTAAGAAATGTACCACTTTTTATTGAAAACTGAAAGAAACGAGTCTGTTTGACCAAAAACCACTTTCTTGATTTGATTTTAAATGTTTTAGGTTTAACAACAGTTGTGTATCCATGTATTAAACATAATAAAGACATTAAACATATTAATGCATTAAAGACATTAATTAGTACAGGAAATATTTAGATTTAGATCTAAATCATGGGAAAACCACTGCACTTATTACTGTCACTGAATCACTGAATTTTTAATGTAAATCATGGTTTTCCCATGTCTTCAGTTATAGTTCATAAATATAGGCATATTGCTTGTTGACACATTCAAAATATTTAGTAGACAATTGCTATTTGTAGCTGTTTAATTAGAGTACATTGTTACTAGGGAATCCATTCCCGGGCTCCCGATGAAACTGCTGTAATTCCCGGGAAACCGGGAGCGGCCAAGCTTGCATATATAACGTGTAAAAATCGATCAAGAAATAATTAAGTGGCACGGTTTTTTGGCCCACGGTGTAGTGTGTTGTCGATTAATTCAGTCAACAACAGACCAACAGCAGTCAGTCTCCCGGCTCCCACTAAGACTGAGCACAGTGGACTGGGAGGAGTTGGCACTCTGCAGCTGACGAATGCCGGGACGAGGCAGACTTCATTGACGTCCGTCAGACAACAGCTTTGAACAACAACTTGAAATTGCAATGTGTCAGTCTGTTACATCCGCATTATCTGTGCCAAGAAACATGCCATCACAGAATGATGACAAGAAACTGGATGCATCAGTAAAAGCTGAAATGGCAGTGTTTCAGAGCAACGCCAAGTTTGGGCATTGTTTAGAACAAGTGTATCAGTATCTGATGACTGTGCCACCTACTTCAGTGGAGGCAGAACATGCTTTCTCAGCGGCTTGCGTACTCTGCACGAAGGTGCGCTCTTGCCTGGATGACCGCATGCTGGACACGTGCTTTCTACACTCTTATTACCGCAACTAACTAGATACATGTACTTATATGACAGCATGAACTACTTGTAGATAACGTTAGTCTTTTATTGGTGTCAACATATTGCAGTAGTTTTATTAAAAATGTGTCAGTCGTTCAAAAACCGTTCACATGTGAGATGCCCGTGCGCTGTGTCATCCCGGGAGCCCGGGATTCCTGAATTTCCGGGAATGGATATACCCGTCCGGGAATGGATTCCCTAATTGTTACATATTTTGCAAGCATGAGAAAATGCATTTCAAAGGAAGTTACTCATATTGTATCATATTATAGGGGATCAGATCATTTAGGTGCTACTTATTTATGGATTGGTGCTGTTGCTCTCATTTCCCATGAGCCTTTTGAAAAATATGAAACTGTTAGGCGGTTTGGTGAAAGGCACACTAGAGTGAAACATCATATCTGATATATTTAATGTCTGTACACTTCACACATTATTCATGGCTCACAGCAAGATAAAAAATCTACAGGTTTGTGATACTAAAGCAAGTAAGTGGTAACTTTCAAAATTTACTTGTTCTCTGTGAGATATTGCCTTTTTTCTGTGTGAGATTTTGTCTTTGGCAGCACACAAGTCACTGCTGTATTTATCATGGCTTGGTCATTCTGGCCTGCTAATCATCCCTTGTCTCTAATTGTGTAACTCATGGGTGCCCAATGCGTCAATCACAATCGACTAGTAGATTGCAAAGGTAGTGCAGGTAGATTGCGTTGCATTCAAAAAAAAATTTTTTTAAACGTTAGTCTATCATATATCCTCCCTATGGCATTTGCCACTTGATTGACATACAGGACGGCCAGTCTTAGATCTTTTGTCTTCTAACACACTGGTCATCCCGCACGCACGATCAAACACGCGAGCTACTGCAAAATTCCGGCTGTGATCTAGTTAGCCGTCCAATTTATATCGACAAAAGAAGGGATTTTAAAAAAAAAATTGTTTGGGAAGCGTATGGGCTGGATGTGGAAATGGAAGAGGATTTTTTTTCTCACAATGTCACAATCGAAGTGCGTTTGTCTGATCTGTCAATCTATCATTGCTATTCCAAAGAAGGAAAATGTGGAAAGGCACTTTCGAACTGTTCATAAAAACTACGAAACTGACATCCTTCCGAAAAGCAATCTGAGAAAGAGAAAGGAGAGGGTACTAAATCGCAGTTAATCGGACAGCCGTCATTTTTCACTTGGCAGAATTCAAAAGCTCCTTGACTGCATTATTCAGCTCTACTTATTTATGCGAGTCAGCCTTTTCCCACATGAAGATTATTAAATCCAAATACTGTAGTGACCATAAATGTATTGAATTGTATTGAAAAGGTTATTCAGTTATGCAAGATATGACAACGTATATTTTATGTATAAAGTATACTCAGTACAGTGGAACCTCGGTTTGCGAGCATAATTTGTTCTGGAAACATGCTCGCAGCAAAGCACTCGTATATCAAAGTGAATTTCTCCATAAGAAATAATGGCAACTCGTTCCACAACCCAAAACTATTCATATAAAAATGATTAATACAAAATATAAAGTAAAAATACATAAAACAAATTAACCTGCACTTTACCTTTACCAAGAATCATGGCTGGTGTGAGTGAGTTTCTAAACTCTTGTGGGATTCCACCCAACGGGACGACACGCGTCCCAAAGCAATCGCAGTCTCCCAGCGCTGTAGCAGTTTGCCGTAATCCAAAAAGATCGCGGACATGCTATAAGCGCCTGCCGTCGATGGGTGATACAAGGAACATTATAAAGATCCTGCTACAATAAATAACCGCGCTGTTGCTGTTTCAAGCTGAATAAAGCTGGTGTTGTTAAAGTACTGAGACTCAGCTTCGTGTTTTGGGCTGCAAAACGGGGACTCGCACACACACACACACACACACACAGTCACAATGCTGTAGTAAACAGTATACTGTGACGATGCGGGTTCTGGCTCCACACTCCCATTGCTATTCGGGAGACCTTCAACCCAAACACCGTCGGTAATGTTACCGATGAGCTAGTCAGTGAAGGCAAATAATTCGAGCATCTGAGCAAGGGGATGGTTAAAAGTGAAACAGTGCTTTTATTAGAAAAAAACAGTCAACAAAACAGGTGTTCAAATAAATAGTGCAGTGATTCCAAGTTCTTCAATAAATAATCCATTAAAAGAAAAACGTGGAAGTTAAAACACTAGAAAAAACAATCCTTAAAAACCAGAGGTTAAAATGTTCCTACGGGAAGCAGTCTTTAAAACAAGCCCGGTGCCTTCAATTAAAACTAGCGTTCCTCTTGCTTCACCCATCAGGGCCCGGCAACAAGGGAGACGCGCACTCTGCAGCTGACCTAGTTCCTACTCCTACTGCTGTCAGTTGCCTCACCGATCCTTGGCTCCGGTCGGCTCCTCCGGACAGTGACTTGGGAATCCCTTAACGGCCAAGGCTCTCACGTTAGGGACACCGCGTCCCAAGTCCCGACTCCCGCTAACTTCCACGGAGAGTCCTGTACCTTCCCAGTCACTCCCGCCCTACAAAAAACAAACTTCTGCGGGCGTGACCACAACCACTTCTCCCAGGTGTTGGCCAAACACCCAGTCGGCCTTCAGCTGCCTGCGAGCGTTTGCTCGCTCGCTCGCTCGCCTGCTTCCTCCTGCACCGATTTGCTCGCCTGCTTCCTCCTTCCCTCTAACCTCCGTTCTCTTCCCTTTCTTTTTCCTCCCCCAAAACCGACTCGCGCTACTTTTAAATGAAGAGGGGCCATCCCAGCTGTAGCATTAGGCACGGGAGCAATCACGGACGTGGGCAGTTCCTCACCTGTGCACTCGGTGAGAAACGCCCACAACCCCGAGCGTCCCGCGGCTCGCCACAACAACGCCCCCCTCACGAAGCCGCTTCGGGTGCGGTGATTATTTATTTAAAAATGAATGGCCTTTGCTCAGTGAGCTGTGGACCCGCTATACCACATATACGCTCGTACGGATGTTGACTATATGAGTGAGGCACGCAGACTCAGACGGAGAATAGGAGAGGATTGCCCTCAAGAGAAGAGAGAGAGACACGCTTGCCAGCGAGGGAGCGAGATAAGGTGCGAGAGAGAAGAACCATCAGCTCAGTTGTGATCACATGACGCTCAGTAGACCATACTAAGTGTATCCATACTACTCGTATTGCAAGACATCGCTCGTTTATCAAGTCAAAATTTATTAAAAAATGTAGCTCGTCTCGCAAAACACTCGGAAACCAAGTTACTCACAAACGAGGTTCCACTGTGTATGTATGTGTGTGTATATATATATATATACTAGCAAAATACCCGCGCTTCGCAGCGGCGAAGTACTGCATTAAAATTTTTATTAAGAAGAAAATTTAACCTTTTTAAACTGAGGGAAAATATGCCAATAATTATTTGTTAAGGATCTCTTTGTATACCACATTGTGAGTTCGGCCATCCGGTTGTAACATGACCAAGCTGTGCGCTGAGCTTACTCTTGAGCATGCAACTTACAGTTGGCCATGTGAACAGTAATCTTGTCTCAAATCTCACAGCTTGGATTGCTGCTGTCATAATCAGTTTGAGGTTCATGGTTTGTTTCAATTACGACAGTATTTGCAGGACTGACATTCGGCATCTGTCAAGCGTTGTAAGCTTACAACCGGTTTCATCGATAACTTCACATCCAGCTTTTGAGAGTTTAAACATTTATAAACATCAAAGTGTCCACTACTGAAATTGTCACCTATGAATGTAAGATGTTTAAGAGGCATTGGCGGTTGTCGAAAGGTGTAAAATATTTGGCCATTTCGGTACACTTGAAAGCACCAACCGAACAATTCAGCGGCAGCCATCAACTCACATGCAGAACCATAGGTGAAGGGCTTAAGCATTTCACTCTTCTAGTGCTCCTGTGTAGTCTAATTATCTCCTGTACCGTCATCAGTCCACACCTTGAACCTGTCCCAGTCATTCAATACATAAGACACAATGTTCCTCCGGATATCAAGAGTGAGCCTGATATGGCCGTGCAAAATGTAACAAAGAGAATGGAAAATGTAGGTGCCATCTCCGGGCATGGAAACCACTCAGTAAGTGACAGTTCTTTGATCGATAGTGATCACCTCGATAGACATGGTAATGGGGGTTGGAATGATAAAGGAAATGGGTACCTGAGCAATGTAAAGTAAGTCTAAAATACCTATACAATAACTATAATTGTAATAAACAAACAATAAAACAGCGGAGAAGCCGTGGATTAAACAAAAAGGCTGTAGTTATCAGTAGGGAGATGTGAATCCCGTGGCGAAGCAAGGAAGGGAATGTAGAGACCGGAGCGACGGACGGTCTTATATAGGCAGGCAGCCAACAACGTGGGAGGCGGTGGGATGGGGGACCCAACGCCACCTCACACAGTGATTGAGCTGCAGGCTATGGACGTATATATGTACGTAAGTAGGATTGAGTTAGCGTTGGGAACCCATGTACCAAATTTCTTGAAGATGGGCCCATAAGTAACAAAGACTGTTGAAAAGTTCAATATGGTGGCCGACAGTGGCATCATACCACCAAAATAAGTACGTACATTGGTTTCGGTTAGTGCAGGGAAGCCGCCTATAAAATTTCGAGAAGATTGGGCTATAAATAAGAAAGTTCAACATGGCGGACGTTGTTGACCATTATGACAATTACGCGTAAAATTTCGAAATGAAACCTGCTTAACTTTTGTAAGTAAGCTGTAAGGAATGAGCCTGCCAAATTTCAGCCTTCTACCTACACGGGAAGTTGGAGAATTAGTGACGTTGGAAAGTTCAATATGACGGCTGACAGTGGCGTCATACCACCGAAATAAGTACGTACATTGGTTTCGGTTAGCTCAGGGAAGCCACCTACCAAATTTCGTGAAGATGGGGCCGTAAAAAAGAAAGTTCAACATGGCGGACGTTGTTGACCGTTATGACCGTTACGCGTAGAATTTCTAAATGAAACCTGCTAAACTTTTCTAAGTAAGCTGTAAGGAATGAGCCTGCCAAATTTCAGCCTTCTACCTGCACGGGAAGTTTGAGAATTAGTGACGTTGGAAAGTTCAATATGGCGGCCAACAGTGGTGTCATACCAACGAAATAAGTACGTACATCGGTTTCCGTTAAAAGTTTAATATGGCGGCCAACAGTGGCATCATACCACCGAAATAAGTACCAAATTTGGGCCTTCTACCTACATGGGAAGTTGGAGAATTAGTGACGTTGGAAAGTACAATATGGCGGCTGACAGTGGCGTCATACCACCGAAATAAGTATGTACATTGGTTTCGGTTAGCGCAGGGAAGCCGCCTACCAAATTTCGTGAAGATGGGGACATGAATAAGAAAGTTCAATATGGCGGACGTCGTTGACCGTTATGACCATTACACGTAGAATTTCGAAATGAAACCTGCTTAACTTTTGTAAGTAAGCTGTAAGGAATAGGCCTGCCATATTTCAGCCTTCTACCTACACGGGAAGTTGGAGAATTTGTGACGTTTGGAAAATTCAATATGGCGGCCGACAGTGGCGTCATACCACCGAAATAAGTACGTACATCGGTTTTGGTTAGCGCAGGGAAGCCACCTACCAAATTTCGTGAAGACGGGGTCATTCTTCTACCTACACGGGAAGTTGGAAAATTCGTGACGTTGGAAAGTTCAATATGGCGGCCGACAGTGGCGTCATACCATCGAAATAAGTAAGTACATCGGTTTCGGTTAGCGCAGGGAAGCCGCCTAATAATTTCGTGAAGATGGGGTCATAAATAAGAAAGTTCAACATGGCGGACGTTGTCGACCGTTATCGACCGTTATGACCGTTACGTGTAGAATTTCGAAATGAAACCTGCTTAACTTTTGTAAGTAAGCTATAAGGAATGAGCCTGCCAAATTTCAGCCTTCTACCTACACGGGAAGTTGGAGAATTAGTGATGAGTCAGTCAGTCAGTCAGTCAGTGAGTGAGTGAGTCAGTGAGGGCTTTGCCTTTTATTAGTATAGATATATATATATGTATGTGTGTGTATATATATATATGTCTGTGTATGTATGTATGTATGTGTGTATATATGTAGATATGTATATATATATATGTATATATATGTGGATGTATGTGTGTGTATATATGTATGTATATATGTAGATATGTATGTATATGTTTATGTGTGTGTGTGTGTATATATATATATATATATATATATATATATATATATATAACAGTGACAAAATATATACATTGACAATCACGTTACGTTATTTTTAAAATGTTTCCTTTTCTTTTTCATTATTTCTTTAACACACTACTTCTCCGCTGCGAAGCGCAGGTATTTTGCTAGTACTGAATATAATAAAACATTTGTTAACGTTTGTAAGCTTGGTTTCTTCTTAGTTTCTTACTGATAGCCTCTGTGATAACCAGATATTTGAGTGTTTTTCCCATCATTCAATAAGCAAAAGAATGAAATTGTCATTTAGATTGTCAGCTTCCACCTGCTCAATCACATGACGGATATCCTGCCTTATCAACTCCTTGTTCATCTTCTTTTTAAGTACAAGACACTCTTGACTGGAACACCTCTTTCACCAATTGTTCCTGCCACTTTTTCCATATATTGACACTGATTGGTCATATAAATGCATTTCATTTTGGCATAATTAAAGTATCCTCTTGATTCAAAATGCAATACACCTATAGCTGCCACTAAGCAAAATGCAATATGATTGCTTTAATTTTAGTTATGAAACAAGATCTATGGACAGAAATTGAAATGTAATGGTTTTGTATTTCATTTTAAACTGACATGAAAACTGTGTGCCAAAATGAAAATCAATCAACCATTTGTTTAACATGGCTTCAATTATGATATGATAAAACCATGCCAAAATGAAATAGCCCACTTGTATATGTACTGCATTTCATTTTAGCACGAATAATCTTCCATATGAAATAGGTGTGTGCATAGATAACCAAATACATTGAAAACCACAGAACACATGACTGCTGTAATGCGCAAAATCTCTTAATGCCAAAGTTTTATACAACAGTTCATCTAGCTCAATACAGAATCACATGAAATTTAAGCATAATGCAAAACCTCTCAATATAAGAGCAGGAAAAAGGCAAACTTCAGTAACTAAGATCACTTTCCCAAATTGAAAAAGTGATTCAGCTTGTAGAAACAATATCAAAATGGACTAAAACATTTCAGAAAGAACATGCTGACCTCCAGCCTTGAGTAAGGTAAGGGCTTTAGAGCACTAATGTGCTTTAAGCCATAGTATGAAGTTCCCCTGACAAAGAAAACAATAAGTAAAAGGGTAGAATAACAATATGAAAAAATAGCCACATACACAAAATTAAGTTTCAGACATCAGATACACTAGTTAACAGCGTTGGCAGAATGATTTTCACTAGTTAAATTGAAACAAGAAAATACAAAAATAAATACAATTACATTATTTGTATAAAAAAGCTCACCTTGCATATATCCATCTTCTCCTGTTCTAATGTTGTAAATAAATTGTATTATTTTCTTCATCACAAAAAGCATGTTTAGGATATTTGTTGAAAAACAGTCTATCTCCATGCCAAACCACAACAGAAAAGTGAAAGCATTTAATGTAGACTTTCACCAATTTATGAACCTTGTTTGTAAATTGTACAGATCTCATCATATATCTGGCATCTGGGGCGAAAGTAAAACAGAGACCCCTCGCACAACCTACATTAATTTGGCATACTTCATTGGATGTCTTGTTAATTGTTTTAATTAATCTCTTTAGCGTTAGACCCACACATCATTCAGGCTGTAAAAACAGTACTAAAACGTTAGTCCTGAACATCACTCAGGCAACTGTATAGACACATCTTGCATTATCGAGGATTACTTGAATTAAAAAACTGCTAACAGCGTTAGTGCCAAGCATTGCTCGGGAAACAATATAGATGTGTCTTGCATAAGCAACAGGGCAGAGTGTTACACAGGCAATGGTGTAGACACGTCTTCTCCTAGGCTCATTATGGCATCTCGCAAGAAACGTTTTTCTGAAGCCCAGGTGTTGCATGTTCCTGAAAGTGAAAGAAGCAGTGATGACGAATTAAATCTGTTTTCAGGCAGTGAAGCTGAAACGGACAGTGAAATGAAAAAGTGATTCTGATGAATCCAAAAGTGACGCTTGTGTCAATTGCAAATGTGCATGTGCTGTTCAAAAGCTGATCAGTTTGGAAACTCTGCAAGGAATCACACAGATATTGTCCTGATTGTCACATTGGATTGTGTATTTCACCGTGTTTCAAGATAATACCACACAAACAACACATTTTGACAGTACATACACTATTATCGTTTTTTTGTTATTATTTATTATTTTTATTGTTATACATTCTACACTTTGTACTTTTAGTGTATTGCACGTTTACAGTAGAAAGATCAGATTTAATAAATATGTAATGTTTCAAGCCAAAAAATGCAACGCTTTTTACATATTTTTTTGAGAAAAAATGTAACACTAAGGAGGTTAATTACCAGCATTGCAAAAGCAAAACTGATAATTAGCTGACACGTAAACATGTGAGGAACAGGTTCATGCTCAGTGCTAGTAACATTTACATCATATTACATAGACTCAGCAAATTCTACCATATTTCTTTTACACATAACTAGCAGGTCCTGTTTCATATCTAAGGTGACAGAAAAGAATTATTTGCAGAGATCAAAGTGATCAGTTTAATCCAACCTGCCGGATATTCATTCTTAAAATAATTTAATCCAGTCAGCCAGTCATTTGTTCCCAAATATTTTCATCTTTTCACCAGTATTCTGCAGTACCGTAGATCCCAGAATACAAGCCGACCCGGTATATTAGCCGATCCCCTTCTCTACCTACTAAATTACATGTATTTGCCGATGACCGGTATTTAAGCCGACCCCCTTCTCCAAGCAAAATTTTCTAAATTTCCTTAAAAGTGTCTCTTCAGGTATATTTATAATGTTTATCGGTGAGAATTTGAGACTGCCAGCATTTTTGATGGAAACCAGGAAGTGATTGCGGAGAAGTTTGGTAAAATGGAACCTTTGTGTTGAAACTATATACGCAAATACGGTACATCGGTGGGTGGATTTCTGGAGACTTGTTATAAATTTGATTTACTTAAATATGCAATACAGTGGACCCTTGACTTACGAACTTAATTCATTCACAAAGGCTAACCCATAATGCGTTCTGAACCTCCCACTGCAACACTTACTTAACCTTTTCATAATAAAAAACACCAATAATTTTTCTAATGTACTAACCAAAAAGTTATAAAAAGTGCCTAGCCTACTTCGATTAGGCTAGGAGCATGGCGGCGCGCATGGTCGCAGCGGATCAAGGCTCTCCTTTTCAGTACACTTTTTTGTTGTTTTTGTACTTTTTTTTGTCCTTGTTTGTGCACGATCGGTTCGGCGAACATCCGCTACACCATTCAGAACCTTATAGACATCGGTGTCCAGCGCCAGACATCTGTTTTGAGTGTTTTTCATCACACGCACAACATCCCAGACAACATAGCGAGACCAGCGGGCTCTCCGTGGTTTGTTGTCGGGTCTAGGAGACGACACAGACGGAGGAGGGAAAGAAAGCAGAAGCGGGGCCGCAGATACGGCGTTATGCTAAGGCTAAAAAACAACCATACAAGCCCTATACAGAACTTTTTTCTGCACTGAAGGAGCTGCTTTTAATCTCATTGTAGATGTGTATAGTGACAGTAAAAGGCATTCTATTCTAGAAACAATTTCATACTGTACTCACCATTTAATTTGACATCTTTGGGCTGCAGGAAGAGAGGAGGAGGAGATATTTCCACACAATGTCCATCTTCGTTTCGAAATTACATCCACAAACACATGTATCTGGGCTCCGACTGACACTACTAACGCTCTCGGTTGTTTGTTTACAATCGCGCAAGCGGATACACGTGACCACATCCGTTTCGTAACGCAAGATGTGGATCGTAAATCAAAATAAAAAAATGTATTTTAAACTTCCCAATAATTTATTATAAATTTTATTAATAAAACCAACAACTAAAACACTTTTTTGAATAAATTCTTTATTTAATTTAAAGTACCAGCATGCAAAGTTACTTCTTCATCTGAAAGATGGCTCTGTGGTTTCATTATTTACTTCCGTATTCATCGGCAAAACCAGCATTGCGCTGGAAATCTTGAATCTGAAATGATACTTGTTTTATAAACCGACCCCCAAACTCCAAGCCAAAAATCTAGGACGAAATTCTCGGCTTGTATTCTGGGATCTACGGTAAGTAAAAATCTCCACTTGGTGGTCTCTGTTTTTCAGCATTCTAAATGTATTCTATCATCCCCTGAGCACAATTTATCTAATAGGTTTTGTGGAATAAAATCACAAAAACAAAACTTTGATAGTGAATATTGTGTTTTCAAGAAGGAATGGGCCAATAAATGATTTTTGTTTTTTAAACATTTGTTAGATCTAAGGCAGTGTCAAAGAAAATCCCCAAACATATATGGCCATTTATGGTGGAATAATTTTTTTAAAGCGTGTATGCTTGAAGCTGCTAGCACTGTTTGCACAAAAGTGGAGCACACTGTAAAACATAGAAGCAGAATACGACAATCTGATTTATCATTGAAACTTTTGTTGGCCTAGTCACGGTAAAGTACTGAAATGAGTATGGAACTTTAGAAAGGACATTGTCACCTTCTTGGGCACTGTAGATAAGACCGAAGAATTCAAGGAGCTTTATGACAAGAGATGACTGTGACTTTGCATTCGCTGTTTGACATTTTGGGCCATTTGAATAACTTAAATTTGAAACTACAAGGGAAGAATATATTTATGCATAAACTGTATAATAATGTCAAAGCATTCAAGACAAAGCTGGTGCTGTTTACAATGCAGGTGAGCGATATGTCATTTATTTACTTTTGCACACTGGTGTCTGTTGCAGTTACATCACAGAGTATTTCGCAATAGAACACCCCAAAACCTACATCCTGAGTTCATGCGTCGCTTTGTGGACTTTGCAAAGATCAAGGAGTCATTAAAAGTTATTTCACACCCTCTTTCCTACATTTATGAAAAGTTGCCTTCAAACATGCAGCTAAAACTTATTAATGTCCAGTGTGCTCAATGAAAAGTTCAACTTGGCCACACTGCCTGCATTATATCCATCACTAAGTGAAAGACATTTCTATTCATAAAACAGTTTGCTCAGAAATTAACTATAATAAATCCAAATTGAACATGTGTTTGTCATACTGTGAATCTAAAAATCAGAAATGGTAACAGGTTTTGATAGGCTTGTAAAGCAAAGTGACCAGCTTTACTGTTCAGATTGAGAGTGATCACCTGGTGTCTGTAGGACAGGCTGAGAAGGAAGGATTAATTTGAGTAAATTGACATGTTTTTGATGTCAAGCACTCAATGTTAAAAAATACACAAAATTTGTTATGAAGTGAATTTCAGGCTGTAAATGTTATTTATTTAGTTCTGTTTTAACTATTTGGAAAATTTTCTTTTCAAAAATAATTAACATGAAAAATGAAAACCAGGACAAACCGCCTTAAAAAACAGCTTTTATCCATAAGCAATCATGGCCCTGAACTCAGAATAAAACTGCTCCATATCATTCTCCCAATGTGCAATATAGACCTTAAGTCAACAAGTGCAATATGTATATTTTGCAAAGTACTTTTATTACTATTTGATTTGTTACTATTTTCTCTCTTCTTGTCTTTTTAACTCTAATGCCTCACACTGAGTCGACTGCACCTTCAATTTCGCTGTTCCTTTGTAAAAGTGACAATGACAATAAAGATCTATCTATCTATCTAATGACATCAAAGAATACATTCTGGTCAAATGTAAAATGTGTTTTACTTTTTTCATTATTAGCAACTAGTTATTTTTTTTACAAAATGATGATATAAAATATAGTAAATATATGTAAAACAGAAAATATATGTTTTATGATATGCATAACTACAACTGGAAACAACTCCACGAGAAAGGTTACAAAACTCCATTAGAAAGGTGTGACAAAACAAAATCATAATTATGCTTACACATACAGTACGTCTATGTCTCATTTAATTGAAAAGAAAGACTTGATCAATTGTTGAAATTTGGCTTTAGGATGCAGACACCAATTTTCAGAAAAAATTGAACTTGTTTTAAAATGTACACACAGCTGTTCCAGGCCTTATTTAAAAGAGGTACAAATACAGTATCAAACACAATGAAAAATGTGGTACATGATCCCTCCATGTAATATTTAACATCCAGTGTGGCCCCTGAGCCTAAAACTTTTTCCCACCATTGGGTTAGATAATAAAAATCTCAAGCTGTTTAAAAAAATTTGGTCATCTCATACTGAAAGGAATCATGGGACACAAACAGCTATAAGACATATTAAAAGTCAAGCACAAAGCTCCTTAAACTAATATAAATGTGTATATAACAGTTTCAAGCAAGCTTAACCCAGTTTAAAGAGGCATCACAAATCATTTTTTTGTTATGCACACATCCACACTGAAACTCGCATAGAGACATTTTATAATAATCATTAACCTAAAAGACACATATTTGAGGTGCAGGAAAAAATCAGAGTACCGAGAAAAAATCCACAGAGACAAGGTAAGAGTATATCTCAGATCATATCTCAGACTTGTTCATAATACTCCAAAATCAACATCTGACATTTTTTACAATAAATTATGTTTTCTCAAGAGCAGCATGAAGCACTGTACAATTTATTCAAAAAATGGTTAAAATAAAAAAGTAAATATGAATAGGAGTACACTACATAATTGGTCCAGCTTTCTCCCTCATTTTTTCTTGTTTTTCTAAAAATAGTGTTATCATACTTTAGATGTCATTGCTTTTCATTATTGTAAACTAAAAATAAAGTGCTGCTTTGATTACAAAAATTGAATGGTTTAAAGAATGCAGTCATGTTCACTTTTTCTTGAAATTTACATAAGAAAACTTTGCTCTTGTCATTCAGAAGGTGTGATCTACAAGATTATTTGATTTTAGGTTTTCCTATTTGTTGTGGCAACCATTCATAATTACACAACATTGCATTCTGATTTATAATAGCCACTACAATAAAAACTCCACTATATTCTAAAAAACATTAGTACTTTGTGATGTGGATATCTAATTGCAAATAGGCTCCATAAATGTATGCATCTGAGATTCTGAAATACTTTATTCCAGTTAAGATATTTGTGAAGAATCTCTTTACATTTAGTCTTACTACTCATAATAGTAGTCTTAGTGTCTTTTTATTTTAAAAGTAAGATTTTACTCACAAGAATCACAGAATAATTACTTTATCAAAATTACTTTCTGGTGCTTCACAGATCCACAAATATTAAGCTCTCTTCACTATGTACTTTAAACATAACACGAAAATGAGATTTGGTTTGGTTTATTTTCTTTTAACAGCATGTCAGAAAATTGTTCTGTCATTTTTAAAATTACTTCTAGAATGCAATACATCACATAGTGAAGGGATACAAATGTCCTTAGATGTCAAGCTCTGAAAACAATATTAAACAAAATATCAGATCTGTTCTTAAACTTGTTTCACAAGATATCATTGACACTTATTTTTTTTTTACTTTATTATAATCACTAAGGTTGTCCAGATGGCTGAAAGCTCTAGGAAGACCACACCCATTACATGACTAATGACCGCTCTCATCTATGCCTTACTATGACTATCTAGCACCTAACACAGCAGTCAATATATTTTTATTATATAGTAAAAAATTGGGTAAGTCTCACTTTTTAGAGCAGATTCAATTACAGAGAAAACCCACTTTAAGACAGAGAGCAGTTTAACAAGCATAGAATCAGCTGTCGTTCTGCACAAGTCTCATAACAAAATCCTTTATAACCAATTTATTGCCAATATAAGCAGTTAACTCTTGCAGACAGTTCATTAAGGTTGGGTTCTCACTCCTTTGCAGCTTAATAGCATTGATGGGGACACCTTTGAATTCTTTTAATTTCCAGGAACTCATAGCTGGAGTAAAACAAGTGAAGCTGTTTATCATGTTTGGTGTGCCATTAAAAGTCGAAGATATTATTCCTTCAAGTTGTGCAAAAGGA
This sequence comes from Polypterus bichir lapradei, assembly GCA_026402145.1. Classification (NCBI taxonomy): domain Eukaryota; kingdom Metazoa; phylum Chordata; class Cladistia; order Polypteriformes; family Polypteridae; genus Polypterus; species Polypterus bichir. The sequence continues at coordinate 68,495,910 of JANRMT010062854.1, read as the reverse complement.
CTTTTCTTAGTGTTATTTGGGTAACTCTGAGCCCAATATGTAACAAGTGGTACCAGAAGCGAGAGATGCAGAAACACGGATCAACAACAGAGGCAATGCTATGCTGAACATGTCCCTCGCCACCCAGCCCTAATGAGAAGGTTCCTATAATTGCAAGAACAACACTGAAAAAATGCCTACTACTGAGTGCTTGTTATTTATCTTTGAGTGCACTACTAGAAAGATACATTAAGAGAGAGGAAATTGAACTACCACCTTTGCCACTTTGTTAACTGGTGATTTTAAGCAGGTGATACGTAATTTTACCCTTGACAGAATGGACGATTGTGATTTTATTAAGCTTCAAATTCTTATACGTACCTCTTTGAGTTCTGCAGCCAAGGGACATAAATTCTTAGCTTTTAATACGAGCTCAAGCTTAGGACTTTGTGAATCATATTCAAAGCTGATTCCAGGATGACCCTGTGGAACTTATTGTATAGAAACTTGTTATGGTTGGGATTCTGAATGGAATAAGTGATAAGCCTTGAGTAGAGATGCTTAGAAGTGCTGTGACATTACTAATGGATTTAGTAAAAAGACTGGGGAGCACACAGGCCACTTGGAGGGAAAAAGATTATTCTACACTGACACTTGGTGCTGAATAGCCACCTTGCCCTCATTCAGCTCCTTGAGAAGGAAATTATGCTTGACAAGAGTTTGTACCAGAACTTTGCCTACAGAATTCTTCTCAAAGCCTCCAAAGCTGTGCTTGTCACCTGGTTATGTCAGAACCTCGCTTTTAGAGTTCTGCTCAAGCTTACCAAAATACCTTTGCTCTACTGGTCACCCTGGTCCATAGGTTAGTTATTTGCCAATACAAGCAGTTCACTCCCCAGCTGGTCCTTCTGTCTGCTTGGAGCACCACCAGCCTGAAGTTTGATAGTACTGATGGAGATTCCTTTGAATTTTTTTTTAATTTTATGGAAGACACAACTGGAGTAAAACAATTGAAAAAGTGTATTAAGTTTGTTGTGTGCTTTTAAAAGTATCCAATAATCTATAGTCTACAAGAATAAAGTGTGTTTACAAAAGAATCTTTCTGAGTGTTTCTGCGCAACTCTGAATCTAATACGCAACATATATACTGTGCATGTATGCATGCATGCATGCATGCATGTGTGTGTGTGTGTGTCTGTGAGTATATTTAGATATATATATATCCATTCATCCATCTTCCAACCCGTTGAATCCGAACACAGGGTCATGGGGGTCGGCTGGAGCCAATCCCAGCCAACACAGGGCACAAGGCAGGAACCAATCCCGGGCAGGGTGCCAATCCACCACAGGACACACACAAACACACCCACACACCAAGCACACACTAGGGCCAATTTAGAATCACCAATCCACCTTACCTGCATGTCTTTGGACTATGGGAGGAAACCGGAGCGCCCGGAGGAAACCCATGCAGACACAGGGAGAACATGCAAACTCCATGCAGGGAGGACCGGGAAAGTGAACCTGGGTCTCCTAACTGCGAGGCAGAAGCGCTACCACTGCACCACCGTGCCGCCCTATATATACAGTATATATTGTGGAGACTGGCCCAGACACAGACAGGCGGACACGTTCATTTCACCCACAACACGTTTATTCACAGTCATATATACAAAAGTGCACCACAATACCCCAAAAGTCCTGGCCACACAATGCCTCTTCAGACTGTCTCCTTCTCTCTTCTCTAGCTCAGTCCATATTAAAGTGTGGTAATTGAGTCCATATGCAAATAAAATTCTCAAAAGTGTAGAATTTAGTATTTAGTACAATTTGAATAACTGTCAAGGGAATGAGTACATACTGTAAGGCACATATACAGGGAATTAGTATTCAGATCCCTTCACTTTTAAATTTAAGTTTAAACAGATAAATCTTCCATTTTTGCCCATCAATCTGCAATTTTATAACCCATAACAACAAAGTGAAAACATGTTTTCTGAAAGGTTTACAAGTTTACTATAAACCATAACTAAAATCTGTCATTCATATAAGTATTCAGAACATTTGCTGTGGCACTCCAAATTGTGGTTTAGCTTTAATTATCCTTGAGATGTTTTTATATATATGTGTGTTTATGTATATATTATATTTATTGTGTATGTATATACAGTGCAGCCAAAGATTATTTGTACACTGTGAAAAAATGGTTAAATATGGAAATGAAATTGAGGATATTGAAGAACAATTACTTGTATGTTATGTAAACAAAGAAGAAGGATTAAACTGCTATTATCTTTATTTTCCAGACTGTCCAACTGCTCCAGTTTCTCTTACTAAACTTTCTGTAGTCAAAGACATTTTTCACATGTCACCAACAACAGCTTAAATTCAACTCTTTAATGGCCTCCACCACAATGTAACTCTTTACTTAGACATTTTTTTTTTTCCCCGTTTGTTTGCCCACTCCACTCCAGCCTCTTTCTTATCACCATGTCACTTACTGACCTCATGCTAATCCTTTCACTCTGAATAAGAATAATTTACTACAGAGAAACAAAAAAACATCAACTTATTTTTTTCTCTTTATTGCCAGAGGATCTGTTTTAGAACTTATAACAGAAGATAATGCTAAAACCTTCTTTAATGCAAACTTCACTTTTTCTGCCACTATTAGATCATTACTTATAAATGCATTTAACATTCAATCATTTCTTTGTTTGTTTAGCGAATGTAGTTATTTCTTCTCAATCAGTCAATAAAAGATGCCAAGGCTGTATGCAGCATGACAAGACCACTGCAGAACTTTAGGATAGGAAAGTCATTGACGAGGTGGGCCAAGGTTAGCCACTGTTAACAGGAACAAAGTGAATTTTCATGATACCCCCCCAACTATGTAGGTTAGCAGCACATTTGCCAACCCCTGTTCGGTAGCAGTTCAGCATGACCCAGTCCTGCCAGGGAAGGTCAAAACCTGGCACACGTTTTGTCAGGTCACTGATCAGGATAGATTTTGCAGGAGGGTCTACCTCCCATAGCTTTTTCAATGCATCGGCAACAATAATTTCCCTAGGCGACCGCCAAATTGGGTGCCTGGAAAGGGGACAAAGTCTCAGATGGTGGACAATGTCATTATATATTTGTAAACAGTCTTGCTTCTCATATTTTATTAAAAAGACTGCAGTAGCAGCATCACAGTGAATGTGATTTGGTGCTATGTTAGCTAGCACCAGTAGCTACTTGAGAGGGGGTGGACGGAGATTGGATTTGTTGATTGAGCTGTTTATCCACCAGTTTACAGTGAGGTGAGCGGTTCTATGCTGGAGAGCAGTAGTCAACTACCGAGTATGACAGAGCCAAGGAGGAAGACCTCAGTACATGTGCTTTAGTCCCCCAAGATGTACCGGCCAGCTTTGACAGTAGGTTATTTCTTGTCTTAATTTTAGCAGTAGCTTTAGACAGGTGCTTTTTGAAAGACAGAGTTCTATTGAGAGTGACTCCAAAATACATTAAGCTAGGACTGTGGTCAATCCTTTATCCATTCAAGGTGAGGCAAAACTGTTTGCTTCCATTGATGTGGTGGAGGTGAAAGACACTTGAAACTGTTTTTGATGAACTGGGGATGAGCCTGCACTGGTGAGAATAATCTGGCAGGGCAATTAACATATTGTGTCTCCTTTTTATGGCAAAAATTGTTAAAAACACTTAAACTACCTTCCACAGAGTGCAAATTATAAACCCATATTCAATATCATATGCACTAAAGGAATTTCCTTCTCATTCCTTTACTAATACTGCATGACCACGTAAGAATCTTTTGAAACCTGTGTCGTCCCTTTTCCTTCACTCATCACCTCTTCACATTTATCATCCTGTGGGGTATATAATACATCTATACAGTCATCCACCCAGCCACTAAACATTCCAAAACTTTAATTTTCACCCATTTAGGGTTACACTGAGTCTTAGCCTCTGAAGGGTATGTAATCTTGAGTTTGTGAAATCTTTTAAAATTTTACTTTAATCTGACATAAAATTAAGTTTGATATCCAACACAGAAGGGAGAAACAGTAAAACAAAAAAATGATAAAAACAATTACACAAAAATCGTACTTCTTGACATCATAATCTAGGGCACAACCTAGATTGAAAGCGGTTCAGCATCTTTTTCTTTGCACAACTGCTTCAACTTGTTTGGAACTTTAGGATGCTCACTTCAATTCATACCAGCTAGTTGACTTAACCATTCTAAAACTCAAACCTTCTTCTCTTTTAAGCAAGTCTGTTGTAGATTTACTCTTGCGTTTTAGAACCTCTGTTGTGATGCATTATTCACATTCTGTTAGGTTTCAGATCACATTCTGATATATTGTGAATCTAGAACTGATTGCTCCTCCAGTGACTGCAAGTCATGTTGATCCTGAGGCTTTAAAACAGGAACAAACCTATATGCTGTCACAGCCACACATTATTACAATAAGGTTGTCTACTTTATAAGCAGTGCGTCATTATTTCTAAATAAGGCTGTTACACTAATTTATCTACTTTGAAATATTTGGATGTGTGTTAAAATTCAAATTTTCAATACTAAATCGAAAACCTTTTTATTCTGCATCACATTACACTGGATGCTGATATACGTCACTGCTAGTTTTCCAGGGACCAACAAATTTTTTAGTATCACACATTATTGCCAGAAAGAGACTATTTGTATTTTTAATGGACAGCATCAATTGGAATCAATGAAACAAACATGTTTCTGTCCAATGGACAGGATTAGCTTCATTGTGGCTTGGCTCTGTCTTTTCTCTCAAATGGAGCATCCAATAAATGCATGGATCCTAAATTTTTACCTTCCAGATGACAGAATTTTTCCTGAAAGGATGATTTATACATCATTCAACAGTGATTTGCAGATATTCTGTGAGTAAAAAGTGACATAATCAGAAGGGAAGCAGATTACATTTTCCGTTATGTCTCTTTTTCTGGCTGTCTCATACAATGGACATAAAGGAATATACCACAGAAGAAACTAGGACAACATTGTTTGTGACTGGACAAAAACATTTCAAACAGTCATTACACTGTTATGGCTGCTAGAAGCTATGATTCTCTGAGTGCTGCCAGAATCTGGAACATATAATGTCATTATTGATCTCTTTTCTAATATTGAATTGAGCACTGTGAGTCTTTGTGTTATACCAGTATAACCATTTAATACATTTTCTTTTTATAATTATTATCTCTTATATATTCAATTGTCTCTTATATATCTGTTCTGGTTCGTCCTACTTCCTCACCGCCGCAGTGAAAGGTCACGCGGTCAGGCTAGATATAGGGCGGTGACGTGACACCAATGGGTAATGAGAGAGGAGCAGGGAACGCGGTAGTCCGAAGGAGGAATAGGAATCAAGAAAAGCGGCATGGGGGTGTATGGGAGGCCGCAGGCAGTATGGGGAAGGGTATGGAAGAGGAGGAATAGAAATCGAGAAATGCCGTGTCGGCTGCAAGTGGGGGAGACCGAGTTTGAAGAGGAAGCAGGAAAAACCAGAAGAGAAATATATATAAGAAACTTTCTCACCGTTTTCCGTTCCTATTCTTACACCGCCGTATGCTACGGAGGGCGTCGGCTAGTTGGTTATATTTCAGAGCTGCTCTGCTTAGAACTAACAAACTGGGCTGTTTTTATAAACAACCACCCAAACAAGAATTTGCCCAAGTTTGAATATACTCATATGTATAATTATTTTTGGTTAAGATGACAGACCTATCACTAAACCAAATGCTCCTCATGTACACTAAAACTAAATACATTAATCCACTTCATCCACAAAACATGTTTTCAGTAACCAAACAGTTAATTTAGGGAGTCTGCAAAAAACCTGAGAAAACAGCAATGACCTTTCTGGAGAGCAGTAGTTCCCCTTTGATTATTACTACCTCACTACACTTGTGTAATGGTTTCTTTTTTATGAGTTATGATGCATGACTACTCCAGGGAGAAAAGAACTTTTTTTTTTTATTTCCCCTATTCATACACCTTCAGCTTTATAATGGACTGATTTACATCAAAGTGTACTAACGTATTTTTGTATTATTTTTCAGACTCACAAGTACTGTCAATTCTTTTTGATGTTTTCAGAAAACATTTAAATAGGCAATGGGTTGCTAAACAAATCTGTTGACAATGGAGGAGAGGAAAACAAAAAATCCAGTCAGTATCATCATTGGACAAATTAAACCTTTGGAGCAGACATGGACAATTATAATAGAGAAAGTCAAAAACAAAGTCAGACACAGTCATAGTCCTGGGGACCTCAGCTAACTGGCTTCCCACCTCCTCCTTGACATTCTACAGTAGAGTACTTGCTAGGCTTTCTAATCTGTTGACAGAATATTTCCATCTATTGGTTCAGAAATGAAAGCCTCATCATATTCACACCTGATGAACACTTGATAAATTGGAACTACTCGCTTATATTTCATACTTAAAAACCCAAATATCTTAGAAGCTAAACACATTTTACAAAAAAAGACACATCTTTATTTAAGTTAAGACAGCTATAAAGATAAAGTTATGCATTTATATAGTTTCAAAGGGATCCCAGCTTTTTTACCACCTTAGGCCAAAAACATGCACATCAATAAACTACCAACAATCAAATGTAAAAACTGCAACATGTCCCCTTATCCTCTCCCTTTAATCACAATGTCCACTCATCAGCTGCTAGTATACCAATCTGGCTTTGTCATTGCTGGTGCCAAAAAATATGTGCCTTCCACTGCCTCCACTCAGTGCTCAAATACTTTTTACTTTCCCCTTCTGTTTCCACACAGAACAGATGTCATCTCTCTTCTTCACTATTTTCAAATCCAAATTAAAATATGTAACACTCTTAGATGCCACACTAACTTAAGTTAAGAGAGATCAAGACATATATGCATCCTTGTGATGTGTCAGGAAGCCATGGCACCCAAAGAAAACTGAAACAGACATAAGGACAATGTGCATACTTCATATAATAACTGGATCACGAAAATGCAGTATTCATGTTAAAATATCAGTGAATAAGTAGTAGTTTTTTTTGTTACATACATTTTTGTAATGTAGAATATCATTAATGAAGAGAAAATACTATTATAACTAATTTTGCTATTCTGTTTAGACGTAGAGCTGTCAGTAAAAAAATATGTTTCTAGAAAGCAAGGTCAAATTAAATAAGCAAAAATAAAATATATCACAATAATAAACAATATGCTTCAGAAAATATCACAGGGCAGGGGTTTTCAAACTCCTTGGGACCCATTGTGGCTGCATGCTTTTGTTTCAAATACTTTTGGTTTTAACTGGACTTCAGGCCTAATTAGGAAGCATATTATTTGTTTCTAAGTCTTGGGTTCAATGTAGAAATTTTGAAGCTACGTTTGGTATATTTTTATTAGAATGTACAAAGCATTTAAGTATGTTGCATGGGAATACTTGACTGATTTTTTTTATTTAGTTTGTGAGATTTCTATCATAATCATGATTTTCGTTCAGCTTTTCCAGGTGTTCTGCATATTTAACTTATTATTTACTAATAAACAATTTAGTGGGTTTGGAGCTGAAGCAGGGGCTGCCTTTTGCCATTTAGTGCTGCTTGCTCAGGTGTCTGCTAAGCTTGTTGTCAAAATTTTAATAAAAGTAAAAGTGGAAGCTATACAAAAAAGGTGAATAGGAGAACAAAAAAGAGAGCCATATATTTAATACTAGAATTGAGTTGAGCTGTGGTGGTGGAGGGATGGGATAGCAGGCTGCTTGCTGCTTGTGCTGATCGACACATTTGCTAAACAAAAGATGCTGGAGAGGTGTGAAGAAATTTAAGAAGGCACACGATTACAATTTTTCGTAGGCTTCAGGGATTCTAGTGTTAAAGCTACAGGAAAAATACAAATATTTGTAAATGTCTTATAAATGTAGAATCACGCTGCTACTACAGTGCTGTTCTGAATATAGAATAAGAGAAGAGAAAAAATGACCAGTTAATTAAATGAGATCAATCAGAGTTAACATGACTAATCAATTGTGAAACTGGTTTTAGCAAAATCCTGCTGCCACAAAGGGTCCTAAGGCTGAGTTTAGGAACCACTTCTCTAGGGATTTTAATGCAGATCAAAGAAAGAGTTTAAATCTAAGTACCAAAAATGTTTCCATTTTAATTAAATGAAGCATTACAAACAATGCAACAAATCCTGTTCAATTCAAAAAATAATAGCCAGGGGACAAGTCAGATGTATTATCTTTCTTTTTTGAAAAGCTTGTAAATAAGTCAAATAAGGTGCTTAAATCAGAAGTGACTCACAATCTGCAACAAAGGCAGTGGAGCACCACTTTGAAAAAATTGTTAGTTCCATAAATTAAACATTTCTCTTGTCTATTCACGCTTCTTAAACCATGTACATTATATCAGGCATTGTGTATGTTCACAGCAAACTTAAGAAGCATGACTAAAGAATTAATTCAATAATGGTGGAAGATCATCTTTTTAAACAGTGATGTCTAATTATAATAGATGGATAAGAACATTGAGACTATGTGATAGAAAGGCTGCCTTAATATGAAATGCAGTTTCAGATCCATTTTTTTTTTTTAATAATCAAATTTTTATTGATAAGATGAAAAAGAATACAACAAAAGAAAACCAACAATAATAACCAATTCGTGGGATATACAAGAACAAACACAAAACAAAAAACCCACCCCATCTGAGACAGCTATTTAACCAGAAGCACAATAATGGTGGGGGAAAAACTGGTAAACTGGCACACACACAACACATAGAAATGCAAGGTGAAGTAATCACAAAAAAAAAGTAAGAAAGAAAGAAAAATGAGGAAAGTTGGACAGGAAAAACTGTCCCATGGAGCAACCAGCTCTTTACTAATTGAACAGTATGAAACCAGTTGGATTCAGCCACATAGTGCCAGAGAGCAGCAGGTGGAAGACATTCCAAGACATTGTGGAGAAAAGTGCCAGGGACTTTAAGACAAAGGTGACACAGGGGATCTAAAGTAATTCTAGTCCCATCAGATAACATCTCTGGGGAACAGAGCACAGTCTATGAACAAATCTAAATTGTGTGTGCTGGTGATTAGGATTTTTAGAGCAATTTTTGGTATTTAGAAAGATAGTTTGCCAGAACAATGCAGAGGATGGGGAAAGGACTGTTATCTAATTAGACATTATTGGTAGAGTTTTGACAGAAGCTTTACAGAGGAGGGAATAGAGACCAGATACTGGATTGGACTGATGAGAAAGGGATGAAGCAAAAGAGTACAGGGGATGCATTGGAAGAGGGGAAGAGAGAGGAATTCCACATGTCCTGAGTGCAGACCTTAGCTTCAAATAGAAAAAGTAGGAAGTGAGAGAGAGAGAGAGAGAGAGCATGGCCAATGGAGTAAAACTTAAAGCTGGTCAAAATACATAAATACATAAAATATTATTGATTAGATCCTGCCAAGTTTTGAAAAAGTTCTGCACAGATCCTCTAACTGAGAATTTCATTTTTTCCAATTTCAAATAGTATAAAACATCAGTTACCCAATGACTTAAAAGAGGAGAGTTAGGATTCTTCCAGTTTAGCAAAATAAGTCTGCGTGCCAATAGTGTAGTAAAGGCAATCACAGTTTGTTTGTCCTTCTTCGCTTTAAGCCAATCTGGAAGAACACCAAACACAGCTGTTAATGGGTTAGGAGGGATTGTGACACCAAGGCTGTGTGAAAGACACTTAAAAATGTTTGTCCAGAATGGTGTTAATTTGCAGCAGGCCCAAAACATGTGTCCCAGTGAGGCTGGGACTTGATTGCAGCGTTCACAGGTTGGATCTTGCCCTGGAAACATTTTGGACAGTTTTAAGCAAGACAGATGTACTCGATATATAATTTTAAGTTTAATGAAATGTCTTATGGAAGGTGGCAGTTCATCTTAAAGAATATTCTAGCCCAAACTGTTTATATCTGGAAAAGTTATTCTTCACACTGTGTACTTCACAGTTTATGCAGCAAATACCTTTATTGAAAGCAAAATATAAAATGCTGCTGCTGTTAATTTGCACAGTTATGTAATAATAAACACATTGGAAAATATATATATAATAAATTGTTAATCTGTGGAACAGAGAGTACAGTTCAGCTCCTCATGGCCTTATAAAAGAAAAGCAAAGATCAGAAAATGGAAGGATGAATGAGTACACAAATTAGTAATTTTTTTCTTTTATGCAACTTCTGTTACACTCATTAGAGTGTTTGAAACATTTTTCTTTCTTAGGCTCTGATTACTATGGGAGTAGCTGCATCATTCTTTCCACATGGCGGCTGGATGGAGGGATTTCTTTCACTAGTTTGCAATGGTTTGCAGGTTACACTGCTCCGAAAGGGACAAAAAGATAAAACTATTGATGGAAAATTGCATCTTTGCACTGTATCAAGCAGATTTGACTGGCCCATGATAGAGAACATTTGAAAAAGTATTTCATAATACCATATATAACACTATAGTTTATTACAAACTGTGTTCCTCATCTACTGCCAATAAGAATGAGGGGAAAAAAGTGTAGGTGGGTGAGTGATAAAAGGATGAGATATTAATAAGTAAAAAAGACAGAGTTTACACCAATTATCACATCGATTACTATACCATCTGCAAGTCTACGAATGTGGAAGAATCCTACTGACAGTGCCAAGGGATTTTTTTTTTCTCGTGAGACACATTCTGGAAAACAAACATAAAAATATCCTTAGTATTTCCATTCTTTCAAAGGAGTCATCTTGTGTCTCAATACATGAAAATATTCAATTTGAAAAGTTGCATTTTACGGAAAATTGACTTCTTTTACGCCAAATAACAAAGATGACGGAGTAATCAATTTTCTGTTGACTGAAAAGCACTGCTCCTTTTCATCCTCCTCCCCTCCAATTTATACTTAAACTAATCAAAATCTATTATTGAATGAGAACAATATCACCACCTTTTCTTAAGAATCCTAAGACTGAAACACTTGTATACAAAGAATAAACTCCAAGCAGAGGGATACTGATATTAGAATCACCATCAAAATCTTTGCCTTTATTGCTAGTGGAAAACTGATGAAGAACAAAAGCTTAGAACATAGCATCTGTCATATCAGAATATAAAAAGATGATCTTGGCACAAAATGAAAAAAAGCCCTAATTCATTTGCAAATCAAGTCCACCATTTCTATTTCAAGCTGGCGGTAACTGTCAGGAGTTAACAAGATAATCACTTTCAATCCTGCTTTCAATGGTACATTACACCGTTATCCTATTCAATGGCTTCGCTCTTTGGGGCAATGGATGAATGCTTTTCATTTCGAAGTCTTACAAAAAAGTTGTGGTGAAAAAAATCCTTAGGGCTCAAATAAAATCCCTTTATGGGCATTTATCTGCCGGCACTTGCTTTTGGGCAGGATGAGATATTCAAGCTACATCTGTGTCCATTCTCTTCCTTAAGTCCTTACAGGCCCAGAGTTTGCCTATCAAAAGCTTTTGGCTGATAAGTAAAACCTTCTAAGTTACTGTAGTTCAAGTAATCAGAGGTGGGGGAGCAGAGCGGTCCTTAACTACTTAGCAGTCTCACAGCTGAAAATTTATAATGATGACAGAGCTTAAAAGCAGACCTCTAAAATAAAAAAAATACTTTTTAGAAAGTAAATCAATAATTCTTGCTATGTAAAACAAACAGAGAATAAACACTTTTGAGTAAATTGAATATGAAAGAATAAAATGCATACAGAAAAACACAATTCTGGAAAATTCTTACTTACATAATGTATTCTTCTTGAATATAATTAAAGCATCAAACAGGCACTATGGAACACTGTAGGTCTCTCAGATAATTCATTTAGAAGCTACAGGCATGTGAATCCTAAACAGCCTAAACACTTTATCATCTTATAAGCTGTTGAGAAGAGTGAACATTAGATTTAGTAATTATTATATTTATTATTTGTGTATTTCACTGTTTATCATAACTATGCCACACATTTTTTGTGTTAAGAAATACTGTAAGTACAATACAATTAATTCACGTTTGGGCAGTTAATGAAGTCAAAACAGTTACATGGCACATTTACTTCAAAATGGTACTTTCTTTACACTCTAAATTTAGGCTTAAAAGAGATTTTTTTTTTTTTACAGAAGCAAAAATGTGTTCAAAATACATTAAAAATAAGATACAAACATAACTAGATTAAAATATTTCTATTATTTTAACTAACAAATAATATGTTTTATTTTATGTCATTTCAATTGTCTGTTTTTAAAGTTCAAAATTTCCCACTCTGAGAAACAGTCCTGCTTACTAATGTAAAAAAGATCAACCAAACAAAAGTAACCGGGAAAAAAGAAACAAACAAACAAACAAAGTGTCATAGACGACCTACCCCAGTAAAAAAAAAAAATTATAAATTAATCAATATAATTACAAATCCAGATTAACATACTGTAACCAGCTATTTGCTTGGCAAGTTTAATGCATAACAAAAGTTTATAATACAGTAAAAAGTTCTTACTGCTCTATGTGCTGAGGTGGAAAAAACAGAACAAAAGACAACAGACTACTTCTTAAAGGCAGCTGAGGACAGTTCAAAATCCAACACTGAATAATGTTCTATGGAAAAAATTTCCCCAAGAAGGACTATACATTTTGGAGCCAATGAATTTATGCCACTATAATATTTGACTTATCCACAAATCATTTTCATCAATTCTTTTGGTAAAAGAGGATGTCCTTTTTTTATTTAAAAAGGACAAAAAAATACAAACAAATATTACTATGTTTATTCAGCTACAACAAAAAAGCACGTGCTTTCCTAAATTTATCTTACAGCAAACAGCCATGGCCTGTTAATCTCCATAATACACAAAATCTTTTGTGACCTCTGTTTAAGGTTTGGTGAGATGGGGATGAATCTTTCTAATTTAACAAAAAAGGAAAAACATACGGTATGCTGTAAGCGTAGCACTTCTTTGCAAGAGCTGCCATCTCGGACCTGTTCAGCTGCAGCATGAGCGGATGAGCCACGGCCATTAGCCACTAATTTGAATAATCAATATGACAACCTTATTTTTCTGATGCAAACAGGATTTATACAGTAAGGTGTCTGACCGCCAGATCACAGTCATGGCCTTTTTTAACCCCTAATTAGATTTAGGTGATTATCCCTGATCTCTCTTACAAGTGTACTGCTTGGATAAGTGATGACAAAGGCTATCTGCCACTTATTCTGCCTCTGCAGATTGTAGGTTATCCATGGAGATAGAAGGACAGATCTTGGAACAATTGCTATTCATATCATCTAAACTTGTTTCTGCAAAACAGTTGCACTGGTAATAAAGACAAGAAAATAACACAAAAATCCCAATGCATACAGCAAATAAGAATTATTTAAGAATACAAGATTATTCTGCTAGTAATAAATTAAAGCAGAGTTATAAAAAAATTAAAAGCAGATATACAGTACAAAAGTGTCACTAAATTAACACAACCAATTCTGTATTTCATTAGGCATCTACTAAAATACACATATCAAATTTGACAAGAAACATGATGTACTTTTATATAATTAAAAGAGAGTTTAGGTTCATTCCTAATTAAGGACTGCCAATTAGAGATTACAAACAAAATATCCAAGAATACTAAACTCATGGAAATCCTGTCCAGCAAAACACTTTGCAAATGAAGCAAAACCTGAATCATTTCACTATCAAAAATATTAATACATAAAATGTATAAGGAAATATAAAAGTATACACATACTGTATCTATATTCAAAAATCCACAAACATCAATAGAATATACGCAGTGTGTATATAGAGAGTAGGAGGAAAAAAATTACATTTACACACACTAACATATAAAATAATTCACATAAATAAAAGTTGTGGCTACCAAAAGAATTAATCATCTCTTCATTTCAACTTATCTGTAAATATCTCAGTGACAGGAATCCTGTCAGTTTCTCCTTCCAATCAATCCAGAATGTTTAATAGGTACTATACAGATAAGCAAACAATTCTGCATACAAAATCTTGGTGAAGAGAGATACTGAAAATAAGGAGCAGGGCAGAATTTGTAAGGTAAGCACAGCTGACAGATTAGCCTTGGGGTAGAAAAATGTCTTCCAACTGTCTTTTAGTCTCAGTAATTCTGTAGTTTCTCTCTTTTTTACTATTTTCTGTTTCTTTGTTCCTCCTTGTGTACCCATTCTTGTTCATTCAAGCAAGCTTCAGAGTTGAAGCACTGCAAGTGAGTTTCTGACATGAATGCTTGTTATGCAGAGTCTAGCATTAAGAATGGCTGGACTTTTGATGTTTGCAGAGTTGTCAGAATATTTTATTGCTCCTCTCTCTTTCTCAGATGAAATGTGAAACTCACTAATGAATGAGTAACTCAATATGACTTGGATGCAACTGTCACAAAATAAAGACCGACAAATTCACTCTGCATACACTGTATTTTTCTACAGTGAATTTACAGAGATTTCACATTAAGCTATCTAAAAACAGAAATGTAAGCAAAAACATTGTGAAAATATTTAAGGACAAAACAATATTACAATATGTACAAATTTTAAATAGCACAAATAATGTGTCTAGTGGTGCTGTAATGTTTTATTTTTTTGAAATGTTTTTCATGTTGATTTTAAATGTACATTTATGTAAGAACTTTGTTGCAGTCATGCACTCATACATATGAGATTTAATAAACATGTTTAAATTTTCTTTCTGGTTTAAAAATGCAGGTGTATATGTATCCTCCATACATTTTTTACACATACATTTGGGTGCAATACAGGAACAACCCCTAGATAGAGATTTTATCATGAGAAAATCATAGCAATTTTTGGGGCATATAATGCTTTAAGAATTTACACTGAAAGCATAACCATCATCATTTTTCTTAAAGAAGTATTTTTTTTAATGTCTAAATGTTTTTTTTATGGATTTAGTGTGTTGGTTAAAATTTTATTTGCACAGTACCTTCTGGTGCTGTTTGATATATATTATTAGAAAAACATGTAGGGTAGATATTAAATTTAGCATTGAGCAGCATCCAAACCCTAATGATTTAAAGGTAGTTTCATATCTTTAAATCTAATACTATATATTAAATTTATTTATAAAGCAAACATGTAACACTTAAAGTAAACCCCCAAAAAAATACATTTTACTATGAATTTGATATGAGTTACATGCTCAGATAAAAGCTTCGTTTACTAACTGTAGGTATAGCATGCTGAATGTCATTTGTTAAATAACAGGCTCTTTAAATGTTTTACAATGAAGAGTAAATGCAATGAATTAATTGAATTTAATTAATATTGTTAAAGTATGTTAAAAATTACTTATTTACCTGCAACTACTGCAAATTATTAAAGTAAAATGAAAGTCACAAAACATATTTCATATATAATTTATCATGCAGAAACTGTACATTAAGTATCTGAAAGAAAATAAAAACAAGTTTTATATGTTAGATTTATAAATAAATTTAATATATAGTATTAGATTTAAAGATATGAAAC
>JANRMT010062854.1:68440282-68460350 GCA_026402145.1 Polypterus bichir lapradei | reverse complement strand
ATACATATATATATATACACATACATACATACATATACACATACATACATACATACATACACACACATATATATATATATATATATATATATATATATATATACATACATATATATACATTACATAATTATTAAGCATTATGCACATCTGAATCTGTTCCTCGGAGAGTCACAGTCAGGTCGGCTGATGGAACGATCCTTACGGATGACACTGCAGTTGTGACCCACTAGGCTGACTACTTTGAGCAGCTGTTCAAAGCTGATCCTCCGTCTAAGACGTTGGATATCTCTGGGTCCACGGTCCTTGAGGCTGATTGTCCAATTAGCTGTGAACCACCCAATCACACTGAGATTGCACAGGTGGTGAACCAACTGAGGGGAGGAAAGGTTGCAGGGATCTGTGGTATCCGAGGTGAACTTCTCCAGGCTGGTGGTAAGGCTGTCCTCCTGGCATTGCAAGCAATCTTTGCTTCCATTTGGGAGAGTGGCATCATCCCAACTGACTGGAAAACAGGACTTTTCGTCCCTATCTGGAAAAGGAAGGGTGATCGCCTGGATTGCAGCAACTGCAGGGGGATAACACTGCTCTTGGCGCTGGGTAAGGTGCTTGCTAGGGTTGTCCTCAATAGGATCCATGATCACATGCTCACCTACCAGCGACCGGAACAGTCTGGTTTTATGCCTAAGAAGTCTACCATCGACCGCATCCTGGCACTAAGGGTTCTCATGGAGCACAAACGCGAATATCGGCACAGCATCTTTGCAGCCTTTGTCGATTTTCGTAAAGCGTTCGACTCAGTTGATCGAGCTGCCCTGTAGGATATCCTGAGGGTTTGCGGGATCCCTTCGAGGTTGCTGGATACACTGGTACTGTGAGTGCTATGCAGAGTGGAGGCAGAACCTCTTTGTTTTTCCCAGTTTTAGGAGTAAAAAAAGCAGAAATTTATGAAATTCCAAAGGGTTCACAAAATTTTTTTCTTATAACTGCAAGTGTTAAAGCAGCCACAGACAAAACTTTTAACAACAAATTACCCATTTTTGCACTTTTCAAATAATATAAAGTAAATATGGTAAAAATCCAAATACTATCTACACTCAGTGACCAAATTGTTAGCTATACCAAAATAGTACTGTGTAGTGACCTTTTTCATCTACAAAAGAACATGAATAATTTGAGCCTTGGATTCAGCAGGGTGCTATAAACACTGCTTAGGGATTCTGGTTATAGAGCTTACTAAATAGTATCACACAGTTAAAACAGATTATCAGGCAATATCACTGGTATTGCAAATGTCATCCCAAAGGTGCTCTGTAGAATTAGGTCTGGGAACTGTACAGGCCATTAAAATAAAATGAAACTACAGCAATGTCTGTGGTGTATTACTCTGATGGAAGAAGCAATTTTTTAAAGTGTAGACTGTGGTCATAAAGGGAGGCACATGGTCAGCAATAATGCTTAGGTATACTTTTACATTCAAATGATAAAATTTAAAGGACACTGCGGCCATAGATCTTATATTCTTTTCCTCCTTTTTAAATAAAAAGAACCGTGGACTCATTGATGCCATAATGGCGTCCTACAGCAGTGTAGCTGTTCCCTTCCTTCAACACATCCAAAACTTTTACCTTTTCGGCAATCGTTAGCATCTTCCAATGGCGCTTGGGCACGGCACCTGAAGCAGTAGCAGGAGCAGATTGTTTTGGAGCCATAACACAGGTTAACACAGAGAAACTGAATTCGGCACTCTGTCGCTGAGCCAATCAGCACACAGGAACTTAACCGCGTACTCTGATTGGGTAGCTTCTCAGCCATCCACCAATAGTGTCCCTTGTATGAAATCAACTGGGCAAACCAACTGAGGAAGCATGTACAAGAAATAAAAAGACCCATTGTCCGCAGAAATCCGCGAACCAGCAAAAAATCCGCATTATGTATTTAAATATGCTTACATATAACATCTTCAATAGAGTAAAGCCGCGAAAGTCGAAGCGCGATATAGCGAGGGATTACTGTACTAAAATTATATGATTACAATACATTTTGAATGCAAATTATACTGAAACTAAAAAAAAAATGATGGTTTTAGATCAAAATTCATTTTCTGATACAAAGTAAGGTGCAATGGTAATAAAATTAAGAAGATTATTCATAGAAAACTTGAGCATTTGACACTGAAATATAAAATTAGAGGTGGAATAGCGTTTTTTTTTTTTTTTTAGATAAGTTTGAGGACATGTTTTGCAAAAGCCTCACTGTTAAATATGCTATACTCAATACATTGTCATGTATGCATGTCAGAGGGTCATCTTCTGTGCACATCAAATGCAAGCACTACCACCCTGGGACATAAGGGGGCATGCTCACAAAATGCCTTCTCTCTTTTCTACTCACAGCTCCAAGAAAATGTCCCACTGAGAGCAACTAACTCCACCCATTCTGCTCTATGGACTATAAAGGCAGGGCACTCCTCGAAAGAGGTATCTCATTAGGGTATGAGCAGCTTGCTGGACTGATGTCCATCCTGAAGCCTAGCCTCTCTTCAGAGCCTCACTTCAACAGCTGCATTTTGTTGCTTTTGGTGCCATCGTGTGCCTGTTATTTTGTTTACAATTATGAATTTGACATTTAAGTTCACATTATTTGTATTTTGTATATTATTTATTCATTATTAATAACGTCTAAATTTAATCTGTTTTTCTTAGCATGTCTCAGTCAATGACAACATATATATATGCTCAGTACGTGTTCTTGTAAATTATAGAGTAAATAACCCTGACATTTTACAATTATCATTATTAAAATTAATTCCTCCATAGAGAATCTTCCTCATCAAATGCAAAGAATTATTATCATCATCACCACCATCACAATTTTAATGTCTACAATTCTATAATTGCTGTGTGTAATCCATGAAATTTATATTTTCTTTTTACATAAGTTTTGATTTTGACACTTCCCATTTCTGGTTTTACCTATGTACTGTATTATCTCAGAAATATATGATCCTTATTTCCTGAAAAAGTTTGAAGTTATGAAACAAAGCAAAGCCATGGTTTATTTTTGTTATTGTGGGTGGACCTATACTCTGTAATATGAATGATGTCAAAGAATAGTACTAGGATCAAAATCATTCATGAAGTCTTGCATCCCGGCAGCCTTGTAATCAACATAATTATAAAGGATGCTTGATACTAAAAGCCTACACTACACATTAAAATATAACTTCTCCTTTTAATACTAATGACTCTCTAAAAATGTGTTACTGAATTGTGCAGCAGTTTATCTTACATGTTACTCTCTCATCAAGATGCTGTACCTCAAGAATAATCATCACACACAAAAAGGTAAAAAATAAACCTGCTACTGCTGTCTATAAACCACAGGCACTTAAAAGGAACTTATTTCATATTCCACTAGGCAATCTAAGCAGATATTGTTGTTATTGTGTAATGCACCTTTAAAATGTCAAGAGTTTTGGAAACAATGGTCAAAATTTTTGAAGCAAGACAGAAACACACACTGACAATATAGGCCATGAGGTGTCTTTGCACTCTTTCAATATAGGTATGATCTACAGATTGTCAGAAGCATTACCTGGAAGAGAAAAAAAAACAGTGTCACATTTGTCAAGACTGCGCTGGTGTAGGTGAGCTGCAACACAACAAAGGATGCGTATTATTGTTGAAAAAATAATAATTGATCCAAGGCGGTTATTTAATAATAACCTCAAAAGTATAGGTATAGGGTCTACAAATTGTCTGCTAGTTCAGAAAAGAAACACAAGTTACCTTTCCTGAATTATTCTTAAGATCACTGCAACGCATCCTTAACACATTTCATTTATATTACTGATGCAACTCCAACTTTCTGAACTCCCCACTCACTAGATTCAGAGAAGAGTTTTGGCAGAAGAAACTGGACATTTTCTTCTCTGGTTCTAGGTTTGATGGGAGTGGGGATGGAATTTATTAATGCTGAAGACTCTCGATTTCCCCTTTTCAGCAATCATATTTACCTGTTCTGAAATCTACAAACTTTTTTACACTTACAAAGGTGCCAGACATGGCTTTCCTTTATACACTAATTCTTTAATCTCTCTCTAAATTCTCTAACCCTTCACATTTTCATCTGAGCACCCTATTAATATACAGGATATCTCCAAAAAATTATTTTTTATGACAAATACATCTTTCTATTTTTTGGATAATGCCCCCCACCCCAGATATTCCCCATAGTCTTACTTTATACTTTTTACTTTTTTTAGCTCATATGATTCCATATCACTTATAAAATTAACTGCACATTAAAACATTTTCAACCACCGGGTCCTGAGTTGTTGCCCCAGATTGACACTTGAGGTTTTGATTTACCAAGTAGGATCGCCATCCTGCAATGACATTTAAATGGAAAAAACTGGGTCGCAACTCCAGAATGGGATTTAAATAGCTGTGGTCACCAGTTCTCTCTTTCACCATTCATTCCATTGGCAAATTTATTTAGTATACTGGCCTGTAAGAAAAGGATCAGTCTAAATCTAGATTGTGAGTTTGGTTATCCTTGCCATATTTAAAATAATGTCATTTGACATAAACCCTCCATGCCATCTAGAGTTGGATTTATCCAAATGTTATATATATAGCACAGAATCTTTTCTGTGGGTACTTTTGCTACAAAGGTACCACTGCTCTTACACTAGAATATTTCTGTCAATATTATATGTATAATTTCACTCTTCTAATGCTTTCTGCATCCAGGATTAAGCAGACATCCGGCTTTAGTATAAGAAAAAGGGTTCCTGCCAGTCAGATGGTGACTATTTAGACAAAGACCATCGATGTAGAAATGCTGATGCCTTAGAACTTTAATTTTGGCCTGACAGAGGTTCTGTGGTCTCTTCTGCAGTAGTCCAGACAAGATCTTTATTTAGCTTTTTTCTTAACAACATACTCACAAGGTGGGTTAGTGGTGAGGAGAGTTGATATGTTTTATTTTTTATTTTTGTCTATTCCATTCAAGTTAGTTTGAATTGTTTATTTCTCTTTTGCTTTTGTTCAACTCAATAAAACAATGATCATATAAAAAAGTCAATGGAATATTATGGTGTCCTCACAGTTAGCATGGCACCACAATCTTTAGTGCAGACACTGTCTTGAAGTCAGTAAATGAACTGTTGCAAGATGAGACCAGTAATTAAATGCCCTAACAGTTAATTGAACAAAAGGACTTTACATTGACTGAATAAGGTCACTGTTGTTGTGTCCAGCCCTAAATTTGGAGGTATTCACAGTTAGGGAGCTGGTCATATGAGACATAGAGCCTGTGTATTTCAGTTTAATTCTGTATTTAGTTTGCTTGTGATCCTTATTTTTGTTTAGGTTTATAGTTTTCATGGAAGATCTGTCTAAAAAATCCTCACATTTAAAATAAAAAAGGGAGGCTAAATGAACTTATTCAATCTCTGCCCGTTCCTGCATAATCAAAATTCACAGAGGAATAAATGACTTTTTTATGTACAGCTGCCAGCTGTTCAAACTATGTATTTTTCCCTTAAATCAATCTATAGGTTGAACTAAAAAAGACATACAGTAACAAAAACATATATCCTCGAAATCTGGATATGTATTATTGTGTACTCCTACATCCCTATCATTTTGCATTTGATGCTGGTGAATTTAGCTCACAAACCTGTACAAGGTTACATAAAATTGAACAGATTGATTAGAGTTTTTCTTTCTTAGGTCAAAACCATAATTAATGGCACAAATTTAAATAAATAAACATACAAGCCTGATTAAACTAAGGGTTAACTGTACTATAAATAAATGAAATATGTTTATTCTATTAGTATTAGTGCAAACCATAATAACATAATTCACAAGTAAATAGGTTTTTTGGGCCATCTGAAAATAGCTAGGAGAGAAATCTGATAGCCATAGTATAAAATACTTAAATAATGCAAAAATAAAACAAAAAAGAATTTTTATTAATTTAAAAATAAATATTAAGAATGCTGGAACATCAAAGAACCATACAAATAAGCACACTTGGTATGAAAACAAATACACAGGAGTATCTCTTAATCTGAATATCAAAGTCCTGAAGAGTACTTTGAACTGCAGTGAGGGAGTGGAGGGTTATATGGTAATAATGATCAACAGGTACTGGTGACTTTATTAGGTGTTCAATAATAAAACTGTTATGGGAAGGAAATTGAAGACATGGGTGCAGTAATCCAAGCAACAGGTAAGAAAAGTGAATACATTTTTTAGCTTCCTAAGTGGATATACAGATGTGCACTATGGGTATTTTAAAAGACAACAGAATCAAGTTTGTTCATGTAGATGTCAAAAATTACATTAGAACACTTGATACAAGATAATACAGGCAGCTCTCTTTATCCAAATTTACAGGTGCAGCTTTAGTTCAAATAGCATATCTCACTTTTTGAAACTGTGAGCACTGTGTCTTTGAACTGCAGGAAGAAACCCTAAATGAACATTCAAGGCTCAGGAACAGCTACCATACAGCCTTATCCCTGCTAAATTTAAAATTCACCCTTCCCATATCACTGTAATGCAATACATGTACACTGTACGACTCTGTACCCACTGCAGTTCTATCATGTTTGCACTACAGCCTTGAGCTATTAATACCTCAGAACTATCAGGGCTCTTCTGTACTAGTACCTATAGAACTGTCTGCATATTACTGTTTCTATTATTTAAACTTTTTTCATATTTTTCAGTGCTTATTCTATTTTATCCTTATTACACGTATGGTACATATTGTCTTTCAACTCTCACTAATAATACTATACATACTCTTTTCTGTACACAGTATCCTCACTGCTGTATTTATTTGCATTTATCGGATTACTTGCAATTAACTTCCAGTTGCAGTTCTGATTAGATGCAAAACTGTATTTCGTTTTCATTTTACTGGTACTGTGTTCAATGACATTAAAGTTACATCAAATCTAATCTGATCTAATGTAAACATCTTCATAGTATATACTTTATTTGGGTTTAATATTTAAATCATAAATGCAACTTCTACAAGTACATCTAAACTCTGTGAAGTATTTTAAATTGCTAGACTTCACTACAATGTAAAGGGATAAGACAATGGGATAATTTAAAAGTTGTATACTTGATGGCTATATGATTAATATAAAAGATTTTATGATTTTTAAATAATTTGTAATTTAAAGAAACATTTGGTGAATTCTTGAATAAACTCCACTGCACTGATCTGAATAGGTTTAAGACTATTCAAACAGTTTTTATACAGTAAAATTATTGAATGTTTAAGTCGCTGTGTTAGGCTGCAGATTGTTAAGGATACTGCCTGTTGCTGTGTTTGGCTTAAAACCTCAGAACAAGTGCTTTTTCTTTGGATTTAGTTAACCGCAGTACAGTCCTATGAAAGGGCAGAGTTTTTCATTTCTTTATTTTTTTAGGCACATGGTTCCAGTCGAAATCACTTAAGATTGTTAGTTAGAAGTGGCAATTTTTATTAAAATTATTTAACTTGATTTTCTGGTTAACTGCGGCATTTTATAAAAATGTTTAAGGTTTCCTTTTTTATGTTTTTATGTACACTTACACAAATTTAGACAAGTTTTTATTAAAACACTAGGGGTCTCCGTCCCCTACTTGCTTCCCTCGCCCACCCCCGTGTTTGGTTTACCAGACATACAATACAATTTATTTTTTGTATAGCCCAAAATCACACAAGAAGTGCCGCAATGGGCTTTAACAGGCCCTGCCTCCTGACAGCCCCCCAGCCTTGACCCTCTAAGAAGACCAGAAAAAACTCCCAAAAACAATCCTTGTAGGGAAAAAATCGAAGAAAACTTGGGAAAGGCAGTTCAATGAGAGACCCCTTTCCAGGGAGGTTGGGCGTGCAGTGGGTGTCAAAAAGAAGGGGGTCAATACAATACAGTACAACACACAGAACAGAAGAAATCCTCAATAAAGTATAAAAATAAAAATTTGAGAAGTATGGAATAGAATTTCACATTAGATGATATCACATAATATGGGTTTGTTTTAAGTCCTGGAGACCTCATTCATCAAGCTGCCTCCCGCATTTTGCCATTCCAAATCTGAAATAGCGCTAATCCGATGAAAGGACCCCTATTTCCCACGATTCCACTGCCCTTCAATCTTTTTAAAGCCTTTACAGTCACTGTCCTTTTTCCTACTTTGTGTCTCTGCTGCTCGCGTTGTGATCGCTTCTCCGTCATCATAAATATAGACCTGACTGAATTGTGTTTTTTTTTTTTTAAATTAAACTTGTCGTTGCTTTAACTGTTGCGGCTCCACAGATTCTCATAGTGTATGTTCCATTATTGTATAAATCTACATTTTGTGCATTGAATGTGCACTGAGACACCAGTATCTGTGTGCTCTTTCCCTTTACACTAATTTTTTTTTTATTGCCCATTGTCTTTCATCTTGTGGTTCTTTTATTTGTCTTACATGATCTTAATGTGAAGATCACATATCATCTACTAGTCATTCATTCCACAGGATTTTTTTTAATAATAGAGAGATTACTAAATAGCAACGTTCTGTAGTTGGGCAAAAAAAAGTACTCTAGAGCATTTTTACTGTCTGATTCTACATCTTGAATGTCTTTAAATCAAGTAGCTTGGGTATATATGCTACATGCCAAATGCTTTACAATACATCTCATGGTTTAGTGCCAGATAAAGGCTTGCATTAACAGTACATTAGGATACTAAAAGCATGTTTACTCAGAACGACAGTTTGTCATTTTTCTGACTTGAAGCAAGAAGATCTGTTAAAACATCCCTTTCATAATGGAAAGAATGGCTTCTACATAGCAAAGCACACACTGAAAGACACTATCAGGGACAAGTGTACAGACATGCTTTCCATGAACACCTACTGAAATGACAACTAATTGCTTTGACAAATGTCAAAATGATGAACACAAATTGATTACTCTCTTGTCTATTAAAAAATATAAGTATTCAGTTTAAAATTTCTGATCATTCCCATGTGAACCCATGTCAAGCTTAACAAGTATAGCAGACCGTCAAAGGCACACTTCCTTCCTTCCAATCAAACATTTACCCTTTGCCATTGGTGAAAGGCAACAAGATCTCTTTACAGTGTCTCGTCTTTTTCAATAAATTTTGCATGAAAACACGTTAGCCAAGCACAAAGTTGCCTGCTGTCATACTAGAAGTGTGATAAATGTTTAATGAAAACAACACCACACAGCTTGGTGTCAGACAACAGCTATCACAGAGACTTGCTTTGATCTAAACAGACACTTTAAAGGGGTTCAGAGCATGCTTCGTGCCACAGAACTCTGTAACCTGTATGCAAATAAGACAAAATTAGCATAATGACTTCCTGCTGCAAGGAAAAGAAAAGAAGACTAGGGAATGACACTCGATGAATGTCTGATTGCTGTCAAAATCAAAACTTCGACATTTGCAACTCTAAGTTAATAGATTTTATCCAAGTGACAGATAAAAAAAAGGAAAACACACACACACACAATAAAACTACCATCACATGAATTTGTCATACTGCACTCTGACAGCAATAAGTAATGCCCAAAACAGTTTTGTTCATGCTTTGATCTGACTGTCGTTAAGTAAAATGAAGTGCAGCATCATGTGTTTCATAGACTTCCCACTCTTTTTTTCAGTTATGAAAGCTATTTTCCGACACAGAAAGGGTATAAAATAATGCTCACTTGACATAATGCAGACCAGGTAAGTGTAAAACAAAAGCAGCAAGCCTAATAAATTAAACACATTCGAAAGCTGTTGTTAAGTTACACTTTGACTGACTTAACCTTATTAAATATTCACTTGACATAAAAATCAGATATTACGTATAAAATGAGATGAGGGGACTGTACACATATTGCCAGGCAATTAATAGGCTATAGTATCAATTGTTTATTTTAATGATGACTTTGAAAAATGTTTTTGTTATTTTAGTATTATCAGTTCTTGCATCTATATCTTCAGTTCTAAGCTTGTCATTTGCAATTTAGATGTTAATACCACAAGAACTGGGTGAAGGAAGTATAGAACAAAGAGTTACTGCTATATGAATTGTCTTATTAAATAATTACCAAATAACCCACATATTTTGGATAATATTTTGTTAACACCACAGATATATATGATCCTATCATGAGGAAGTACAGTTACTGTATATCAAAATAAACCCGTTAATAACCCATGTGTTTTAAATGTGTGTCCTGGACGTCTGTCTGGTGGGTTCAACTGGGAAAAAGCGCCTCTAGCGTCCACAATATGCAAGTAAAATTTCTTCAGCTAAATGGGCTCTTGAGAATTTAATTACTTTTAATAATAAAGAACTTTACTATTAAGCATTGCTTTTCAGTTTTAATGACTGTTTCAGATTCAAGACAAACCCTATAATTGAAACCTAAGCTAAATTTAAGAGGAATATGTTAGTGTCACACAATAACAAAACAACAGTAAGTTTAGTATTTTGTTTAATCTTAATCATATTCCTTTTTTAAGCAATGACTTTTATGCACTCTCTTTCTTTTTTTCTTATTTCCACTTCCAATGCACCATGTGCAATCCTCTGTGTATGAAGTGCAATTTTATCATTGAATGCAATTTAAAAAACAAACCATATCATATATCACAATATACTGCACATTAAAACCTAAAACTGCTTAGACAATATGCAAAACTGAGAATACTATATAACTTAAAATTGTTATCGGTAATTCATTACCACAGCATCCATTTTGTAAATGAAATGGTAGATTTAATTCAACTTTACGAAACCTATTTCAGTTAAAAGGTATGAACAGAAATAATTTTAAAATCCTTTGGCTATCAAGTAATTACTTCACAGCTTCTGCTTCACAGGTGCAGCTAACTGAATGTAACAATAAACATTGGCAAATGTGAAAAAAATTATATATATATACATATATATATGTAAAAGTGCTTCTCAGAAATATACTTGTAAAGTTGAAAACAAGTTTACCTTTTCTGAGCTGTAATTCTTTTTACTTTAGTACCCCTTATGATACTATTTGAATTATATATATATATATATATAAAGTACTTGAATTTATTGATAATCAGTTACAAAAATTGCATATTATTTTCTGATAAAGGTTACACATTTAAATTAAAATATTGCTGTCAAGCCTGAAATAATATGAAATTACTTCAATCACATAATATTTTTCTGAATATCTAATAGTACGGAGAAAATTTTAAGTCCTGAAATTGCCAAATATACTGTAGCAATTGAATGCTTTCATTCTCCTTTTCTTCAACCTTGCAGTATCAAATTATAAACCACTGTACATTTTCTAAATAGCATATATGTAATGCCAAACTATGTTAAAATATGTACTAAAAGCAGTTTTAATATTCTGCAACTTAATAAATGTACATATTCTGTATGATGAATAAAACTTTATACATTCCTGAAAACCTACATGTTTACTTCTGTAAAGTCAAAAACTCATTAATCTTCAATTGTTTCAAACTTTATTATTTACATATATTGAATACAAATCAATTTTCTCTTGAAAACAACTACTCACCCTTGTCTTTCAGTTGGATACTCTTTTTCTTTGCCCCTTTCTCTTTCTCTTCCTTTCTCTTTTTCTCTTCCTTTTCTTCTGTTACGGTCTTTTGATCTGCTGCGACTCCTCTTCCGGCTACCCCTGCCACTGCTGCGACTTCTAGATCGTCTGCGTCTGGAGCGGGACCTGCCAAATAATAACAATATAGAAACAGACTTAATTGCTTGTAAAATACATCACAGCAGTAAAATTAATGAACATGCAAAAATGTTGACCTGATAAGTTATCTGGCGATTGTCTGAACTCAGGGATTAACTCTTTGTACCATGTGGATCTTTTAGCAAAGATCCAAACCTTTTGTACAAATAAGGGAATGATTGTGATGCAAATCTATGAATTGTAACATGCATCTGATTAAAGAGTCACAAAGACACCATAATTTAATGATTTAATAAAAAAAGAAATCTGTATACAAATTCTTAATTCCTAAATGCAAGGTATTCTGGGATAGCTAGAAGTACATACATTTTATTTTGCTAATTTTTTTGAGTATGTGTACAAAAGCATTAGCTTACATTGAAATAAGTCAGTGTAAAAACTTTTAATCAATATAAAGTGTACGTGGGACTACATAAAATAGTTGCATATTCTGAATATAAATTATAAAACAATCTCTCTATTATAAAAAGAAATCCTGGAAAGCAAAAGCAAGGCGACAATACGTGATCTTCTTGGAAGTTCTCGAAGGACATTTAAAAGACCCACGAGACAAAAGAGACTTGTCACGGAGCGTCTCGCGGGGACCGTAAACATGAGACTTGGTGCCAAGAGACTGTCCCAGGGCCGCCTCACGGGGACGTGGAACATGAGATTCTTACAAGACTCACCCTACTTACAACAGATATCATATAAGAGCACATCCATCAAAAAACAGTCAGTCGTGTAAAAGCACATAGTTCACACAGATCATGTGCTCTCAACACACATAAGGTGTATAAGGACAATATGGAGAATAGACACCAAAGGCGCTGGAGAGAAAAAAAGGCAGATAAGAGATTGCGAAACCAGTAAAAATCTAAAGTATTGCAGTGTCCCAGCCAGTCTGCGGCCTTTTTGGTTTTAAGTGACTGTTCGATCCGATTGAGGGAGGGCGGCATACAGCACAGAAGACTGATAGCGAGGTATTGATTGATGCGGTAAGGGTGGGCGAGACGCGGGGGATGAGGGATTGGAGAGGGTTCTAGAAAGTTGTGTTTGGGGTTACGAAGTCAGCGATTGTTCAAGTAAAACTTTTGTGACATTTTATCATGTCAGTCGCTACAGTATCAAAGAAAAGATAGAAAAGATCGCATTATCGCAAAACAAAATGATTATTAATCATCAGAACCAGGTGTAACTGAAAAAAGAGCAGGACAAATCAAGGTCAGAAATAAAAGGAGTAGACAACAAAGTCATTTCGCATTCGCATCATTCTTATGCACAAAACGTGGATTTACACAATAATAGACCATATGTTATGAGAATCTGTGGTCCTGCAACAGTTAAAGCAACGACAAGTTGAATTTCAAAGAATACACAATTCGGTCAGGTGTATATTTATGATCACGGAGAAGCGATGCAAATTTTAACAGGCAAAAAGAAAGTTAATGTATATATTCTGCGAATAACATTACACACCAAAGGAGATCGTGATATGCCATTCGTATTAAAATGTTTACAGTTTACTGTGGGAATAGCTTTTGCTATGACAATCAATAAATCACAGGGACAAACATTAGAAAAAGTCTAGTAGAGAAACAGAAACAATATTCACTCAAGGGCAGTTATACGTTGCGTTGTCACAATGTGTCTCCAAAAATATTGTTTTTAATAAAGCTTTAAAGTAAAAGTGCAAATAATGAAATTGAAACAATCCCAAAGAAAAAAAAATTAAAATTGTATATCCGATTAACCAAACACAGGGGACGGCGAGTGAAGCCCCCTAGTAATATAAAATAATGATTTCAATGCTTGCATAATGTTTTTATTGAAATCTCTCATTTAATGCAGATATTACATTACAATTCCACCAGACTCTGTACTTGCCACTATGCCATCGCTAACATTTAACCAACTCAAATCCCACTATTTAGTATATATTCTTCAGAGTCAGATGACTTAGTGTAGTGGTCACCAAAAGGCAATGAGGCTGCTCTACACTGCAGCCATTTAGACACTCACAAGAATGGCCTAAAAGTCAGGTCAGACAGATGATGTTTCAAAATCCTAACACCAAAGCAAAAAGCTATTAAGAGTACTGCACACTTGAAGACATTGCCTACACCATATACTGCTCCCTAGATGAGACACGATCCTTCTCCCTTTTTTTCAGATTTTAGAGTAAAGCTATAATTTCGTCATTTATTATAATCAGATAAATCAGCGGACGTTCTGACCTGGAGATTCCAAAATCCATTTATTTGGCATTAATCTACATTTTGTATCATTTCTACATTAAACAAGTGAGGTTTACAAAATAATAACAGAGCTAACAATAATAAATTAAAAGTTTCTGTAAAACCTACAGTATAAATTAAATAGTTTATTACTAAGTTTAAAACCACAAGTTTAATTCCCTTAAGTGCTTTATGATGATACCCTTAAGTATATACTACTATATAATCAGCTGAAGGAGTTAGTAAACCTTCCAGTTACTTTATTCATGGGGCACATACTGTGATGACAGCTGCCACCAAACAAACAGAATAAAGACAACAATATATTCTCAAGCCCACCTCAGATTCATGGTGGGCTAGAGAATAGCACTGGTTTTCAAGGCAAGGGCTAGCTATTCATACAAACATTCACACATGTGTGACAAATTTAGAATCATAAACTAAAATAATATGAGAGTCTTTGGGATATGACTGGAGTAAAGCTGGAGTACTAAAGAAAAATCTATATTCACTGAAAATATTTTTAAAAAGTATACATTGACCATTTATAACGTTTTGTCTACATCTAAAACAGATGCTAAAACACTTTTAAAAAAAAAAAAAAAGCATTTACATTTACTTAACATTTTTATCCAAAGCGACTTACAATATATGAGACACAATTTGTTACATTTCTTTTGTTTTTCCAATTGGAGTACAGGTAGTTTAAGTGACTTGATCAAGGTTACACAGTGTCAGTGGTAGGATTTGTTCCCACTACATCATGGTTTGAAGTCCAAAGACAACCAAAAAAGAAAACAATTTATCAAACTCTTTTTGCAACACAATTATCATTAATAAAGCTTCTTCATTTTCTTTATGGTATCTCCTTCCCTTCTCCAGCTTTGTCATCTATTCTCTTGACAAAACAGGGTCAAATTTTTATTTAAACCTGGACTGAAGCACACAAACAAGCAAGGAATTGAATGTATTACATATAATGATGTAAGTGTGTTAAGTGCCATACAACTTAAAAAGTATGAGAAAAATTATATCTGTATAAATATGCAAGTTAATTCCTGGATATAAACTAAATTAAGTTTCTAATGTTACAAAAAGCTACAATGAATCTAAATGTCAATTTAACTAGAAAAAATACATATTAAATAATTATTAGTTTATTTAAACCCAAAAAAAAATTCTCACTGCTATTAACAGTTAGCTACGTGCTGTAACTTTTTTTAATCTCTTAAGAAAATGGAATGTTTCCCACTGGCAAACTCATATTTTCATTTCCTTGAAGGTCTAACTATTTCTCCACCAATCCATTAAATCTTTCCAACACTATTGGCATGGGCAATTTTCTCAGTGACTTATCAATAAAGTAATTACTGCTATGCTACTGCAGACAGCAGCTTATCTTCCATGACCCCTTACATGCATGGATATGATCCCCAACCACAACATATTTGGATAATTAGATCGGTGGATGTAAAGGTAGACAGTATGTTATTTTTATCTCTGCGCATTATATTTCTCCTAATACATTTTCATTGAAAATTACACATTATATGATAGCACTAGCATTGAAAACAGTATCTACACAATGCAAAGCCTATCAGACAGAGTTTGGTTTAATTTCATTTTCTAGATTGCTAATTCTATGTTGATTTTCTTTTTAGTATCATTTTAGAACAGTGTATCACCTCACAAAAATGTGCTACAACTTATTTAAAAAAAAGAAATATGACAAAAAAATAATCCATAATAAATATTTAATGTATTAATAATTATAAAATGGCAAATTTATAAACTATTGTTTACTCTTATAATAAAAACTAATAAAAGGCAGAGATGTTAATAAACAGTATATGCTAAATTAATAAAGAAACATTAACACCCATATTGTATTTGTCTGAATGACATTTTACTCAAAAACTAAAATACTGTAATAAAAGCAAGTACTTTAAACATAGAAGACTATAAATTTAATGTTATTAAACTAACACTTGTGGTTTTTTTTATTTATACAGTATGTATCTTACGGATCCTTGGGATTTCATTACAAATGTGTTTACTACAGATCAGCAAGATATACAGTACAGGCCAAAAGTTTGGACACACCTCCTCATTCATGTGTTTTCTTTATTTTCATGACCATTTACAGAACTCCATCACTCTCCTTCTTGGTCAAATAGCCCTTACACAGCCTGGAGGTGTGTTAGGGGTCATTGTCCAGTTGAAAAATAAATGATCGTCCAACTAACCTGACTTCTGCACAACACAACTGCTGGTCCCAACCCCATTGATAAAGCAAGAAATTCCACTAAATAACCCTGATAAGGCACACCTGTGAAGTGAAAACCATTTCAGGTGACTACCTGTTGAAGCTCATCGAGAGAATGCCAAGAGTGTGCAAAGCAGTAATCAGAGCAAAGGGTGGCTATTTTGAAGAAACTAGAATATAAAACATGTTTTCAGTTATTTCACCTTTTTTTGTTAAGTACATAACTCCACATGTGTTCATTCATAGTTTTGATGCCTTCAGTCATGAAAATAAAGAAAACACATTGAATGAGGAGGTGTGTCCAAACTTTTGGCCTGTACTGTACAGGATTACATCTTATTCAGGTCTGATGCCACCACAATTTAATATTAAGTAATTCTTCAGAGATATGGAAATATACAAAAAAAAATAAAAATTGGAATAGTACAGTAGGGTCAATTAATTGAGGATAAAACTACTAAATTCTGCTATATTTTAAAGAACTGTTCAATGGTTCCATTATGAAGAGAGTTTTTTCCAGTGAATATTTTCCATGAAGGGTGAGTTTAGCTGCTACATTGGCCCCTGTTTTTACCTTTTTTCAGTCTATTGTGACATGACAAACACAAGACATCAGGCAGATAAGCCGAAAACATTTGCTATCCTTCTTTCCATGCATCCACATTCCATGCAATATTTTTTCAGCTGAGTGATAAGTCACTGGGGATGTCACACTACATGACAAGTGGTCATAGACATGCACCATGATTCACTGAGATTGTGTTAAGGAAGGATATGACTGAAAATTACTGGAAAAGTTGTGAAATGTGACACTGGCTCAAGGGTTTTGGGTTTTTCCAGGGAAATATCACACTACATCACTCACATGCTGTCTTACAAGATACCATAAAAGATTGTTCATTAAGAAGTAATATAATAGGACTATAATCTAGAATTTTTACAGGCTGGTTGAAGAATTGCGAATCTACAATAGACAGTAAGGAAAGGTTATGAAAGTATCAATTAATATCTCTAAGGAATCCACATCTAGCATCAGCAAAGTTTATATGCAGCAATGCCGGTTGTCAATGAATCTGTTAAATACGTATTGAAGAGGTAACTAACACATATTTTGATAGTCAATAAATCAGATAATTATTAATAAGATACTTGGGCAATTTTAAAAAGAACAAAATTATTTTCAAGTATAAAGGCAAACGTGTTCAAAATATGAAAAAATTAATTGATACATATACGAAACACCTAAAAAGGGTGTTAAGAGTACTGATTTTGTAAGTGACCAAAGATTTTCCCCTGTACATTAACAGTAGATTCAGAAACTATTCAAAGCCAGTTCACTTTTCTCAAATTTTTCTAAGCTGCAACCTTGTGTTAAAATCTTTTAAATTAATTTCCCTACATCAGGCAACATTCAAACCAACATAAATTTCTGAAAATGTGTTAAAAATTAAAAAAATTGAAATATTGACAAAAATATTCAGACCCTTTACTCAGTACTTACCTGAAACACTTTTGGCAGTGATTCTGGTTAGGAAATTTCTTCGCACATCTGAATTTGGGAACTCCTCTGTCATTCTTCTCTGCAAATCCTGTCAAGCTCTGTCAAGTTGGATGGAGACTACCTATGGACAGCTATTTTTAGGTCTTTGTAGGTCTCTTTATTAAATTATTTGTCTTTGTGAACCTTCAACCAAGTCAGAGGTCCAGAGTGCTCTGAAGCAGATTTTAATTTAAGATATTTCAGTACTTTGCTCCAGTCAGCTTCCCCTCAACTCTGTCTAGTCTCCAAGTCACTGATGCCGAAAACCAACCTCATTAAAAGATGATGCCACCACAATGCTAACACTGGAATGGTATTTCAGATAATGAGTGGTACCAGGTTTCCTCCAGACACTATGCTAATATTGGTATCACCAGACTAGAGACTCTTGTTTCTTATAGTCTAGGATCCATTTTCACTAACTTCAATGGGTTTCCTGATGTATTTTGCTAAGAAGAGGCTTCTGACTAGCCACTCTGTCATAAAGTTCAGATCATGTATTATTCTACTGATAACTGTCCTGCTGAAGTTTCTCCCATCTCCACACAGGTTCATTGCAACTCAGCAAGGGTGACCATTGTGTTCTTGGTCACCTCTGTTAACATGGCCCCTCTTCTCTGGTTGCTCAGTTTGAACGGTTGGCCAACACTAAAAGAGTCATGGTTATATATATCTATACTAATAAACGGCAAAGCCCTCACTGACTCACTCACTGACTGACTGACTGACTGACTGACTGACTCATCACTAATTCTCCAACTTCCCGTGTAGATAGAAGTCTGAAATTTGGCAGGCTTATTCCTTACAGCTTCCTTACAAAAGTTGGGTAGGTTTCATTTCGAAATTCTACGCGTAATGGTCAAAACTGGAAGCTGTTTTTCTCCATTTACTGTAATGGAGATGAGCTTGAAACCCGTGGGGGCGGAGTTTCGTGTGACATCATCATGCCTCCCACGTAATCACGCAGTACGTAGAAAAACAGGAAGAGGCCCAAAAAGCGCTGAAGAAAACATGCATTATATAATTGAGAAGGCAGCGAAACAATAAGAAGCGAGCGAGTGACATATACAACCATATTCATGAGTTCTGCTACTTCGGAAACAAAGCACGATGTAAACCTAAACTTTAAATTAAGTTCATAGACAGGCTGCCGCTGGCGTTTGTAATTTAGTGCCTGCCCATATAAGGCCGTCCGTCAGCAGCAATCCAATAGCAAACTGCCACGGGTAAATATTCACGGGTGAAGGACTGTGCTTATGCAGAGGAAGATGAGATGGTCAGGGTGGTGTTTGGCACAAACTCAGCAAAACTGCGAGAGAAAGTTTTAAGTGCCGGGACTTCGGTAACATTAAATACAGCCATGGACATAGCACGAGATGGCAGCAGCACAGCTGGGAAACTTCGATGCATGTACACCGAGCGGCTCATGTGAACTGACGCAGTGCACAGACAAAAAGCAACAGTTCCGAAGAGCGCTGAACAAAAAACGAATTACACAATTGAAAAGGCAGCAAAAAAATATGAAGTGTGTGATACATACAAGCATATTCATAAATGCAGCTACTGCGGAAACAAAGCACACGGTGGAAAAAGTCAATGTCCCGCTAAAGGAAGACAGTGTAAAAAAAAAAAACCCGTGCATGCAGTGTGTCAGGTCTCAGATAAAGAAGAAGACGAGCTGTTTATTGATGCAGTAAGAAACAAATCGATGAATGAAACCTGTTTTCTTTACAACGATTGACAAACACGGAATGTAACTTGAACACAACACATCCTACAAATACGAACCTGATTGAAAGAAATAATGATAATCAAATCCTTGATGACAGCAACACTCAGTAAAACTCACAAAACAATTACTGTATATTGACAGTCATGTTACGTTATTTTTAAAATGTTCCCTTTTCTTTTTCATAGCTTCTTTAACACACTACGTCTCCGCTGCGATACGCGGGTATATATATATATATATATGTATATATATACCCCGATCAACATACTCGAATAATGGATACTTTATTCGCCATCAATGATTGTTTTGGTAAAGCCATACTCAGTGTATTCATTAGATGAACGGTAAAAAAGTAAGAGCGAGGGGAGGATGACTTATTGAGACACGCAGGCAAAACCACAATAGCACGCGGGCTCGATGTACGAAAAAATATATCTTTTCAAGTTCTACTTAGTCCATATGTGTCAAACTCAAGGCCCGCAGGCCACATCCGGCCCGGCGTGTAATTATATCCGGCC
>JANRMT010062854.1:68401091-68430282 GCA_026402145.1 Polypterus bichir lapradei | reverse complement strand
AAATGCAGAATAACACAAAAACAAAAGCGTGTTTACATAAATACTACGTTAATTGTATATATATTGTACAGGCTTCAAAACCCAATTGACAACAGAAATGAGGTGATTGCTGATTTTGTTTTCAGCAATTAAGAATACTGTTTAAGTAGCTTCATTAACTGAGTGTCTCTACAACATTTCTGGAAACACATTGCAGGTCATATCACCAGAGAGATTTTCCTCATGCTCCAAAGCATTATGAGCTGCACCAAACAAATTTCACTGGACGTGTTCAAATACTAACTAAATACATTTTATTTTAGCATAAAGAAACAAAGAAGTTTTGGTTTTTTTTACCATTGCAGATGGATGTGTTGATATCACAAGAGCAAGGTTGGTATCACAGCCAAGGTTAGATTCATTCCTGCGCGAAATAGAGTTAGAATAGGCACCCAGCAGCCCTATAATGGATGGTAGTTTGGACAAACAATAGTAATGGGGAAAGCCTGCACAGTTTGAAACGTCACTGAACTCCATAAACTTCAACAGGGAAAAAAGAACTGATCTAGTTTTTGACTGGACTACAATGGGGAAAATGGTCTTTTAAGTGTCCCTGAGGGGTAGGGAAGGATCTGCCAACTATGACAGACCAATTATTGTGCCCAAAAATGTGATCTGAACTGTGAGACAGCAGTGCTAACCACTGCGCCATAGTGCCTCATGCAACAAAAGACGCAAACGAAACATCACAAACAAAATGCAACAAATAGCCACACACTAGCAATAGGTGAATAAAATGTAGATCCTTGAGTTCTCAGAGTTTCGATTTTGTGGCACACATTGGCTCTGCCACAATACAACAGCATCTTTCATCTTTCCATGTATGTGTGCAGATGCTTTTCAATTTGTTCCTCCATAAAGAAGGAACACCTTGTAAATAATCATAAAAAAATCTTTAATTAGTATTACAATTTAATGGGGTCTCATTCTGACATGAGACAGAGGATTGGAGAGAAGCTTTAAGACTTGTTTTCAGATGTAGTTGAGCTCAAGGCTAATTAGGCATGAAAAGTAGCCATGCACACACTGCCAGGCACAGGGATCAGTGTTTTATATCCAGTGGCAGTACACTAGTATAGTGTATAGTATAGTATTCTCATAATGGTCTTCATGCAGTGTTTCTCAACCTTTATGGCCCTGTGACCCAGTTTTGCCTTCTTAGGTGCATTGACAACCCACTAGCAGCCAATGCAAACCACCTCCTTGGCAAAAGGAACATGATTTGTAAATGGGGGGGGATCTGTGGTGACTGCCCTTTAGGTGAAATGAGCATGATCAGTAAAGTGGGTAAACCCCGCCCCAGTGAAAAGAGTGTGACTGGAAGAATGGGAGTAGGGGTCCCCTCTTTGTGAAACAAACACATATAAATCAAGAAAGATATTGTGCAGCACTGTCAATAACTTAGGTAATTCATCACAACCCACTTGTGAACAAACAACAGCCACCCACGACCCACAGGTGGAAACCTATGACCGAAAAGTGGGTTGTAATCAAGAGGCTAAGAAATACTGAGCTAATGAAACCCTACAATGAAACTTGAGATTTTTAAAAAAAAAAAAAAAAAAAACACAATAAACCTATATATCTACTTAACAAAAATACTATATATCAGCTTAATGTTTAAATAAGTCAAATATACACTCTAGTCCTTGTCTGACACAGAAGCCAGAAGCCAGCAACGTAATAATTAAAAATTACATAATACAGAATTCATTTCTAATTAACTTAAAGCGGCAACTGTTGAGAGATCAGCAATTTCAAATAATGTGTTAGCTGTTGACAATGGATAGACCAAGAACTTGCCAAATTAAACTCAAAAACCTGTAAACATGATGGCTGTACAGTAATATGTACAGTTTTTTTTATTATGAACCTTTCCTGTAAAGCTGCAACATTGCTATAAAAGAGATGAGTATTCATTTTTTTTATACAATTAGAATAGATGCATAAATCTTAAATTATTCTCTACAAAACCAAAAAACAATCTGAATGACAACTTTTTAATCCAGACACTGGTGCAATGATTTCAAACAAATGACATTTCCCTCTAAGTTCAGGTAAAGTAAAGAAGGACAGGCCTGGAATTTTGGGCATTGTATAATGTAATTTTATCTTTATCATTTTAATGCACTAATATACCTTACGTCTATCATATTGGCATGGCTGCAAGCAAAGACAAAAACATTATCTCTAAATCAGGCAATACTGAAAATATACACAGTATGGAAAGTTAAAGATAAAATAAAACTGACCTATAATTCTTTGACAGGCACTGATCTTGTACCAAAAATAAACAATGCAGACAATGTAGCATTTTACCACACTAAATCATGCCTATATATCATTTTACACAAGAATTATTTAAATACAGTAATAGTGCAACTCAATTTTAATCCATTAAAATATATTTTAAAATATATCAATATAGACTTGACTGTTGCACTAAAAAATTATTCAAACCACTGTATTTAATTAAGGTGCTAAGCAAACATGCACTTACAATCACTTAAAACTAAAAGTATTTTAGCATCATCATTTTTTCGGTTAAAACTGTCAACGCCACAAGTCAATACCACAATACATATAACAGTGCCACTTGGAATTTTTAGAATAACACTTTTTGCATTCAGCTTAATAAACAGTAACTGCATAATCTCTTTAAAGTGATACTTTCTACTATATGCTGTAAAACTTTATTGTGAAAGGTTTAATATTATTATTATTACTATTAGACATCAACCATCACGGTTATATTATTTTAATCTGGCCTATCTACAAACACCTGTTTTTTAAATTCCAATTAAAAAAGGAAATTTAAAAACTTTCTTCCTAAATTAGTACTGGTGACATTTTGAAATAATGGCAGAAAGTATTTTTTAAAATAAAATATAAATAAAATGAATAATTCAATATTTCATAAGTACATTGCACTACGTGTATACATTTGTTCACATTAAGTTTACAAAACATTTTGAAAGATTATTAAAATATTTGCAAATAGTACACTATTTATTAATATGTCAATTACATTTTAAAAAATAAATAAATCCACCTGAAATCTGATGCTATGAATACTTGCACCAGACACAGCACCCACACATTAAGCTAAAGGTTAAGTAATTTAGTCAAGTTCAAAGATCTTCAAAGAGTTCTTAGATCCAGATAAATCCATATGTTAACAAATGTCTGCAAAAAACACCATTTCTTTCCAATCTGTTGTCTAAAGACTTCACTCCAGTGAAGAGACAGACGCCTGGCATCACTCAGCAGAGGCAGACCCATTCTCATAGTGACATAGTAGGATTATGCCTATCCCAGATTTACAAAGGTCTTGCAAACAACATGAAAATTACTTTTACTCCATTAATACTTGGCTTAGTCTTTAAAAATCTATAAATACTTTTGCAGGTCAACTGTGACTTACTACCAAATAAGTGCTAATTTGAAAATTTCTTCACAGGTAATCAAGTAAAATTTTAAAATTGACGATCAAAATTGGTTGCACTTAATTTAACAGATGCTGGCTTTGCATAATTGCTTTCACCAGTGCCATCTGTATTCCAAGTACCCACCGTCTGAACAAACAAGCGGATTTTAGAATAAGTTTCAGAAATGTGTCTTTAATTAGCAGGTGTGCTCTTAGGCTACATATTTTTTTTTATAAATGTATATTTATGAAGTGGTACAAGATCTAAAGAGTTTCTTCAACAGCATTTTATTGTTTAAATGTGGACCGTTATGCTGTGTGCTTAAGTGATTTAAAACCTCACAACTCTAGTATAAGAAAAATCATAAATGCTGAAAGA
Source organism: Polypterus bichir lapradei (assembly GCA_026402145.1). Taxonomy (NCBI): domain Eukaryota; kingdom Metazoa; phylum Chordata; class Cladistia; order Polypteriformes; family Polypteridae; genus Polypterus; species Polypterus bichir. The sequence continues at coordinate 68,426,437 of JANRMT010062854.1, read as the reverse complement.
AAACATGTGGAAAACTGTAAAACTAGAAAGAATGCACGACAAAAAACAGATACACATACCATCCCCAAAAGGAAACTACACTTAATTAAATATATACTACATCTGGAATATTAGGCTAATAAAATGAAAAACTATTAATTTTCACTGATCCACGGAAATGAAGTCAGCACTTTACAATAAGGATAATAGCATTAAAGTGTACAGAATATTGTCATTTTTGACTAAGGTATACAGCAAGAAATCATAACATAAAGTACATTTACAATCATAAATGAAGTTCAGAAGGGTCTTTTTCTATTCAATGTTTTTTTTTCTATGAAAAGTAAAACAATTGTAGCAACTTCACTTAAAACTCAATGATTGTAGTTCACATGTTTAAAAAACAACCAAAAAAGAAAATCTTCAGTGAGGCTGATCAGTTTATACTAGTCCAGATGTCCAAGCTCTGTAATAAACATTGCACAATATTAAACAGCTTCTGCATAATACCTAAATTAATACATAAGCAACAAGGGCATTAAAATATACAATACATGTGTAATGGATTTTAAGGGCAACAGATTCGGTAATTATAAAATTTATAACAAATTACAGTTTCTTTCTTTTTTTTTTTTTACAAATTAAAACAGATTTTTTATTGAGGAATAAGTAATTAGCAAGTGATACAGCAAATCCTTCTGGATTAGTACACATCATTGGTACTTAAGGTGTATCTGAATGACCGTAAGTATATGTACATACCATAAACTTTATGTCAGTTTCTAAAGAAATGTAAAGGATATCATGATATAAAATAACTTATTAAAAATGTTCGTCATAATAATGCTTCTATTGTGGCTAAAGGGAACGCTATTTATATTTTCTTTGAAACCTCAGAAAGTAAAATATTTCATTTTACTTTACATTTTCAATGTGATTTTTAGTCTTGTTGGTAAAGTAAAGATAAAAATATAGCATCCAAACACAAACAGTGAAATAAACATGACTGTTACTTTTTGGCTTGCAACACTGTACAAAAAAAAAAAAAAACAGATTAACATCAATTATACTTTGAAAGTTAATCAACTAAAACTGATATAGGCAACAATATTTAAGAACAAAAATGGGCTTTAGCTTCCAAATTATATTTCCATTAGCTATCACACTATTCATTTACTTTTATTATTAAAATATTTAATTATTACATAAATAATTAAAACCACATTTTCCTAACTAGGAGGACATATCTGACCTTTTGGTTTATTAGCGTACAATTTGCTTTACTGCTGTTCTGTTAAACCAATGGTATGACATTTATACATCGACACAGTCTCACAGATGGCTTTGATTATGGCTTAACTAGACAACTTGTCTTTTGTAGGGTCCTCAAGATATGCACTTAACAAGATGTCATTTTGGATCTTGCTAAATAAGGTAAAAATAAGTAAAACACAATGGGTAGAAAAAAACACAGCACATTCAATTAAAACTGTTTACTATCTATTTTATCTCCAAGTTTAAACCTGACCTTGAATAAATGGAATAAAAATGGCAATAAGCAAAGATTATGCAACCAAAAAAACTTTAATCGAATGGCAACATTGTGCAAATGACTTAGAGTGCTCTTTCCTTTCGTCTTAATTCCTAATGACCTATTCCTCAGAGAAAATCTTAAAAGCTCTAAAAAGAACTGTGTCCTTGGGTGAGAAAGTTTCACTCATCGTCAATCAGGCGCAGCACAAACGTCATTGCTGAAATATAAGTAGTTGTTTAAACTAACATGTACTCAGTGCTAGAAACCATGGAATGTAAATGACAGGAATTTAGCAGCACCGGAATTATTTTTGCTCCCATCAGTGCTAATATGTCATAGAAAAATCAAAGATGAAAGAATATTATGTCATATGGAAATCCAAACAGGGAGACAGACACAATTATTTCAGTAATTGCAAATGAACACTGTCAAGTAGCTTCAAAAAAGCATAACTTGGGCTTAATCTACTTCACGCTTTGACCTCAGAGTGAGCAAACAGATTTTGGATTGTAGCCCACCAAAACTGATCAATGGCACCAACCAGGGCCAACCCATACCTCAAGCTTCTCCCCTTTATCACATAGCCCTAAGGATTATTAAATGAACGCTAAAATGGCAACAAACAGCTCAATCACTATACAGAGTCCTGCCAATTAGAAATAATTAGGCAGTCATTTTGGTGGTAAGTCTTTTTAAGTGCATATATAATGATGCAATGATGCTTATTAGCCAACTCATATAAAATAAGCTCAAACAGCCCAAAATAATTATCTGGTGATCATAAAGCCTTGCAACATCTCTGTACTTCACCTTAATGCATTTAAAAAATCCACTTCATTACCTCCAGTAATTAATCCTCCATTAATTGCCCGGAAAAAAAAACTCAGTTTACTGTGCTTCGTTTCTAATTATCATCTTATAAATAGTTATGGTTCTAATTAATGTGTTCATTAAGCTAGATATTTTTCTCAAAGCTTAGCTCAGAGCAAAGGTCCCATTTTTCCCTTAGAAGACTAACCAGCCATAAGGTGAGGCCATTTTGATTGCATTTGCTTTTATTTTACTACATTCAACCTCCTAATTGGCATTTAAAACCTAATTTGGAAGAACTTCAAGAAGCTTAAATAGAAAAAAAAATGGGAAGGAGAGATTAATTTGTATTCTTTTTTTTTCAATTCAGTCACAAAGCTTACTTCTTCAACAAACAGAACTTTCCCCTGATTAAAATGTTAGCTGAAGTAACTGACATTACAGTATTTTCCCTATATTTGACAAGTTTTCTAACTTGGATGCAGTCTTAACACATACAAAAAGTGCTGCGTCTCAAATTAAATCCATGGATCTGGCTTCTCAATATAAACTATCTGCCAGAGTTCTAGAAATACATATTTTACTTTTCTCTTTATTTACATTGTTTGTGACTATCGTTTAACACTTGAACTTAACCTCTGTGAGCACCAAAAATAGTCAGCATTTATATAATCAGAGGTCTCACAAGCAAACCTTTTTAGGCAGCCGTCCACAGATGGCACTGTAGAACAGAAAGGCTAAGTGTAACATTCACCGATACAGCATGGTCCAACTGTGCAAACATGGGACTGGAGTAGTGGTTGTGCAGTCATTGGATAAAATCATCTTTTACCAAGTATCAAATCAAATAATAATCAGGAACTTTTACCACAGTGCATTATTTACAATAATAATAAAATTCAACAATCAATTAATTTACTGAACCAGCTTATCCAAGTCTAAGGAACCAGAGCCAATCCCAGCAGCATAGAGTACAAGGTAAGTGCCAACTCTGGACAGGACATTAGTCAATCGCAGGGTACACGTTTACTCATACAAAACACATTTGAAGTTGCCGTTTAAGCTAACCCACATAGGTATTTGAGATGTGGAAGGAAAATCCACACAGACACAGCTTCCTACAGCAGTGTGGACACAGTTCTAAATGCTTAGTTCAACTGATATAAATAAGATAAATATTACCAAAGATTTAATGTGGAGGGAAAAATCCTGGTTTCAGAGCAGACAGCTGAAAAAACTGTACATTTTAAGCCTTTAACCTTCCATTTAATTAAAGAACATTAGTTTAAAAAGCCAGTTATTTCAGAGGCACTGCAACATTTCCTTCATTCTACACTGCTACACTCCATGATTCTTTGTTAGGCCAGCGTGACATCACAGAGTTGTAGCAGACATGCACAGACCTTTCATGCATGTTTGTCGTAATGCTGGGTATATACAATGTGATTTTTTTTTTTAGAAATCATGGGCAAGCAACTACTCACACTGCACAACAGAGTCACCAGTTGTGTTTGTGCTCAAGCTGTGTGAGCATGTTGGGTCTGACTGACATACCATGACATGGGTGCTCTGACTACATGTGTACATGACCCCAAAGGACAGTTTTACCCATTGAAAAAACATGGAGGCCACAGATGCGCATGTGCCTACTGCTGTACTGTGCCCTGAATGTAAAAAGAAAAAGGTATAACTGTACATGCTGATGACTGAGGCTAGGACTATATGGTCTACCTATTTTACAGATAGAGCTGGAGCTTTGCAATCCATGTAATTTACTATTGTGTGTGTTTATTTTGGGTTTTTCCAGAAAAGGTTTCCTAAGATGCGTTTATCATTAGCAATTTATTTATGTGTGTACTATTATATGATATTTAAAACAAAAATGTGAAAATGAGCATGATTATGGCAATTCCCAATGTACTATACAGTATACGGTGAGCAATACACAATTACATTTTATAGCGACATCAGAAAAGCAAGTTTTTACCAATGTGGCCACTGCTGGGTTGAATGTACACAAGGGAAAAAAAAATGCTGTTTTAGCCGAGGAGATTCACTGAAACCACCCCAACCATCCTACAAAGCTTTTGACAATGCTCATTATATTTTTCCCAATTTCTAACGATACTTGTTTCACCGAGGGTAAACCTTGTTCTTCCACTTGCAGTGCTTTTAACCTTCCAAACCCACTTTCAGACTTCCATTGCTCTAATGGAGGTTAAGTGTACCCACACTTTTTCTTGAATCTGATCAACTGGCACTTTCCACAAGCTAGAAAAAGAATATCAGTTCTTTTGTAAAATGTGTTACACCAAAAAGGAAGAGGGGATATAACTTGGTGCTGGTCAACATTAATCTGCTAAAAAAAAATAATAATAGCAATACAAAGGACCTTTCAAAACATAATTCAACCTTTAGAGAAACCAGTACATGGAGTGAATTGTGACATGAAAGTTAATTTGCATCAGAAAATAAAATCACAATTTCTGATGAGGATCATTATTTCTGTTTTCCTAAAACACATTCGTACAATACATATTTCAGCGTACATGTTATGCATCCTTTTAATCCTGCTGATAACAGAGCTAAAATTCTGAGCTATGAATGCATCTGACCAACAGTTTCTCCTTTTCATTGCACAATCTCAAACACAGAAGATATAATAAATTGCCATAAAAAGATTAAATAAGCCATCTTGTTTTAGTTTTTTTAAAGGACAAAGATATAATGGAGAATTAAACACTTGCTGTTTATGTTACAATATAACTTGTTTATGTTGGTACAGATACCACAAAAAATATTTCAGCCATTAATTTAACTGATATACTGATGGAGTGCAAATGGTTTTTCTGTATTATACTCAAGCTGTTTTTGTAATCTTTTTTTGCTATGACTTACCATACAGCTGTTCAAGACTTTTCAATGTCTAGTCAATGTAACATAATCTATAGTGCTCCACTGAGAAGGTGAGGAGCCATAATTACCCTTTAAGGAATGTATCCATATTTGTGTGTGTGTGTGTGTATTATATATATATATATACACACATTTTTATTTTTATTTATTTTTTTTTAAATGGGAGCTATCGTCCAAGCCAATGGAAGAAGTAAAAAAAAAAAAAAAAAAATACTCTTATTAAAAGATTCAAACTCTAATATATTTTTGGAGAAATAGTATCTTCATTAACATAGCTAAGCAACGTTTTTGGTCGAAATGAGATACTAAAATATTTTAATAATTTCTGACACAATATGCTGTATTAATTAAACAAATCTGTACTTCAGCATGAAAAAGTATTTGATTGGATTTTGGCTGATTAAGGTGAAGCTTACTGTTTCATTGTAACCCTTTAATAAATTCTAATTAAAAAAAGTACTTTGATCTAATTAGATAAATACAATGGATAAATATTAACATTTTTTATGTACAAGTTTTCACACATCTCAAAAAATATGCTGCTTACAAACCTTCTGAGAAACATCAGTTACCCAGTTATAAATGTCATCCAGACACCAAGGCATAAGTTTACAGATCAAAACAAGTACTTCTACATTTAAAAGAAAAAAAGGTTTTCCTCACTTCAAATATGCATACATCCTTTTTTTGTTTTAGTATTAAAAATTAGTGGAATTTTTTTTTTTTTTTTTTTCAGCTAAAGTTTTACTGCAGACTGAAACAGGCCCTCCTAAAGAATCTGCCTGGGTTTATGTCCACTCTTTATATCCTATATAATAAAAAGCATCACTATACTGAGCTGTGAATATCTGACCTTGCTAGAGGATAGAAATGCTTGGCACCCATGTAAGCAACAAGCACAAAAATACAGTATATTTATTTATTGTTGTGAACCTTGTTGACCTCTTGATACTTTCTACTTGTTCAGCCAAGTGCTCAATTTCCTTTTTGTCAGGATATTTATTACTTTCTTAGTTACCTTTATGATTAATACAGTACATAACCAGATGCTCAATAGAGAATGACAGCAATCTAAGCAAGGATCTCAGCGGCTCCTTTTTTCTTTTTCTTAATTATGGCCCTTACAATACTGAATACTTTACTCTAGTAATATTTATCAGAGTTGTATGAAAAAAAAATCTTGGTCTTCACAGCAATACTTAAGCCATTTTCACAGCCCCCATACAGGTAAAACCAGGTAACCAATTGCTTTTATGTAAGGTGGATGCCGTTTAAGCATCTCTAAAACCTTTGTATGGTTAGCACAACTTAAAAACATATGGTGGAATCTGCAGCTTTTGCACAGCATAGTACAGCTCATCACCAAGGTAGAACAGTAAGCAATAGCAAAAGAGAAGAAAATAAAATATTTTCCCATATTGTGCCTGAGTGGTGAGAAAGGAAGAGAGATTAGTCAGACTCTGCCATGTTGTTTATGTAAGCAAACAAGTAAATGTCAGGTTATTTTACCATTTCACATTTCGTGTTTTGGTGCATGTTCTAGTTTTGCCTATCTAAATGTATCAGAGTTGTTTCTATTAAAATTAATATACAGTACATGAACTATGTTCTGAAATCTGTTACGAATGGTGGTAGCGCACTATTTATTAATGCCTTGCAATATTACTTATCATCAAAACTAATATTTAAATTAGTATTCAAGCCATAAATGTCAGTTTCTAAACACATGTATATATTTCAACAATGCAATGATAGTCACAAAATGTCATTCAATATATGTCTATATAGATATTCAATATACTGTATACCTATATATACACACACACAAATACATACAAATGTTATATATACACACTCATACATACAAATACATAAGCATACTGTATATAAGTACAGAAATAATTTAAAGCTGCAATAACACAAACAAATTTGATACATTAAACTATTACATTTCATTCTTGATATGTTAGCAATGCATTGTTTAATATAATTAAAATTTTGTATTCTATTTGAATATAAACAGAAATTGAAGTGAAAAACAATAAATACAATGTACAAAAATCTTCACAAATCAAAAAGTATACTATATACTGAATTTCTATAAAGCTGCATTCAAAATAAACCTAAAATTGCAAAATTACGGTGAAAGAAATAATGGGAACACAGTTCAAGATAATAAATGACTTTTTATGATTTGGTAGGGCTGGAGATTTCTCTTTTAGGCTTCTGCCTTTACCAATTACAACACTCATTAATCAGCATAAGGTTAAAAAAATGCACTTGTGTAAAAAATAAAAAAGTGAATAATTTATCTTTAAATAAAACTCAATTGAATGTTTTTGGGGAAAATATCAATTATTTTTAAAACGCTAGGTTCAGAGTATAATTTCACACAAAAGATTTCAAGCAATATATTCAAACAGCAACTGTCCTAATCTTCTCCAAGCAATATTTTCATGCCAGCGTTATTGTTCTCATTTCTCTGAATAATATCCATACTCCAGGGCCATTTTCCTCCACATATTCTATATCTTGCATGTTTGCATCAAGATTCCTTTCTTCATATCCTGTCATGGTATCAATCACTGCCTCCTGTCCACTCAATCCACTTTTGATTTATCAGCCAACGTCGTTCTGGACTCCATAACTCGACCCAAACCATTTTAACAAGACATTGACAAATAGCACCCAGGATCACATAAACCTGTTTCACTTAGTAAACTAAGAAACAGTAACAGTGACATCCCTGCATAAGTATTCCATTCTATTCCCCAGACTGATGTATATTAATGAGGAGATGGTATTTGAAACGCTTCTTCCACATCACCATCTAATGTGATCAAATTAGGAAATGGGATGATTTATTAAATTTGGTTCAGCTGAAATATTTCTTGATATTGCCATGTGCGCATTTTTAGAAAGTAAGCTGTTGCTTTCAATTTTTTCAACAGTGACATGCTTCTGTTTTACACATGAATTTTTATCTCCCGCCCGCCAAAATGGGGTGCAAGTAAAATTTCATTAGGCATACGTTCTTTTAAGGTGAATAAATTTAATTTCAGCAATGAGTAATTTGATGTAAATTCTTCCTCTGTTAAATGGATTCTACCTTTGTTATTTATGTTATATTTGAGCTTTTCTTCTTGTGTTCATTCCTCAGCTATATTTAAAAATATAAATAAATAAAAATTCATCCCCAGTAATCAAAAATGCTGTGTATAATGAACAAGAGGATGACACAAACACAAACAACTTCTCTATTTTTAATCATACCATTGACATGTATTTTCTTTAACAGAAAGCTTATACTCCTTGAGATATAAACAAGACAGTAAAACAACCAGAACCAAAAATCAATAAAGACCTGATGCTATCCATGAAACTTGTACGGACTCTTTTCATCTTTACCAGTTTAAACAAGATATTTTATTAGTCCTTGTAATTAATAATATCTGTCTGACTCCTACATCCTTTTATAAATAAACAAGCCATTCCATTAATTACAAATGTATTTTATATGCATCTAAAAGATTTAAATGTGCAGTTTATTGGTTAATTTGCACAGATTTTCAATGTTAATGACATTATCGCCATAACACAGTTTGCAATGAAGAGTTATATAAAATATTGAAAAGAGATGGATATAATTACACTTTAGAACATAAAGAGGCACTCGCCGTATTTGGTAAACACGTTTTTAAACATACTTCCAAATGTGTGTCTGCATTTTAGCAAGATGATGACTTATATCACAGATTATACTAATAATTTTAACATTCATTGTAACAATCACTTTTAACCTAAAAACCTTTAACGTTGTTTGGTAATGTATGACAATGAATTTTTAAAATTTAAAATTTTAAAATATTTAAAATATATATATTTTTTATATAATGTATATACATATACATATTTAAGAACATGAAAATTGACTTGCATGCTAAGCTGGCAGTAGTATGAATATAATACTGTATATTACACAAGCACAGCAAAATATACAGTACATTATTAGTAATCTCAGTAAGATAAATGTTTCTTTAACAGCTAATAATTTCTGTGTAGATTTTGCTTGACTACATTTTTTAAAAATAACCAGACAGAGTTAGGCATTTGTTGAAAGTATTCTATACTGTTTTTTGGGGATCACCTACACATTGTTTGAACACTATGCATTACACAAAATATTATTTAAGAATTCAGAGGAATCTAAAAATGTGTTTCATTGCATTTCTGCATAAAATGGCTGTTAAGTGTATGATGTTAACATATGTTTTTAGTTATAATTGTGCATATATAGAACAGTTTTAGCTTTGAATTTAGCATACTGTAATAGACAACAGGCAAACAGTTGAAACTCATACTTTACAACCTGCCATTTTTAGCTGCAATAAGTGTGACTTAATGGCTAAAGCAGTAATACTTGGCTCAAAATGGACTCTGGGTGCATGGTTCCACAATTTCAAGAACTCTCCATAAAATAGGAAGGTAGTAAGAAAGAAGCCATACCTTAAGAAGGTCCACATAAAAGCGCATACTGTATTTGCTACAAGCACTAGAAAGACACAGTTAAGAAATGGGAAAAGGTGTTATGGTCAGATGAAACCAAAACAGAACATTTTGGGCAGACTTCAAAGAGGTATGTGTGGCATAAAACGGAGTTTTACGGAGTTAAACAGACAATGGATGCACACAAATACCACACAATATTGCACGAAAACTTGTTAGTCTGCCATGAACCTACAGCTCATGAAAAGATTAATCTTTCATCATGACAATCGCCCTAAGCATAATGCCAAAGCAAGGCTGGGATGGCCCAAAAACAGAAAGGTGAATGTTTAGAAATAGCCAAGTCAAAGCCCTAATCTTTACCCTACTGAGAATCTGTGGCACTATTTGATAACTGGTGTCCAGAGGCACCATCCCACCAACCTAGAGGATCTCTACAAATTCTGCCAAAAAGAATGGGGAATAATCACTCCAGAACAATGTGCAAAACTAGTACTTACACCAAAAGAATTAAGGCTGTTATTGCAACGAAAGGGTTTTTGAGAAAGTATCAATGTGTAAGGCTTGAATACTTATGCAAACACTAACTTTTGAGGTTGTCTTCCTCAGTTAAATTTCTAAAGAAAATGGTACTTTGACTTTGGAAATGTATTGTTAGAGCATAAGAGTTTACACTAAAAATACTGAATGGATAAATATTTTCACACACTTTTTGTCATGCACAAAATTATGATCACTTTCAAGGGGATTGAATACTTTTACACGCCACTGTAGATTAATATGCCCTCAGATATTTTATCAACACTTTTCACTCTCTGGAAGAGTATTTTTTTCAATGGATACATGTACAGGTATATGTTATTGGGCCAATGTCTTACCCTGTATAGTCATACTGAATGTTTAGTTAAATATATCTATGGTTTATTTATTTTTAAATGTACATTTACTGTAGTGTTGTGCTGACTCATCTGTCTTCTAATAGAAAAAAAGGCATACCTTATGATGTACACAAAAGAGAATGTTGTGCTTCACTCACAATATCTTACCCACAAAAAAGGCAATGTACAGTAAGTACTTTATAAACTTCCTTATATACAGGTTATTATGAAGCATTTAAAGTATATAACATCTTTTGTCTTAACTTATTAAAGTAATTTCCTGTTTGGACTATGCTTCTGTTAAAAACATTACCCAGCCTAAATCTTGATGGAACATATTAAACATAGTTGTAATTTTTGTACAAATGTTTTCTTTTCCTTTACATGTTCCTAAATATAAACTATTTGTGAAATTATTTATGTTAATCTTATGGTTTTTGATTCTGTTTAGGAGTTTATTATGATGAAACATATGTGGCAGGTAGTGTGGTACAGTGGATTTGAACTTCATACCCCGAATTTGTGGGCAGAGTTGTGGAGCTGAAGTCGAGGTCGTGGAGTCAAAAGAAACTATTGGGTTACTAGAGTCAGAAAAAATGTACCAAGTCTGACTCCAACTAAATGAAAATGGTAATATAATGTGTTAAAAGTTTCCAGTCTCACATGTACTAATTAATATAAAATATTTTTTCTTCTAGCTTTTTGATAAAAAAAAATATATATATATTTTTTTAATTTTTAAGTTTTGTCTTTTATTTAATGTTACTCAATGTTTGAAACTTCTTTAATAAATAATATAAAAAAAGCCACAATGGCATCGCTACAGCCTTTAAGTCCAAGTTTTAACAAGTTAGGGTGATTCATGTTGGCATTAATGAAATGCTTTGCATCTTGTATGTTGTGTGATTTATGTCAATATATTAAATATAATTTTGTTTAATAGTTTGGGGTCACCCAGAAATTTTCAGGTTTTTGATAGAAATTTTTTTATCTTTTTATCTAGATTCTATTAAATTGATTTAAAATATAGCTACAGCATTACTCGTGTTTCTATTGGCTATTACTGCTAGAAATGACTGACTTTTTTAATCTCTTATTCACATAAGGCTGCAAAGACCAATTTCAGCAGCAATTCTTTCAAAGTCCTAAGAGTAAACTCTTTTAGTTTATCCTTAATTACTCATGTTTACAAGTTAATTGGTCATTAAAGAAACCTTTCTAATTGCATTAACAGCACTGAAAACTGTTATTCTGTTTACTTGTGTTGCAAGGTACTGATATTCCTGAAGTTCAATTCTGGATTCAAAAACGGCCAAAATAAAACCTCTTCTCACAAAACACATCTGTTTATTGCTTATTTTTTTGTTTTTTGGTTGTTTTTTTTTGTCTTTAGAAGAGAGGGCAAACTGGATCTAACCAGTATAGAAAAACAGCGGTAAAGTTTGAGATAGACAACTGGATTAGAGGATAAGGACATCAGAATCTGTAGTTTGAGAAACAAAAGCCTAACTGCACTTCTTTAAATACAATTCCAAAAAAGTTAGGACACTGTAAAATGTAAGAAAAACAAAAGGAATGCAATGATTTGCTCATATTTTAATCACAACATTACACAGAAAACATAATAAATGCTCAAACTAAGAAAATGATCCATTTTAAGAAAAAAAATAAGATAATTTCGAATTTGATGTCAGCAACACATCTCATAAAGTTGGGATTTTTACCACTGTGTAGCATCCCCTCTTCTTTTAACAACAGTCTGGGACCTGAGGAAACCAGTTGCTGGACTTCTGGCAGAGGTATGTTGTTCTATTCTTGCCCAATATATGATTCCAACTGCTTAAGAGTCCTGGATCTTCTTTGTCGTTTTTTCGTTTCATGATCCGCCAAATTTTTTCAATTGATGAAAGGTCTTGACTGCAGGCAGGCTAGTTCAGCACCTGGACTCTTCTACCAAAAAGCCATTATGTGGTAATAGATGCAGTATGCAGTTTAGCATTGTCTTGCTAAAATATGCAAAAACTTCCCTGAAAAAGATGTCATCTGGATGGGTTATATGTTGCTCTAAAATCTGTATGCATCTTTCAGCATTGATGGTACCTTTCCAGATGTGCAAGATGCCAATTCCATAGGCACTAATGCACTTCCATTCTATCAGAGATGCAGACTTTTGAACTAAGTGTTCATAACACGCTAGATGATCACTCTCCACTTTAGTCTAGAGGACATGGCATCTATATTTTCCAAAAAGAATTTCAAATTTCGATAAGTTTGACCACAGAACAGTTTTTCGCTTTGCCTCAGTCCCTTTTAAATGAGCATTGACCCAGAGAAAATGACAGCATTTCTGGATCATGTTCACATATGGTTTCTTCATTGCATGATAGAGGTTTAACCTGCATTTGTAGATGGCACAGCGAACTGTGTTCACAGACATTGATTTCTGGAAGTGTTTCTGAGTCCATGCAGTGATTTCCATGACAGAATCATGCTCGTTTTTAATGCAGTGCGGTCAAGGGCCCAACATCACGCGCACCCAGTATTGATTCTCAGCCTTCTCCCATGCACAACGATATTTCTCCACATTCTCAGAATCTTTTCATATTATATACTGTAGATGATGAGATATACAAAGTCTTCACAATTTTATGTTGAGGAACATTATTCTGAATTGTTCCACAATTTTTTGTTTACAGATTGGTGAACCTCATCTTTACTTATGAGAGACTTTGCCTCTCTAAGACGCTCTTTTTATAATTAATCATGTTACTGACCTGTTGCCAGATAACCAAATTAGTTGCAAAATGTTCCTCCAGTTCTTTCTTTTTAGTACCTCTTACTTTTCCTGCCTTTTGTTGACCCTGTCCCAACATTTTTGAGACGTGTTGCAGCCATCAAATGTAAAATGAGCTAATATTTTTCATGAAATAATAAAATGTCTCACTTTCAACATTTGATGCTTTCTGTGTTCTATTGTGAATAAAATATGGGTTTATGAGATTTGCAAACCATTGCATTCTGTTTTTATTGACATTTTACAGAGCGTTCTATCTTTATTGGAAATGGGGTTATACATGCCAAATACCACAAAGCGTCCCAACTTTTTTGAAAATGGGGTTGTACGTGCCAAATACCAGTGTCACCTGTAACATGGAAACGATGAATCTGGGATACTGGCCTTTGAGTTTCAAAGAAGAAGCCATATGTGAAACTGGCAAATATAAAAAAAAAGGTTAAAATGGGCAAAAGAACACAGACACTGGACAGAAATGACTGCAATAGTGCAATTATGCTCAGAATCCCAGATTCATCTTGTCTCAGACGACACTGGTATTTGCCATATATTTAGTGAAGAAGAGAATCGAGGACCTGTAAGGTATTTGCTTTTCAAATTCTGCTGATTTCATTCTGCTGTTCTTATCCTCTTTTTCTATTCTGGTTTGATTCAGTTCACCATCTTCTCTCAAGACAGTAATTGACACTTTTGTATGAAATCTTCAGCTTCTTGGCAATCTGTCCCATGAAATAGCATGCAAAATTGCAAAATAAATAAAGAAAATAAAAACACAAAGGACTGACATGTTTCTTAATTAAAGCTGTTTCATTTTGCCCATTTATGAACCCAGAACTGAGCTTTAGTAGTGCTGATACCTTGTAATACAAGTGAACAGGAAATCAGGTTTCAGTGGTACTAATGCAATTACAAATGTTTTCTAATAACTAATTAGCATTACCACATGACTAATTAAGGACAAGCTAAGGGAGTCTACCATTAGGACACTGAAAGAATTCATGGTGAAAATGGTGCTTTCTAACCATACGTGAATAATAAATTAAAAATCAGTAATTTCAAGCAATGTTAGCCACCATACATACTAGTAATGCCTTGGATATATTTCTAAATCAATTTAATAAAAAATATCTTAATAAAAAAGAAATCAATTTCTATCAAAAAAATGAAAAAAAGAAATGTAACCAATTGCATCTCTTAATTGTTACTCGTCACCTTGGATAAAGGCATCAGCCAGATAATAAGTACTGTAATAATAGTAATAATGTGGTGCAAGCTTCAAAAGGGTGTATTGATCCTAATTAAAGCATATGGCATAATATAATAATTGCACAGTTTGAATTTTCTGATAATTTTTTAATATGCATGAAATATTAGTATGAAAAGAGTTTATTTTTATAATTATAGAATTATGTTTAAAGATATTAAAAGCAGATATTCATAAAACATTATTAATATTTAGAATAACCATGCAATGCAAACAAAATGGTTATTGCAGTTATAAAGGATGATTTTACATAGGAGAATGGTGTATAGTGACCTATAAGTATTCTGACAGTGAGGTCAAACTGTTACATTTTCTATATAACCATGCAATATGGAGAAAAAAAAAAAAGAATATGAAATAAAGGTATAAAATGTGACTTTTAATCTGGGATATAATTATGCATGTATGCTTTACCACTAGAGAACAAAAGTGATTTTTGCATTTAATCACCACACTCAGATTAGCATAAATACTAAAAGAAATTAATTTGAAGTATCACAAAAGGACGCATAACTTTTGCATGCAATAAACTGGCTGACTCTGTGAATGTGTGAAATTACCAGCCTCAAATTCTTCCTTTAAATTACTCTTTTATGTCTTTCTATACTATTTTTAAAGGTTTCTTTTTTGGTTTCATCTGCAGCAAATGAGAATTAAGTGTATCTGAACAGAAATGAAGAGACTGACTTGGCTAGTCATAGGTTTTTCCATTAATCAATGAATACTTTATTTTGGTTATTATCTCTAAGTCTCTGATTCACAAAGCATAAACCAAATAAAACTTACTTGTATTTAATTAAAGATAATGCTACTGTACACTTTTCAATTCAATCTGCTGCTACCACCATAACTTATACCATCAATAAAAAAAAAAATAAAAGAGTCTATTCCAAAGAAATCTGTACTGAATGCACACAGAGAAAAAGAAGTTGAACAGACCATGAGATGGATAATGTTGAGTTTAATGATTAGAAACAGACTAGTGTCAAAACAATAATGCTCCTAAACCAGTACGTTAACTAAAATCGAAGCCAAAAGTAACACGCTAAATTACTGGCCAAAGTAGTCAAAAGAAAAACTTTCTAAATCTTTTCACAAAGTTACCACATACCCAGAATCTTGGACAAGAGGGGATGTGCAATGCTTGCCAGTGACATTACAAGATGCGACTTTACATTGTAGCAACAAATACAAAAAACACAAGCAATACAGCTGAAAAACTATAAGGAAAAGAAAATGGCAGTGTGCCAAAATGCAAAATAATTTAAATAAACTGAAAATGATCAAATATGAAAAGTAATTACAAAAATGAATTACATAAATGCAGAAATACCTAAAAACAATAAAACAGAAAGGATATAAATGGAGTAAATGCAAAACAATGTTCATGTTCCTGCCAAAAAAGAATACAAGACAATCAATAATTCTAATTCCATAATTGGGGAAGCATTTTAAAGTTATATTGTAAATCAGATTCTATTAATTCTTATGTCAGACTTTCAGCATCTCATTACAATTAATGAGCTAAAAGCCCATCAGAGAAACAATGGCACATCTTATTCAACTCCAATCCGACACTCTCTCTCAAAACCATATAGACACAAAACAAACCAAAAGATTTAATATGAAGTAACCAAAGACCCGGAGACATCCTAAAGATTAGCAGGGGTTCAGTAAATGTCATTAATTAAAAAAACATTAATACATGATAGCCAGAGGTAGGTAGTAATGAGTTACATTTACTCTGTTACATTTACTTGAATATGTGTGGAAGAAATTAAAGTAGTTCTTTTTTTTTTATTTAAACTATTCTAAAGGAGACTGTTTAACATCATACCCTTGGTTTATTGTTATTGTTATTATTGCATTAGGGTTTAATATGCTTATCCAGGGCCACTTTTTAACACCATTCCCTGGGTTTACTGTCTTAATATTTCAAGACTGTTGAAGATATTTTATGCTTACAGTATTTAGACTTTATCAGCAATAGATATCTCTACTTTTTAATCCTCAAATGCCGCTGCTGGGGGGCTTGTTTTGTTTTGGACGTGCTCTATCTCTAGGTATGTCAGAGGACTGGGACTTTGTGAAGTGGGGTCCAGCCTCACGTGGGGAGGCAAAATGGGGGGGTGGGGGGATAAGGCGGGGAGAGAAAGAGAGCAAGTTATATCTAATCTATACTTTTAATCCTTATAATTATAACTTCCAACTTAACAATAGGCTGCATGGCAATAACTTGTGGGAAAATTAGAAATTAAAGTTAAAGCTGTATCATTTCCAGTTAAGACTACAAAATGACATAAAAAATTCAGACTCAATGTCTCCATTATGGGACAGTTAACTTTGTGAGCTGGAATGTCAAAGGCCTGAATCACGAATTAAAGAGAAAGAAAGTATTCTCACACTTAACAGGTCTAAATGCTAAAATAGTATTTTTACAGGAGACCCACTTATTAAGCAAAGATCAATTCCAGCTGCAATAAGACTGGACTGGACAAATGTTCCATTCCAGCTTTACAAAGAAAACTAGAGGTGTGGGAATTCTTAAACATAGAACAGTGTCATTTGTAGCATCAGATGTACTATCTGATCCTGAAGGGAGATATGTGATTGCCATGGACAACTTATTTAACTGTAAAGTGATTCTGATAAATGTTTATGCACCCAATGCCAATGATAGGGAATTCATGCAAAATGTATTTGCATCTATTCCCAATATGAATACTCATAAAATTATAATGGCTGGGGACTTTAATTGTGTTTTAAATCCACTCTTAGATAGATGTCATCCCCCTGTGACAGGAGACCTAACACTGCAAACACAATTACACAGTTTTTAACTGACCACAACTTATCAGACCCCTGGAAATTTCTAAACCCAAACTCAAGAATATATTCCTTCTACTCACCAGTGCATCATTGCTACTCAAGAATTGATTATTTCTTTATAGATAATAATTTCTTGCCTTGATTAAATCTTGCAATTGCGACGCTATCATTATTTCTGACCATGCCCCTCTGATCTTGGAGCTGAAATCATTATGCCCCACATACTCATGTCGTAGATGCCATCTTAACCCACTTCTATTAACAGATGTGAACTGTACAGAATTTATATCAAAACAAATCAGTTTCTTCCTAGAGACAAATACATCCTCAGAGGTCTCTGTCTTCTTAAGGGGACAGATTATTTCATATCTTTCCCACAGAAATAAATTAGAAACCAAGAAAGTATCGTAGCTAACCAGAAAAATTATCAGAATAGATCAAGAACATGCCAGGTGTTCAAGCGAGGCTCTTCATAGGAAAAGACAGGCTCTGCATTCAGAGCTCAACCTCTTAACAACCAAAGAAACTGAACAACTCATTTATAAATCAAGACATCATTACTATGAACATGGAGAGAAAGCTAATAAGCTCTTAGCTCAACAAATCCACAAGCAAGAAGTTCACAATACAATTTCAGCAATCACCAACATCTCAGAAAAGGAGTGGAAGGTAGCAATGCAGAGAATGCATTCGAGCTCCATATGCGCAAAGCATACAATTATTCAACTCAAAATTATATCTTGAGCACATCTGTCTCGCTTGAAATTGTCCAAAATGTTTCCAGGGCAAGATCCAACCTGCGAACGCTGCAATCAAGCTCCAGCCTTACTGGGTCACATGTTTTGGGCCTGCACCAAATTAACATCATTCTGGACAAAAATTTTTAAGTGCCTTTCGGACAGCCTTGGTGTCACAATCCCTCCTAACCCACAAACAGCTGAGTTTGGTGTTCTTCCAGATGGGCTTAAAGTGGAGAAGGACAAACAAACTGTGATTGCCTTCACTACACAATTGGCACGCAGATTTGTTTTGCTGAACTGGAAGAATCCTAACTCTCCTCTTTTAAGTCAGTGGGTAACTGATGTTTTATATTATTTGATATTGGAACAAAATCTGATTCTCACTTAGAGGATCTGAGCAGAACGTTTTCAAAACCTGGCAAGATCTAATCAATAATATTTTAGAATAAACTCTTAAAGCACTAAAGAAGTAGATTCTCTTCCCATTTCTTTTTTTTTCTCTATTTATCTGTATCCGCCTATTAAACTCGTCAATTTATTTATTTTTAAGTTTAATTCCGTTGGCCATGCTCTCTTTCTCAGAGGTTGATTTGTTTTCAATCCTATTTTTGGTAAAAATTGATCTATTTGTATGGAATGATTACAATAAAATCAATAAAATTTAAAAAAGAAAAAAAAAAGAAACTGCAGTATTTTGTATTTTTCTTCCACAGTGTACTTTTTCATCTCAAACTCAAAACAACTATTTACATACCAAAAAAACTCAAACCTTCCTTAGTCAGTAATGAGTAGATGTCCTCTAATGCACTAGACAATATTGGCAGGTTAAACAAACTGTTAAGAAGTTGACTGAGCGCTCTGTGAACCTCAACAAACCTTGTCTTAACCTCTATGTGTTAAAAAAAAAAAAAAGTTACTTAAACTTGCATCTTGCATTTGCTAAAGGAAAAAAAACAACATAGCTTTAGAGGTCTTTTCATGTTTGTGTATAGAATTATATGATCATTAGATATTTTAATGTAAAATGAAACAAAACAATAATAACTTATAGTTGCTAACTAGGTCTAAGTTATCTCAGGTTGCCTCACAAAAATACATGTTGCAAATCCAGAAATAACCACTCATCACATAATTACCCACTAGAATCAAGATTCTAATTCAACAACAGTTTAAAGCATTCAAATTATAGGGTAAAAGAATAAGATGCAGTAGACTTTCATTGTTACTTTGAAACTAAGTTAAACAACAACTAATAAATGGGCGAAGGAATAATACTGAGGATATGTGCAATACTGAAATACTACTTTATAAACCACTATACTAAAATAACTTTTATTTGATGACATATATTTTGGCACCAGAATTAACAAGAGATGTAGTAAAAATCAGTTGGTGAAGGACCCCTCCTCTGACAACTTTATACACTGTAAATAGTGAAGATGATTCAAACCTGGAGAGAAAGGACCTTTAGCAGGTAGTAGTGGTCAGTGGTAATTTGTAATATTTTCTTTAGACAATTTAACAAATCAGGGATCAAAATAACAACACACTTCAGTGTTCTCCCTAGCGTCTTTTAGCCGGGCACTCCGCCCGGCTAATTTAGTTGAGCGCCCGGCTGTCATCTCGCATGACATTGTGAGATAGCCGAAGATCTGCAGGCACAGGCAGATCTAATGATCTGCAGAGATGGCAAGGGAGGAGCGGGCGGTTGAGCAAATACTGCTAAAGCTAATAGCGGGTGTCGAGGCGGAGCAGAGTTCACAAGCAAAGAGTATGGGGAAGTGGGCAGGCAAGAGAAGGTCCGATAAAATAAAAAAAAAAAAGTCTAGTGAAACCAGCCTGTCAGATATCAGAAAAAAGGCGTCAGGAACTGATATCTCTGTTCTTAGCATCAGCACAGTCGGTATAGTGCGGCTGAGCGTACAGCAGCTCTCTTCTTGTAAAGTACATAGCAAACCAATATATACACATACAGTTGTTTAAGCATTAGGTGTGTTCAGTGTGCAAAAATCCTTGTAGCACTCACTGTGGTTCCTGTTTAAAGTGACCCTATCTACCGTTCTTATATTTGCTCATATTTGGACCTGCGTCCATACTGCAAAAAGTGTGCAGTAACCCTTGCAGCATACACTGTGTCCTGAGCAAAAGTTTTGTCACTGAATTGCTGAGGGTTTTGTATAGAAGCGTATTAGGTCCACGGTGAAGGAAAAAAAAAATACGGACAAAGTGAAGAAAAAAAACTATATGTCGAGAATAAAGTTGAGATGCTGACTTTATTCTCGACATTTGCACTTTAATCTTGACGCTTATGACAAGATTAAAGTCGACATGTTGCTACATAATTTATGACAGGGGTTTGAGAAAATCTAGTAAATTAAACATTCATTTTAAGATGAAGTTTAGTTTATGATCTACTTTAATGACAAACTACGAGAATAAAGTCAACATGTCGAATTTAATCTCGAGATAAACGGTGAGAATAAAGTAGAAATGTCGAGAATAAAGTGGAAATGTCGACTTTATTCTTGACATAAGCGTCGAGATTAAAGTGTATATGTCAACTTTATTCTCGACATAAGTGTCGAGATTAAAGTGGAAATGTCGAGAATGCGTACCTGCCATAGTGCAAGTGTGAATTGAATATCCAACAGGCTCTCCCTTTCCCACTCAAAAGTCTTAATGTTGGTAAAAATGCACATTACACCTCTGAAAGAATAATGCAAGAGCTGCTGGATGTCTTAGCATCAGAAATAAAATCTAACATACTGAAAAATATACACACAGAAAAGTTTTTCAGTATTCTGTGTGATGAAACCAAAGATACTGTATCTCAGATGTAAAACAATTAATTATTTGCATTAAATATGTTTGCCAGGTCACTAAAGAGGTCAGAGTTAGTTTTGTATCAACCCGCAATATGACTGACTGCATAGCGGAGACTATAACCAATACACTAAATGAGACTATGGACACTCTAGGCTTGAAAACTGCTAATCTGGTTGGACTAGAGTCAGATTGAGCGGCTGTTATGATTGGGAAACAGAAAGGTGTGGCCAAACTGCTTAGAGATAAAACATCTGGACTCTTGGTCAACTGCCACTGTGTAAAAAACACCGATTGGCCCTTGCAAGTGCCCAAGCAGCAGCTGCTGTACCTTATTTAACAAAACTGAACATCTTAAGGCAGCTGTTCTATTTCTTCCAAAATTCTTCAGTTAGGATGGCTGGTTTAACGGAATTTAAAAATATTGTAAACATTCCCCAGATTAAGCTGAAAATGGCCAGTGACACTAGATGGCTGTCTGATGACTTTGCATACAGTCTCTATGACAGTGTACGAGTGGTCTCCTTGGAGGGCCCAGATCCTGGGAACTATGATTATGGGAAAGCTTCAGACAACTGGGCCTCTAGGAAGAAAAGAAGAATAAATATTTAACTGAAGACACCTTCTGCATATGCAAGTTGGCTTTGAAGAATATTTTTAAATTTTTCTTCATTAGGTTTCCTATACTTTTTTTCAATGTTTTTATTTTTCTTCCCGACAGCGACAATACTTGTGCCTGTTGGTTTATGTCATAACAATTGTTATTTAAAACTTTTGTTAGTGTTGCAGGATCCTGAATTGGATACTTCTTAAATTTAATAAAAATATTCTTTCACAAGTGTCAAACCTTAAAAAAGAAGTCATATTGAGCTTTGGAAAATAATTCATAATAATTAACTAATAAAAATAGTGCACATTTAATTTTCCACACCACCAAATTTCCCCGTCCCGCCCCACCCGGCTACTTTTTCTTGCCACCCGGCTGGAAAAAATTTCTGGGGAGAACACTGCACTTGAGGGAGAGGGAGCTTTGGTTGTACTTGAATTAAAACTGTACTTTATCTAGTGCGTTGTCATTTATATGTCATTTGACATTCTGATTCAAACATGAATTTTGTTTACATTTTCAGGAATTCAAAATTTCTTTCTTTCACTTAGTAATTTGTAATGTAATTTTAGATAACATACATTTTGAATTCAAAAATCACACTTTACCTTCGTGCTCGACTTCTTGACTTAGACCTTCGAGATCTGTAAGATCTTCCTCGTTCAGCAGATCTGCTTCTGCTGCTTCTTTTCTTCCGGGATTCATAGGATGAACTGCTGCTGGACCGCCGTCTATGTCTAAAATATTAACAAGCTACATAGATTAATGGATGCACTTTTAACTGAGGATAGCAATTCAGGGTCACCAAAAATGCATCAATGACTATATTGGAATGAGTAACTGGACTATATTTAGTAACTAATAATGAACTGCAAAGTACAATTTACATAATAGAGCACTGACAATGAAAATATTGTTTCATATAAAATGATAGATAGATACTTTATTAATCCCAAGGGGAAATTCACATAATCCAGCAGCAGTATACGGATACAAAAAACAATATTAAATTAAAGAGTAATAAAAATGCATGTAAAAACAGACAATAACCCCCGGGTGGAATTGAAGAGTCGCATAGTGTGGGGGAGGAACGATCTTCTCAGTCTGTCAGTGGAGCAGGACAGTGATAGCAGTCTGTCACTGAAGCTACTCCTCTGCCTGGAGATGGCACTGTTCAGTGGATGCAGTGAATTCTCCATAATTGACAGGAGCTTGCTTAGTGCCCGTCGCTCTGCCACAGATGTTAAACTGTCCAGCTTCATTCCTACAATAGAGCCTGCCCTCCTAACAAGTTTGTCCAGGCGTGAGACGTCCTTCTTCTTTATGCTGCCTCCCCAGCACACCACTGCGTAGAAGAGGGCACTCGCTACAACCGTCTGGTAGAACATATGCAGCACCTTATTGCAGATGTTGAAGGATAGTCTGCTCTAACCTTTCTTACACAGAGCATCAGTATTGGCAGTCCAGTCCAATTTATCATCCAGCTGCACTCCCAGGTATTTATAGGTCTGTACCCTCTGCACACAGTCTCCTCTGATGATCACGGGGTCCATGAGGGGCCTGGGCCTCCTAAAATCCACCACCAGTCCCTTGGTCTTGCTGGTGTTCAGGTGTAAGTGGTTTGAGTCGCACCATTTAACAAAATCTTTGATTAGCTTCCTATACTCCTCCTCCTGCCCACTCCTGATGCAGCCCACAACAGCAGTGTCATCAGCGAACTTTTGCACGTGGCAGGACTCCGAATCAAATTGGAAGTCTGACGTATATAGGCTGAACAGGACCGGAGAAAGTACAGTCCCCTGCGGTGCTCCTGTGTTGCTGACCACAATGCTTCAACAGTTACCCACTTTATTAATAAAGCTAAATATTTATTGATTCATTTATCTGTATTATTCAATGGGTTTACACTATTGTAAGATTAAAAAAAAAATCTGAAACCATATTGTAGTAACACACTTACCTCTACTATAAAAAATTGTATAACTTACCCTATTAACATAAATGCAAACTACAGTATTCTATTTAAAGATGTAGTCTTAAGGCAAAAAAATGCCTATATAACAGGTGCTGGTCATAAAATTAGAATGTCATGACAAAGTTGATTTATTTCAGTAATTCCATTCAAAAAGTGAAACTTGTATATTAGATTCATTCATTACACATAGACTGATGTATTTCAAATGTTTATTTCTTTTAATTTTGATGATTATAACTAACAACTAATGAAAGTCCCAAATTCAGTATCTTAGAAAATTAGAATATTGTGAAAAGGTTCAATATTGAAGACACCTGGTGCCACACTCTAATCAGCTAATTAACTCAAAAAACACCTGCAAAAGCCTTCAAATGGTCTCTCAGTCTAGTTCTGTAGGCTACACAACCATGGGGAAGACTGCTGACTTGACAGTTGTCCAAAAGACGACCACTGACACCTTGCACAAGGAGGGCAAGACACAAAAGGTGATCGCTAAAGAGGCTAGCTATTCACAGAGCTCTGTGTCCAAGCACATTAATAGAGAGGTGAAGGGAAGGACAAGATGTGGTAGAAAAAAGTGTATAAGCAATAGGGATAACCGCACCCTGGAGAGGATTGTGAAACAAAACCCATTCAAAACTGTGGGGGAGATTCACAAAGAGTGGACTGCAGCTGGAGTCAGTAATTCAAGAACCACCACGCACAGACGTATGCAAGACATGGGTTTCAGCTGTCGCATTCCTTGTGTCAAGCCACTCTTGAACAAGAGACAGTGTCAGCCTGGGCTAAAGACAAAAAGGAATGGACTGCTGCTGAGTGGTCCAAAGTTATGTTCTCTGATGAAAGTAAATTTTGCATTTCCTTTGGAAATCAAGGCCCCAGAGTCTGGAGGAAGAGAGGAAAGGCACAGAATCCACGTTGCTTGAGGTTCAGGGTAAAGTTTCCACAGTCAGTGATGGTTTGGGGTGCCATATCATCTGCTGGTGTTGGTCCATTGTGTTTTCTGAGGTCCAAGGTCAACGCAGCCGTCTACCAGGAAGTTTTAGAGCACTTCATGCTTCCTGCTGCTGACGAACTTTATGGAGATGCAGATTTCATTTTCCAACAGGACCTGGCACCTGCACACAGTGCCAAAGCTACTAGTACCTGGTTTAAGGACCATGGTATCCCTGTTCTTGATTGGCCAGCAAACTCGCCTGACCTTAACCCCATAGAAAATCTATGGGGTATTGTGAACAGGAAGATGCAATACGCCAGACCCAACAATTCAGAAGAGCTGAAGGCCACTATCAGAGCAACATGGGCTCTCATAACACCTGAGCAGTGCCACAGACTAATCGACTCCATGCCACGCCACATTGCTGCTGTAATCCAGGCCAAAGGAGCCCCAACTAAATATTGAGTGTTGTACATGCTCATACTTTTCATGTTCATAGCTTTCATTTGGCCAACATTTCTAAAAATCCTTTTTTTGCATTGGTCTTAATTGATATTCTAATTTTCCGAGATACTGAATTTGGGACTTTCATTAGTTGTCAGTTATAATCATCAAAATTAAAAGAAATAAACATTTGAAATACATCAGTCTGTGTGTAATGAATGAATCTAATATACAAGTTTCACTTTTTGAATGGAATTACTGAAATAAATCAACTTTGTCATGATATTCTAATTTTATGACCAGCATCTGT
>JANRMT010062854.1:68385521-68400691 GCA_026402145.1 Polypterus bichir lapradei | reverse complement strand
CCCAGCCGGGACACCCAGAAGGACCGGAAGAGGAACTACGCCTCCTCCGAACCACGAGAGGGCTGCCACCCTGGATGGTATGGGGACCACGGGAACAGAGCTTGAAAGCTCAACCATATAGGGGCCCGTGGTCACCACCAGGGGCGCCCGGATGCCTCAGCACTTCTGCTACACCCAGATGTGCTGGGGGGAAGAAGACCAGGGACACCCGGAGTGCTTCCGGGTGCACAGCCGGCACTTCCGCCACACCAGGGAGTGCCGGCAGTCACTTATTGGGAGGCACCTGGAGCACGTCCGGGTGATTATAAAAGGGGCCACTTCCCTCCATTCGATGGCTGGAGTCGGGTGGAAGAGGACAGAGCTCAGAGGAGAGGAGTAGAGGCGGACCAGAAGAGAGGCACTGCGAGAGAAGGCCTGGACTTTGGAGGTGTTTTGGGGTTGTGTATGCACTGTAAATAGTAGAATAATTGTAAATAAACAAGTGTGGTGCATAAAACGATGTCTACCTGTTTGTGTCCAGGCTGCTTCCCACAATATACGTGTGTTTGTGTGCATCCAGCTTTTATGCCCAGGCATAATGTCATTTAGCATCCACAAGTGGGCCGGAATGTCCAATGAACAAAGGCAACAAGACACACAAAGAAAGAACAACATAATGGCGAGTATATCTAGTGAACAGAGGTTCCTAAATGCACACCAAGATCGAAGCAGATGAACTTGTCATTGCACAACTGTGCCCATTTTACTAAACCAGCATTCCAGTGTACTAGTTTCTAATGAAGTGTAATAGTTGTTCAGAGCATTCTGACTCCTTAACTTCTATATTATTTACAAATAAGGTTTGGACAAAATAGAAAAAGGTAGGTACTAGCTACTTGCCCATAAAATAAGATCTAGTTATTATTTAAGTATATAAAATATATACTTAAAAATCTAACTATTTGCTATAAATTGTTACTAGTGTATAGAAAATAGATTAGTGAATAATTATTTGTAATACAGTAATCAATCAAAAAGACATCAATCGATTGCAACAAGTGCAGAATGTAGCTGCTAGAATCTTAACTAGGAAAAGAAAATCTGAACACATCTCTCCAGTTTTGATGTCCTTACATTGGTTACCTGTGTCATTTAGAACTGACTTTAAAATACTGCTTATGGCTTACAAAACCTTAAATAATGTCGCTCCATCCTATATCTCAGAATGCCTTTCACCTTACACTCCAAATTGTAAACTTAGATCTTCAAATGAGTTTTGCTTATTATTTCAAGAAATAAACTTAAAAGAAGTGGTGAGGCAGCCTTCTGCTGTTATGCACCTAAAATCTGAAATAACTTCTGATAGGAATTCGCCAGGTAATACAGTGGAGCACTTTAAAAAACTGCTAAAAACACATTATTTTAACTTGGCTTTCTCATAGCTTCATTTTAGTTTAATCCTGATACTCTGTATATGCATTTAATTACCATTATAATTCATAGTGGCTCAGAAATCAGTATTAACCCCTAATTTCTCTGCTGTTCTTCTTCCAGTTTTCTGTGGTGGCGATCTGCGGCACCCCTACCCGATCAAAACACCGTGATGTCCCTACATTGATGGATTAAAGGCCAGAAGAGACCGTCATCATCAAGTTCCATGTGAACTTCCATGGTAGAATGCCTAGAGGGGGCTGGGCGGTCTCGTGGCCTTGGAACCCCTGCAGATTTTTTTTTCTCCAGCCGTCTGGAGTTTTTTTTTTTTGTTGTTCTTTCTGTCCTCCCTGGTCATCGGACCTTACTTTTATTCTATGTTAATTAGTATTGCCAAATTTTATTTCTTATACATTTTGTCTTTTTTTCCTCTTTCTTCATCATGTAAAGCACTTTAAGCTACATCATTTTTATGAAAATGTGCTATATAAATAAATGCTGTTGTTGTTTTAAGCAGTATTAATCTGCACAACAAATCATGTTTTTTGTATTTTAATATAATAGTTATATTTTTTATCAACAGCCTCCCGCAAGCTTGACAGTACCAATGATTGCAGAATAGCATTGAAGTAATGGTTAATTTTTGAATGGTTACAGTTCAAGACATACAAATTACATAAAGAATCTGTTGAAACATAACATGGAAAATGGTTTCAGAAACTTTTTAACAGACGCGTTGGTTAAGGTCTGTCTTTAGTTGTTGGTCTTTTTAAAGACACCCTGTAAGCCAGGCCTTTGCCTCATCGCAAATATTATTCATGCACAGTATGACAGTTATTTGCTTAGAAGTACTGGTTTGTGAAACGTGGCAAATCAAGGCAAAGTAACCAAACAAATAACTCAAAATTAAAAAAAGAAAGCCCTAACATCTAATCTGAGATCAAGCCAATGAGTCAGAGAAGTGCCCTAAAGACAGAGATTAGGACAAATTGAGTCTATCATCAGATCAACCAATTCTGTAACAATTAGAACATTCTGAGAAGAAGAACTATTTATATGAAATGCAAAAGGCATATTAATTAATGTGAGCGATGGAAGGTAAAGTCTTTACCACTGGGCTCCCTCATCAGACTCAGTTTATACTAAGCTTATACTTTCGATCAGAGGTACAGCATTACTATATATTTTAATCTAACTTTTTTGTGCCTGGTTGTGATTTCTACCTTATACTCACAACCCTTTGTCCAATCTGCAATGAAATATACGTATTGTATCTTGATCTATTCACCACAGCGGACACTGACTTTCACCGTCTATATTAATATAAACATGCTGGAGTCTTTAAGGGGGAAGCTCCTTGAATTGACTTGTGGAGTGTGGCAAGGCAGGTTGTGTGTTATTTGCTTCGATACCACTACTAAAGACTGAAAGCTGCTATGAAAATAGAAGTCTAAATTTTAGTAACGATCCAACACTACTTACGAGGTAACATAAGTTATGTTAAATAACAGAATTTTATTTTTTGTTCTCACCCAACTTCAAGAGAACACTGCTATTGACTGTACCTCCTATATCACAAAATTGCTAGGTACTATATGACTATGTAGTCTAATGAAAATGATGGATGTCAGCTGCATAGCCGGAACATGTTTTTGAACACGGACATACAGCAAAGAATTGGTTATCAATTGGAAAGTCCTACTGTGGAGTAGTTTAAGTAAGATGCTGACTGTGGCAAGAGCAAGTGTGTAAACGGGTTGGACTTGAGGACCTCAGTTAAAGGGAAACAATCTGAGGAACTTAAAAACACACTTAAAGAGGTTAATAAGGGGTCAATAAAGTGGCTGAGAATGGAAAAACAAAAACCTACAAAAGAAGCTAAAATGAAGGGTTACATTGGTCAATTGTTTAACTTTGTCTCTGCAGAGAGAAGGGGCTATGGCCAAACTATTTACAGAATGTCTATCAGGCTCTGTAAATTAAAATGAAAAGTTCATAAAACTAAATGAAAACTAAAATGTGAAAACAGTATTGAAAAAGAAAACTAATTTAAAAAATTGAATTAAAAAACATTGTGCAGAAGAACTTTCTTTCAACACACTTGTCTTTTGTGAAGCAAAAATTTCAAGTTAACACCCCATTTTTGGTCACTGGTTGTGATTCCTTATTTTATGGTCTTCACCTCTTCTTCTTTTTTTGTCTTTCCCCAAGTATGGTTTCTTAGCTTCAACAAGCCCTGAAGGATAGGGATTGAATTTAGGGTGTGTCAGAGAAGAGAATTGACCTCTGTAACAACAAATGAGAGGAGTTTTGATAGGCCTGGGGTAGAGATTTCAGCATAGGGTTTATGAATAAAGATGTAATCATCATGGTCTGCTTGATATCTTAAAATGTCAGTCAGTCAGTCATTATCCAACCCGCTATATCCTAACACAGGGTCACGGGGGTCTGCCGGAGCCAATCCCAGCCAATACAGGGCGCAACGCAGGAACAAAGCGCCAGGCAGGGCGCCAGCCCACTGCAGGGCACTCGCGCACACACACACCCACACACCAAATACACATTAGGGACAATTTAGGATTGCCAATGCACCTAACCTGCATGTCTTTGGACTGTGGGAGGAAACCCACACAGACACGGGGAGAAATGCAAACTCCACGCAGGAAGGACCTGGGAAGCAAACCCAGGTCTCCTTACTGTAGTAAATGTGCATGTACTAAAAATAGCATATTAATTTATGTTTTCTGCTCCATAACTAAAAATTTAAAACTGCTTAAAATTTATGGTAAAAAATAAAAATGTGACTATTATTATAACTGACACAACAATTAGTGAAAACCAAGAGAATTCATAATATTTTATTAGAGATAAACTCTTTAAAAGTTCCCTCTGCAACAAACTTTTCAAACCAGGATGGTCAGAAAATTAATTTCTTAGGTTTGTAACACTTGGTGTTGCGAGATTTAAGTATTAATAAGAAAACATTAAATGTTTAATAACTGAACAGTAATATTTAATGGACAAATCAAAGTAATGAAAATTCCAAATATCACTAACTCCAGATACTTCAATTTTCCAATTTCAATTCAATTTTCTCGCACTTATTTAAGATTTTTTACCAAATTTTAGGCTACCTTTCTAAAAATCAGAACTCTCAATATAAAGATTGCAAATTATTCATACTTGTTGATTACAAATGATGATTATTTCAGAATTCCAGTAAATAGATCTTCAGTTTGTTTCAGTCTTCCTCACATCAATTATCAGCCTTTGTTTTTATTTACAGCTGTACTAATTCAGAATTCAGTAGTTACTTGCAAATGGAGACAGCATCCCAACCTAAATATGTTATATGCATTTTCATTAAACTTGTAATATTTTAGTTGTTATTCTAATGAAAATTACTTGAAATCAAAGTAAATAACACATATGTAGTGTTAGATGATTCATTTCCAGCCATGAAGTGTACTGTTTTAGCAGCCCATTTAAGTGCCCACCTCTGTGAAAATGTACTTTTGTTAACATGCTGCATGTCGTAGCAGTAGAAAGATTTTTCCTTAAGCTTCAAAACATTACAAGCTAAGCAACATGAATAGCGGACCAATGTTTAATTTTTTTTAACTAAATACATTTTATTTTTAAATGAGCATATGGAGCACCTGTAGACAGATGTGTGTATTTGTGTGTGTGGGGAGGATCTAATTAGAGCACACACTGTACTTACACTCTATTTAGCAAAGATGGTGTACAGTTCACCATTGTTCTTGTCTTGCACACAGGTCAGTTGGGATAGGCAAGCAGTCCAAGTGACCAATTCAATTACAATTAGAGAAATCAAGGTTTCACAAAATACAAATGCAGATGACCTGAATTTAAAGCCTTTATGTTATGCAGAATTTCATCAAGCTTAGCCATACTCACACTAAAGAATGACAGACAGGAGACAGTGAGAGACAACCTCTGAAGTACATTATATCAAAGACAGCCTAGATGCAGTTCCTACACAATAGTAAAACTGTAAGCCTCAAAAGAACATCTCTTGAATGTATTCACAGGAATTGCCTGAATGGCACAGGCTGTAACAAAAACTATTAAATGTGTAAGTATTTGTAATGAGAATTTGGAGTCCAAAAACTTATTTTCATCATGGTAGGATAAAGTAAATTTGGCTAACGTTTGAATAAAAAAAAAAAAAAAAAAATACATAATATATAAAATAAAAATAGAGAGACATAGCTCTTTAGAACTGACACCTTGAACTCAACAGCTGTCCTTCAGATCCCACTTATTGATAGGAAAAGGACGGGCCTGTTTAATTCACCATGTGTACACCTTGATGAACCAACACATAGTATTTATTAAAAAGTATTCACCCCTTAGAAATTTTCATTTTATTATTATACAAAAATGAATCATAGAGGATTTTATTTAACTAATTTAACACTGATCAACAGAAAAAGGATCTTTAATATCAGAACGAAAACAAATCTCCGCAAAGGTTCTAAATTGGTTACAAATATAAAACACAAAATAAATTACTGCGTAAGTATTCACTCCATTTAATCCATCCATTATCCAACCCGCTATATTCCAACTACAGGGTCACAGGGGTCTGCTGGAGCCAATCCCAGCCAACACAGGGTGCAAGGCAGGAAATAAACCCCGGACAGGGCGCCAGCCCACAGTAGGGTGCACACATACACACACACACACACACACACACACACACACACTAGGAACAATTTTAGAATTGCCAATTCACCTAACCTGCATGTCTTTGGACTGTGGGAGGAAACCGGAGTACCCGAAGGAAACCCACACAGACATGGGAAGGACATGCAAACTCCACGCAGGGAGGCAGCAGCGCTACCACTGCGCCACCCCACTCCATTTAAATAAATATTTAATAGATGCAACTTTGGCAAACATTACAACCCCGAGTCTGGACATGCAACTATTCCCAGTTCTTCTTTTCTTTTTTCTAAAGTTGCTGAAGCTCTTTCAAGTTTCATGAGGGTCATAATTAAACAGCCTTTTTCCAAGTCCAGCCACAAATTCTCAATTGGATTAAGATCTGGACTCTGACTCGACCACTTCAGGACATTAGCAATGTTTGTTTTTAAGCCATTCACTCGTAGCTTTGGTTTAATACTAGGAGTTGTTCTCTTTCCAGAAAACAAATCTTTTCTCCAAGGCACAGGTCTCTTGCAGACTGCATCAGGATTTCTTACAGAATTTCTTTGTCAATGTAAATTTATTTGTACAGCTCATTAAAACACAACATCAGTAATGCTGTAGCCAAAACGTTTTACATAGAACATAGACTACATAAAACATAACTTCAATCTGTGTATCAGGGGTTTCCTGATACCAGAATATAAAAAGTAATGCAGTAATCAAGCAGAGAAAAACATAAAGGCATGAGTAACTCCTTCAAGATCCCTGTGAGATAGTAAAAGCTTAACCTTGGCTAAAACATGAAGCTGGAAAAACAACTCCTGATCATGGAATTAATAGGTTTCTCAAAACAGTGGTTACTGTCAAAAATAACTCCAAGATTCCGCACTTGAGGTTTACAGAAATCCGCAAAAGTGCCAAGATATTCAAATCCAACTTGAGCTTTAGCTGCAGGACCAACTAACAGTACTTTCATTTTATTATGATTGAGATCAAGAAAATTCTCAGCCATCCAAGATTTCAGTTCCTCAAGACAGTTATGCAACCA
The DNA here is from genome assembly GCA_026402145.1 of Polypterus bichir lapradei. Taxonomy (NCBI): domain Eukaryota; kingdom Metazoa; phylum Chordata; class Cladistia; order Polypteriformes; family Polypteridae; genus Polypterus; species Polypterus bichir. Next base: position 68,393,556 of record JANRMT010062854.1, on the reverse strand, counting down.
ATTCATTGCAGAATTGCAGAGGAATATAAACCTTCGTGCCAACAGCATAACAATGAAAAGAAACATTAAACTTCCTAAAAATAGCTCCTATAGGATGAAGATATATATAAAATATAGTGGGGGAAATGAGTAGTGAATACGTCCAATGATCCCATTCACATCAAATTCTCAACAAATATTGGCTTTAACTCAAGAACACCACAAATATAAATTCACAACATTAAAGGCCATAAATAAAGGTATGCACAATAAAGTCAGACACTTAACTTCCAACCTTTGACATTTGTTTAATATATATTAAATATATTAGTATACAACATCAAGAACATTTATTTATATAGCACATTTTATACAAATGGTGTAGCTCAAAGTGCTTTACAAGATGAAGAGAGAAAAGTTTATATGAAACAAAAACAAGATTAGGCAATACTATGTAAAAAAGCATAAGGTAAGGTCAAATGGCCAAGAAGACAGAGAATAAAAAACTCCAGATGAGCAGAATCACCCTAGAGATCTTATTATCTTTAGATGCATTTTGATATGATGGAATGAGACTACCTAATTCATCACACTGCACAAATTTGGGTTCGGCCCAAACATATGTGCATGGATCAAACTACTTTATACTAGTCCAGAAGCCTCAGTTTGTATTAACAACATTATTTCAGACTACTTCAGACTAGAACGTGGAACTTGACAAGGATGCCCCTTATCTCATTTGCTCTTTGCAATCGCCATTGAGCCATTGGCTGTATGCTTTCAAAATGCATCAGAAATAAAGAGGGTTTTTACAGAAGGACTTGAACAGAATTCTCTATATGCTGATGATATGGTACTGTACAGTATATATTTAACCCACAAAATAAAACATGTGCTAGCAGTCCTAAAAGCATTAGCAGATTTTCAAAAGATATCTGGTCACAAAATCAATTTGAATAAAAGTGTACTTTCTCCAGTGAATTCTCTAGCACACAATATTAAACTGGACACCTTCCCATTTATCTTAGTAGATCGTTTTTTTTAATATCTAGGGGTAAATATCACAAATAAATATAAAGATCTTTTTCAACAAAATTTTGCTGTCTACATGGAAAAAATTAAATAAGACATGAATAGATCGTCTACCCTCCATCTTACATTAGCAGGAAGAATAAACATTGTTATGATGACCACTGTTCCCAAGCTTCTTTGCCTGTTTCAAAGCATGCCCATATACATAAACAAATAATTTTTTAATAAATTATATTAAATCATAACCTCATTTATTTGTAATCTGAAACATCCATACATCCTAAGAGTAACTACACAACAACCTAAAGCACCAGGGGTCATGGCACTACCTATCTTTCAATTATATTACTAGGTGTTAAACATACAAGCAATAAAGGCCTGTACATTGACGCAAATCAATGAATATACACAAAACCGGTCAGCAACAGCAATAAAATCTTGCAGTACTTCTTTACATCCCCTGCTCTGTGCCCCAATAAATACAAATTATCGTCAATACACTAATAATCCAATTACCCTTCATTCTCTCAGAATATGGAACCATTGTAGGAAGCACTTTAAGACAGAGAAGACTTTACCTGCTGCACCTCTACATGACAACCACCTTTTTCCACCCCCTCAAACAGTATTTTATGTTTGGAAAATGTCTGGGATTTAAACACTCAGAGACTTGTACATAGATAATGTCTTTGTATCCTATGAACAATCATGCTTCAAATTTAACTTCTCATCAACATAATTCTTCCACTACTTTCAAGCTAGAAACTTTGCTAAACAGATCCTGCCCAACTAGTTCTATTCAAGAAGAAATACTGATCAGTCTTGAAGACTCAGATAGCATCTCTACAATTTATAAAAATATTTTAAAGTCCCTTACTTTCAAAGACCCCAGTGTACATTGGGGAGAGCATCTGTCACTTAATATTTCAGAAAAGGAGTAGAAGGTAGCCATTCACAGAATACACTCAAGCTCCGTATGAGCAAAGCATTTAATCAGTCAACTTAAAATCTTTTAATCGAGCACATTTATCTTGAATAAAATTGTCCAAAAGGTTTCCAAGGCAAGATTCAACCTGTGAATGTTACAATCTAGCTTCAGCCTCACTGGGCCACATGTTCTGGACGTTGACCAAACTAAAAACTTTTTGGACAAATATCTTTGAATGCCTATCAGATAGTCTTGGTTTCATAATCACTCAAACCCATTAACAGATGTTTGGTGTACAGTAATCCCTCGCTATATCGCGCTTCGACTTTCGCGGCTTCACTCTATCGCGGATTTTATATGAAAGCATAACTACATATATAAGGCGGATTTTTCGCTGCTTCGCGGGTTCTGCGGACAATGTGTCTTTTTACTTCCTGTACATGCTTCCTCAGTTGGTTTGCCCAGTTGATTTCATACAAGGGACGCCATTGGCGGATGGCTGAGAAGCTAACCAATCAGAGCACGCAGTTAAGTTCTCCTGACTGAGAAGCTAACCAATCAGAGCACGCAGTTGAGTTCCTGCGTGCTGAATGCAGTGTTAACCAGAAAGTCTCGTCTCGCTCATTCAGCATCAACGTGTTTCGCTGTGTAAAGAGTTGTGCTCTTTTGTGTTTATCTTTGTGCATAGTCAAGCCCTTCATTATGGCTCCAAAACGATCTGCTACTGCTTCAGGGGCCGTGCCCAAGCGCAAGAAGAAGATGTTAACGATTGCTGAAAAGGTAAACGTTTTGGATTTGTTGAAGGCTACGATTCTTTTTATTTAAAAAGTAGGAAAGGAATATAAGATCTACGGCCGCAGTGTCCTTTTAACCAGGGTGCAAAACGAGTTGTAAGTGGATGTAATAAGGCAGTAGTCTGGATGGAATCTGCTTTAGGGATTTGGATTGAAGACTGCCAGAAGAAGAACAACGGCAATGCTACACAATCACCTGAAGTGGCTCCTTTACAAGGGCTGTAACGCTCTCCTTTGTTGTGCAGTAAAATTAAACTCATTGTTATCGGACAAGTCATCGTGTCATTGTTGGTGAGTAACCATAATTAATTTTCTTCTTACATTGCTTAGTACATGTACGTACGTTTAGTGTCACTGTACACACATTTACTGTATACTATTTTTATTGCATTGTACGTATTTATTGCTGGTGGCCTGTCTATCGTAATGGCTGTAACATATGTGATATCGGAGACACTCAATATCTTTAAAATAATATTTAGGTTTTACTGTATATAAACAGTGTGTTTATATACATAATTTCAATGAATCTTACCTAATATCTAAGAGAATACAAAGGGATTATGCTGTATAACTCTGCGGGGAATATTTATAAACAGTGTGGGAGAGTTTATAAGGGCTTAAAATATATAAAAATAACCATACAAACATATGGTTTCTACTTCGCGGATTTTCACCTATCGGGGGGGGGGTCTGGAACGCAACCCCCGCGATTGAGGAGGGATTACTATACTCCCAAACAGGCTTACAGTGAAGAAGGACCAACAAACTGTAACTGCCTTTACCTCACGTCACTGATGTTACATACTGTATTTTTTGAAATTGGAAAAAAACAAATTCTCACTTAGAGGATCTGTTCAAACCTTTAAAATATGGGAGGATCTTTCAATAATATTTTAGAATAAGCTTCCATTTCAAGGATGGGATGCTCTTCTTTTATTGCTGCTTTTAAAGAGTAGTCTTTCTCTTGGGTTGGGATTGAATTTTCCTTTGTTAAGTTTGACTTGATTGTAAGGAATGTTATCTGTTTCAATACTTCTTTCCTCCACTGTAAAATAGGTCCCAAACTGGATCCCTGAGGGACACCACATTTAACAGGATCAGCAGACATAAAAGAGGGGTCAATGAAGGATATGACCTGAACCATTCCAGTGCAGCCCCTTTAAACCCCACCAGATGCTTAAGCTACAACAGCAGGATCTAATGATTGATAGTATCAAATGCCACTGAAAGATCTAGAAGGACAAGGACTGCTGACCTACCTGAATCAATAATAAGACAGAGGTCATTAAATACATTCAGGAGGGCAGTCTTAACCACATGATAACACCTAAAAAGCAAGACTGGTAGATCTCATAAATTATTAGAACTAAGATGATCAACCAATTGTTTATAAATAATTCTTTCTAATATTTTAACCAAAAAATGCAATTGAGAAATATAATGAACATTAGCTAACACTCCAGGATCTAACTCAGCCTTTTTAAGACAAGGTTCCACCACCACATGTTTAAAAAAAGAAGGGCACAACACCCTTACTAAGGGAACCATTGATAATTGCCAACAATAGTGGACCCAGGATATCAAAAGCCTCTAACAAAAGTCATGTTGGAACAATATCAACTAGGCAAAAAGTAGGTCAAAGTTTGTCAATAATATTTTTCAACTGTGAAACTGTAACACCATCAGAGGAGTATAAAAAACATCATGATTTGTATTTTGCTCATTCATTTTACCCTCTGCTCTCACAAGCCTTTTAAGGCCTGCTACAGAAAAGCATCCCCACAGCATGATGTTCCCACCACCATGCTTCACCAAGGCGATGGAATGTTTTATGTGACTGTGCAGTGCTTGGCTTATACAGAGCTGAGTGTAATGGCCAAAAAGCCCAATTTTGGTCCCACCAAACAGAACCTTCTACCAGCTGACTTCAGAGTCCTCCATATGCAATCTGGCAAACACTTCGAAGATATCAATTAGTGTTGGGCAGTATGGCCAAAATTCTATATCATGTTATTTTTCTAAATTATACCGGTTTCACGGTATTCTACGGTATTTTTTTCTCATGCATGAGTGGATGTTAACCACACTTTCCACTGCAATTACTGCATTCGACTGGCTAAGAATAACCTATTCCACTGTCATAAGAATTGTACAAAAAATATTTTAATGTGCACACAAGTATTAATACAGGTTTGTACGGCCTCATAAAGTGACAGTTTTCAAGGGGGTGGCACTAATGAAGAGAAGGAATCACACTGCATGACAGCTGCAGCCAAAATATAGAGCTTTTTTATTGAACAAATTTTGCAAACAACTTAAACTAAAATTTTGACAATATATTATCAACCATCCAAAGAGGCATTAAGACTTAGTAAAATCCAGAGGTGCTTATCAAAACTTGTACTGCACTGAACGTGTCTTAGAAAAGGAATAAATAGTAACACCTTCTGTTAATGTTAACAATCTCTGTCCACTGACACGTTAAAGTGACATTTTAAACAACTTTACCATCATTAAACTCCATAATATTTAATCTAATAAATAATAACAATAAAATAAATAATACTGCAAATTCCAGTAACAATACTATTACTTCAAGACTTCAAGTCCAGGTGCATTACACAGTATTCACTCAAAAAAAAATAAAATAAAATAAACCAAGCGCAACTTGGTGATGACATCTTTACCAACTAAACCATCATTAGGCAAATTGCATTAATATGGACCTTGCTTCAAGCTAAGCCATATACATAAATAATAAAACTGCAACTTGCATTTATAATGCTATTTGTGGTACAGTGGAACCTCGGTTCACGAACGTCTCGGTTCACGACCAAAAAGTTCGCCAAACTTTTGCCTCGGTTTACAACCACACACTCGTTATACGAACAAGCCAGTTTCCCTTGCCTGCCTGAGCTGAGAGAGAGAGAGAGAGAGAGAGAGAGAGAGAGAGAGCGAGCGTGCGAGCCACGTGCCTGCTGGGGAGGGGGAGGGGGAGATTGCTGCACGTGTTTGCCTGCCTATCTGTCTTCCTGTCTTGGGGCGGGGTTGGGGGGGCTGGTTTGTGTGCACGTACTGCCTGCCTTCTGCATAGGGGGAGGGGGGGTACAGCTGAGACTCTTTCTCTGAGAAGCAGGCAGTACATGCAAGGAACCACCCCCCCAACTCCACCTCGGCACAGGCAGGCTGACAGAGAAAGAGAGAGAGAGAAAGCGAGCGAGCCACATGGCTGTAAGAGCCCTGTTCATTGTTCTCAGTGAGACGTGCATGCGTTACCTGCACTCTCTTTGTGCTCTACAGTATTTCGTGTGCTTTTGCAGTTAACTATGGCTTCTAAACAAGTGAAGAGTGGTGAGAAGAAAGTTTTGAAGAAAATTGAAATCGAAGTAAAGAAAGAAATTACAAGAGGTGGAAAAACTGTTTACCAGTTTACTCATTTACCAATTTGAGAACCCTCATGCTTTCAAGCAGCACAATGTAAACAAAGCCAGACTGCCAGTAATGTGGGCGGCAAACACGAAGGGTTGGGTCACAAGGAATTTGTTTTCGGAATGGCTGCATGAGGCTTTCGCTCCCACCAACAGCTAAAAACACCAGAAACCCAAGAAAACACCTGAAGGAAAACACTTCATGCCAGAACTCGACTCATGCAAGGTTAGTTTTCTTGGGGGTTTTTGTATTACGGATTTTTCAAAAGTTAATTTTTCAGTTCGTAGCGTGAATTGTTGCAATGTTACTTTTCTCTTTTTTCAAATGTTCGCTTTTTTCCCTGTGCTTAAAACATATGAAAGTGTTTACAGATGGAGTTGTTCATAGCGCGATTAGTTGCAATGTTAATTTTCTCTTTTTTCAAATGTTCCTTTTTTTCCGCTGTGCTTAAAACTCATTTTAAAAAAAGTGTTTACAGCGATCTGGCTGTAAGGCTATTAGCATGAACTCATGCAATGTTTTTTGGTTGCTTGTGGTTGGTTTTTAAAGTTCAGATTTGTTCTAATGTTCCTTTTTTTCCCGCTGTGCTTAAAACTCATTTAAAAAAAAGTGTTTACAGCGATCGGGCTTTAAGGTTACTAGTGTGATCTCCTGCAATCTTACTTTTTTGGTTGCTTGTGGTTGGTTTTTAAATACACTTCGGATTTGTTCTAATGTTCCTTTTTTTCCGCTGTGCTTAAAACTCATTTTAAAAAAACTGCTTTACATGTTGCTGACAGAGGGGGGTGTGCTACAGAGAGATTAGAGAGCGCAAGCAAGCCCAGATAGAGAGAGAGAGAGAGAGAGCAAGCACGTGCTGCTGACAGGGAAGGGGGGGGGGGTGTGTGTTGTGTGTGCTACAGAGAGAGAGAGAGCGCGAGCAGGCTGAGCAGGGAGCCTGGGTGTTTTGTGTCAGTGTTATTCATGTTTTTACATTAGTTTACTATTACACTATTACTTAACTATTACTGTGCATTCTATGGTGTAATTAACTATATTTGTGCTTAATCTTTACATATATTTACATATTTACATACAGTTTGTGCGGTCTGGAACGGATTAATTGTATTTACATACAATCCTATGGGGGAAACTGCTTCAGTTCACGACCAACTCGGTTTACGACCAAAGTTCTGGAACGAATTATGGTCGTAAACCGAGGTTCCACTATATAGCCCTACGGAAGCATATTAGGGCCACAGTGAAGAAAATAAAATATGGACACAGTGAAGAAAAAAAAAAACTATATGTCGAGAATAAAGTCGACGTGTTAACTTTATTCTCAACATTTCCACATTATTCTCGCCGTTTATGTCGAGACTAAAGTCAACATTTCCACTTTATTCTCACAGTTTATTCTCATTAAAGTAGAATGTTGTAAATTAAACTTCATCCTAAAATCAATCCAAGCCCATGCTTTAATGCATTTCATCATGAAAATGATATCAAGTATTTATCTTAGCATTCTAAATGTTCAGAGAGCAGAAATATCATGAAATTAATGTATTCTGTGTGGTGATCGCTGCCTGCGCCTCCTCTTAGAGCAAGAGGGAGTCACTTTAAGAAGCACATAGCGATTAACATGGCTCGGGGAACACTTAACACAAAGCATTAAATGTGCTAGATTACTTACTAGCAGAATACCCGCGCTTCGCAGCGGAAAAGTAGTGTGTTAAAGAAGTTATGAAAAAGAAAAGGAAATATTTTAAAAATAACGTAACATGATTGTTAATGTAATTGTTTTGTCATTGATATGAGTGTTGTTGTCATCTCTCTCTCTCTCTCTCTCTCTCTCTCTCTCTCTCTATCTATATATATATATATATATATA
>JANRMT010062854.1:68347859-68360521 GCA_026402145.1 Polypterus bichir lapradei | reverse complement strand
TAACATTTTTGTAGCTGTGATGTGTGCATCAGTGTAATCGATGTACCAGGAAATCATGCATTGACAAAAGTTCCCCTTTGCTTGGAATTGAAAGTGTGATTAAATGCGTTATTTTTTGTTATGGAGTACATGCATCGAAGCTTCTCAGCTGTGCTTGTGCTAAGAAAAGGAAAGATTTTAAAAATAACGTAACATGATTCTGCGTTAACCGCATATTTTTTCATACGTCTCAAACCAAGGAGATGCGAGGTTAAAATGAACCGAGAAGCGCGCGTACATACTCAGTACATCCCCTCTCGGGAATCGAACATCGGATGTAGGCGATAGAGGCGAAGCCTCTACAATTGCGCCACGGTGTGTGGCTTATCTATTTGAGAGTATGTAGATCGGGGTATATATATATATTCGCAGCGGAGACGTAGTGTGTTAAAGAAGCTATGAAAAAGAAAAGGGAACATTTTAAAAATAACGTAACATGATTGTCAATATACAGTAATTGTTTTGTGAGTGTTATTGAGTGTTGCTGTCATCAAGGATTCGATTATCATTATTTGTTTCAATCAGGGTCGTATTTGTATGATGTGTTGTGTTCAAGTTACATTCCGTGTTTGTCAATCGTTGTAAAGATAAGAGGTTTCATTTATCGATTCGTTTCTTACTGCATCAGTAAACAGCTCGTCTTCCTCTTGATCTGAGATGTGACACACTGCATGCACGGGTTTTGTTTTACACTGTCTTCCTTTAGAGGGACATTCACTTTTTGCACCGTGTGCTTTGTTTCTGCAGTAGCAGCACTTATGAATATGCTTGTATGTATCAGACGCTTCATAGTTTTTTGATGCCTTCTCAATTGTGTAATTTGGTTTTTGTTCAGCACTCTTTGGAACTGTTGCTTTTTGTCTGTGCACTGCGTCAGTTCACGTGAGCCGCTTGGTGTTCTTGCATCGAAGGTTCCCAGCTGTGCTGGTGCCATCTCGTGTTATGTCCACGGCTGTATGTAATGTCAGCTAAGACCCGGCACTTAAAAGTTTCTCTCACAGTTTCGCTGAATTTGTGCTAAACACCACCCTGACCATCTCATCTTCCTCTGCATAAGCACAGTCCTTCACCCGTGAATATTTAGTGGCAGTGTTTCTATTGGATTGCCGCTGACGGACGGCCTTATATGGGCAGGCACTAAATTACAAACGCCAGCGGCAGCCTGTCTATGAACTTAATTTAAAGTTTAGGTTTACACCGTGCTTTGTTTCCGTAGTAGCAGCACTCATGAATGTGGTTGTATATTTCACTCGCTCGCTTCTTATTGTTTCGCTTCCTTCTCAATTATATAATGCATGTTTTCTTCAGCGCTTTTTGGAGCACTTCCTGGTTTTCTACATACTGCGTGATTACGTGGGAGGCATGATGATGTCACATGAAACTCCGCCCCCACGGCTTTCTGAGCTCAGCTCCATTACAGTAAATGGAGAAAAACAGCTTCCAGTTATGACCATTACGCGTAGAATTTCGAAATGAAACCTGCCCAACTTTTGTAAGGAAGCTGTAAGGAATGAGCCTGCCAAATTTCAGCCTTCTACCAATACGGGAAGTTGGAGAATTAGTGATGAGTCAGTCAGTCAGTCAGTCAGTCAGTCAGTGAGGGCTTTGCCTTTTATTAGTATAGATGACAGCAACACTCATAACAGTGACAAAACAATTACATTGGCAATCATGTTACGTTATTTTTAAACTGTTTCCTTTTCTTTTTCATAACTTCTTTAACACACTACTTCTCCGCTGTGAAGCGCGGGTATTTTGTTAGTAATTAATAAAGCAATTCAAACCATGGCCTATTTAAGTGTTAGGCAAGCACACAAATTTTGTATGCATTGATTGAAATACTGTATCTGCTGTGAATAATATTGGGTTATGTTTCTAATCAGTATTGTGCTTTGGACATTTAAATTTACCAATAGAAACATGCAGTCCGCATCCAAAACAGCCTAGTCTTGTCCATTTGTTCAGCCACGATGATCGGATGACGTTCGTTCTATTGTCAGATCTCATATAAATATGATATGATTCTTTCAAGCCCCAAGATGATATAACCTCCATTAGCACTCCAGTAGTTATTTCCCTGGTGTAATCATCTGTGATGTATTGCCTGGTATAATCCTCTGTGAAGAGGGCCATTTTGAGCTTTTTGGGGGCCCTATGCAGGATTTTGTTTGGGGACCCCTATTTCATAAAACCACGAATTGGGGGGTGGGGGTTCAATCCCTTTAAGATGATCCATGGCAATGCATCAATCTGTTACATTTTAAGAAGAAAACAGTCTAGATTTACAAATCTAAAATTCAAATTAATGATTTCAAGTTGATTCAAACAATTTAAACCTACAGAACGGGACAATAAAAGGTAAATAATGAAGCTCCACTACATCTATAAATTCAAAAGATGCAGCATTTTCCTCAAATTGTCAATTATGGCATACTAATGTAGAAATTTATTTTAAAATAAATATATTTAAACATTGCAATATACAATGTCCTTTTAAAGCATGCACCCAATTTCAAAGTTGCAACTTTCAGACTTATTCAGTTTTTATCTCTTTAAAGTAATAAAAACAAGAGTAATTTAATAATATAGAGTGATACAGAAGGAGAGAATCATTATGATTGCAGCGATAAGCAATCAGAGAGAGAAAAAGACAGACAGATAGAGTTGTGAGTATCAGGGCACTGCACAGCTTACAATTAAAACATTTACCCATTGCAGAGGTGACAGAAGTACAGAAATGCATTACATAAGTAAGAGTGCAATTCCTCATCTATAAAATACTCTGGTAAAAGTCAAAGTCTGTGTGAATCACTTGTACACAAGTATAAAAGTACATGTTCTTAAATTTACTTTTGAGTATACAAATAAACATTTTCTTTAGTTGAAAATTGCTCTGATTAAGAATGAGGTTTGAGAAAGATGTTTAATAAGAAATTATTTATTTTAAGTGGTAAAAGTGAAAATACAAAATTAGAAATACAATGAAAACATGCATTCATTAAGTGCTTCTGTTACAAAAAATTGTCAAAAAGTCTTACAAATTACTTACAAATCTGATAACTAATCTTGAATTAATATTACACTTAATTTTAATATTAAAATCAATTGGGCTTGAATGCATCTTATTTCTTTGGCTTCCATTCCAGTCATTTATCTCCCCATATCTCTGCCATCTGATATCATTATTAACATTAGCCTATATATGTGTGTGTACATATTTATACAGTATATATCAATGTAAATAAAAATCTGTTTTGCACAATCATGTGCTCACAATATTTAGATTAACTCAGTAGCCTATCCCAATAATGTCATTAAAAAATCATATTTCTCCTCTAATAGCATAATTTGCTTTAATTTTTATTTATTTTAATAATCAATATATTCAATCATCAAGTCAAACAAAAGTTCATGTGAGCACACTTATCTTGTGTGTTTTTTAAGAGGAGAGGGTGTGTTTTGAACGCTTTCACCTCGTGTTTTTATTTCTGGCACAAAAGGCAATGAATTCACCAAGGGCCACTTTTGTGCCAACCACTTGTATGGGGCTTATTTTTCTGACCTACTTTTATCTTTGATCTCATTAATAAGTCCAGTGTTGCTTGACTTTGGTTTGACCATATCTTCACTGTTTAAATCATCACATTTGCTTCCTGTGCTGTTCCTTTTGTTTTTTTCCCACGCTCTTAATGTTTTGTGTATGAAGAAATCAAAGATGTAAAATGCACAAATAAATAAATAATTGCAGTCTCTCAATTTCGTATATATATATATATATATATATATATATATATATATGAATAATTTCATAAAATTATCTGACCTAGATTCCCCTTTTTTTGGACACAGAAACTTGTGGCAAGATTGAAAGTTACATATATATTTTTTTTTTTGTAGGGAGCACAGATTTTTTTTTCCTTTGAAATGTAGTGAACATTAAAGTAAAAAGTCTCAAACAAATAAAATTCTCAAGTAAAGATGCAGATAGCCTACATGAAAATTCTACTTAAGAACAATAAAATTGTTTTACTTCATTATTTCCCACCTCTAATCAATTGCAACATCGTTAACAAATACTTTACCTTTATTCTGTGCACATTTTTTCTTCTTCAAGTTTCTTCTTTTTACATTTTTCAGCACCAGAGAGATAAGCCCTTTTTGATGCCATCTTAGGTATCACTGTGGTTTTGGCTGCTGTTTTTTTCCTCCTCACGTGATGTGCGGCTGTCAGTGAGTCATCTGATCATCCCTGTCAGTAGACGTCACTCATTGCATGACACAACAGCCTACTGATAACCATTGATTTTGAATTGATTACCCCACAAACACAAGCCAAAGTTTCACTATCAGTGCAGCTTAGTTTTGTTCATATCCTACATTTAATTTATAAGCATATAAGTGCTTCATGAAACACATGATGGGGCTTAGCTGGCTACAAACAGACAGGTAATGTTAACACTCCCCAAATATTTTGAGGCTGAACTTGCAGCTTGGGGGGCCCTTGTGGCTTCGAGGGCCCTATGCATCTGCATAGTTCGCATATAGCAAGAAACGGCTCTGTTTGTGAATTCTGAAGGCTTCTGGTTTTTGTTTTCAATTATGTTAAATATAGTGAGACTTACTGTGAATAATGTGACCAAATGGCCCTGCTTCACAATTAGGTTGGTTGTTGGAGAAAAAAAAATGCAGCATTACTTTTGCTCATTATCCAGTCATGACATTATGCTGTACACATTTGACTAAAAAATGTACTATCCTGGGTCCAATGTTTGAGTCGACTTTATGAAGCGAATCAGTTCTATGCCTTTTGCTAGGCAATTGCACATTATATTCCTCCAATGTTCACTCATCCTCTAATAAGGTTTGCCAGCCGAACAATGATGCTTCGATTTGGTTGCACACTGATACTTTAAGAACAGTGCCACTGCTGCGCTAACTGTCATGTGTTTAGTGGCTTCTTCATATTCAAGCACACAAGCGGTTTTCAGGCATTTTAAAAGGTCAGTGGTAGTATTACCTGTAGTCACCATAGCACAAAAACATAATATGAAATGTACTGTTTCTTAGATAAACTCGGAAACTCTGAAACAAATCCAATTCCAAACAACGTTCCATCCATCCATTATCTATCCCGCTATATACTAACCACCTGCCTTAAAAAAAAGAAACAATTCTGCAACATTATCAGCCGCACTTCTGTGTGTTTTATTTTTACTGCTCTCCAAAATAAAATTTGTTTGCCACTCTAGCCAACAATAGGATTTAGTTTTTTATTCAGGATTTTCCACACTACAGAAGCTAAGGCAAGGAAATGAACAAGGCAACGTGAGCACATGAATGGTGCGCCACAAGAAGAAATGTATACTCAGAGTTTCAGCATACAAATGCTGTGTTCACACAATGATTTTCAGTCCACTCTGGTATCATGCTTGCTCAAAGAAAAATCAACATGTACTCCAAATTGAGTTTATGTGGATGCAACAACATTACAATCAGTTAAATATATAATAAATTGTATTATCAAAAATAGAATTAAGTAATGAAATTTGCAAACCTTACACAATTCCACCAATTCAAACACCCATAATAGCCCTAGTATTTTAAGCCTTATCCTAACGTGAAGAAGCATTGTAAAAGACAGATGGAAGTGTGTGTAAGATTGCAAATGGAGCAGGATATGAAGCAGCAATTAAATGGAGGCAGTAAGAAAGTGATGATCATGAGAGGCATCTGATCCGGATTCATTAATGGAATAACCCTGGCTGGTTCAGGGTCATGCATGGCAGAAGAATAGGGAACGAGCAGTTGTAGATTCTCAAAGACACGAAACCACGAAGGAAGACAGACTCTGTGAAGTCATTCCATGTTCTTGATTGTTCATTGCCTTTAATTATTCATACATTCCAGCAATATGAAATTAACTGGACTTCTGGTTGCTATTTCTAAAGACATTATAAACTGCTTAAAAAAATTAAAGGAACACTTTGAAAACACATCAGATCTAAATGGGAAGCAAATCTTACCGGCTATCTATACTGACATGGACTGGGTAATATATTAAGAACAAAAGGAAAAGGGAAAAGAAAATTATCAGCCTACAGAGGGCTGAATTCAAAGACACCCCTAAAATGAAAGTGAAAAAATGATGCGGCAGGCTAGTCCATTTTGCCAAAATTTCAGTGCAGCAACTCAAAATCATACTCAGTAGTTTGTATGGCCCCCACATGCTTGTATGCATGGCTGACAACGTCAGGGCATGCTCCTACTGTAATGATGACGGATGGTGTCCTGGAGGATCTCGTCCCAGATATAGACCAGGGTATCACTGAACTCTTGGACAGTCTGAGGTGCAACCTGGCGACGTCAAATGGACCGAAACATAATGGCCCAGAGGTGTTCTATTGGATTTAGGTCATGCAAGTGTGGGGGCCAGTCAATAGTATTAGTTTCTTCATCCTCCAGGAACTGCCTGCATACTCTCACCACTTAGGGCTGGGCATTGGAGGAACCCAGGACCCACTGCACCAGCATAGGATCTGACAATGAATCCAAGGATTTTATCCTAATACCTAATGGCAGTCAAGGTGTTGTTGTCTAGCCTGTAGAGGTCTGTGCGCCCCTCCATGATATGCCTCCCCATACCATCACTGACCCACCAGCAAACCGGTCGTGCTGAACGATGTTACAGGCAATGTTACATTCTCCACGGCTTCTCCAGACATTTTCACGTCTGTCACATGTGCTCAGGGTGAACCTGCTCTCACCTGTGAAAAGCACAGGGTGCCAGTGGTGGACCTGCCAATTCTGGTATTCTATGGCAAATGCCAAACAAGCTCCACAGTGCCAGACAGTGAGCACAGGGCCCACTAGAGGAGGTCTGGCACTCAGGCCACCCTGATGAAGTCTGTTTCTGATTGTTTGGTCAGAGACATTCACACCAGTAGCCTGCTGGAGGTCATTTTGGAGGGCTCTGGCAGTGCTCATCCTGTTCCTCCTTGCCCAAAGGAGCAGATACCGGTCCTGCTGATGGGTTAAGAACCTTCTACGGCCCTGTCCAGCTCTCCTAGAGTAACTGCCTGTCTCCTGAAATCTCCTCCATGCCATTGACTATGCTGGGAGACACAGCAAAACTTCTGGCAATGGCACATACTGATTTGACATCCTGGAGAAGCTGGACTACCTGTACAACCTCTGTGGAGTCCAGGTATTGCCTCATGCTACCAATAGTGACATTGACCATAGCCAAATGCAAAACTAGAGAAAAAACAGTCAGAAAAGATGAGGAGGGAAAAATGTCAGTGGCCTCCACCATTCCTGTTTTGAGGGTCAGCGTACTGTTGCCCCTCTAGTTCACCTGTTGCTAATTTCATTAACACCAAAGCAGCTGAAACTGATAAACAACCCCCTCTGCTACTTAACTGACCAGATAAATATCCCACAAGTCTCATTGATTTGATGCTATATATATTTTGTTTTTTAATCACATTTAGTGAATTTCTGTAAGTTCTACTTTTGATGGTCTTGAAAAGGTTATTAGTGGTTTACTATTTCCAGGCTTATCCCAATACTAACAATACTGCAAAGTTCAGATTGCAGCACAATATCACACTGGTATTCACGGTCATACTGCTATAACAACTACCTCCACCTTTTAGGAGAATAAATGATCGTAAAAAAATTCAAAAATGGCATATCATAATAAAATTCAAAAATAGCATATTTTAGATTGTAAACAGTTGTGGATGAAAAGAACAAGGTGTACCTTGAGTACACTCACACTGTAGGACTCTCACCAACTGGGAACACTTACTGGAAAAGTACACCCATGTCTTCGCTGTGACTTGTATGAATAATGCTTGACAATCACATTTACCAACAAGAGGATTTCAGATATGCACATTTCGACACAAATAAAAACAAAGAATGCAATACAGTACTAGTATGACTAGCCCAACTGGAGCTCTCACCAGTGCTGTTGAGGGCTAATCATACTGGCACTTCAACATCTTTCAGGTGCGGTGGTCCCATGTCATGATAGAACCACAAAAGGTCCAAAAATGTTTTTAGCTGAACTACTAACTTTCTGGCTGTTCTTCAGTTCAGAATGTTTATTTCCTTTCATATGGCATTTCAACTCATTTATGTTCCCAATGTCAAACCTCTTCATAAAATAATCATCCAGTAATGGCATCAAGCCATATGCTTGTTTGATTTGTCTTGTTGAAGCCAATCTTTGTAGTGAGCATTTTCCAACTATTTTTAATTAAATTCACACTTTCCTAACATTTTGTCTGTTCAACAAATCACAGTGACAAGTCTAATATACACAATGTAATTTACCTTGCTAACTACTTACCACTTAATGCTAACTCACCACTAGTAATTCAATGTGTAGGCTAAATGGCTACTACATATCTACTATATCTATACCAGTTCGCCGATGTGCTTGCATGCTGAACATAATGCTTTGTGATATTAATGCGCAAGGTCACTAAACATTATATTAATGTGAGATGTGTGTGTTTTGTTGGCAAAATATCAGATGTTTTATCACATGATATGCAATTATTGGAATTCACTTTAATATTTTTCAGTACCATTTTATTTTTTTCTTTAAGAATTTCAAGGACTTTTCATGACTGGATTGAGGCTTGTTAATATTTCATGATTTTTCCACACTTTCCAAGACCCGTACAAGACCCAGTCAAAGGAAAGACCTACTCTGAGAAAAACCCACACAGACATTGCCTTGGCGGGTTTGAACACAGAACTATGCTTCCTATTTAAAAGACATTTTTCTTGTGGTTTTAGAATATGATTTAAAGCAATGAGCTCTCCGTGTAACTAATCATTGAGTTGTGTTTGTAGCAGAAGTCATTTTTTGTAAAGATCAGAGGCAGTGAAGCACACTTATGCTTTTAAGTGTCAAGTGCCAATATAAGGTCTAAAGTTCAAGAATCCTAATTGAATATGGTTTTCTTTTGAATGTTAAATATGAAATTATCTGATCAATGAATACCAAAAACTTTCATGTATGATCTCCAGTACAGAAATAGTCTTGGTAAATGTATAAGTGGTTTTGGTTGAAAACAGATTCTAATAATGTAATTGAGAACAATGATCAGCTAATTCTACATTGTTGTTAAGTGAAACATAGTTACAAATCACAACAGCTTCATGACAGCAAAGGAAAGGTTAAAATTTTGCTAATGAAGAAATTATTAATTTAAGGGTAATTAAGATGCATCAGAAAGAAAAAAGGAAGGAGGAAATTTTAGGATATTATTGAAAATCTACAAATATTAAAGCTGAAGCAAAGCTAATATTGTGAAAGAGAGAAATCCTTGTTGGATTTGAAGAAGAATATTAGAAATTTCAAATTTAAATGCACTGTAATAAGAAGAAACATACATCAAAATAGCAATATACTCTAAAAACCACACTTTAGAATGGCAAGGGCAGTAGAGGCAAAAACCGTAATGGCTGTTGGCATTAAAATAGTCATACTCACTGATCTGTACCGTATACTAAAAGTGATAATTTAGAGGTTTCTTTAACAATTATGTCTTTACAAATGCACAGTGGGCACTATTCACCAGTTAAGTGTACTGCACTCTTATGAGATTGTATGTGTCCATGATTTTGGCAATTCATGACAGCAGCTACAGACTCTATGTGTTATTCTTGGAAATATGTGGGCAGTGCAGACAGTGCATCGGGCTCTAACCCAACACCTAGCATTAAGCTTTGTGTTGCCAACTCTGTGATCAGAGTAGCAGTAAGCTCTTCATTTCCCTATGAGAATGCAACAGATTTAAAGCAAAACAGAAACATAGGAACCATTTCAGAAAACATAAAGCTCTATTTTTACTACAAAATATTCTTCACACTATTAATACTATTGCAAAAATATCAGTTTTGTTTCATAAATTGAGTTTTACAATTAAAAAATTAAAAGAACTCAAAATGTAGAAATTTACTTCTTACAGGGTCTTGTATAAACATTTAGATATTTCTATTAATAAATTATGAGCATTTAGAGATAAAAATGTGTATTCTGCAGTTGCTTTTAGTTCCATCTTGTGTATGTTTGTGGTGTATATTATCTTGTTAAGCTACCAATGAATAGAGGTAATAATAATGGTCAATAAATGATTAAACCTTTTAATAAAATACACTTCAATTTACTAAATAGGATTGTCTAGATCAAGATGATGCAGGATCGCATAGTCTGAGAAGACAGCAACATGGCAGGAGAAGTTCTAAAGTGAATTAAAGAACAGGCAATATATTAGGCACTAGCTTGTTCATCTCCAGCAAAATACTACAATATACTTTTGTAAACTTGCTGAAAGGCTTTAAGCACAGAAAAGAGGTACTCCAGGAGTAGTGTAATAATCAAAAAATACTAAACAAATTTTAGGTTCACCAGTATCATGTACAATGAACTCTTAGCTAAACTTTTCATAATAGAACTAAGAAATGAACACTGATGTGTTTATTACTTTAAAACTATTCTAATATCGCTATGCTACAAAAAGGTTTAGCAAAAACAAACACCTATGAGATTTTTTTAGCATTGCATAAAGTGTTTTTGATGTTTTATGTATACAGAACCTTGCATAAAAATGTTTTACAAACTGATGAATTAGCTTACTTTCTTTAAAAAGAATACTACACAAAAATGTTTTTACTTTCTCGTATACAAAGTATAGGGACAGTACTGTAATTGTCCAAAGATTTCATTTGAGATCTTGATGAATCTTGACGTTTCAGACCTCCCGGAGACTGAAAATACCATTTTTGGAATTATGTTTGTACGTCTGTGTGTGTGTGTGTCTCTCTCTGCACAGGGAATGCACAGGAAGAGACTGAACACGTGCGGCCCTGTGCATGCGCACTTCACCAGAAGACACGCACACGAACACCTGGATACACATAGGGATTTTATTAAAGAGGATGATATATATATATATATATATATATATATATATATATATACATACACACACAGTGGTACCTCAGTATACGTTCTTAATCTGTTCCAGATCCTTGGACTTATACTAAACAAGACGTATACCAAACTAATTGTTCCCATAAGAAATAATGGGAAAATGATTAATCCGTTCCCATGAAAAAAAATCCTATTGTTATTGGCATATTATACATTGATGGGGTTGTATAAAATAATTTAAACACTGCTTAATACTAAAATACATAAATGCAAAAGCAATTAGATGAAATGAATGAAAATTTAACCTCACTTTACTTTTTAATAACGTCTTTGCTTTTCACAATCGTAGATACCGTTGTTCTCTGCAAACGGTATGCAACAGCCACGTCCCGGATACGCATGCCACCTTCATACTTTTCAACAATCAATTCAAATTTACATGAAAAAACACAAAATTGCGTTGTGGCGATGAGGGTTTGCTGTATGCTCCCATTTACTGTAGGGGAGCCTTTGAACCCTACACCGTCGCTAATGTTACCGATGAGCTTAGCAGTGCGGCACAACAAAGCATGGGGATGGTGAAAAAGTGCAAAGTGCTTTTATTAAAACAATCAACAAAACAAGGTTTTCAAATTAAAGTGCAGTGTCCAAAGTTCCAATAAATAATCCATAAAATCAGAAGTGAAACAGAGGTTAAAAACAATAGAATAAAGTCTTCTTAAAAACAACGAGGTTAAAATACAGCAGGACGCATTCTTTAAAAAAAAACAAAAAAGCAAGAAGCCCGGTGCCTTTTTACCTGGCGGCACCCCCTGCTTCCCAACAGGGGAGTTGCCCTACTTGCAGCTGACCTTCACTCTGCCTACTTCAGCTGTTCAGTTCACCTCTCTGATCCCTGGCTCTGGTAGGGTCCTCCTGATAGCGACTTGGGATCCACAGCGACCAGGGCGCCTACTCTGGTGAATACACTCGCCCAAGTCCTGATGCGGAGAGTCACCCTCCTTTCAGTCAATCCCGCTCCATGATCACTCAGCGGGAGTGACCACTACTACTATTCCTTGGGTGTCGGCCCAGCACCCAGGCTCCCTGTTCACCTGCAACGCTCTCCTGCACCGTCACTCTCTCCCTCTCAACCTCCCGTCCGTTCTTTCTTTTTCCTCCCCTTCGAGCTGACTGGCGCTTCTATTTATCAAGATAAGTATCCCCAGGAACAATCACGAATGCAGATATCTCTCACCTGTGCACTTAGGTGAGAAACGGCCACATCGTGAATCGCCCCAAGAACCACTTCAGCCACACAACCACCACGCCCCCCTCACCAAGACATTTTGTCTCAAATCTCCTGTACCGTCATCAGTCCACACCTTGAACCTGTCCCAGTCATTCAATACATAAGGCAAAATGTTCCTCCGGATATCAAGAGTGAGCCTGATATGGCCGTGCAATATGTAACAAAGGGAATGGAAAAGGTAGGTGCCATCTCCGGGCATGGAAACCACTCGGTAAGTGACAGTTCTTTGATCGATGGTGATCACCTCGATAGACATGTTAATGGGGGTACGGTTGGAACGATAAAGGAAAGGGGTACCTGAAAAATGTAAAGTAGGTGTAAAATACCTACACAACTATAATCGTAATAAACGAACAATAAAACAGCGGAAAAGCCGTG
>JANRMT010062854.1:68325842-68336202 GCA_026402145.1 Polypterus bichir lapradei | reverse complement strand
TGTAATAATTAATCTTGATTAATCGTATGTAATCGCACACGTAAATTTGCCCCAAATCGCAAATGTGTTTTTTTAATTTAAAAGGGTTTTAGTGGGCGACAGAATCAAATAATAGACATGGACATGAATATTGTAAACTCAAGCTCTTTTAATTTCTGAAAAAAAAAAATGCGTTTAAACTGCATTTGAATTCAAAACAGAAACAAAAATATCAACCCTGGTTAAAATTGGGCAGACTTAAAAATAAAGTGGTAGTTTAAGTACTTTGTAAGTACATTTTCAGAATGGTATTGTCTTTAAATAATAATAACCAAAATTTCAACATAAAGTGCAGTTTTTCTTCTTAAAAAAATAAGTCAGAAACATAAAAGGTAATTTGACCAACTTAATCTTTAAACTCTGAGTAACCTTAGCCAAAATTATTTTGTACATTAGGCTAAAACAGTGTGATCATTGAACATTTTGTAATTAGATGTAATTAGAATTACTAACGGTCACGGAAGTCCAATGATCCCCAGTAATTTTGCTTGCTTTTCACTGTGCACAAAACCATGCTTTTATCAAGGCTTCGCTCGGGTAGTTTTTTGAAATTAAATTTTCCTCCGATCAGGAACGCGCTTCATTCCGAGTGTAACATTTTTGTAGCTGTGATGTGTGCATCAGTGTAATCGATGTACCAGGAAATCATGCATTGACAAAAGTTCCCCTTTGCTTGGAATTGAAAGTGTGATTAAATGCGTTATTTTTTGTTATGGAGTACATGCATCGAAGCTTCTCCGCTGTGCTTGTGCTAAGAATAGGAAAGATTTTAAAAATAACGTAACATGATTCAGCGTTAACCGCATATTTTTTCATACGTCTCAAACCAAGGAAATGCGAGGTTAAAATGAACCGAGAAGCACGCGTACATACTCAGTACATCTCCTCTCGGGAATCGAACCTCGGATGTAGGCGATAGAGGCAAAGCCTCTACAATTACGCCACGGTGTGTGGCTTATTTATTTGAGAGCGGAGACGTAGTGTGTTAAAGAAGCTATGAAAAAGAAAAGGGAACATTTTAAAAATAACGTAACATGATTGTCAATATACAGTAATTGCTTTGTGAGTGTTGCTGTGATCAAGGATTCGATTATCATTATTTGTTTCAATCAGGGTCGTATTTGTACGATGTGTTGTGTTCAAGTTACATTCTGTGTTTGTCAGTCGTTGTAAAGATTAAATTCTGTAATTACAGCCACATTAGCTCCACAAATGAGACACACGGGTTTACCGGCAATGTCAGTAAACATATACTCAGCCTCCCATCGGTTTTTAAAGGCTCTATTTTCAGAATCAACTTTTCTCTTCGGCATCGTGTGGGCTAGCTTCGCAATAACTTGCAGCAACGCGGTAAGTGTTCGGCAAGGCAGCTGAAGCGCTGCATTATGGGATCTGTAGTTTATTGTGTTACCAGCGCTTCATATAACCGGGCCATTTATAACAATAATACAGTATATAAAATGATCTCGCGGGCCGGATATAATTACACGCCGGGCCGGATGTGGCCCGTGGGCCTTGAGTTTGATTCATATGGACTAAATAGAACTTGAAAAGAAGTATTTTTTGGAATGTGATCGCGCAAGTCAGTACATCGAGCCCGCGTGCTATTGTGGTTTTGCTTGTGTGCTTCAGTAAGTTACCGTCCCCTCGCTCTTACTTTTTTACCGTTCATCTAATGAATACACTGAGTATGGCTTTACCAAAACAATCATTGATCGCGAATAAAGTATCCATTATTCATGAAGCTTCAATAGGTGAATAGGTGATCTGTCTTTCTGCGTTAACCGCATGCGTTTTCATACGTCTCAAACTAAGGTGATGCGAGGTTAAAATAAATCGAGAAGCGCGCGTACATACTTAGTACATCCCCTCTCGGAAATCGAACCTCGGACGTGGGCGCTACAGGCGAATGCTTTACTATCGCGTCACTGCGTGTGGTTTACCTATTTGAGCGTAGCAGTGTAATTCGGTTTTTGTTCAGCACTCTTTGGAACTGTTACTTTTTGTCTGCGCACTGCGTCAGTTCACGTGAGCCGCTGAATATGGTTTTATATGTCACTCGCTCGCTTCTAATTGTTTCGCTGCCTTCTTAATGATATAATGCATGTTTTCTAAAGCGCGTTTTGTAGCACTTCCTGGCTTTCTACGTAATGCGTGATTACGTGAGAGGCGTGATGATGTCATACGAAACTCCGCCCCTCCAGCTGAACTCCATTACAGTAAATGGAGAAAAACAACTTCCAGTTATGACTATTACGCGTAGAATTTTGAAATGAAACCTGCCCAACTTTTGTAAGGAAGCTGTAAGGAATGAGCCTGCCAAATTTCAGCCTTCTACCTACACGGGAAGTTGGAGAATTAGTGATGAGTCAGTCAGTCAGTCAGTCAGTCAGTCAGTCAGTGAGTGAGTGAGTGAGTCAGTGAGGGCTTTGCCGTTTATTAGTATAGATGACGCGGTTTGAGAAAATCTAGTAAATTAAATATTCATTTTAAGATGAAGTTTAGTTTACGATGTTCTACTATACTGCGGTGGGTTGGCGCTCTGCCCGGGATTGGTTCCTGCCTTGCGCCCTGTGTTGGCTGGGATTGGCTCCAGCAGACCCCCGTGACCCTGTGTTCGGATTCAACGGGTTGGAAAATGGATGGATGGATGTTCTACTATAATGACAAATTACGAGAATAAAGTCAACATGTCGAGTTTAATCTCGACATAAACGGTGAGAATAAAGTAGAAATATTGACTTTATTCTCGTCATAAGCGTCGAGATTAAAGTGGAAATGTCAAGAATAAAGTCAACATGTCGTCACACTATTACACAATACCCAGGTACATTACACAGTATTAAAAAAAATAAAACAAGTACAACTTGGCTTGCAGTATTATCCAGTAGTATAGAAACAGTATTCATACATTTGAACATATTGGTCCACATCCAACCTTTTAAAACCAAAGTATCTCCAGACAACAGACACGGCTCCTTTTTTCGGCAAAAGTTCTGTGTCATCATATTCAACTTTATTGTCTGCTACAGCTTCAGTTTAGGAATGTTCTCTGTCCATTTTCACCATTCAATACCTCCACTAACGCATGTACTCCGTTGCATTTGTGTTTAATGGTGCAGCAATGAAAAAGGTCCCCCTTTAAACAGTTTCCCACTGTGCCACATTCTGAACGTTGTTTAGGCAATTTAAACCGGTGTTGCGAAGAAGAATCCATATCATAACAAAAATATAAAACGGTTTTTCGTATGAAACTGTTTACTGCCCAGCACTAATATCAATCACTTTTTTTTTTTTTAACCAGTTGCTTTCTTCTTGCCATTATCCCATAAACCTTTCACTGGTGAAACACCCAGGCACAGCTGTTGTATGTTGTAACACTGCCCATTGTGTTGTTATAGCTTAATACTGCCCAAAGCATAGCGACTTCCATATTTCCCGACGCAAACATTGACAGTTCCTGCATTGTGAACACTGCTCAAGAGGCAGAGGTCTTTCTTGTCATTCCACTTGATTGTAATTATTTTGCAGGTACTGACTGTAGCTTGACGCATTCACATGACCAGAGCCACTAGGCATATCACGCTATTTCGGTCATACAGTACATTATTTATCAGTTTTCTTTTGAAGTAAAATCTCAAGCAGTTCAGGTGAGGTACGGAAACTGATAATCATTATAAATTAACCTTGGTCAAGCAAATTGTCTGGCAGTGACAGCACAGATAATGTGGCAATGCTGCACTGACTATAATTGACATCCCATTTAGTTCCTCTACCAAGGTAATGTATTGAGTTCCACATGTACCCAGAGCTGATTTGCAGAACATGTAAAACTTGGTACTGAATCATGCCCATTTGGATGAGATGTTCAGTAATCACGACGGTGTACCCTTATAACCCATAAGACATTTGTCAATACATATATCATAATTGGGAACATGCACCTTCTGCCTATTTTTGATAATCGCCTGATACACATCCAACAGTTGGTTCAGTTTAGGTACTAGGCGATTGGCTTCACTGCAGTCATCGTACTGTACAGTATTTCATAATGAGTGAAAAATGGCACTTATTCATAACTTGGCCAAAAATGGGTGTCTGCAACAATTGGCTTAAGGATTAGTATCTTCTTTGGACTGGTTTACCCACTATGACATGCAGCATCTAGAGACTAAAAAACACATTGATTTAATGATTTACTGTGACTTTTCAGGCACTGCTCAACATAGCGGATCGTTTCAACAACTATTTTCTCCACAAGACAATCATCAACAAATCATAAATAGTCCATATAATCATTGATCAACAGACATCATTAGACCAGGGCAACTCATAAATGGGGCACGGGGAGGTACAGTATTGTCAGCAGTGGTATGAAGCAGACATCTAACACAAACATCACTGAAACTTGGCAGGTCTGAATCTACCGAAAAGGTGATAGTTTCACCATCCTTATGATGACCACTTCATATTATCAGCACTATAGCTATCAGTATCAATTCAAACAATGGTTCACTTTCAGTTTGTTCTAAAATCGCCTTTAGGGCTATTTGTTTTGTACTGTTTTTTGGTTTGAAGTTACCATCTCACTCATGAATACTGATCAGTTTGGTTGAAGACTCCGCCCCACTCATGAATACTAATGAGTTACCAAAGTGCTACCATAAAGTGGCAGAATTCCAAGAAATACTCATGATATTTTACAGCATAATGTTATTTCAAACACTAGATAGTAGCAAAATATTGCCTCAAGAGTTGTACGGGCTTTACGCTATAAAGCAAATCCTCCGAGTCTGCCTCAGACTTAACCATAGTTACATAGAGTTTTGAGTCACTGTCATGCTTAACACCAAGGAGATTAAAGGGGTTAAATACTTATTTGATCGAATGTTTTATGTTTTATATCTAGATCACTTTGCAAGAATATGTTTTCACTTAGACATTAAAGAGTGTTTCTGTTGATCAATGTCAAAATAGCAAATTAAATCCTCTGTGATTCAATTTCGTGCAATAATAAAATATGAAAAATTTATCAGGGGTTGAATACTTTTTCTAGGCACCATATTAAAATGAGAAAAGTTGAAAAGACATGGGACCTACTTGATGTAAACATTTATAAGGAAAATTAAAAGATTTGATTATCCTACTCAGTACCCTATTTAAGTTCCAAAATGCTCAAGCTGACTGCATATTTGTGTTCAGGGTAGGGCTGAGTAATATGGAAAACAAAATATTATCAAGATCATTTTTTTTCACATCAGTCGATATTGAGATATTTCACGATATAAATCAAATCACTATTTCTGTCAAGATTAAAGGTTCCTTTTTAATCCTAAGTTAGATGTGAAGATATCATAAGGTTAATTTTGGTTTAAATATTATTTATTTTCTGTCAGAAGTTGAATATGACAAATATACTGTAGAACATTATACAACTGTATTTCAAATAAATAAAACAGGTATATATGATAAACTAAAATTTTAATTCTAAACAGTGAAAAACCTTTAAAGTTTTACAGGAGAACACACTAAATTTGTTGGACAATCTTTCCTTCAAACTGTTTTAAAAGATTGGAAAACAAACCTACAAATAAATAGACAAAAACATTCTGTATATATCCTCAGTGAGAAATTGAAGCAGCTTTCAAATGTAAACAAATGAGAACATAAACAAAATTGACATTCAATTGTGGTCATTGTATGCTCCAAAGCAAAAAAGGCACAAGAAATCCCCATTAGTGCAGCACTTGCTTGGGTCTGGGACTGTAAAGTCTTGCTAACCCTAAAGGATGGCACTGCTTCAGATGGTACAAAAGATTAGTGCTATTACTTGTCTTTGTGGGAACTTGCATTCTACACAATTTACAGTACACTCTACTCTGCTTGTTGTCGGACTATAACAGGCCAAAATACCTCTACAATACTGAATTCCTGTGACGATGTTTTTCAACAATGCCCTTGTTTTTGAGACTTGGGCTGTGTCTAATGTTTGTTAGCATTTTCTGTCGTCATATTCTCTTTTATTTTGCTTCCTCTTCTGACGTACTAGTGTTTATGGCTGCTGTAGTCCAAATATTAATACATGTGCTGCTGCTGCTCCTACACTCACTGTTGTGTGCATCAACCTAACCTGATGTGGCTATAACTCCACTCCAGCTACATGATTAGGTTTAGCATCGCACTATTTTCATTGGCTTTCCGTGCTGTCTGTCAAAACATGGATGGAATGAGTTCTATAAATTTGTATCGACCATGTCTTATATTTCAATTGCAGAGAAGTATGTTTGAGGAGAAGATTTTCAGAAGTTCCATTAAGAGTCCAAGCTGTCCCCAGATTATGATAATGTTATATTGCAGCTTCTTTACAGAGTTAATAATGTCTCTAAGTTGTCCACTTTTTCTAAGCTGTTGATAAATGTCAAAAAGAGGGTCTGTTTGGAGCTAGTAAAACAAGCCTGAACTGTAGCCATCAGCAACAATGATGTGTTAGATGTTATCCCAGAAGGGACTATATCTGAAGATTTTTCCACAGTTAGAATTTCCAAATGGGGTTTAAAGATGGGGTGATGGTTTAAACAGCTGTATTAAACAACTATTCAAAAAAATCTAAACTACAGAATACTTAAAATGGACATGTCATTTTTTATCTCGTTATATTTTATTCAGACAAATGTGTTGATGTAATTAGTAATTTTCATTGTCCCTGTGCAGCATTTAGTTCATAATCTTAGTCAGTGCCATCAAAAAGCACTTAATGAACCAACACTTTCATTTCTCTTTTAAAGTGATGACAACAAAACCTAAACAAAACAATAAGTGGAGATTTCATAAAGGGAAACAAGAATTCTGAAGAGAATTAATAAAGATAGTGGCAACTGTTACATGAAGTAAATTCTGGAAACAGCACACACAGTCAAAACTGAAAATTTGTTAAAGAAAAAGTTGTTTAAAATGTAGAAAACATTTATTCAACAGAAATTACAACTTGATATTGTACTTAAAACACTAGAGGAAAAGGAAGTGACAGCCTACGTTCAATAATAACATCTGTTTTTGTCAAACAGGCTTAAAGCATTTCAATACATTTCAAATTCCAAGACATTTTATTTTTGCAACAGCAATTAGCAAAATGAGCTAGGACTACTTTACACTCCATTTCTCAATATTCACATAAAAATTTCATGAACCTAATAAGAGCACATATGAACTCAAACACAAGGCCTGTTTCAAATTGCTGACCACTTATTAAAACTGGCACTGTAGCTCAAAGTATTTATCAAGGGTAATAGCACAGTTGCGCACTATTTATGAGATTGCAAGGTTGCACAATTTTAAAAACAGATATGCATCTGGACAACGTATGTGCCATCATACATGTGGTGTGCACAGAGCCAGCTCATGTCAGTATTTTGGTATGTGCAAACAAAACATTAAGACATAAAACCGAATCCTGACTCTCTGTAGTCAAAAAGATCTCTAAGCATCCTTTGTAAAAAGAAGGGTATATTCTGATATCCAGGCTAAATTGCCCTTCATGGCCTAGTAATTATGGCCCCCTAATCAGCCTATCTATAATTAGCTATCTCTTTCACCCCTTCAACACCTAATAGCACTTGTGTAGTGAGTGTACCAGCATTAAATGGGTGATGTTGCATCATCTAGATGGATGCTACACAGTGATGGAAGTTGAAGTGGCTCCTCACTCACTACAAAATGTGCTTAAGCAGTGAGAAATAACTATATAAAAGTAAAGAATTACTATTATGAAAAAAGCATGTTATCTTCAAGCGCTGTTTACAAACGCAACACTTTAAAGTACATATAAAAATATAGAAACTTTGCTGTTTTGGCATGCTAATGACCCAATATTTATTACTAGGGGTGACCAATATGACCTCAAACCGAGATAACAATATTTTCCTCAACCCTGACAATACCGATACTATATTACGAGCCCTTCAAAGTTAATAAATTATAGAAAAACATGGTGAGAAACTGTACGCAGCTGAAAATATTTATTACGTAAATATGATGTGTTTTGTGATAAACCTGAGATGGAACAGCATAACTATGAATCATAAATTATCCAAATTAAAATAAAAAAATAACATCCTATAAGTCCTTGAGATGTTATAAAAATATATATAATTACAGTTGTTATTTCTTGATTACAAAAAAAGGCAAAAGATTCCCTTTTAAAAATAGTGTTGCTAATTGTAATGAATGCAGAACTGTCAATTCTAAATTGCTACTGAAAACTGGAACGTCTTAAATTTTTTCTGACTTTGAAAAGTTCCAGTTTTAGAACTCAAGGTTATTTTTTTATCATTCAAGTTCACCAGTATGTCCCTCACAAGTTCTTTGCTAGAAGCACCATCCTATTAAAGGTTTCTGGCTTTATTGCCGCTTTGTGGCATTTGACCAACTCTCCCAGTGCTGAATGCCCATTCAGAAAGTGGAATTGTGACAAGATTATTGCAAGTTCAAAATAACTAATTTACTATGACATGCGGCACTGATGTGTTTTTTATTATATATTTTACATGTATCTATTAGGTTATGAAAATAATTGTTTTCTTTTCAAAGCTAGATTTTTTTTTTTACAGAATAACTAATTTATTATTAAAAGATAAATATAGAACATAAGTAGAAACCACAATCTAATTCATTAATCTATACTAATAAAAGGCAAAGCCCTCACTGACTGACTAACTGACTGACTCACTCACTCACTCATCACTAATTCTCCAAGTTCCCGTGTAGGTAGAAGGCTGAAATTTGGCAGGCTCATTCCTTACAGCTTACTTACAAAAGTTGGGCAGGTTTCATTTCGAAATTCTACGCGTAATGGTCATAACTGGAATCTGTTTTTCTGCATATACTGTAATGGAGTTGAGCTCGAAAGCCGTGAGTTTCATGTGACATCATCACGCCTCCCACGTAATCACGTGAACTGACCCTCAACGCAGTGTGTAGAAAACCAGGAAGACCTCCAAAAACCGCTGAAGAAAACATGCATTATATAATTGAGAAGGCAGCGAAACAATAAGAAGCGAGCGACTGACATATACAACCATATTCATGAGTGCTGCTACTTCAGAAACAAAGCACGGTGGAAACCTAAAGTTTAAATTAAGTTCATAGACAGGCTGCTGCTGGTGTTTGTAATTTAGTGCCTGCCCATATAAGGCCATCCGTCATCGGCAATCCAATAGAAACACTGCCGCTAAATATTCACGGGTGAAGGACTGTGCTTATGCAGAGGAAGATGAGATGGTCAGGGTGGTGTTTGGCACAAACTCAGCGAAACTGCGAGAGAAACTTTTAAGTGACGGGTCTTAGCTGACATTACATACAGCCGTGGACATCACACAAGATGGCACCAGCACAGCTGGGAACCTTCGATGCAAGAACACCAAGCGGCTCACGTGAACTGACGCAGTGCACAGACAAAAAGCAACAGTTCCAAAGAGTGCTGAACAAAAACCGAATTACACAATTGAGAAGGCAGCAAAAAAATATGAAGCGTCAGATACATACAAGCATATTCATAAGTACAGCTACTGCGGAAACAAAGCACACGGTGCAAAAAGTGAATGTCCCGCTGAAGGAAGACAGTGTAAAAAAAAAAACCCGTGCATGCAGTGTGTGATGTCTCAAATAAAGAGGAAGACGAGCTGTTTATTGATGCAGTAAGAAACGAATCGATGAAAGAAACCTCTTATCTTTACAACGATTGACAAACACGGAATGTAACTTGAACACAACACATCTTACAAATACGACCCTGATTGAAACAAATAATGATAATCAAATCCTTGATGACAGCAACACTCAATAACACTCACAAAACAATTACTGTATACTGACAATCATGTTACGTTATTTTTAAAATGTTCCCTTTTCGTTTTCATAACATCTTTAACACACTACTTCTCCGCTGCGAATATATATATATATATATATCCCGATCTACATACTCTCAAATAGACAAGCCACACGCCGTGGCGCAATTGTAGAGGCTTCGCATCTAGCGCCGACATCCGAAGTTCGATTCCCGAGAGGGGATGTACTGAGTATGTACACGCGCTTCTCGATTCATTTTAACCTCGCATCTCCTTGGTTTGGGACGTATGAAAAAATATGCGGTTAACGCAGAATCATGTTACGTTATTTTTAAAATCTTTCCTTTTCTTAGCACAAGCACAGCTGAGAAGCTTCGATGCATGTACTCCATAACAAAAAATAACGCATTTAATCACACTTTCAATTCCAAGCAAAGGGGAACTTTTGTCAATGCATGATTTCCTGGTACATCGAT
>JANRMT010062854.1:68276989-68292609 GCA_026402145.1 Polypterus bichir lapradei | reverse complement strand
CTCTTACTTTTTTACCGTTCATTTAATCATGGCTAGTGGCGGAAAAATTATAAAATGGAAGGAGGATTACACTGAGTATGGCTTTACCAAAACAATTATTGATGGCGAATCGATTATTCATAAAGCTTGAATTGGTGATCTGTTTTTGTGTGTTAACCTCATATTTTTTCATACTTCTTCTCAAACCAAGGTGGTGCGAGGCTAAAATGAATTGGGATGCGCTGATCAATGTTATCGGTGTACCAGGAAATCATGCATTGACAAAAGTTCCCCTTTGATTGTAATGCAAAGTGTGATTAAATGCATTATTTTTTAACGCGTTATGGAGCACATGCATCGAAGCTTCTCAGCTGTGCTTGTGCTAAGAAAATTAAACATTTTAAAAATAACGTAACACGATTGTCAATGTAACCTTTTGTAAGTAGTGCCTGGAGGATTCAGTGTGGAGAAAGTCTAGAGACAGAGTGTGTATTAACTTGTGGATTTCTCTGTATTTGGTGGCGGTGTGACGAAGTTGCTTCGGAAGACGGCGTTAGCCGCGGAGCTCAGCTCAGAGCGAAATGAGGTAAATGGGAGGGGAGATGATGACGTGACTCCCCCACCTGCCTTAACTGTCAATCCCCCACAAACACAGTCTCTCGGAATTTGCATAAGCACACCCCTTCACCTGCAATTTTAACTTAGTTACAAAGTGATCAAAACTCTCGTTTATATCCTGCGTCCTCTCATTAAACTTGTATCCCGCATTACCCGTGGGCACGAAAAGCACCAGCGGCAGCCTGTCTATTAAGTTAATTTAAAGTTTAGGTTTATACCTCGCTTTGTTTCCGAAGTAGCTGTACTGATGAATATGGTAGTATGTCACTCGCTCGCTTCTTAATGTTTCGCTGCCTTCTCAATTATATAATGCATGTTTTGTTCAGCATATTTTGGAGCTCTTCCTGGTTTTCTACATAGTGCGTTGACAGTCAGTTCACGTGATTACGTGGGCGGCGTAATGATGTCACACGAAACTCCGCCCCCATGGCGGTCAAGCTCAACTCCATTACAGTAAATGGAGAAAAATACCTTCCAGTTATGACCATTACGCGTAGAATTTCGAAATGAAACCTGCCCAACTTTTGTAAGGAAGCTGTAAGGAATAAGCCTGCCAAATTTCAGCCTTCTACCTACACGGGAAGTTGGAGAATTAGTGATGAGTCAGTCAGTCAGTCAATCAGTCAGTCAGTCAGTCAGTCAGTCAGTCAGTGAGTGAGGGCTTTGCCTTTTATTAGTATAGATTGTGGACACTAGGGGGCGCTCCAGTTTCCCAAACATCCAACACAAGTAGACTCAGACACAAGTGTAAAATAAACATGAGCATTTATTCATGGGAAAGCCTTCCTTATCAAGTGTTTCCCACACCACAGACACAGTTAGAAATCAGCACCCAATATACAACACTCTATCATCTTTGACTCCTTCTCTCTCTCTCCCTCCTTTGCTCCTCCTGACTCTCGACTCTGTCTCCTGGAATTGAAGTAGGCAGCTCCTTTTATTTACCACTTTGAACTACTTCTGGTGTTCTGTACACGTGGTCCGAAAGCAATTCCGGGTGAAGCGGAAGCTTAAGAATTGGGGCTTTCTAGTCACTGCAGCAGCTCCCGGTGGCACCTATGGGACCCAACAGGGCTGATTCAAAGAACTCCAATTTCCAGTATGCCTTCTGGGAATCTGAGGCACCACTGCAACCTAGAGGAGCTGCCATCAAGCAATCCAGGGGAGATAATGCCCTGTGCACATTCTCTCACCCAGTCCTTCCACCTTGAGGGCATCCTGGCCAGGTAAGGATGCTGGCTGGCATGTACTGTATATACATATGCATATATGCTTTCATATATATTCATTGTGACACCCCGTGTAGTGGGAATTGGAATCACCAGCCTACACTCTAGGTGACCAGGATGATGGTGTAAGACAGGGAGACACAGACACAAAAAGGGTTGGGGTTTTTGAAAAATAAAGTGAGGTTTTATTTACAGGTGCACTTAAAGAAAAAAATCAAAAAATAATGTCCTGCGGAATTTATATATATTAATACACAGTCCAATACCACAAGGGACACTCAAAATCAGTAATTAAATGGAGCCCAGAAATGACTATATACAGTATTTACAGTGCTTCTTGAAAGTCCCAAAAGAAAAAGTAAAATACACACAAACTAGTGAAATCCAAATATATACACAAAACAAAATGTGAAGCTGTCTTCCTCCACAGTGATCCAACTCTAGAGGCCACGATTCCCTTTTGTATTTGGCGCCCCTACGCTGACCAATTAAACCGCCGTACGTCATCCCTCCCGGGGTACGCGATGACGTGAACGCGTTTGCGAAAAGCGGCGTATACTTTCCCACATAATTACTATAAAAATCGAGCAGCCGGCGCGCGCGCGTATAGCTGTGCCGGATTTTCAGACGCGGACTGCACTTCATGCCTTAAGTGAACGTAAGCATTTTTCTATTTTTTTCTCCTTCCCCTAAGCTACAGCTCAGACAACTACAAACACGGGATCCCCATGCTAACCCGGGTTAAATAATATTAAGGCGCTTCACATTTCTTTTGCTACTTTAGAGTTATGATGTCGCGGGAGGCACACGCAGTGAGTGGAGGACCGACAACGCCATCCCGGCCGGTCAATGGCAAGGCTGTCTCTCCAGTCTACATGAGACCCGCCGTGACACTCCCCAAAAGACGCTAACATCGTCAGCGAAGACGTCTGACTGCACTATATAAATGAAAAAAGGTAAGTTTCCTTTCTTTATACCTTTTTTCCTCCAAACAAAAGCCTCCCTCTTTACCCAGCAGAGGACGCTTAACTAATTTTATTTACTTAATGGTAATGCCAGTAAGGCACATTACCACATTCATATATATACATACATACATACACAACATATATAAATATATATATATATATATATATATATATATATATATATATATATATACACTGTATATATATGCACACACACATACACATACCGTATGATATATACTAGTTGTGTAAACCCATGTTGTAAAAAGCCTGGGGTCCTAGAAACTATTGAAATCGTCAGAAAACTCTTGAAATGTAGAGATGTCAAGTAATTGAAAGGAACTACTCTGGGCAACTCTGTCCTAGGAGGCTAAGCGACTTTGTCTTTCTTCGGAGGTTTTGTTTTGCCAATGTGCTTGCCTTGCTTATGTATTAGATGCAGGAGGAAAAGTAAAAGGGTTACCATTTTGCCGATGTGTGTATTAGTGGCTAAGTGAATGACTTTCTTCTAAGGTTTTGCTTTGCCGACTTGCTGGCTTTGCTTGCGTATCCTCGGACGTGGAGCCTTTACCCCGACTCCGCCTTTCACTTCTGGGCTGGACAAACACACACACTTCCACGCATAGACATTTATATACAAGATACTAGCTGTCTCCCGCAGCTCCGCCCACATAGTAGTGAAACAGGACAAACTTTAAAAATCAATAAAAAAAAATGTAATTCTGGCTATGATTAAGGTAGGTACACTCCAACGTCAAACATTGGCACTGTATCTAAAACACACTTAGCTCTGATCTCTCTCTCAAAAACATCAAATGTTACTCCTTAATAATCTGTAGATGATAATGTCTTTTGAACAAAAAGGTATCGCTAGCTAAGCAGAGACAAGGTATGCTCCAACATGTGGCGAGAGGTAGACCGACTTGAACGGAGGCTGGCGCATGAGTGAGGGAGGTCCCACCTTATGTGCTGAAGATAAACTCCTGTTGAATAAACGGTTGTGTCTATTCCTGTTACATATTTAATATTCTTTGTAAAACCCTGTCTCATGTGTAACTCTACTACCCAAGCCTGACAATATATACTGTTTATACACACACCCACACACACCCACATACACAAACGCTCACACATACACATGCACATATTTTACATAATATTTTTGATAATGCTGTATGGGCATCTATGCAGTCAGACTCTTGTTGTTTGAAAAGGCATTTAGTAGAAAATGTTTAAAAGAGATACAGTAAAATTTAGCATGTTTTCTATTGTGAATTTAATTCATAATGCCGTATCCTCAAGTTTTACGGTAGCTATGCTTAATAAAAAGGCACTGTTTAAATGCCTTAATTAAAATAAATCATCAGTGATTTTACTACCTCAATAAAAGTAATTGCACAACAATTAGAATTTAAAATGAACATATGACATATGAAGAGAAATGTTTAAAGAAAAGGTACTTTTTTATCATACTCCTATATGTGATTATCAGTTCATTTATTTCCTATTAATATGAAATGAAGATAGTGAATTCACAAAGAAGAGTAACTGAGAGCATGGCTATGCCTAATAACCAGTAAGTGACATCTAAAAGAGACATATGAGTCACACAGCTCAGTGATAAACTGCCTGCTTGAGAACCAAATAGCCCAGGTTGAATTTCACACCTTGTATTGCTATTATACAAAATTACAAAAAAAGTCTTCTTTCAGAAAACCTCTTAAAATGATTCTTCTTCATTTTTGGTTCCATCAAAGTCAAATTTAAATTCATAGAAAAGGGCAGGCTAACATGAAAGATTAGGGCCTGAAATCATAGTTGGTTTTTTTCATGTAATAAAAAAGAAGTTGGAACCCTCTTTACTAGTTTCAGAGGGGTTGAAGGGTAATTTGAAGGTAAATGCAGCTTAAATTTTTATGTTGACTTCTTAACTCCTGGTTGTTTTGTTGCAATGAATGTAGATATATGTGCTATGTGTGTGCCTCCTACAGTTAGAGGAAATATTCAGAAGGACAATTTGAATCATCACATTTGTACAGATGCTGATGAAAAATACTTTACAATGTAACTGAGGGGTATGTTTGGTTAGAATTTATCAGAAAATATGAAATTTGAATCAATGAAGCATACATTCTCAAGTATTTTAGCAGTAAGATAACCGCTAAGAATTTTATTAAGAACAGCAAGGATGCTTATGAGAAGAGGTCAGTAACATGCCAGTACAAAGAAGGATATTAGGGAATAATAAATAATATGGAAATTATACAAATGGATAATCCTACCAGAATTTAAAATACTGGAAGTGAATAAAACACCTGTGCCAGAAAACTCTTATTCCAAAGTGCTCAAAGAAGCCATTGAGTGTATAAGATATAATCCCTTAACATAAAATTTCCATACATCATTGCACACCAAGGAAATTAATGAAGACTAGAAGCTATCAAATGTCCCATTACATAAAAATGTTTATTGGACCTACTATGGTATCAATAGGCCAGTTAATTTAAAAGGAACTTCTGGTAAATTAATTTAAGCAATTATAACCACATGATATTGAAGTCATTGTCAGATGTGCCAGTTTTAGCACACAAAGATCGTAGGTTTAGATGGCCAAGAGCATAACTCCCTAATAAATAAGAAATTTATGGAGAATCAACAAAAGTGTTTAGTTACGGTGAATCAAGCAATATTACTCTTAATGACTCAGGATCCAGGCATATTGTAAAGAATAATGTTAAGCAAATAAAGCAATGGGTTATGTAAAGCAGAGTTTTCCTGAAATGGTAAGTTCAAAAGTAGCAATCC
Source organism: Polypterus bichir lapradei (assembly GCA_026402145.1). Taxonomy (NCBI): domain Eukaryota; kingdom Metazoa; phylum Chordata; class Cladistia; order Polypteriformes; family Polypteridae; genus Polypterus; species Polypterus bichir. The sequence goes on along the minus strand of JANRMT010062854.1, from coordinate 68,287,010 downwards.
TCTAGAACAGGGGTGTCAAACTCAAATACACAGTGGGCCAAAATTAAATATTTGGACAAAGTCGCAGGACAACCTTGATATTTATTGAAAAAACTTCTACAATTGAGTAAGTTTTTCCTTCTCATCAGATATAATGATGGAACTTTTCATATGGAAAGTAGCTTAAGTTTTGCTTAAACATTGAATCTGGAACAAGCAAAGCTTAATACTATAAACACATGTGAAATCAAATGTCAAATTAAAGACACATCTGTGGCATTCATTTCTTAAATAAAATGTAAAAAAAATCTTATGCCTCTTTCTCTATTTGTAGCCTTCTGAGTTAAATTTCAATGGTAACCTTTTTTTCACAGGCTAACAATAATAATAATAATTTTCGTTCCATGAAAATCCAACCATTCAAGTCCATGCCTTGGAGTAGCAAGAAAAGTGCATAAACAAAACATGCATTCAAGCTCAGTTTGCTACACTCTGATCTACTCTGATGCACACTGGTCCAAGCCAGATACCTGGCATCTCTTCTTGGATGCTAGTTCATCAATGTTTGGGGTCAGGCTCTGAGCTGAGGAAATCCTCAGGATTGAGTGAAGGTGTTCATCAGTGATACGACTCCTGTGTGATCTTTTGTTCATCTTCATCAAGGAGAATAGTTGCTCACACAGATATGTGCTGCCAAACATAGACAGCATTTGAGCAGCTTGGGTATGGATCTGGGGCATTGTGTCAGGGATGTAACGTGGAAACTGTGCAGCACCCACAAAGTCATACTTTGACTTCAGCGTGTCACCACACTGGAGTTCAGTCAACTCCATTTGGAGGTTAGTTGGTGCGCTTTCCACGTCAACTGCAAACAGATTACTAAGCAGTTGAAACCTACATTTCTGGGCGTCAAAGTCGGCAAATCGCCGGGTAAACTCAGCACTGAGTAAGCCAAGTTTTTCAGCAAACTGTGCACTTGGGAACACAGCTGTAGAGATCTGCGTTTTTATGGTTTGGCAGCAAAGAAAATGGCCCAGGTTTCCTTGCAGCATCTGAGTATCCCACAGGCACAATTTTGTTTTAAAAGCCCCCACTGCAGCATACATGTCTGTGATGATACGGCCAGCCCCTGAAGCTGCAGGCTCAGCACATCGAGATGGCTCATGATGTCACAGAGAAATGCCAGCTCAGATAGAAACTCTTTATCCCCGAGCTCTGCTATGTCTTCCCCTTTGCTTTCTAGAAACTGACAAATTTCCTCACGCAGCTCAAAACATTTCCTCTTCTTAACCATTTCACCTCTATGTGATACAACATGTCTGCGTATTCCAAACAACACTCCTTCAGAAAAGACTTGAACTGGTGGTGATTGAAACCTTTAGCTCTTATAAAGTTAACTACTCGTGTTATGGTGCTCATAACATGTTCCATCTTCAGGGCTTTACCACACAACAATTCCTTATGTATGATGGAGTGATAAACAGTTAGCTCACCTGCACAGTTCTCCCCCAACATCTTCTCCCAAATCCTGGCCACCAATCCACTCTTTTGACCGCACATTGTGGGCGCACCATCTGTTGTTAGTCCCAAGTTTATCCCAAGGTAGCCTCATTTGAGTTGCACATTTGGAAACCTCTTCAAAGATTTCTTTTGCTGTGGTTGTGCCATGCATTGATTTTAATCCCAAAAGTTCCTCCATAACGCACCGATTTGAGTCCACTCCACGGATGAAGACTGACAGCTGGGCAGTACCAGATGTGTTGCTGCTCTCATCCACAGCAAGGGAGAATGCAATTAAATCTTTTCCCTTTTCCATCAGCTGTTCATGTAGATTTGTGGCAAGATCACATGCACGATCAGCTACTGTGTTTCTGCTAAGGCTCACATTTAAAAATGCTTGCCTTTTATCTGGGCACACAATGTCGCAAACTTTGATCGTGCACTTTTTGACAAACTCTCCCTCATTAAAGGGCCGGGCTGATTTTGCAATCTCTGCTGCCACAATAAAACTAGCCTTTACAGAAGCCTTTTGTGAACATAGTCTATCGTGAAACCAGACTTCTTTTCATCTCCTCTACTTTCTGGCACTTTTGCACTATGTCCAGGTCCTTGTACTTGTTGTGGTGTTTCATTTCATAGTGTCCTCTTATGTTATATCCTTTGGTTACAGCTACATTGGCTCTGCACACAAGACAAACAAGTCTGTCCTTTACATTTGTGAACAAATATTCTGCTTCCCAATTTTCTAGAAAGCTTCTGTTTTCCACCTTTTGTTTAGCCATTTTGGGAGGGGTGGCCCGAGGTGACTGGTAGCATGAGGTTGCTAATGAATGTCAATAGAGGAGGGGGCGCTTGTGGGTCCTGATTGACGTACCAATGCATCAGCAGAGCATTCTGGGATTTGTAGTATTAGTGGTGCATGCGCTGTTTACTGGCGGGTCAGCTCTAGTAGACATTTGGTATTTTCTCGCAGGTCAAATATAATTACACTGCGGGCCAGATTTGGCCCGTGGGGCCGAGTTTGACATCTATTCTCTATAACAACTGTATTCCTGCAACTGCTTTTCATTTTACTTCATCCTTTTATTTACTAAACCTTTTGAATAACACAAAACAGGTACAAGCCTTGGATGGAACTTCAGCCTATTGCAGCACACACAAACTAATAATAGACTCAAGAACTTTAGACACATCAAACACATGTTACTGACATACATAATAAAAAAATATACAGGCACTAGGATAATATGCAAACTCCATGCAGACAGGCCAAAAATTGAACCCATGATCCTATGTAGTCTTAACCTACTTACCCTGAAGAAAAAAAGCTATCTATATAATATAAGCCGATTTTTGTCCATCTGGCCTCAATACTCTGTTGTTTATGTTCAGTATTAATATTAGCGATTTGCCATCCATTGGAATGTACTTTGTAATACATCTATTTATAAAATGCATTTATTTTTTTATTCCAACAGATGGCACATATTAAACATTAGAACTGCTCTTGAAATTCATGTATCAAAAGGTATATAACAAAAACTGGCAATATAACTTAATAAAGGAAAATTTGGAATGGATATATCGGGAATGCTGCTTTGAGTAAGCATGCCATGAGGGACATCAGAGGTATTTCGGGCTGCACATATGCATTGCACACCTGTTGAATTCATTTCAGGTTCAGGTAAAATTTCTGCACTTAGATTTAGGCAATAGACCAATAGTGATCTCAATATTACAAGAAAGACATAATGGCAGTGGAGAAAATAATGCAAAGAATTACTCCGCTAAATCCATTTCTAGGACTATGTGCTATGAAGAGAAACTGCAGAAATTGAATGGACCGTTATCATCAAAGCTTTTTTATCCTCATGTTCTTAAATGCTGTTAGTATGACAATAAGACTAAAGTAAATTCAATATACTAAATGCTGCAAATAAGAGTGTTAATGATTTCTTGCCACATAACACAGGGACCCACATAATATATCCATCCAATTAGCATTTTTGCCAATTGGGTATCTGATAAATGCAGACATAAGATATTCCCAATAAATTAAAAATAAAACTATTTTACTAGCCATGTACAATCAACATAATCGGAGAAAACCACTTGCCCCCTTATGAGGGTGTGTGTGCATGCGTGTGTAAGTGGACACTGTGGTGAACTTTCACCCTGCTTTCTGCATCACTGCTGGGATAAGCACCTGCATCACGCAAACCTGAGTTGGATTAAGTTGGTTTAAATATAAGTATATTATGTTTAACTGGGTAGGAGGTAGGATAATGCTTAGGACAAAAAAGGAGTACTAAGTCAATCAATGCAAGAACATCCATGATTTGCATTTATCAGTCCTATAATGTAAAATATTTAATTTAATTTTATTATCTATTGATATCATTTGCAATGTCATGGACTATTAATTTTGTAATACGTGCTGATCCTGTTTCTGTCTTATTGCACGTATACTTTAAACTTGAGTCTTCTTCAGTCTCAGCAGATGTATAGATGTCAGAGACAGATAAAAAAAAAACTCCATTTACACCTTGTTATCTGTAGTGCTTGAAGAAGGAAAGAATATATGTTTTAAATTTTAATTTATTCTCAAGAAATGTAAAAATGTAAGTCTCTTGTCTCAATAGTATGACATTCTTTTATATTGCTTTTTATATCAAACTGGCTGAAATACCTGGCGTTGCCCGGGAGGAAAATAAAGTTGTTTTTTTTTTAATCGTTTGAGAAAAAAAAAACAAAACCCACAACTTTAAAAATAAAAATAAATTAATAAACAATGAAGACTCACTAATGTGCTTGCCTTGTGGTCTTGTATGTATGTTGACGCTTGGAACCAGCCAAATCTAACAGGGGTGCGGTGGTGCTCAAACATAAAGAATGCTGGCAGTCACCTCCAGTTCGCCCATCGTTCCAAGCGTCAAATGGATGATAACATGCATACAAGACCGCAAGATCACCCCCACCTTACCCAGAAGGGCGTGGGTTACGGTTGATTTCACCCTACAGTATTTTTAGTCAACCATTGAGAAACACGTGTACCAAGTTTCATGAAAATCGCTCCAGCTATTCGGAAGTGATGCTGGAACATACCAAAAAAACACACACACATACATTGACTTTTATATACTGTATATAGATTTCTCCACATTCAATGAAATTAACTGTGCTTATTTTGGACAGTACAGTAGGTACAAAATTTATCTTTTTTTTCTTTACAAAATATTAACATACCATAACAAATGATTCCACATAACCTAAATTTAAGATTTCAAGCACTAAATTGAGAATGAGTGTAAATGGAAGTAGAGGACACAGCAAAGTCAGGTAAAACATAACATAGTTGAAAACTACCAATTTAAGAAGAATAAAATACAACAAACTGAAAGCTGCTAGAAGTTTAGTGTAGTATGTTTTTCCGGTATATAGCCCCCACAATGATTCACGCATTTACAGATATAATACATTTACCTGTTATGTAATTAACAGCTCAGGAACAATGACATCCAAAGCCAAATGCTTCTATTCCTTCAAAGTTGTAAGTCAGCACTTTTGATTTCTCATGGTTATTTTTGATATATACAATTGAACGTAAGTCTATGTTAAAATTAAAGCACATATTCATTATTTTTTTAGCTGGTAATTTGCTATTAGGGTGCAGTTACATATTCAGTTTCGCCTCAGAATGTCCTCATTTTTTCCAGTCTAAACTTCTTAAAGATACCCCTTTTTCCCCAAGGACTCAGTCTGAATCTCAATTCTTCTTTAAAGATTGCCCTGTCGCCAGAATCCTTCATGATAAATTAAGGAGAAAGATCTTATGGTATGGTTTATGAAGTTCTATTTTTTTATACAATGCAATCACAGTGAATACCATCCCTAAGAGGTTAAGTACCATTGAATAGAGAACATTAATAAAGGCACACTGATTCTGGACAAGGGTTACTCATGACAGCTTGAAAATTGTACTTCTTTTTGCCATTCAAATGCTTCTCTTCATTTGAGTATAATATTAGCACATTGGAATACCATGGGTAAAAAAATTAAACCATTTCTTAAGTTTTTCTTTACAGTCTTTACATACTTAGACGAAGCTTGTTGTTTTACACGACAGCTTATTCTTTGGAAGGTGTCATTAAAATTTAGTTAAAGCCGAAAGGGGTTTTCCTGTTCCTAAGTCTTTTGCGTTCAGCCATCTTGTTTTACCTTCCAGCATTACTAGTTTATTGTTGTAAACTACTTATTTTTTTAATTTTAAAATAAATTCTAAAGTACTGGAATCCACCAGTCTCTGTCTCCAGTCAGCTAACTGTGATTCTTGACTAGATGTCTGATTATTAAGCTCTGCAAAGCAGCACACAAATCAAACCCTCTCTCTTGCATAGTCCGATAGAGCTGGAAGCTAAACTGAATGACTGAGAGCAAGATGGAAAAGGAAGTGCGTAAGAATAAGCTTAAGCTTCTGTTGAAATGAGGATCAGTGAAGACGGAAACTTTCAAGTTAACAGCCCTGCACCCAGCCAGCCTATTTCTTCTGACCCCAGTTCACCCACTTTAGACAACCTGTCTGCATGTGCTGCGACACCCACTAAGCTAACGGGCACAGTTATCATATGCAGTAAGTTTGCAGTACGCAGTCAAGGTCACAGAGAGACAAGAATTACAGCTCAACATTTAAACATTAGCATGGGATAATATCCAGACAAACCATAAGAAGCAAACATAGAAGTGCAGTAAGTGTATGTGTAAAAATATCCAATTAGTTAAATTAGTGTGTGTACAACTTTAAGTCAAGTCTTCATGTTTTCCCTTTGCGACTTCACAATGTGCATTTTTAAGTTAGCAAAAGAAACATGTTAAATTGTAGGAGATTAAGTGGCAAATAAAGGAGGACAATAGACCTGACAAATCAAAGCTTATTTATTGGCAAAAATGACAGCAGAAGCGGAGACACACCCCTTAATGTGGTTCAGGCTATCCATGGCAAACTTTAAGGATAAACTCGTGGCAGTAATAAATGTACCTGTAAATTTTCTTTCTCCAGGACATCAAAGATGCTCAGATGACAACAAACTGATCGAAGGAAACTGCAAACACCACTGAACAAGATACATACTGCCCAGAGAATTATGGGGTGGGATCCATTGTAGTTAAAGAAGTCACTCCATATGAAGAGCAGTGCTTTAATTTGAACATTTTGTCATCTATACAATCTAAGCAGTTTGGAAGGTTCCAGGGTCTTCAGAACGTGTTTTCCCATTCAGCACCACTTCACAACACTACAAAGTCCTTGCTCAGTGCCTCCCATATGGCTTGACAGACACAGTGGAAGATCTGAATTTATATCTTCTGGCTACACTTTGCTGCATAGCCCCAGGGACTAAAATATGAAAATTGACTTCCTACCTCTTAGACAATTCAGTAGGGCTTGAGTCGTTGCCAGAATGATGAAAGAAGGGTTGAATATAACGTAACAGGTCATCAAAGAATAAGGAAGAGATGTGAAAATTGAAGCATATCTCTTCTTCAAGTACAGTAAGTCATGCATCTATTTAAAGAGAGTGTTATAGTCTCCCTCCTTTCACCATTTTTGGTTGATGGATATGACACTCCAACTTCTCCCATTTTTCCCTCTTAAAGTTTGTAATAACAAGCATAATTTTTCATCTTTTCTTTTCTTTTGTAAGGAAGCTGTAAGGAATAAGCCTGCCAAATTTCAGCCTTCTACCTACACGGGAAGTTGGAGAATTAGTGATGAGTCAGTGAGTGAGAGAGTGAGTGAGTGAGTGAGTGAGTGAGTGAGTGAGTGAGTGAGTAAGTGAGTGAGTGAGTCAGTGAGGGCTTTGCCGTTTATTAGTATAGATATATATATATATATATATATCTATAATAATAAAAGGCAAAGACCTCACTGACTGACTGACTGACTGACTCATCACTAATTCTCCAACTTCTCATGTAGGTAGAAAGCTGAAATTTGGCAGGCTCATTCCTTACAGCTTACTTACAAAAGTTAAGCAGGTTTCATTTCGAAATTCTACACGTAACGGTCATAACGGTCGACAACGTCCGCCATGTTGAACTTTCTTATTTATGGCCCCATCTTCACGAAATTTGGTAGGTGACTTCCCTGCGCTAACCGAAACCGATGTACGTATTTATTTCGATGGTATGACGCCACTGTCGGCCGCCATATTGAATTTTCCAAACGTCACTAATTCTCCAACTTCCCATGTAGGTAGAAGGCTGAAATTTGGTAGTCCCATTCCTTACAACTTACTTACAAAAGTTAAGCAGGTTTCATTTCGAAATTCTATGCGTAACGGTCATAACGATCAACAACGTCCGCCATATTGAACTTTCTTATTCATGGCCCCATCTTCACGAAATTTGGTAGGCAGCTTCCCTGCGCTAACCAAAACCGATGTACGTATTTATTTCGATGGTATGACGCCACTGTCAGCCGCCACATTGAACTTTCCAAAGTCACTAATTCTCAAACTTCCCGTGTAGGTAGAAGGCTGAAATTTGGCAGGCCCATTCCTTACAGCTTACTTACAAAAGTTAAGCGGTTTCATTTCGAAATTCTACGCATATCGGTCATAACGGTCAACAACGTCCGCCATGTTGAACTTTCTTATTTACGGCCCCATCTTCACGAAATTTGGTAGGTGGCTTCCCTGCACTAACCAAAACCAATGTACGTACTTATTTCGGTGGTATGACGCCACTGTCAGCCGCCATATTGAATTTTCCAACATCACTAATTCTCCAACTTCCCGTATAGGTAGAAAGCTGAAATTTGGCAGGCTCATTCCTTACAGCTTACTTACAAAAGTTAAGCAGGTTTCATTTCGAAATTCTACGTGTAACGGTCATAACGGTCAACAACGTCCGCCATGTTGAACTTTCTTATTTATGGCCCCATCTTCTCGAAATTTGGTAGGCGGCTTCCCTGCACTAACCGAAACCAATGTACGTACTTATTTCGGTGGTATGATGCCACTGTCGGCCGCCATATTGAACTTTTCAACAGTCTTTGTTACTTATGGGCCCATCTTCAAGAAATTTGGTACACGGGTTCCCAACGCTAACTGAATCCTACTTACGTACATATATACGTCCATAGCCTGCAGCTTGGTCACCATGTGAGGCGGCGTTGGGTCCCCCATCCCAACGCCTCCCACGTTCTTGGCTGCCTGCCTATATAAGGCCGTCCGTCACTCCAGTCTCTACATTCCCTTCCTTGCTTCGCCACGGGATTCACGTCTCCCTGCTGATAACTACAGCCTTTTTGTTTAATCCACGGCTTCTCCGCTGTTTTATTGTTCGTTTATTACAATTATAGTTATTGTATAGGTATTTTACACTTACTTTACATTACTCAGGTACCCATTTCCTTCATCATTCCAACCCCCATTACCATGTCTATCGAGGTGATCACCATCGATCAAAGAACTGTCACTTACCGAGTGGTTTCCTTGCCCGGAGATGGCACCTACCTTTTCCATTCTCTGTGTTACATATTGCACGGCCATATCAGGCTCACTCTTGATATCCGGAAGAACATTGTGTCTTATGTATTGAATGACTGGGACAGGTTCAAGGTGTGGACTGATGACGGTACAGGAGATAATTATACTACACAGGAGCACTAGAAGAGTGAAATGCTTAAGCCCTTCACCTATGGTTCTGCATGTGAGTTGATGGCTGCCGCTGAATTGTTCGGTTGGTGCTTTCAAGTGTACCGAAATGGCCAAATATTTTACACCTTTCGACAACCGCCAATGCCTCTTAAACATCTTACATTCACAGGTGACGATTTCAGTAGTGGACACTTTGATGTTTATGAATGTTTAAACTCTCAAAAGCTGGATGTGAAGTTATCGATGAAACCGGTTGTAAGCTTACAACGCTTGACAGATGCCGAATGTCACTTCAACACAAGTCCTGCAAATACTGTCGTAATTGAAACAAACCATGAACCTCAAACTGATTATGACAGCAGCAATCCAAGCTGTGAGATTTGAGACAAGATTACTGTTCACATGGCCAACTGTAAGTTGCATGCTCAAGAGTAAGCTCAGCGCACAGCTTGGTCATGTTACAACCGGAGGGCCGAACTGACAACATGGTATACAAAGAGATCCTTAACAAATAATTATTGGCATATTTTCCCTCAGTTTAAAAAGGTTAAATTTTCTTCTTAATAAAAATTTTAATGAAGTACTTCGCTGCTGCGAAGCGTGGGTATTTTGCTAGTTTTTCTATAAATGCAAAATAATTTAATTGTAATTATAGCAAACAATTATATAGAGTATGTGTCTACATAGCCATATACAACATAAACAGCAGTGATGTATTTATTATTATGTACTGAGCACTAAATTACAGGTGCTTTTTAGACATATTGTAATGTACTTGGAACTCTAAAAGCTACAGTATAGTCCTAACAAAAGACTTCCGTTCACATATGGACAATGAAAGAGATATCTGGGGTGGTGTGATGGGAGAAACAAGAAGAAACATT